>OY720290.1:1912500-2537500 GCA_963082995.1 Noctua comes | reverse complement strand
AGGGCCACGGTATCTCTTTCGAACAGTCCCGCAGCCCATGTTAGGTATCTTTAGATCTGGCTGGTTTGGTTTTTACATTAATGGCTTCAAGGTTTTTAGGAAGTTTGTTCCGGCCAGAAGAAGTCAGATATCCTAACTTGGATAAAAGATAGTTATGTCTTGTGAATGCTCGCCAATTGTTATTTCAACTGCCTCATTAGATGGTCGCAAGCTGAGCATGGCGTCCTGGTTTCGATTCCCGGGTCGGACAAGGTGTATTCTTCTTTTCGTGTCGATAGGCTCAAATAATACCCGACCAGTATATTGCCACTTGCACAGCACTATCGTTAGCTTCATTTTAATCCTAAAAGGATAAACACAGGTGGTAGTGGTAGTGGTGGTGGTGGTGGTATACAGGTGGCTGCCCAGGATGGACAAGAAAGGAGGTGGAGCATACCCTGCAGAGGATGTCAGTGTGGAGCCACACTGACATTGTATTTGGTGTATTTAGGTTAGGTTAGGTTATCAGGTATATTGATATTATACTGGGTAAACATTGGTGAAACGTAACATGAAATGTAACACACGCTGTAACAACTTCGCTTTGTTGTTGGGTTGCATTGCATAAGTCTGGACGGCTCATTCGTGTTACATTACACGTTGCGTTACACCAATGTGTACCCGGCATTAGAAATTTCTCAGTAGCAGCCACGGAGTCTGAATTTGTGCCCGGTTCATGGCTATATGCTCGGTCCCTATTACATGCTTAAACATAACTGGCGGAATGTGGGTGTACTATTAGGTGCACCTCTGCCTAACCCTTCGGGATAACAGGCGTGATGTTTATGTTATATTTCAGTCAGAGAACCGTGCTCTCATTTTAGTCTAGGGATCAAATTAGGAGCTGTACCGACCGAAATAGAGCAATAGGCTAACAGTATCACATGGGACGAAATTATATAATATCCGCGGTCATTGAACTATGAGTACAATAGGAATATTTGACATAGAGCCCGGTCTGATATGCGTGATTTAAAATTGAATGTACTGGAAAAGGCAGTGGCCCGAAAGTCTGACAACCAGTCTTAAAACACTTAAAACCAGTCTTACCTTGGTAAGACTATGCCTTTGGGTATCATATTACCCACTACAAACTGGATTGTGGAGGTCAGACAGGATATAGCTCCATGTTAAATACTGATACTCAGCTGCATCCGGTTAGATTGGAAGTCAACCGACCCCATTGTTGGGAAAAGGCTTGGCAGATGATGATGTACTGGAAAAGGCACACGTGTGGCAATTGTTATGAATGTGGACATACCTGAAGGACTTTGAGAAGACCAACCAATGGGATGTTCCGTGGTTAATGTGGACGAAGAGAAAGAAGTACGGGAGGATCTTAGAATGGGGTACTTGTGGCTTATCTCTGGAAAGAATTTTGGCTTTTTAGGCAAACCGACAAGCACGTGAAAACGCGTTGGGTTGACGATGACGTCAACAGATGAATAAGGGACGCACAGTGCAGAGAAGAGTGGCAGAATAAAGGGGAGGCCGGTACCCAACAGTGACACACACCACCCACACACACGCACACACACAAGACACACACACACCACACAACACACGGCCACAGTGTGTGGTGTGTTTATTCCGAGCTGATATGATGATGATGATGATGATGATGATGATGATGAGGTGAACAGGACAAAACAGGCTTTGCATGATATTATGAGCCTTCTTTTAAGAATCAGTTAAACCGAGAAAAAATTGCGACTAAGCTCTAAACCTGGACACTTCCATAGAATTACCTACTGAAGTAACTGTCAGTGTCCGTGTCCGGAGCGTCCGCAAATTGTCCGTAAAGGTTTGAGCGATCCTTTTTTGTCATGTGATTTTTTTGAAAGAAGCTGTTTATTTCATATCAGAGGAGATTTTCAACGTAAAATATTTGTAATAGCGCTTTACAATTTCGCACAAAATATTTAATTTATTTGAAGTACGTTTCATCCCCTCATTGTCATTCCCATTGCGTCGCACATGTACCCGAGTGTCATATGAGAACGCGATACACAGAATCCCATACTATATACACTGGTCTTAAATTATTAAACTGAATATTTGTCGACTCAGACGTATGGGCCTCAGTGCCTCAGTCGTACACGAATACCGCGTGGGCACAGATGCTCTACGATATGCTACGCACCAATCACACCATTAAAGACTAATTTTCCAATAGAAATAAATAATGCACCGCAGTGGAACGGTCAAAATAGCTTCCAATTAACTATTTCCGTAAGGTAGTCGTCGCCATTTTTGTTAAGTGACGCGTGTTCGGTACTATTTTTGAATTTTGCCGCGAAAGTTCAATCTAATGGCTTCATCGATTGGAGCGGGTCGCGAGTCTTACAGCCAGTGATATTTTTTTCTAAAGAGGTTGTATTCAGTGATTTTTTTTTTCATAACTGTTTGAACATTTTGGAGATTGGCACAGTGGATCCGTTTGTGAAGAGAAAAATGAAAATTTTCAAAAAGAAGCTGCGTTTTTCTATAGCTTCGAGTAACGTTTAGACCTTTTTGAAATTGTATGGACTTAGTTTCATGTTTAATTTAGTGCTTCCACATATCAGCAACGACGACTTTCAGTTCCCGGAGTCTTAATTGAAGGTATGTTGTAACATAAATTAGTTTATTTAGTGCATGAATTGTAACTGTCTAGATTTTCGTCACGTTATTGTGTGATCATAAGATTCCCTGTAAAGATGATTAGTATGAACAAAAGTGGTGGTGGCGGTGTGGTATGTTCATAAATTTATGAACATTCTAATCCTATTCTATAAAAAGACTTCTAGTACTATTCTCTGCAGACAATTAACTTGTATTTTATGACGTAAACAATATCCCGAGACCCGTCTGCCATACGCGTGAACTCACATTCATTGCCTTATGGTGTATTTTTTTTCATAGGTGTGGTTTATTTTCATCAACATTTTGTCATTTGCTATGTGCAACGATGCTATACTTTTTTGTTTTCGGATGGGAAATCATCAAATGAACCCCCCGCTCTGGGCGGAGCGGAAGGGAGTGTCAGACTTGTACTGACTAAAACCCATCCATGTTCCTTCTTTGCCCTTTGTGTTCCAGGGCCACGGTATCTCTTTCGAACAGTCCCGCAGCCCTGGCAGTCGATGCTATACTTAAGTGCTGTAAGTTTCATGCGCGTTCATTAACAAACGAACAACGTACAACGTATTATGAAAATTAATATTACTTGAAGTTATTAGAAATGAGTGAGAGATTTTTCATCCTTTGATTGAGATGGGAAATAATTATAAGTGGGTAATATGGAATAGCTACTGATTTGTTGAAGGAGGTCAGGAAGTGAGTTTATATTGCCTTTCACTCATTCAGGAATGTAGAAGAGGTAGTTTTTGAAAAACACTTATACAGGGTGTAAACAGACCCTTCACATAGCCGTCAATCAAGCATTCTGTACATCAAACTAAGTAGCTTTACACAAAAATTATTGCTGGGAATCGACTTTTTTTTTTGGGGTGATGAATCACGTTTTAAGGTAGGACTCGATGGAAAGCACTCAAAGCATTGTGCTGATGGATGGATTGAACAGTATGGGGGTCGTGGAGGTGTGTAAAGTAAAAATCTTACATTAAAAACACGTATTTAAAAAAAACTTGTGAAAAAGTTGGATGTTTGACCCCCAATATCCGTATTCGTAACTAGAAGGTTACCAGGTATGGTCTTGAACAAAAAAATGATCGTAAAGACGGGGAGAACAAGTGCCTTTCGGTTATGTTAAGGGTCTATTTACATCCTTTATTAACATGTTATTATTTAAACTGTTGTGATAATATTTCGCTAATGACAGCACATAAGAGATCTGATAAGAGCCTTATCAATTGTTATAGACATTTGTATGTTTTTGAGATCTCGTGGTTCCTTATCAATCTATTGTTATCATCTCTTGAAATAATGTAGTCAAAAAAAAAGGTTATTTCGGGTAAAACAGACTTGGAACACAATTATCATAAAACATGCATAGCAGTGGCGAAGCTTCCATACAACTCGATTCCTACAGGCTTCCCTTTGAAAAAAATGGCACAGTCAGTATTCTATAGACAAATAATATAATCACATTAAAGATTATGTACTCCGGCTTACCTTTTACAAAAATTGACCCTTCGCTACTGATGCATAGTTCTGCTAAAATGTATACCAAACCACACCAAAATTTCTACTATTTTCCGAAGTAATTGTACTAATTTTGGGTAGTTACCGTTGATTAATTTTAAATCTATTCTAAGGATACGTTTTGGATGTATAAAGGACTGTATTCACTATAGAAGATGTAATATATCAGGAGTATAGAAGTAAGATTGTGGCTCATTATGGCAAAACCCGCAAAACCTGTATAATTATAAATAAAATAAGTAAGAAATAAGTAAGATTGTGGCTCATTATGTTAAAACTAAGTCCAAGTATACTTGTTATACAGGTACTTGGTTTTGCCATAAGGAGCCACAATCTTACTTCTATACTTCTGATTTATTTGACTACTATATTTAAATCTTTTTCTTTTCTTTTTTTCTTTTTTCTTTATTTTCTTTCTTTCTTTTCTTTCTTTTCTTTCTTTTCTTTCTTTTCTTTCTTTTCTTTCTTTTCTTTCTTTTCTTTCTTTTCTTTCTTTTCTTTCTTTTCTTTCTTTTCTTTCTTTTCTTTCTTTTCTTTCTTTTCTTTCTTTTCTTTCTTTTCTTTCTTTTCTTTCTTTTCTTTCTTTTCTTTCTTTTCTTTCTTTATCTTTTATCTTTTCTTTCTTTTTTTTCTGTGGTTACCAATGTTATTGTTAGTTCCTATAAGAGAGACTAGTCGTAACCTCATTCCATTTGCGGATGCTTCTAGCGGATGTGGGGTCTTGCGAGAATGTCTTACGCTTTATTAGACGGCAGTAAAACACATACTTGTTAACACAAATAATCGGTAAGTAAGACAAATTTGTTTTAACGTCTTTTATGTGATCAAAAATAGGTTTAATCTAATAATAATACAGGCAGTACTCCTCGATGCGGCTCGCATTGTGAGGAGGTTCTTGACTCTGGAGCCCTAACCACCGGTAGCTTTGACCCTGCTCCGGACACCGGCTGACCACAACTTTTTTTTTAATGTTTTTTTTAAATAAATTTTTAAAAATGTGTATGTAAAATGAATAAAGGAATATAAAGAAAGTTCCTGTCTCTGGTGCCCTAATCACCGTATCTTAGACCCTGCTCCCGATAACAACAGCCGCACGGGTCGATCTTCAAGGTTAAGCCGTGCTTGCGCAGTTGGTCCGTGGATGAGTGACCATTATTACATACCGAGTTTCTTCCGTGCCTCGGAAAGCACGTTAAGCCGTAGATCGCGCTTTAATTTGTAAATCTTTGACAGTCGTTACAGGTAGTCGGAAGCCGAGGTCTGACATCGAGTCTTACCAAGGGGTATCGTATTAATCAGTTACTGGGTTGTGGAGGTCAGATAGGCAGTCGCTTCATGTAAGGTACTGGTACTCAGCTGCATCCGGTTAGACTGGAAGCCGACCCCAACATGGTTGGGGAAAAGGCTAGGCAGATGATGACCTACTTATTTTCATTAAATAACGATGAAATACTGAAAAAAACGTAGACAAAGTCAAGTCAGTTTAAAGTAGAACAGCTATTTCTTACACAAGCACATGCCTTTTTTTCCAATGAATGCAAAAACTACAGAACGCCACGTGCTGCGGTACCTACGTCTTATTCCTTTTGCATTGTACGCGTTCATTCATCTGGCCACACACGCGCGCCGGCTGCAAATGCATCTGTTCTGTGCCCTGACCTTTTTGAAGGACTCTCGTTCAGTTTTGTGACCTTTGACCTTTTATGATTAATTCACAATAACCCTTGGGAACAGGTCCAGTGGTACCAGCAGACATTTACGTGTTTTATCTCGAGGGTTCCTGTTAAAACGAAGTTAGAAAATCGCCAAGAAAATAAATGCTTAAGAGCGTTAACGTCTTACGGTATTTCATACAAACTTTCAAGTGATTTTTTTTACTGAACCGATTTTAATGAAACTTCGTACGCATAAGCAGGTTACAGCTAAATTGGACTGATTTTAGATTTTCCATAGAAACAGAAATTTATATCTTTATTGGACTTATTGTATCCTGCTTATGCGTACGAAGTTTCATTAAAATCGGTTCAGTCATTACGAAAAAAAATCACTTGAATGTTTGTATGAAATGCCATAAGACGATAACGCTCTTAATTCAAAAATCGAAAAAAATTACATTCGGCTATCCGCACTGGGTCCGCATGATGGAGTGTGGATTTAGGACCCATTCTGTGTCTTAGAGAAGCATGTGTCCCACCTGTGGGAACATTATAGGATTGTATTCATTATAGTATTGTATTGTAGTACACCTCGACCTGCTTCGTTGGTTGAGTGGCCGCGAGGACTGCTGGACTGCTTGCACACATTCTTAGCAGTAAGCGAAGAATGTGTGCAAGTTGGATATCAGGCTGTATTTGGACAATAATGCGAAACTTCTCCGCCTCTAAAAAAACCCTGTATAAGTACTATTGACTTATGCTGACAAGCTAAAAAATCATAAGAATGTAGGATGCAAAAACGACCTGATTGATGGCAAAAAGCTCGCCACCTAAATGTGACTTAAACATAACGGGTGAGAAATGGATGTTCTTAGGTACACAGCTGCCTAAGGCGGCGTTTCCACCAGAGATGAGCGAGGATGCGTAGCGAGGGATATGTGTGAAACTAACCAATGATATCGCTTCTTTTTCACAGCTTGAGGTATTCTAGCTATGTGATTGGTTCGTTAGACACACATTCCTCGCTACGCATCCTCGCTCATCTCTGGTGGAAACGCAGGCTTACCCTTCGGAGATTACAGGTGTGATGTTATGACACCCTTAAAATAGATTAGCCAGCAGTAGCGAAGGGTCAATTTTTGTAGAAGCATGTATTTTTTTGTAAGCTGGAGTACATATCTTTAGTGTGATTATGTTATTTGTCTGTAGAATACTGACTGTGGCATTTTTCAAAGGGATGCCGGTAGGAATCGAGTTCTAGGGAACCTTCGCCACTGTTAGCCAGAGATCTCTACGCAGGTACCTCGCGTAGTCACGTACCTAGATGTCTATAGCACGAATTGCAATCGTTCGATCTACAGCTCTACAGGGAGTCATAAAATTCTACAACGTATTGTTGCTACGGTTGTTAGATATTGCAATAAACACCACTTTTGGTGGCAGTAGCCTTCAGAGTTTTCAATCGTATAGATTTATCGTTTTAGGAGTTAGTTAAATTGGTGGTGGCGAGAGGTAAACTGGGCTAATTCTAGAAAACCGGTTATAGGTCTAAAGCCTACTAAAACCACCAACCTAACCCCACCCCAACTAATAACCAAACCCTAACCTGCCTGCCTAACTAATATCGGGAGCTCAAAATAATGAACATTCATTTCATTTATTTCATGTAACAAATTTTACATTGTATCGAAATGTTTCTCAAAGTTATAAAATTGAAAAAATACAGTAGCAAACATTATTAAAACAGCAACCAAAAAATAATTTTAAAATGACAAAAAAACATTTGCAATATTCCCCTATTATTATGTTACATAGCAAGCAAATTACATAGGAAAATAATTCGCGGAAGAAATCCCGTAAGTGACAGTATAAGTTTACTGTTATAAAGCCTATTGTTCAACGAAACTTTTAGTATCATAGTTTTATATAAGATTTTAAACATTACTATTAATACTAATAACGGGATATTTACCATGTTTACTGTTTTCTATGAGTAAACTGTAAACATGGTAAATATCCCGTTATTAGTATTAATAGTTTTCACTGTTACTTTTTTGTCAAACACCTGTACAAAAAGTTATAGCAAAATAACATTTGCCATATCTACAAATTGCTATAAATAAATTATCAGGCGTTGACAAATAATTAGATAAAATGAAAACTACTTAAACTAAGCAAAATTGTAATTCTAGACTAAACAAAATGGTCATAGATTTTACTTACTGTTTGTCTTCGTCTTGTTAAATAGCTTATCGATGGTAATCTAAATAGATTCAGCCTATTTGGCGACGAGTTTGGCACATTTAATAGCGTCCAACATGATACTACAACCAGATTAGTATGTTTCTGTATTTCTGTTAATCTCATTAAATGGATTATTTTTTGATAATCTTCTATAGAAATAAATATAATTGAAGTGTCTGTTTGTAATTTCAAAATAACAGCTTTTTACTGAATATATATGTCTGTTGTTCCGACTAATCTCCAAAACCGCTGCACCAATTTTGACGGGACTTTTTTCAATTTTTGTCTGTCTGTCTGTTTGTTCCGGCTAATCACTGAAACGGCTGCACCGATTTTGACGGGACTTTTACTGAGAGATAGCTGATATCATAAGGAGTAACTAGGCTACTTTTATTTTAGAAAAAAGATTATGGTTCCGTGCAACAAAAATTAAAACCCATGAAAAACAACAAAACTCAATTTGAGAATATAAAAATTCACGCGGACAGAGGTCGCGGGCAACAGCTAGTATGTAGTAATTATGCAGTGTATAGTGCAATACCAAATTCCAAAATGAGGAACAAGTAACAACGCACCAGAATTATTATTTTGTCACCCAGTCAGATTAGAATTACCCCGGGAACAATATATCACCTAGTTTACCTGTTAATTAGGTTGTAATTCGATCGGATTATGCTAATTACTTTAAGATTTGATCTCGTGATAGTTGCGTGTAATTACACCGGACGGTAATTACTTAATGGAGCCATATTTGCTTTTGATTAACATAATATGTCTGTACTTTCATACCTTGTATTCTCTGAAGGGATACGCAGAAGTGTAGGTTGTATATACATGGGCGTACCAACCATTTTTAAGGGTTGATGCAGAAATAAATAAACTAAGTAGTAGGAAATTAAAAATGCTTTTTATTTACTGACTGATACGTTTTGTTGGCTGCACTACAGCTTATTTCAATAATAACTTGCGAGGGTTCTGGCTAAATCTGGCTAAAAGGCAATTGCCCATTTGAGGCCCTCAGTGAACATTAGACTAGAGGAAAAATACTTTATGCATTAATTTAGCCATAAAAAAATATGCTTTCAGTTTTTTCCAAATGAGCGCCACTACAATCTACAACAATTCGAAAATAAAAAGTAATTCTATTGAAATAACAAGAAAGTTTTTTTGATTTTAACGCTGGTAAAATATTGCCAGCATCAAAATAATATTTTATGTATTTTCATTAATCAATCGATTAGAATCGATTTATAAACAAATACAAAAATCTCAACGGCATACCCACGGGATTTTACTGGTATTGTAATAAAAAAAAACTAAAATAAAATATACATGAAAATAAAAACTAATTTGTACTTGTAAAAAAAAATAAGAAAAATAAATTAATAATCGATTTTTTTTTTAAATAATCGATATATCGTTTTCATGTTATTATTTTTTCGTGAAAATGACAACACTGAATTGAATCTGTCACTGACACTTCGCTTGTTGCTTGCTCAATGTGGATGTGTTTTGATTTTTCTTCGATTTCTTTTACTGCGACCTGGATTTGTTTTATGGACTTGATTTGGATTTTTACCAACGACTTTGGCTTTGTTTTATGGATTTTGTTCTCACCATCAACGACAACTTTGGCAAGATATGAATCTAATATATGGGCTCCTGCGCCATTTTTAGATGATTTGTTAATTGTATGACAATGAAGAAAATATAGATATATAAAATAGCAAATGTGTTTTTTTTATACCCTAATAACCACAATTGGATAAAAATATATTAGAAACCCCCTCCTATCATAATCAAGCATTAAAAAAGAATAGTTCTTGAATTACCTCACAGTCCCACACTTTTTCAGATAGAAAAAACCTCAAAATATTTTTATTTTTTTTAATATTTCTAAAATAGTGGCGTCAATTTTAATATAATTTTTAGATATCTAATACTATGATGACTTTAAAACACTCCATTTTTATAGTAATACTTGATGTCCATCTTGGGCCTAGGACACTATGGAGGCTAGGCATTCCCCTTTCGTTTGTTGTGCTTCCAGAACCCTCTTTCTATGCACACTCATCATACAGAGGCCGACAGACGGTTTTCTTTCATTGTTGACTTGCCAAGTTTTTATTTTAATGTTAAAGTATTTGCCTAAAAATTCTTAGCTTCGTATCAGAGAGCAGGGTGGGGCAAGTGCACCACCGTGGGTACGCCCATGAATTATTATACTCCACCATTTCGCCAATTATGTTTAGGTTTCATGTAATTGGGGTTGAGCATATTGATGGGGAATTTAAACAGTTTTCAGTGGGCCCAGACAGTAAAGGTAACGACTTTGAATTAAATGGCCGGCTCAACTTCCGCCATGTTGAATTTTTTTCCAAGTTGCGTCTACACATAAAACCTATATTAATCGAAAGCTGGTATCAATACAAACCAGTTTTGTATGATATAAAATAAATCTGTAAATAATAATACTGATTTTTCTCTCGTTTGAATAAATGACTTTTGTTGTAGATTTTTTAAAACAACCACGCGGGCCCCTTCTACATAGTAACTTAGTGGATATCACTACATGTCTTCGAATTTTCTGGTTTACGAATATATAGACATTTTTTTTTTATTTTTTTTTTTCGGATAGGATATCATCAAATGACCCCAGCCACTCTGGGCGGAGCCGAAGGGAGTGTCAGACTTGTACTGACTAAAACCCATCCATGTTCCTTCTTTGACCTTTGTGTTCCAGGGCCACGGTATCTCTTTCGAACAGTCCCGCAGCCCAAGAATATAGACCTTATGTAGGTAGTAACAAAGTCACAGTCATGCTATTGAGCCAAGAATGACTCATATCATTCTACAAAGTACCTAAATATAATCGTTAACAACCGAGGGCTCGCGTGATCCACGTCCGGATCATCACGTGAGTCCTTTTTAGGGTTCCGTAACCGAAAGGTAACCAACGGGACCCTATTATTAAACCTCCGCTGTCCGTCTGTCTGTCAGCGGGCTGTATCTCATGATCCGTAATAGATAGACAGTTGAAATTTTCACAGAATGAGTGGATACACATTCTGTGAAAATCTGTAGCAACGGGCGGCTGCGGGGTTTCTTTGTGTGATTTTTTTGGCGGCAACAGAAATCTGTTGACTTCTGTTGGGGTACAGAACTCTTAATGCGCGAGTCCGACTCTCACTTGGCTGGTTTTTCTAAGAATCGTGAATTGAGATGGTAGGCAATAGATTGTATTAATTGAAACATTGTAACTCGGACGGTAAGTTAGCTTTTCACGCGACTTTGCTTAGTACGAATAAGCTTTAGTTCTCTTTTGTTCGTTCGTGTTTCGTTCTTCTCCATAGAGATCTACGTTAGGGAAAGGGCAACTACAGTACTTTCACAGTTTTTATGCCTTGTGACTGGGACTGTAGCTACATTCCATTTTTGTCTTTGTTTCGACAGTTCAAAAGTGCCTGTAACTGACCTACTTGAAATAAATGCTTTGATTTTGACATTCTTCCACCAGATTCCTTTGTCAAAAAAAACATTAATTAAATTACAAGCAGACTGTTTTATAATAAAACACGTTAGAAAAGTCATCACGTCGTTTTAATTATGAAACATCACTACATAGTATAAAACAAAGTCGCTTCCCGCTGTCTGTCTGTCCCTATGTATGCTTAGATCTTAAAAACTACGCAACGGATTTTGATGCGGTTTTTTTTAATAGATAGAGTGATTCAAGAGGAAGTTTTATATGTATATATTGCACCCGGGCGAATCCGGGGCGGGTCGCTATTTTTATAATAAAACACGTTAGAAAAGCCATCATGTCGTTCTAATTATGAAACAAAGCAACGAGGTAACATCTCTTGTGTAAAATTGTACCTGCTTATGTAGGTATTATAACCTGGATAATAAACAATTTTCTATTTCTATATTTTTTCCTCTGAGAGTAATTATTGTAGGGTATTCCTCAGAGCGCAACCATTTTTAAGCGCAACCAATTAAGCGCAACTAAATTATTCCTCGTAGCGCAACCTTGATGAAAAATAGAGAGATATCATTAATTAATCCATCATCTCTATTTTTAAAAATAGTTGCGCTCTGAGGAATTTCCCATTGTGGAAGAAGGACTTTATGTTCGCATATTTTTCTTAGCTTTTGCTTGATTTCTATGGTGTGCCTTGTAGTTTTAATTATTATAATAGCTAGTTGGTTATTAGAGGTTTAAAGTCTCAGTATTGCCATTCAATTGAATTACTTTTTTATTGTGACCAGTCGCAGAAGCTAGGACCACATTCAAAGCGCCAAGTTACATGGAAATCTGGCCAATACCTATTAATCAATATGACGTTTTATTTATTAATAAAAACTTTGCCCCACACTAGGAATTTCTCCTGTGTCGTGGATGCGTTTATAAACATTTAAATTCACATACATAAACAGCCGGACCCGGAACAACTATAAACAACTATGTAGATCATACAAATATTTGTTTCGTGCGGGATTCGAACACGATCTGACACGCAGCACAGCAGCCAATCGCTCAGCCACTACGCCAACATTCATTAATCTTAGGACCGGACGTTGCAAATTAACAGTTAAACATTTTCTGTAAAAATAGTTGTAAGTAAGGATTAAATAAATAAATAAAAAAACATTTTATTCGACTAAGGATCTGAACGACATTCTTTTAATATTTGAAGTAAAAGAAAACCTCTTAAACTAGAAACGGGATATTTACCATGTTTACTGACTCGCTAGCGGTCACAGTGAGTTTCGTGTGTCGGGAACAGAATCGAGTTGCGAGTGACAGTGGACATGATAATTTAGTGACCATGACAGTTTAAAATCTTAAACCTCTTAATGGTTACAAACAGAGTAATGTTTTCTACATTTCGTCGAGTTAGAAGCACAAAAATGTTTAATTTTTCCTTCGATTTCAGGTTTGTATCCCAAAGAAGTTTTCAGTTATTTCAAAAACATCTGGTACCTATTGTTCACAATGGAATGCACCAACAATCTATTATCTTATTCTACAAAACTCAACTAGTCTTATTACGTAATTGCTATATGCAGTATCAAGCAATATTATCTTAGCAGTATTATCTAGGAATGTTATGGGTATTATCTGAGGTTAACTGCTCTATTGGTATCGTGGTCGCAAGCGCGACTGTTGAGCGTGAGCTGGGTTCGATTCCCGGGTCGGACAAAAAGTGCTGTTTAGTTTTTCCATAAGAATTTTCCCAGAAGTAGGCCCGGTATAACGACAAATCCAGACTCTGTGGCTGCTACTGAGAAATTCCTGATGAAAATACCCAACAACACTTTGTCCGACCCGGGAATCGAACCCAGGACCTCATGCTCAGCAGTCGCGCCTGACCAGTAAGGCAGTCGAGGTACCTGCCAATCACTGTTTTAAGCTTTCACGGTTTACAACTAAACTTATACTGTCACTTACGGGATATCTTCCGTGATTGTTCATTATTTTGACCTCTTGAAATTGAATAATGATAATGAACAATCACGGAACAGATCCCGTAATTGACAGTATAAGTTTACCTGCCAATCATCATGGGGATATGGCAAAAGTTTATGGATGTTCAAATGCTAAACTGACATAAAACAAGTCAGTACTTGTCACAGTTGTCCAGCATTCGTTCACAATGTCTAGTGTAGGTGAACTACCAATAAAGTAGGACAAACAAAAAGTAGGAGTATTTACATGCAAACAAGTGACACGCGGATGTTGCAAACTGTTTGCTGAATTTACACGGAGTGTCAATGAAAACAAAACAAAAACAAAATGGCGTTTGGACGTCCGGTCTGGGTACAAATGTCTCCGAGTTCGGAATGTTATGTGTCAATAGAGAATATAAAGAAAAGAAATGCTTTCACGGGATCGAAGCTGTTCGTTCTGTAGTCTTTGTCCACCCTCATAATGTCGAAGTTAGGTTTCATTGTCGAAGTTAGCCATGAGAAAAAAGCGTGAGTGTTTGTACAGATGTCGAAGTTAGCCGTGTGATGCGGAGGGATGAGGAATGTGTATAAGACCATATAGGGGAAGACTAAAGCAACCATTGATGAACTGTGTGTGAGATGATAATACCATAAAACATTTTTTTCATTTTTTTTTTTTGCAGAAAAAGTAACCGACTTCAAAAAAAAAACACAAATAAGAATTTGTGTGGACAACTAAAAAACTCGCTACTGAAAAATCAACCTCTAATTAAATTTGGGGTTTACAAGGTAAAATCGACTCCTCCTTTTGTTGAAGTCGGTTAAAATGCTAGCCTATGTTACCCGGGCCATAATAACGAATCGATTGACACCTTATTTATCATAAATATAATAGTTTAGGCGCTACGGAGGAACATACGTAAATACAAACAAACAAATGTGTTTGTCTGCTAAATTCATAACCCATCCTTTTGGCTTCGCCGTAGTTGGATAAAAAAGTGGCAGATGCTGTGGGAATACATAACCACTTTCTTTTTTAGAAGTCGGTTCAAAAAAGTACTGGTGAAATACATAACCACCTCCTTTTTTAGAAGTCGGGTAAAAAGGAAGACATGCTGCGCGGAACCTAAGTAAATTGGGATAATTTCATGAGAATGATAATTTTATCTTCTCTTTAGATGCTAGTGGTTTAATACCAACTTTCAGTGAAAAAAAGACCACGTCAGTTTACACTGGTTGAACTTTGACCTATTTAAAGATTGGTCATTTAAAGGATGATTTCCACCAAACGGCTCGCATCGCATATGATCGTAACGGATTTTACAATCTTCAAATGATATTAAATCGTGTACACAGTATTTAAAGTCTAAAGGGTGTAAATAGACCCTTAACACAAACGAAAGGCACTTGTTCTCCCCGTCTTTACGATAATTTTTTTGTTCTAGACCATACCTGGGAATCTTCTAGTTACGGAGATATTGGGGGTCAAAGTTTCAACTTTTTCATAGGCTTTTTTTTAAATACATGTTTTTATTGTAAGATTTTTGCTTTACACACCTCCACGATCCCCGTAATATTCAATCCATCCATCAGCACAATGCTTTGAGTGCTTTCCATCGAGTCCTACCCTAAAACGTGATTTATAACCCCAAAAAAAAAAGTCGATTCCCAGCAAATTTTTGCGTAAAGTTACTTAGTGTGATGTACAGAATGCTTGGTTGACGGATATGTGAAGGGTCTGTTTACACCCTGTATATTACCAATCAGCTCACAGCAGTTTGACGTGGTTTGACCGCGGGCGTCTTCCGCGACACGCGATCGTAGCCGAAAGTATGCCGCGACGTGCGCTCGGCACCGTTCGCCTGTCGTCGTATCTGATCGAAATTAGAACACGTCAACACCGTAGGAATTAAACTATTTGACTAGGCGCAGAAACGGATACGATCGCAAGCGACGGTACGGAATCGATCGTATGCGTCGATATCCTGCCGGGTGCGATCGGCTGTCGCCGCATCCATTCGTATCCCTTTCAATCCGATGCGAAGCGAGCCGTTTGGTGGAAATCATCCTTTACTTAGACTATTTGAGTTTCTTCTAAGAAACGGATATTGAGTCATCACTTTCAGAGCACGCTGCTAATAAAATAATAAGACCATTCAACTTTTGGCTAAAAGAACTTTGACCCTCTTTAGATAAGTTAAAACTTTAATGGCTTCCTCAGAAGAAGTCATCCGGTAGTCATCATCATTCAACTGCCCTAGTATTATTATTTCCTTTATTTATTTTTACACATATTAAATACATTTTTAAATATTCTAATATAAAACAATATAAAACATATTTAAAAATAAAAAAAATAGTGGTCCGACGGTATTGGGAACAGGGCTCAAGCTACCGGCGGTCAGGGCTCCAGAGAGAGGAACCTCCTAACAATACGAGCCGTGTCCAGGAGTACCGCTTTCTGAATCAAGCCCTTGATCCAGCTGCCTAACGAGAGCCTCCTCAGGTATTGGTCGAGGCTCTTGGCAATTAAGCCATGGGCTGATACAACTATATATTATTCTTAACTTGTAGTGTAAAAGATCACTGAAATTTTACAACCCGATGGACCCATTTTCCGAATGCTACCACAACCCGAAAAATCACCAAAACATTTTTGATAGAAAACCAACGACCAATCTAATGAAGCAACCTTTGTGCTCATCTATGTGTGTATTTTCTAATTTTTCTTTGAAGTGTTTTGTGTGTTACGTGCGGTACGTATCTACACACAAAACACTTCAAAGAACTACTGTTTGTCTCTGCATAACCCAAAGGTTGACTGGTACGCGGGCTTGTGGACGGCGAGCTATGGGCTAGCTCGCCGTCTGGCCGTCTTTTGACGACAGGCCGTGTCGACGGCGCGTTCGTGTTCCACGCGCGCCTCAAAGAGATGTCAGCAACGATGTAAGGGTCTGCAAGGGCCGATGCCTGCCAGGGCTGCGGGACTGTTCGAAAGAGATACCGTGGCCCTGGAACACAAAGGGCAAAGAAGGAACATGGATGGGTTTTAGTCAGTACAAGTCTGACACTCCCTTCCGCGCCACCCAGAGTGGGGGGGGGGGGTCATTGGGGTTTTCGCATCCGAAAAAAAAAAAAAGGTTAACTGGTAGAAAATGCCTATGGCATTAAGTCCGCTTCTGTACTTAGTGCTCGTGAATTTACTAATAACTAGCAATATTCTAACAACTTATTAATTTATCAAACTCCAGTAATTCTCTTGCCCACCAAGAAATCTTCTCCCAAGAATCTGAACCACCTAAGACCTTACTCAAGCAATTTTCCTCCACGCAAAATTCAACCTTACCAACTTGGAATCTGAAAACTTACGCAAAGAAACTCTCTTAAGCCACAAGACTCTCACCTGGGTTCATAAAGGCGTCTTCCTGTTAGCTAGACGCGAGAGTACGTCTGGCGACAATAAGGCAAATTGCCTGGAACTTTGATTGGAACACAATGTCAACGAGGTGAGCAGTTAGCGGCTATATCTTATGTATCGGTGTGTCTGTATGTCCGAGTATCTAGTTTCAATGTCAATGGCAGTTATTGTGGTCTTGAACTCTGGTTTTCTACACACGTGGTTGAGGATTTGGTCTATGTTGGTTCAAATCCTCAACCATATCTAAGTTTCGAAATATTGTTGATTTTATAGGACTTAATAAGTCAATGTTGGACTATGTTACTCCTCTGTCGGAAAGGTCGTCAAGTTGAAATGTTCGAACTATTACCCCCCAATTACCTCCTTTTTTGATCCGCCCAAAAGGACTAAGAAACGAACGCTTATTTAATGTAATTGTCTCTCTAAACACGTGAACTTCAGTGATCATCATTCCATACTTCTCTATTAACTCGTCATCACATCAGACACCTCCTTATTGCCATATCATCCTTCACACAGTCCATCCATCGTTTCTTTTGTCTTCCATTACTCTTACACCCTTAAAAAAAAAAACATAAAATACATGCACGTGAACTTCAGTCAGCCATCTTTATTTATACCCATAAAGACACATTGTATTGACAAAAAATACTCTGTTTCTCAATCTCAGCGTTTTCTTTGTCGCAGGTTTTGTCTGTATACTTCAGTGCGTACAAAGTCTTTCAAATTAGTAAATAGTGGCTTGTTAGTAAGCTATTGTAATGAGCGTGGATTTTCAGCGTTTTAGAGATACGGTATTTTGACACGCGTTAAGGGATAGTGTGTTTTGTCTCAAATTTACTCGCTCGCATCGCTCGCCAATACATCCTATACTTTTTCAATTCTGGAAAAGTTAACGGAGTCCCTTCTATTGTCATTCCTGTATGAGTGAACAAAAAGAACTTATTCCTGAGGAAGAGTGCAAAAATTTTCGAGTTCGCTTCGCTCACTCTTGCGTCTAAGTACCTACAAGTTGAAGATGCACATGCCCAATCTATTCGGGGTAACCGTCCCATCAAAATCTTGGCTACGACCCTGTGTGATCACCTCAAAGTCTTAGGCTGGGACCGCGCCTGTACATACGCTTACATAACCTTGCGTTTTTTTCCCATGGGGATAGGCAGAAGCTATAGCAAAAGGTGTAAATAAGGATGGTAACAGGTAGCGTATAGAACGCTACCTGTTACCATCTTTATTTACTCCTTTTGCTTCGTTCACGATCGTATTTACGTTACGTTTACATCGCGCGCTCGTGTTAGGGCCTCTTGTCATACTCGCACGCTGATAGCATGTATTTTTACAAAGACACTACCAGAGCTGAGCGACAGCTATAAGAGGTAATGGTAGGCCCCCTGAAGCTTTATTTTCAACTTTCTACAACAGCACAGGCCTTATTAAAACTTCAAAATAATGATGACGTGTGTTCACAATCTTACGTAAGCTGCTAATCCCAATTTTTATTGCTCGCACTAATTTGAGTTATATAAAATCATAAATGCAAAAAGTCTAAGTATTGATGACGCAGAGTATCAAAATTTTGATGATTATTTTGGACTTTCCTTATGCCGTAACAAAACTATTTTAAAATATTTATCCTTGTGTCGAAACCACGACATTGTGATTTATTAACAATTTTTAAACGTTTATATTACCATCTGTGAGGAAAGTTACTTTTACTGTAGCAGATAGCCTGTGTCAACCCACTGCTGGGCAAAGGCCTCTCCCCAAGACTTGAAGGATTTGGACCTTCGATCCAGGGCCAATGTGGATGACTGGTCGTTGATTCTGTCCAGCTCGTCCCGGCATGTCCTGCGAGGTCTACCGCGTTGCCTTCTAGCTGTGTCAGGGCTCCACACCGCGGTTATTTTGACCCACAGCTTGCCGCTAGAAAAGATTAATTAAATACGATTTTTTTTAAATAATATAATAATAATAAGTTTATTCAAAAATATAAGGTACATTTACAGTTTTTCTTAAATCTATGTCAAGTTCACCCATGATTTGTGCCTGAACTAGGTAATCCTGTGTTTCAGGCGATTAATAAATAAAAGCGAAATAATAAATGGACTTGCGTTTTCCGTAACTCGTCTGATGTGAAGCGATGACGTGGCCTAGGGTGGAGCACGCTTGCCTAGAAGAAACCGATCGCCTTATTTGAAAGATAAACTTTCTCAGGTTTATATAAAACTCCAAAAATGGCTATTGAATTTTGCGGTTCATTTCTATACAAGGACCAACTGGTTTTGTTTCTACATTTCATTAAAAAAAGAATAAGAGGCATTGAAACTTGGATTTCTTAGGTTAACAAGTAACATTTAATTAAAAGTATCAAAAACACGGCTACAAATGTTATCTCCTTTTAATTACCTTCATTTTGATACCCTACAACCTACAACCCACCCACAAAATATTAACGACATTCAATTTAGCGCCAAAAATCCGCCATTTTGTTTTTTTAGACACTTAGGTTTTTGAGACAAATCTAATGACACCCGAAACGTCAAAATCCTTCAGCCATTCGGAACATACGAGATAATAAAGAAATTTACCAAAAACAAAGAAACATACAAGATACGCGCGACAAACATAACCCATCCTTGGCAGTCGGGTAAAAACTGTTTACATCTTACTCTAACTTTTTATTTCACTGAACGTAAGAACAAAAATCTTTCAGTAACATTAGTTGCATCTCAATCGATATTTATGGCCAGAAGGTAAAAAAAAAACAAAGTATTTGACACAATTCCTAACCCAACTTCGCCTTAACCACTTAAATCTATGTGAAACATTTAAAAGTCTAATTACGTGAGATATCGTTCATTTGTCCACGTGAATCCTCACTGTGACAATGTTCTGGTCAACGTCCTGAGCCTGTTCTCGACTCCTTCTTCCTTGAAGCTCAACTTGTGATGAAAAGGTGAGTTTTTTTGCTGATTGTACTTTTTTAAAAAGGTGCCTACAGACGGTTTTGTGGGTCTTGCGCTCGCACCGCTACTACTGAGCTAAAACCTGCTACAGCCTGCTGTAAAACCTCATGGCTGTACACCAACCCCCGTAGCATGACCACCGTAGACAAGGATTTCTTTGACGGAAGAATCGACAAAATGACAGATTGTGTCGACACAATGACAGATTTCTGTGCACTATCTGTCATGTTGTCGATTCTTCCGTCAAAAAAATCCTTGTCTGCGGTGGTCATGCTTCGGGGACAAGTCGTATAAATTTTTACCATCTGAATAATTATTAGCAGCAGTGATAGCCTAGTGGTGTGACCGTAGGATGCCAAGTCACAGGTCTCGAGTTCGAACCCAAGGCACGCACCTCTCTCCCATACTAAATTTCAATACCTACTCGACCCAAATGTATGGGACAGCTGATAATTTTTTCGCATTTACGATATTGGACCCATGGAGGAAGTTGTTCAGTTTGATGGTCTGCAGCATATCCTTTCTTAGGACTATACCTTTTCTGTTACACCCTGCATACATAATATACAATGACAACAATATGGCACTTACCCGCCGAAACGCTCATGTGCCAAAATTGGGACCGGAACGAAAACTCTTAACTGCTCAACACCCATTTTTGGCCACTATTTTTATTATTTATTTTTCTGTTGGCAATGTTGGCATAGCACTCTGTTTTATTTTTTAGATTTTTTCTAACGAAGCGACATCCTTCGTTCTTGTAATGATAGAAAGCCATTGAAATACCTCATATTTTAGGCAGATGGCGTTGTTTCCAATCGGCTTACTTAAAATTTTATACTCTGTGGAAAAAGTTGAATTTTGAGTGAATTAATTGCTGTTTATTTTATCTGTGGTTGTGTTTTGAAGTGATAGTTGTTGTAGTTTGTTTTTTGTTTGGTAAGTAATACTATATACCCTTTTGTTCGTGTTTTTACGGCGTTTCGAATGATACATGTGAATTCCGAATCGATCGTAAATTGGATGATGAAATCAATAGTTAGGTTATAATTTTATCAGAAAAATCTATAAATTTTTAAAAACGTGATAAAATTATTAAGTTGCTAGTTTGTACTTAAGTCATTGTGAATTAACCATAAAGCGTGATTAATTACGAACAATTCGGTACCAATAACATACCATTTAGATAAGATTTCGAAGTTGTGAAATGATTTGTTTACGTTGTGCCAGAGCGTGGTAGGTACATTTTTTGACTAGAAATTTGGTACACACGATGTTATTATTATTTGTATTTCAAAACTTTGTTTGAAGAGTGGTAACTATTATTATGCGATTTGATGCATATTGAGTTAGCCTATAATTTAGCTTAATAAAATCATAGGGAACAATCATCGCTTTAGATTCTGAAATAATACAAGTTTTATTTGATGTTGGAATAGGATGTAATGATGTCTGAAAAATCTTTAAATTAATAAAAACGTAATATAAATATTAAATTGCTAGTTTTGGACTTAAGTCATTGTGAATTAACCATAAAGCGTGATTAATTACGAACGATTTGGTACCAATTTCATACCATTTAGTTAAGAGTTCGAAGGTGTTTAATGATTTTCTTAAGTAGTGTATAGGGAATGCAAAACCGGCCAAACTTAATAACCGGTTTCTTTTCGGGTTCCGTACAAGAAAACCGGTTTTCGATGAAACCGGTTCGAAATATGTTTTTTTTAATTGTTTGTCTAAAGGATATTTTTCTTTTTTTCGATTTATCAAAATGATGCTGTTTTTATCTTCAGTTTTGCTGATGTTTTCTACGAAGTCATCCATAGTAATCTGAAGCAAGAATAATAAGTTGACCTGTTTAATTTATAAATTAACACGAAAACTTTCTATTTTTAATATAAGTGTGGTGTGGTCCAATTTTTAAAATAGCAATTTGTACCTAACCTAAAACATACTGTAAAGGTCAAATACTCACATAAATGAACTGCACGACTAATTCACATAACTCCTTCACTCAACTATTGAAAACAATTAAAAGTTACCAAATACCACGCTAAAACAACACGTCTTGTCACTTAAAACCGTTGGCATTGTTTGGCAAAACAAAATCGCTGACATCAAATTCATGACTGACAAGTGGTGTAGTAATGTTGCCATTTGAAAATAACAAAAACTCGAAAAAACCGGAAACATGAAAAAAAAACCCGGACTTTTTAGTAATTACAAATATGCCGAAAACCCGGTTTTTCGGTTTTTGGTGAAACCGGTGTGCATTCCGAGCGTTGACGAGCGAATTGAACATTAAAGTTGAAACGTTTAAATTCAATTAAGTTTAAATACTCTTTTTTCAAAACGTTATGACTGCCATGGTTTGTGCTTGACCGTTGCTAATCAGCCACTTACCGTGCACTGTTTATCTTAAAATATATTTTTGCAAGACTTACTATGCTAGAATGTTATTGTGATGTTAATAACATCACAGTAGTTTCTTACTCGTATACATTGTTTTTTCATTTGTATTTATGTTTTTTTTTTCTGTTTTTCTTTTATCGCAAAACAGCTGTTGCCCGCGACTTTCGTCCGCGTGAAATTTTATAGCGCGTTTAATTTTATAGTTTTTTTTTTTTTTTGTATTTTTTTTTACTTTCCTCGATAAATGGCCTTTCCAACACTAAAAGAATTTTTCAAATCGAATCAGTAGTTCCTGAGATTAGCTCGTTCAACAAAACAAACAAACTCTTCAGCTTTATAATATTATATAGTATAGATTACTTAGGTATAAGGTAGGTATTAAGTTTTTCTAGTAATTAAAGTCTTTATTAGAAATATGTATAACTAATTGCTGGGTTTGTAGTTCCAATGCAATAAAATAAATTCATTGTCCATATTTTTCTAATCACCGAATCTGTGGGAACTGATTTTTTCAGAATTTTAATCTTCAGCAATCTATGTTCTATGCTATTGCATAGAACATAGATTGCTGAAGATTAAAATTTAAGTAAGCTAGCAATTTATAAAGGACTAGCATTTTGCACGCGACTTCGTACGCAAAAATTGTGATAGCTCGGTTAATATGCATGATATAAATATAATTTATCAGCACAACGAATAATGTAGCTTTCTGCCAGTGAAATAATTTTTAGAATCGGATCATTAGTTCCGGATATTACCCCCTACATACAAAGTTACAAACAATTTTTATGAAATTAGTCTAGTATAGATTTCCTTCCAAGCATTCTGTACATCAAACTTTACGCAAAAATTATTTCTGGGAATCGACTTTTTTTTTGGGGTGAAAAATCACGTATCCTGTAGGACTCGATGCACTTTATGCATTGTGCTGATGGATGGATTGAATAGTACGGGGTTCGTGGATGTGTGTAAAGTAAAAATTTTACATTAAAAACATGTATTAAAAAAAAAACTTGTGAAAAATTTGGAACTTTGACCCCCAATATCTCCGTAACTAGAAGGTTCCCAGGTATGGTCTAGAACAAAAAATTATCGCAAAGGCGGGGAGAACAAGTGCCTTTCGGTTTTGTTAAGGGTCTATTTACATAAGTTTAGGAACGACATTTGAAATTCTGTCGATTTTAAATTTTGTAGAGCTAAACAGCACCAACAACAACATTGATTTCAGGCTACAATGGCCCATTGATACCTATATACCTTATAAACTAACATATAAAGGGGTTAGTTTCCCTTTATATGTTAGTTTATATACCTTATAAACTAACATATAAAGGGGTTAGTTTATAAGGTATATAGGTATCTATGGGCCATTGTAGCCTGAAATCAATGTTGTTGTTGGTGCTGTTTAGCTCTACAAAATTTAAAATCGACAGAATTTCAAATGTCGTTCCTAAACTTCCAGCGATATGTATGTAGAAGAAAAAGACTTTTGAGGATAAAACAAAAAGCGAAATTTTCTGAAACGGTGATCTATCCTCAGGTGTGGTTCTCTTCTAAATTTCTTTCATGTTGAATCTTCAATCTGTCCTTAGTTTTTGTTTGAAGAATTATACCTTTCCATATTTCCACATACTCGTCTGTTTTTTTTCTATCAGCCTCTGTTATCGTTGATTTCTCGCTCATCTTCGGTATTTAATAAAAAATCATAACGATCTTACAGCCACGTGATTATATTATTTTTTTGTGTAAGCACGTTTTATCCTTCTAATCATAGGAAATACCATTATGGTGTCCGTTCACATACCATTAATTTTATTATGAGATAAATTTTAGAAGATGTGTGATGTGTGGGTGTGATGTGTGTGTGTGTGTGTGATGTGTGTGTGTGATGTGTTTCAGTTTTTTGGGATAATTTTAGGTGTAGACGTCTGTGTATTGTACCAGAATTTAATATGTTTTGAAGTATTAAAACGATGTAAATTGTGATCTTCTTTCTATCTGGTTGCAAAGCGTGGATTATTTGAGAATTTAATCGTTCTAACAGGACAGGTTTATCGAATACGTATTATAACCACAACATACAACGATATTATTGCTTCTAAACGCTTTATTAAAGCAAATATCAGTTCATTTTGGTCCTGCGTGACGAATAGGAATACGAGGAGCTCGTGGCTAAATAATAACCGCCGCTCGGATCGATTTTTAGGTTAAGACGTGATTGCCTAGGTTGGTCTGTGGATGAGTGACCACCCATTACATACCGAGTTTCCTCTGTGCCTCGGAAACCACGTTAAGCCGTTGGTCCTGGCTGTCATTTGTAGATCTTTGACACTCGTTACAGGTAGTCAGTGGCCCAAAAAGTCTGACAACCAGTCTTATCAAAGGGTATCGTACTGGGTTGTGGGGGTCATATAGGTCGCTCCATGTAAAATACTGGTATTCAGCTGCATACGGTTAGACTAGAAGCCGACCGCAACATAGTTGGGAAAAGGCTAGGCAGATGATGATGTGACGAATAGGAAAGGTACTTAAGTCCTTATAAGCGAATAACGGTGCTTTACACAGTTAAGATTGTAATTAATTCATAAACGTAGAAGTAAAGAAAAACCGTAAGTGAATCAGACCATAATTGTTTCTTGGAATGAAAACGAAGGTACTTTATGGTATGCATCGTTCCAACTTGTTATTCTAAGGGATTACAACGGTGGATCCTGGATTAAAGCGAGGATTTAATTATTTTAGTGCCAAAGAGGCGATTCGATTCGATTTGCCTTTGGCTCAACGGGACTGAGGATTGATTCGGACCGTTTACGATTTGGGGTGGTGATTTTGGTCCTTGGGGTATAATTGCGTTTATTGTTTGCACTTTTCTAAATATTACTGCTATTTTCTGTGATGAAAACCATCATCCAATTGTGGATCTTACGAAAAATCTAAAATTACAAATAACATTAAAATGCCGTAAACAGACCCAAAATCCTACTAATCTTACTACTATTATAAATGCGAAAATTTGGATGGATGTTTGTTACTCAATCACGCCAAAACTCCTGAACGTATTTGGATGAAATTTGAAACACAGATAGGTTGAAACCTGGATTAACACATAGGATACTTTTTATCCCGGTAGTGTGATCCCGTGGGACAATTATCGAACTTCACGCGGGCGACGCCGCGCGCATAAGCTATATTATAAATGCGAAAGTTTGTGAGGATGTTTGTTACTCTGTCACGCAAAAACTGCTGACTGGATTTGGAAGAAATTTGGCACACAGATAGTTTATAACCTGAATTAACACATAAGATACTTTTTATTTCGGTAATTCGATCTCGTGGGACAATTACCTACCTCCACGCGGGCGAAGCCGCGGGTATTAGCAAGTAAAAAATAAAAATACTGGCTGAATACGTAACATCCTCCTTTTTTGGACGTCGGTTATTAACGATCAAAATCTAGTCGTAATCCAAGCCACCACTAGTATTAAAAACTTTTTGAAAATGTTCTTAAAATATACGGGATTGCCCCTCTGTTTAATTCCATAATTATGGCACTCACATCTATTGTTTCATTTTGTTTTTTGATTCGCAGTCATGACCTTTGTCTTTCAACGATTTTTTATAAGATACACCGTCATCTAAGACTGTTTACGTAGAAATTCTTACTGGGGAATATCCTGCAGTGGTGAAGTACCTACAATTATGACGATTGTGTTAAGTAGGTACCTACGTATTTGCAATTTCGTTAGCTCATCTATGAGTAAATATTTACCGCAATAATTATTGATTTTCCAGATGACTATTGGTTCTAGGTATTACCTGAACCTAGCTCATATTTATCATTAAGATTACTTATATTCCGAGATTCATTTTTAGAAATCTATGTATGAGTCGTGATGTTCTATTGTTTTCCTTTGATTTTGTGCTGGAAATCATGGTCTTATAATAATAAAAGTTATGCGTAAAAATCCCATTTTTTTATGGAAACGACTTAGTCTTATGGCGGAGAATTTCATGACAGAATCATTCATTTATTTATTTTAGTACAAGGTGAACTTACACCGGGGTCGCGGGACTCATAGAATTACCGTGACCCTGGAACATAAAGGGCTACTGAAGGACACCGTGGATTTTAGTCAGTACAAGTCTGACAGTCCGTCCCGCTCTGCCCTGGGTGGGAGGACTCATTTGATGATTTTACCACGTTAAAAAAAAAAAAAAAAGGTGAACTTACAGCTAATAAAAACAAAAAAGGAAATCATAGTCACCAGAAAGCCAATTTACAAATCCTCACGTACCGGGTAAAACGGGCTGAATAGGAATGCAGGGGTGAATAGAGGCAAAACTTTGAAAATGATTTAAACGTTGAATTAATATGATATGCTACCAAAAACTACTCTATTTTATTAACTTCATCATCATCATCCACAGCCCGAACTGACCCACTGCTGGGTATAGGCCTCTCTTTTCTTGTGCCAATCTCCCCGGTCCTGTGCCAGCCTCATCCAGGTTTTTCCCCCTATGGCAACTATGTCGTCTGCCCATCTCGCCGCCGGACGACTCACGTTCCTTTTGCCAGTTCTTGGACGCCATTCGGTGACAGCCTTAGTCCACCTGTTGTCACTGCGCCTTGCTAGGTGTCCTGCCCAACTCTATTAACTTAATAATACTTAATTATTTAGAGACCTTGTGGGCAACATAACATATCAATTCAACATTAAAATCCCTTTCAAAGTTTTGTCTCTATTCAGCCTTGCCTTTCCTATTCACCCCGTTTTACGGAGTGATTATACGTCTTGACAATTTATAAAAACCAAACACCATTTACCTACGTTTTTCGTGACAAGACGTTATTGTAAGAGTACTGCTACGGCTGCCGTGGCGTTGTAGTGCGTCGGGGATGTTTGCAGATAATAATATTGATGGTTTTGCCGCCATTATTAGAAATAGATGTGCATCCCTGATGACTCGTGTTCGCGGCGGCACCAACAGTATTCTCAGTGTATTTGCTGATCGATGGGATTCCCCGATGCTGCGGAGGTGGATGCAGCTCCACGCTGAATTATAATTGTATGTGTCTGTAACCTACTAACACTAGAAGGTAAGTAAAATTGTTACTAACCCTATGGACTCCGGTCTGAAATAAAAATTTTCTATTCTATTCTATTCTATTCTATTGTGACCTCTTCGTTCATACCTCTCGCATTATTTTTCGGTAGTAGCCTACTACAAAATTTTCTAAAATAATCAATCTTATGGGTATCAAGTAATGACCTAAACTGACTGACTGACTGACTGTGATATATCAACACACAGCCCAAACCGCTGGTCCTAGAGACATGAAACTTGGAGGGTGTGTTCTTTGTGAAGAGTAAGTATCCACTAAGAAAGGATTTTTGGGAACTCTACCCCTAAAGGGGTAAAATAGGGGATGAAAGTTTAGATGAAAGTCCGTCAGTTTTGAAGTTAGGATCTTCAAATTAAGTATTTAGGCTGATGATTGAAAATTAATTAATACGTGTCTCAGCGTGTTTGATAATTTTACCCCTGAAGGGTTAAAAAAGGGGATGAAGGTAAGTAATCGGATATTTTTCGACATCCACGCGGGCGAAGCCGCGGGCAAAAGCTAGTTAGTTATATATTGAATTTGAAAAAGGTCGCATACACCCTTATTCAGTAATAACTTCACCTTTACAAAACCTTGATGCTTATTACAGCACCTAAGTACTTACATGATTAATTATAAACATAGGACAGTGATTAATATTAGGGAAAATCATTACATAATTCGTCTATTAATCATAAACTGGTTAACGTATTAGGAAAAATCCTTTTAAAATACTTGTACCTATAACTTTACTCATTTAATGCCCATGAATAAATTAAAAATAACCTATTTGCTTATAAAGGGCCACATTATTTTGTAGTATCGAAGGACCAATAAAAATTACAAGTTGTAAATTAATAATCTGTCGCTGCTCCGTAGTTCGATTCCCAGGCAAAGTGTGATTGGGTTTTCTCATCAGGATGTCGTCAGACTAGCAGCCCAGAGACTTGATTTAAAAGAAAAAAAAGAAAGAAAACAATATTTTAATTATACAGGTTGCAGTAGCGAAGGGTCAATTTTTGTAAGAGGTAAGCCGGAGTACAAATCTTTAATGTGATTTTATTATTTGTCTATGGAATACTGATTGTGCGTTTCTTATACTAAGTCCATGGATTGTGCCCGTTATCAAAGGGAAGCCGGTAGGAATCGAGTTGTATGGAACCTTCGCCACTGACAGGTTGACTGGATCTGGACCCGCCAAAGCTAATTCGCATATAGAGGAGGTCATTTGCTAATTATTAGACCTTAGTTTCCCTAACTAAAGTTTTATAGTTTAGGAGATATGTAATTTTTTTTATTTTATTGAGATTTTGCCAAAATTAGATATTGAAGCATTCATCTTCAGTTTTTTTTCATTATTTTAGTATTTTTTATTATTTTTTGGTAGTCGTAAACATATGTGACTAAAATACGTCGGAACTTCCCTCAAAATAGGGTTAAAAAAAAATTGGAAAAAAACTGACCGCGGGTTGACCTGTCACGCGCGATCATGACGCTTGCAACAGCGTCGAAATATCGGGACCTTAAAATAATGAACAATCACGGACGAATCCGGAAGAAATCCCGTAAGTGACAGTATAAGATTTTTTCCATTTTTTTAGCCTGACACTGACCTGCTAATTGCAAAAAATGTTAGAAAAATTGTATTTCGCGAGCCATCCTGGTGCTCGTTCCTACCTTAAGGCTGTCGACACACGAATAAATTGGGATAAGGGCAAGAGAATGATGATACCACGCGAATTTCCACTATGAGTCATACAGATGAAAGAAATTCCCGAAAAATCTGCACATTTCACATGCAAAGTGGTTTACACAATATTTTGTTGAGCCCTAGTAAAAAGGATAATGTACAATACTCAAGTTAAATATTTACATGTAAGCGATACGGCATGTAATAAATACTTCAAGAATGTGACCTGTTTCGTAAACCCAGTAGGTAGGTAAAAACATGTTCTTAATTAAATCCGGCGGCGAGACGTTGGGATTTCGTAACTGATACTGTTTTGTTAGTGTTTCAGTTTGAGCACAGTTTGAGAGTAGCTAGGAACATATAGTAGCTGCTATGTGTGTTAGTTGAAGTATGGAAGAAGGAGGAGTATGCTGAGACGACCCCAAATAAATCGGGGTAAGAACAGGAGAATAATAACGATTTATTTTCGGGTTATTCCTCAAAGCGCGACTATTTTTAAGCGCAACCAACTAAGCGCAACTAAATTATTCCTTGAAGCGCAACCATTAGTTGCGCTCACAAATTGAAATTAAAAATATTATATGTTAATTCCTCAAAGCGCAACCATGATGAAAAATAGAGGGTTCAATTAGAAACTACCATAAAACTGATGCTTAATGATTTTCTAATTTTAAGCCTATTGCTGCTGAACTCAGAGTCCAATTCTCTAATAAGATAAGATAGAGCTGCGTAAAGAACAGAAGCACAACTATTTCTATTTTGGTTCCTCCATTCATGTGTACAAAAACATGGTAACTCACGTTCACAATTCAGGTTTACTACAACTCGATGTCATCGGTGACACATAGACACGCGAGGCTACCTTTAAAACTAGTACGATGACTGCCTGAAATTAACATAACTAAACAAAACATACTAAGAGTAGTTAAGTAACTGTACTTGTCTATATATTGTAGTGCATCTGTTGATTTCACTCACTAGTTTTTAAAGAATTTTCCTCTTACGGAGGGGCCTTAAATGTAAAAGGAAAATTCTTTAAAAATAAACGCATTGACGTAACTCTACAAGAATTTCGTAATAGATAGTAATAAGTACCTTACGCATGTAAATTAAAGGGGAAAATATACAAGTCCGTGATTAGACCTGTCGTACTGTATGGGTAAGAATGCTGGGCTGTGAAGAAGATGGATGAAAAAAGATTGCATGTAGCGGAGATGAGAATGTTGAGGTGGATGTGTGGTGTGACAAGAATGGATAGGGTAAGGAACGAGTATATATTATTAGAGGAAGTTTAAAAGTTGTGCCAGTTACAGAAAAGTTGAAAGGGAATCGACTGTCTTGGTATGGACATGTGATGAGGAGGGACGAATCGCATGTGACTAAAAGAGTGATGAATATAAACGTTGATGGATGGAGAGGGAGAGGAAGACCAAAGAAACGATGGATGGATTGTGTGAGGAATGATATGAAAGTTAAAGGAGTAAATGATAGCGTGACGGTTGACAGAGGAGATTGGAAGAAAAAACACGTGTTGCGCCGACCCCAAGTGACATGGGACAAGGGCAGGAAAATGATGATGATGAAGTACCTTACGCATGTGGGTTTAAAAGCGTAAATCGATTAGTGACGTCTTTGCTCACCTTTCTTGGGATATTAAAGTAATGTGTCAAAACGGACAAGGAAAACAGCGTGACGAAAGCGGCATATCCTCGAATCAGAAATTCTAAAACACGTTACATCCACTAACCAGCACTCCACGTCATGGATTATGGTATTCATGGTCCAATATGGATTTTGTTACAAAATGTGGGGAATGCACAAAAATCACGATGTTAATGTGCTTTTTTTTTAATGGTATCTCACAGGTCAATCTAGGAGGTTGTTGTCTGGTTAATCGAACTATACTGTGGGTGCCTTGAGTGTAAGGCCTCCAGCCAGGGTCATGAAACCTTAAAAACTAAGCGACTACACGCTAAGAGCACCCCTGTGGGATATGAGCATCGGCTGAGGGCGTCGCTGGGGTAGGACAGCTAGGGACATGCTGGATCGGAACAAGATCATTATTTTATTTAGGGACGGGTTTATAACACAGGCCCAGCATCACGGGCTGGGTCGAGAAAGGGTCGGCGGGGGGGGGGGGGGGCAAGGACCGGGACGGTGCTAGTTTTACTCCTGCTCTCCTGGAGTGCAATAGTGCAGTTTGATGCAGTTTTAAATTATTTCTCGATTAATAATAATTTTTAGCTTTTTTACCCGACTGCGGTGAAGCCCAAAAGGAGGGTTATGTGTTTGACATTTGTGTGTGTCGTATGTATATCCGTTCCTTTGTTGAGGATTTAGATAAATTATACGACGTTAGATTCGTCTTCGGGGCGAGACGGAGTGGGAAGCGGTCGCCTCATTCTGCGAAGCAGTCATGCTCGCGAAGGAGGAGGCGGGCCGCGTGAGGGAGAGGACAGCGTCCTCCCTCCACACCAGCCGCAGTGGTAGACGCCCACGGCGCCGGACGTCGGCAGACGATCTCCGGCCACCGTAGGCGCGGGCATGCGGGCGGCGAGTAATGGGCGACTCGCTGTCCGACCATGGACCATGCCCGGGTCGACGGCGCGTTGTGTTCCACGCGCGCCTCAAAGAGTGTCAGCATAATGACGGGGCCCCCCTCTAGAGGGCCAAAGCCTGCCGGGGTCGCGGGACTCATAAAATTACCGTGACCCTGGAACATAAAGGGCTACTGAAGGACACCGTGGATTTTAGTCAGTACAAGTCTGACAGTCCCTCCCGCTCTGCCCTGGGTGGGAGGACTCATTTGATGATTTTACGACGTTAAAAAAAAAAAAAAAAAAAAAAAAAATGGAGCGCGAGTGTCACTGGCTGGCATTAAAATTAAAAACAAAGAAAAGGGCGGACTTTGGGCGCCATAAAAAATCAAATATAAATTTGATTAAATATCCTCAGTTTGAATATAAAATTATGAAAATGGAATGGGTCCCGCCTGTTTCCATCTTTTTTAATTTAAAATGTGCTTGTGTCGGGTTTTTAAGTTTTTTAATTTACTTTTTTTGCTTTTGATTTTTAACACCGAGGAATTTACTTATTATTTCAGACTGAGGATAAATATTTTACCGTTCTTTTATGCTAACATACTCCCGTGACAAAACGTAATGTAAACAAACTTAGGCGTAAATGTTGACGTAGTGAAGATTTCTTTGTACAGAAATGTTTCATACATAAATCTTTGCATTGTAATAGATACAGTCTTTTGTTTCAGTAAACTTGAAATATCGCAAGAATGATTCCAATGAACGGTACATTTGAGGTGATTGCACGAAAATTAACGGAAACATATTATTTCTTTTAATGAAATTAGAGCTATTATAAGGTACGCTTCTAAGTGTGTTGAACTTCAAATATAGGTATGTTATGTTTGCTATGTAAATTTAGTTTTAGAAGAAAATACCTAGGTATGATAAATTCAATTCTGTGAATATTTCTTAGTTATGTCAATCTGAAAATTCATTAAAACACGACGTAGGTATCTATACTAATCTTTACTAATATTATAAATTAGAGTCTGGATGGATGAATGGATGTTTGTTACGCAATCACGTCAGAACGACTGCACGGATCTGGATGGGCACACATTTGGATTTTTTTCTCACTCTTGTAAGAGTCTGTTGTTGTATTGTGTGTTGTTGTTGTGGAGTTGTTGGAGTTGTTGTTGTTGTTGTGTCTTGTGTGTGTTCTGTACGTGGGTCTTGTGTGTGTTGTTGTTGTTGTGTATGTTGTGTTTTGGTGTGAACACCAAAATTTCCACGCGAATGAAGTCGCGGGCAACAGTTTGTAGGTAATATCTTTAATGTTTCCTAGAATAAATTAATTATAACGTAAAATCTGAGCACTATGATTTTTGGCAAAGATATTTTTTTATGTTTTTGCCATCAGAAATTTCACAGTAGCAAGCATCTGAATGTGTGTCCGGTTGACGTGTTAAACGTGACTAATGAAATGTGTATGTACTTTGGGGAGAACTCTCCCTAACCCTTCGGGGGTTACAGGTGTGATATTTTTTGCAGTTACGTCGATTAAGAAAGGATCAACACGTGCCATGTGAGTTTTTAGGGTTCCGTACCTCAGTCAGCAAAAATGAAACCCTTATAGGATCACTTTGTTGTCCGTCTGTCTGTCTGTCCGTCTATCAAGACCCTTTTTCTCAGGAACGCGTACAGGTATCAAGTTGAAATTAATATCAAATACTCAAGCCTTGGAGCAGTGAAAAATTTAAAAGTTGTAAGTCGTTTTCATAAGGGAATCAAAACCTATAGGGTACTTCCCGTTCACCTAGAATCATGAAATTTGGCAACATGCAACATCTTACAGCACATGTAAAGGAAAAATCTGAAAACCATAAATATGTAGTTTAATAATAAAATACCTACAAGTTTATGCGGAACCGTCGGAGCGCGAGTCTAACTCGCACTTAGCCGGTTTTTTCCATATTAGGAGGCTTCGAAGTTTCCATGAAAGTTAAATGCATCTACAATCCAGTCTTAGCATAGGAATGAGCAAATTACGTAAATTAATCGCCAATAAGAGATGCTTTCCGACTTCTTTTGGAGTGTTGAGCATCTTTCGACAAACAATATATCAATCTGTACCTTGTTATGTAAATTAGATTAAATGCTATTAGGAAGAAAGTGTTATTTATTGGGCTTTAACCTATTACATCAATTTGGAGATGTCTTCTGTGTAACTTTGATGAAGTAGTTAGTAGTTTGACGGAAACTTTTTATTTTGTCGTGTTTTGAAAATCTATTTGAAATCGCGTTGTATTTTTGTATATAAAATTCGAAAATACTTCGAATTTTATATACAAAATTAAACTTTAATTTCAATTAAACTATTAAAAATAACTAAAAAACTACTCGACCCAAATGTATGGGACAGCTGATATTTTTTTCGCATTTACGATATTGGACCCATGGAGGACGTTGTTCAGTTTGATGGTCTGCAGCATATCCTTTATATGACTATGCCCTTTCTGTTACACCCTGTATAGAGTAGCCAACACACTAACTTTAACTTTTTGTCTAACGGGCAGTTCAAAAGTTCTTTTTAATAGTTTAACTGAAATAAATACTTCGAATTTTATGTAAAAATTATCAGCTGTCCCATACATTTGGGTCGAGTAGTTTTTTCGCATTTACGATATTGGACCCATGGACGAAGTTGTTCAGTTTGATGGTCTGCAGCATATCCTTTCATATGACTATACCCTTTCTGTTATACCCAGTATAATGGAGAAGAACTCGCAGGTAACTCCGTGGACACATACCTATTTCCAAAACCAAAGTCTCACAGTCTGTTTTATTATTCCTTATCTGCGTCTAACAGTCGCAAGCGCAACTGCTGAGCATGAGGTCTTGGCTTCGATTCCCGGGTCAGGCAAAGTGTTATTGGGTTTTTCCGTAAGGAATTTCTCTGTAGCATCCATGGAATCTGGATTTGAGCCCGGTTGATGGCTCACCCCCTATTACATAACTGGCGAATTATGGTGATTGTGTACTATAAGGTACAGTTCTGCCTTATCCTTCGAGGATTACAGGCGTGATGTTATCTTACGTAAGTTTCACATTCATGTTCAATTGTTTTATATTGGTAACATCCTCAAAATAAAAAAAAAAACATTACAACCTGCTTGGACCGTTGTTTGTAGTCCAGTCGATTACCGAATATGCACATGGCTAAAACCCTACCCGCCCATGCACTGTTACTCTTTAAAACCTGTTAGTACACTATCGTAAACGGTACAGCTAATTTGGTACGTGATAGATGCAAGTATGCTTGGTGGTTGGCGCCAAAAAATCGCCTCTCACGCGGCAAGGTCGCAAGTGTACGCGCTGCTTAAGCGGAGATGCACTGGGTAGGGTTGTCAATGTTATTTAACTAAGAGTTGAGTTTTTGGTCTTCGGAGTCATGGACAATCAGACAACAATATTCATCATCATCATCATCTGCCAAGCCTTTTCCCAACTATGTTGGGGTCGGCTTCCAGTCTAACCGGATGCAGCTAAATACCAGTATTTTACATGCAGCGACTGCCTATCTGACCTCCACAACCCAGTTAGTTCTAGGTAATACGATACCCCTTGGTAAGACTAATAATATTAATATTAATCAGACAACAATATTATGGAAGTAAAATGTGTATGAATGTGGATGGGTCTATGAGGGGCATATACAGGATGGAAGGCACACAGACGCACAAAAGAATACCACTTGTTCAGTACATCATTCCCCACATATAAATTTTTAATCGGCAATTTAAAAAAAAAACGTTCGTTTGTGCGTCAATGTTCCCCTTTCACCCTCTATAGGGGAATACCAAAGGAACGAGAAAAGAGAAGAATGGAAGGAGTCTGATGATGATTACGATATTAGTCTATACATAAAGGGTGTAAATAGACCCTTAACATATCCGAAAGGCACTTGTTTTCCCCTTTTTTGCGGTAATTTTTTTGTTCTAGACTATACCTGGGAACCTTCTAGTTACGGAGATATTGGTGGTCAAAGTACCAACATTTTCACAAGTTTTTTTTAAATACCTACATGTTTTTAATGTAAGATTTTTACTTTACACACCTCCACGACCCCCGTACTATTCAATCCATTCATCAGCACAATGCTTTGTGTGCTTTCCATCGAGTCCTACCGTTAAAAGTAATTTTTCACCCCAAAAAAAAAGTCGATTCCCAGCAATAAATTTTGCGTAAAGTTACTTAGTTTGGTGTACAGAATGCTTGGTTGACGGCTATGTGAAGGGTCTGTTTACACCCTGTATAAAAGCTCTGTGATAGCTGAGAAAGTAGTAAACGAACCATAATAAAGCTAATAAAGTTAGTTGTTGTTTGTGAATCTTCTGCAAAGCTATGCTTATCTAACCATTCAGATCTGCATTAAAAAACGTTACCGTAAAAAAAACATCTTGAATGAGGTAAACGACAAAGGAGTCCAGGTTGCTTCGTACTGGTCGGACAATGAGATGGGCAGACGACAGTGTTGCCATTGCGGGAATATCCCGGATGAGGCTGGCACAAGAACCTGGAGCTTGCCACAAGCAAAGAAAAGCCTGTACCCAGCAGTGGGTGTGGATGATGATGATGGTCGAACAAAATCTGAGTCATCGATTCCAGAAGAAGAAGAGGATTTTCAACTTTCTATTTAAAAACTCAAGCTGTTTACACTAGTGCGGATCGAAAGACCAATAAAGAAAAAAAAAAATTGCAAATGACAGCAGATGTCAATGACTGTGTGTGTGTGGATATAGAAAGCTTGATAACATTTGAATTAATTAAGCATGCAAGATCAAGATCTCTTCCCTTGTTTGGTGTGAATGACACGACCAACTCGATCGTCACCTGTTACGTGAACAAAAATAGATGTAAAGTACCTATTGTGCAATTATTGGCAGTGACCTTTTAACTCTCATAAGTGCATGCCCGTAACGGGTTTTCCTTAAGAAATATGCAAGGAACACGGGGTGTTGCAGGGCCTTTAAATTGAATGACATGGGAATAGGGATGTTTCCTGTATAAAAAAAATATGATTCTATTTAGTCCGTCAGTTAAATATTGAAAATAATCCCTGTCCGTCAGTTAGATTTTCGAAAAATATTGGATACATATTTTTTGTTTTATCAAATCAATAAAAATTGACGAAGATAAAACGCATCAAAGATGTGTGGAAGAAGAAGTGGGGGCCTGTGACGTCACTTTTCGGTAAAAAGTCAGTACACTTTACTTACAAGTATGAAGTCACACGAGTTTTCGACGTACTGTATCGTCTTCAGTTTTAGTTTTCGTGAAAAAAGAAAAAATACGTGTCCAATATTTTTTGGAAATCTATCTGACGGACTAATTAGATTTTTTCAGGAAACATCCCTATTGATTGATACTGGATATTCATCGAAACAAATTTTTACCAAGGATTTAGTACATGATTCTAGATTCACCAGCAATGAAAATTTTCGGCGGTTTAAAACAAAAGAAAAAGACCTATTCTATAAAAAAGTGCAATATTTACACGGTGTATGCAATGTAGCGAAATATTTCAACGCTGATTCGTTTAATCATTAATTGAATTCACGGTAATTTTTCGTGTCCATGTTCTTTACACCTTCAGTTTCATGGTCTGAGACACCACACGAGAGGTCTTGCGTTTATTATGTTACACGTTGTATAAAACCTGGAAAAGGTGTTTTCTTTCGGTTATTTCCTGGAAGTTAATTAGTACGGTCTCTAAATTGTGACTTTTCGTAATAATTTAAAATTCCAATTACTATTAAGCACTTTGAAAAAATAAATTGGTCCTTAGAAACGTGTCTTAACATTTTCCACTTACACGGTTTGCAAAAAAATATTCATAAAACCATCAATCACCCGTATTTATTACACAATAATCCTCAACCTCTAGGACCACACGTCACTATATACGTCACCCATACATCTCCCAACAAGATGATACATAAATGATCCACGATCAAAAGCAACGCGTAAACACGTTTGTTGGGCAGTCCCCTATAAAACTTGCTATTAGTTGTCACTGGCAAGTCTGTTAAATTAACAGTGATCTTTATTTTCGTGACGATAAGGCTGCTTTTGGGTTGCTCCTGTCAGACGTAAAATATTTGTGAGTCAATAGTGACAGCCCTAGCTTCAACAGGTGATATAGAACGGCTCAATGGTCATTTACCGACTACCAACCATATGTAGCGTTCGCGAACGCGGTTTGAAATTCAAAGTGTAAAAAGTTGCAGTTGCGAAAATAAATAAATAAACATTTGGATTTTGGAATTTTAGAATTGAAGTGATATTTTTTTTACTTGGATTATGTGTGAGTGTGTGGGTGATTTTTAGTTTTTTTTTTTCTGTTGGTGATAATTGTAAGTTTTTTTTTTAGTCCTTTTAGTCCTTTTTTCACGAATGTTTTATTTATGTTATTGTAGTTTTTCGAAAGTTTTTGTAGTAGGTACACTCTATAAAGTACAATAAGCCCAAGTCCGGGTGCTTTTAAAATTATATTACCTTCACTTAAATAATATTTTATTTAATTTATCAAGAATAACGCATTTATGCAACTGATATATTTAGGTAACTGATTAAATAATATGGTTAAATATTTATATTATGTATAGGAATCGATAGTAATTACATCAAAAATATGTAAATATGAAGATAATCTTTTTCATGATAATAAATCACGTTTATTAACCCTCCAGTTTCTATAGCTACACCCGTAATAATAATTAAGATATTTAATCTTATCTTATCTTTTTATTATTTAAAAAAATGTTATCAGTATGTTAAGAGATGAATAAAACAATTATAACATGAACCTTAACAATCCGATTCTCAAGACTTTTGGAATAAAACGGTTTACAAACAAAACAAAATCAACATTTATTCACAATTCAGATCACACAAAAACGTAATTACTCTCACTTTTATAATCTACATAATACGACTTATTAACTGCCCAGTATATTCTGACATTTCATGACAGCGCTGCTGTCAAACCCAACTGTCAAAATTTGGTATATTTAAATCTAGTTCCCTAATTTGCCGCATACCAAAATACGCTGGTCCTTCGAGCCGAGTATTCTAAACAGTTTACTATCTTGCTCAACACATACTGCCTTGACCGTATATGAACCAGGTTAGGTTGCAGCGAAATCATAACCAGTATAATGTTTAGTTAGAGCAAAGACAATAAATAGGTTATTATAGAACCTACGCAAAACGAGGACTTCCTTTTGATTCATCGCTCTTTATAAAGATTGTCTGCTCTTTATTAGTTTTGATTGAGATTTGCGAATTTTATGCGTTGTACTGTACGCTGACTGTTAGAAGGAAGGCCTTTTTCTCTGGTATTTGAGACTTACTAACTTTTTTGACTTATCTATCACCATTACTTACACTTACATTATCAATTTTATTTACCAATTTATTCAATTTAATTTTTAATATTTTTTTTCATAATTCTGTTTTATTCACTATTTCCAATTTTAATTTAATTTAATATTGGCGCTTATACTTACTAAGCTTAGCTTATTTTCCGAATTTATTGTTTTGTGCATGTGGTGTTTACCTATAAGTAATTGTTGCGCTGTTATTTAGTTTTTAGAATGATTTATTTTGCTGTATTCAGTGTGAACAATTGTTGGTAGACCTAATATAATAAATAAAAATAAAATTACTTATATTTAATATAGGGCAATTTGCCTAAGCACACTGAAATCAGGGACATTCCATAGTAATTTGGAGTAGTATTTAGTTAAATTATTCTAAATAGGAACTACTTTTCATATTTTTTTTCTTTTTATTTAAATTTGCCTAAGAAAGTTTTATATTTTGTCTTGGGTATATTTACTGGACAGCTAAACTTAGAAACTTAGTTGTATTAAAAAAAAAAACGATTCGATTCGATTTCGTTGTATTTAAAAGATTTGTTACAAATATCATCCACACAGCCTGTCTTCTCCCACCTGCTGAGTAAAGGTTTCTCGTTTCTTGTGCCAGCCTCATACAGTTTCTATTCGCGTTGGCAACACTGTCGTCCACCCATCTTTTTGCAAATATACCGTGACATTAATCTACATACTTAATACATTATTTACATGGTGATAAAACTTTTTAATTAGCCATAAACTTGTTAGTTTATCTGTAGCGGTATTTTTCGTAAGAGTGTACTTAAAGATCATCATTAAAACTTTATGAATTGAAAAGGTTATTTTAAACTTCGATATAACCATTTTGCCTTAAATTCCTTTTGGTAGTAACCTTGAATAAGGAGAATCTTCGTTTGCCCTTTAAATTAACTTGTTTAAAAATGTTTGTGTTAATTCGCCACTATTTCGCGATCTTAGTGCATCTTCATTTTTATTTCTTGCTTACAGAAATCTAGACCTTAGCCAGCCAGTGTTAGTATAACAAAAAACAAACAACAGGGCTTAGACAAATGACAATCACTCTTGAAGAATTTCTGATTTCTACAATGTCTTTCAATAAGATGATACAAGCTTTTCGGTCGCATTTACAATGCAATTTTTAATTTTTCCGTGATCGTTATCGCTTAAAAAATGACACTTTGACAAAAATATGACACTTAGAGTCTACACTCTCAAGTCCTAAAAACAAATCCAGAACCTACTAGACACAGTTGAATTTTCATCATTTTAGTCGTTTTCATAAATTATGCAGTTTTTTATCTTTGCTGATTCTATATTGTGAGTATTGCGAGTAATGTTAACATAATCATCGGTATAGACAATACCTACACTAATAAATTAGTTCCAAAACATAAAAACCTCGTATATTTCATATTATCACTGGATCTATATATCTTAACAATAGGAATGCATATGGATAAAATCTGACATCTAATTTGTGGTCCTAAGATCCACACTACCAGGCGCTCATAAAATGCATGTGTGTGTAAAGGATCGCACACAATTCCTAAATCCGCTCACAAATTAATATGACATAGCAACAACCTACATTCTGTAAACTAATTCTGTAAAAAGATTATGCCACAGCACCTAATAAAACGAATTCTGTAAAAATATTGTAGCAATGGTCTTTTCTGCTGTTTGGGGGTCAAATCTGTCACCTAATTACTGGTCCTTAGATCCGCGGTACCAGGCTCTCATATACAAGTAGAATAACACACAATCCCTAGATCCGCTTACAAATTAAAATGCCATAGCAACCTACATTCGATTGTCGTGACATCAATGCATAGTATCCTGGTGTCAATATGTCGTGTTTTCCCAGGATCCGCTTGGATCTATTAGTATGCAGCATTAAAATGTTGGTTATGTGAGAATTGCATCGGTCCGGTATGTTAATGATACATTTATCATCGAATTCTAGGCTTTATTGCGGTGGTAGGAAAATCGTAGAAGATCGAAGGTTCTATGTTATGTCATGAGGCTGCTTTGTAGCGTTTTTTGTAAGAAAACTATTCATGATGTAGCATGATGTAGATGTATTTGGTTTGGTCATAGCCACAAAAAGAAGAATGGAAGAAAAAAAATTAACACAAAGAGTGTTTGGTGCATCGTTTCCCAAATTGAATGGACTGAAAGATTCGGTCATTTGCTGTCTCTTCAGTCCCAATAACTCATCATGGGACCAAGTAGTATTCGGACTAAAGACACGGTAAACTACTCCTTCTTTCGGCATGTTCAATTTGGTAAACGATACACCAAATAGCCTGTTTAATCTAAAAGTATTTAGTTATTATTACAAAGCAGATTTTAGTGGCACTGACCTTACTGGTGATGTTCATCAGAAAGGTCAGCTGCGTAGTACCCGCAACCGGAGCCATATAACCAGCACGCGTAGCATGACCATCGTAGAAATGGGTTTTGTCGACGGAAGAATCGACAAAATGACAGATTTCTTTTGTTGATCTGTCAATTTATCGATTCTTCCGCCGACAAAACACGTTTCTACGGTGGTCATGCCACAGTGCAGATGTATGAATGTAGACGAAGCAAGAAAAGTAAGAAAGGATCGTATCAGGTGCGGGTGTCATTCTGTTGTCTTTGGCTTCCCCCATGGGAGAAAGCGAAAGTTAATGGGAATATAAATCATTTTAAATCAGGGATCCATTAACGTTCCCTATAACATTAGTATATTCAGCTGCATAGCTAGACTAAAGGTCTAAAGTAACATAGACATAGCTGAAGAGTTAAATCGGTAACTACTGTTCTGAATTATGCATGAATTTATCATCGAAATGCGGGCTTTATCTAGTGAAAAGATTTATTCGTATATTCGGTACTAGATTTTGCCCACGGCTTCTCCTGGACGTCGGAAATTATTTTATGAGAACATACTGTTGACATAAAAAGTACCTATGTCCTTTTAACTTAAACTAGCCCAAGTCGTAGTCCATCTGTGTGACAGTTCCCTTTAATATTTTTCTTTTCTTGAAGTGGATATCCTCAATGGATGTCCTCCAGAGCAGAGGGTCTGTCAGACTCGTACTGACTAAAACGACACCACTGTTCCTTTGCGCACTTTTATCGGGGTGCAGCGGGATCTAGTTTTTTATATTATTCATTTTTTTGTTTCTTGTTGGTTCTTCATGGATGTTCCCTATATCTTAGCCCAGGTCATGCTACCCATGTGAGAAGTAAGAAGTAAGTCTTGTACTATTTTCATTCTTGTTTGGTCTACCCCTCATCGAAATACATTCAGCCATTACGTTGTTAAAAGGCGACAGACAAAATGACAGAGTCACTTTCTCATTTTGAACATTAATATGGGTTTAGGTGTTATCTACATACATCCTAGTTCCGTTTAAGTAGTTTTATAGTTTCCTAGCATTGACAATATTAGTAATTTTACTATTCTAAGTAGGAAACCACCTGAGGGTATTAATTTTATACTGGTTTTAAAGCCATAGGTTTTACCAACACTAAAATACTATAATGATGATTTCTCAGAAATACCCATGATATATGCGGAAGTGCTTTAAGTTGCTGCTCTCGGCTGTCATTTGAAGATCTTAGGCCTTCGCTACGGATAGCTGACTATCCGTAGTGAAGGCCTAAGTCAGCTCGAAGACTGACTACCAAGTCTTACCAAGGGGTGAATGGTGTTACCCAATAACTGCGTTGTTGAGGTCAGACTCGCTCCATGTGAAATACTGGTATTCGGCTGCATCCGTATGGTTTGGAAGGCTGACAACCATGTCCGACCAGGGCATAGCGTGTTACCTAATAACAAGGTGGTGGAGGTCAGATTGACAATCTTTCCATGGTAAATACTGGTATCGAGCTGCACCCGGTTAAATTGGAAGTAAGCTTCAACAAAGCCGAGAAATAGATAGTCAGATGATGATGACCTATGGGACTTCTTGTCTAGTCGATGTCTCCTAACCTTGCAATATAACAAAAGATTACAATCTTGCCCGTTGACTGCCTCGTTTGTTTAGTGGTCGCAAGCGCGACTGCTGAGCATGAGGTCCTGAGTTCGATTCCCAGGTCGGACAAAGTGTTATTGGATTTTTCCAACAGGAATTTCTCAGTAGCAGCCACGGAGTCTGGATTTGCGCCCGGTTGATGGCAATAGGCCCGCCCCCTATGACATGGGACTTAAACAAGACTTAACATAACTTGTTCTTGTTCATTACGCAAACGGATTTGCATTAGAACAGCCTCAACAAGGTGATAAGGTCCTAAGCTCATCAGGTGCATCCTAGCCAGTCTGCCGACACGAGAAAAGAGAATTTATTCCGCAATACTGTTATCGTGGTTTGAATTATAATGAAAAACTATACCTACTAGTACTAAAGAATAGAGCACTTTGTGGAAGAACTTCAGTTAAAAACCCAGAGGGGTGATATTCAGTGCAGTTCTATTAACGTTCAATTGTAAACCATGGCGTGCCCACATCACCCTGGCTCTGTGTCCCACATCATCATCATCTGCTTAGCTTTTTCCCAACTATGTTGGGGTAGGCTTCCAGTTTAACCAGATGCAGCTGAATCATCATCATCATCATTTCAGCCGAAAGACGTCCACTGCTGGACATAGGCCTCCCCCAAGTGTCGCCACATTGACCGGTCCCGTGCGACTCGCATCAGAATGCACCTGAATACCAGTATTTTATATGAAGCGACTGAATATCTGACCTCCACAACCCATTTGGTATTGGATAATACGATACCTCTTGGGTAGACTGGTTGTCAGACTTTCGGGCTACTGTAACTGCTGTCTACCTGTAACGATTGTCAAAAATCTACAAATTACAGCCGGGACCAACGGCTTAACGTGCTTTCCGAAGCACGGAGCAAACTTGCTATTTATTTGGTCACCCAGCCACGGGCCAATCTTGGCACGCTTCCCACAATGGTTTCTTAAACGTGTCCGAGGAAGTAGGTAGGTACGTGACACCAAGAGATGTATTTTATTTCTTCTTAACGAATCGATCTAAGCTTTTGTCGTCATTGCGAGTACACACGAAAACACTGCCTCACCAGTCCATAAGAATTTCTTAACTGATGATACTTGTCTAAAATATACCACACTAGCTGTGCCCCGCGGTTTTACCCGCCGCTTCTGACCTGTTTTGTTTTTACTCGGCTTCTATTGGTCATAGCGTGATGTTATATAGTCTATAGCCTTCCTTGATAATTGGACTATCCAACACTAAAAGAATTTTTCAATTCGAACCAGTAGTTCCTGAGATTAGCGCGTTCAACCAAACAAACTCTTCAGCTTTATAATATTATATTAAATATTAAATTAAATATATATATAATATATAAGTAATAAGTATAGATTAATTAAACAATTGACCTTGACTTTGAAGCTCTCAAGCAATAAATTAAAATAAATAACAATCCTATCATAAACTATAAAACGATTCCGTGTTTTTTTTTTGTTTCAACCGTATAATTGACGTTTAGCGAGAAAAATGCTTGATTATCTCACCGACAGTGCTCGTAATCGTTTGTTATAAAGAATCGATACAACACGCAAGTCTGTGTTGGTAGCTAGGCACTGATTTCAAGTATAATCCGAAAATAGAAACAAAGTAATTTTAAGGAGTTTCTGGGTAAAATAATCTGGACACAAGTTGCTATGACTGACCTGGAAGTCTTTAAATGGACTCCGGACATAGATTCGCCGAGGCAAGGAAAACCTGTTCAGGTGGAGATTCATAGATGACTCTGCTCTGGAGTGTAAAGGTGGTGTTGCCCCACAAACGATGGAACACTTGATATCGTGTCCTGCCTGTCCTGTTGTTTGCATGTCACAGAAGCTGATGGACGCTACTGAAAGCGCCAAACTCGTTGCCAAATTTTGGGCTGATTCAATTTCAATTGGCGTCGACACGCTAAGAAGAAGAAGTAAACCAGTACCTTTGTGCTCTTCTATCTTAATGTAATCTCTTATTAAGTATTTTGTGTGTACATAAATAAATAAATAAATAAAATAAGGATGAATAGATGCAAGAATTCAGCTGCATCCGAATGGACTGGAAGAAGCAATTTAACATAGTTGGAAAAAGGCTAATCAGATGTGATCTATTTAATCACAGAATTTATTGTTAACAGTATTTGGTACAAAGCTACATAAAACAAGCAATCTGGCTGTTTGTGTATGTAAGCTTAAATGTTTGTAAACGCACCCACGATACAGGAGGAATTCCTAGTGTGGGGCAACGTCTTTATTAAAGAAAAAAAAAAAGAAAAACATTATTTTCGTCCCTAACAAAATAAACACAAAAACCGTTTATTTAACTGTGCGCTCTCAACCTTAGTTTTACGTCTCAAAAACCAGAAAAAGGGGGAAAATACATGACATTCGTATAAAAAAACGTTAATTTTTCCTTGTATTTTGCATTCCTCTCGGCGAAGGAAAGTCCCACTGGTAAGAGCATCTTAATTGAAGACAAAACGAATTTTTGAACCGGTCTAGGTGGACGCTGTGTGCATTTTTAGTAGTTAGGCTAGTTTTTTTATGATTGCGGAAAAATGTGGTCCTAATGTACGGTTGAAATTTTTTGGTCTTTTGTTCCAAAATTTTTGTTAAACTTTTTTAGATTTTGTGTGTGAGATGACAAGCCGCCTAACGAGTTTTAAGCAGGTTTCTGAGCTTATAATGTACGTCCTATATCTTAATATTACTCCACATCCGTGGGTATTTGCATAACGTTAAAAATATGGAGGCTCGTGGCATTTGTAACAACTTATGCAAGTAATAAAACTCATTTTTGTTATGTTTTTTTCATTTTTGTTTAAACCTAACTCAAAACGATTTAAAAAAAACATGAGAAGGCAGTAGGTACAGACGCCAGCACATTAAGCTATCCGAACTTGTCAAATTTTCCCAATCAACCTTGAACCTAATGACTTAGCTATAAAGTTGAAAATCTATAAAAGAAATTTGATAGATTGTACTAGCTTGATATGCTGGCTTCCGTACATTATACTTGAAAAGCTCTCGGAAACAGTAATAGCTTTGTACTTCATACCTTAGTAAAATAACTATAATTAACTTGTCATTGTCTATCGTATAGTCCTATTGTTTTATTATGCGAAACTTTGTTTTTTTTGCCTCCATTTTTTATTGTTCTGCCAACTAACATGATCAGTGGTATATCTAATTCGCGATCTTGTAAGGAAAAAATTATCAGCACAATTGCGATATAATTTGAGTCTTAATGTAAATAAGGCGTGAAAAGAAACCTTGATCTTCACACCTCATAATTGTATTTATTTTAATGATTTTCCGCCCGCTTTTTGTACTTTTTTTTTAAATACTGTGGGATCTTTAGGACCACCGTATTTTTCCAATTATGTATGCTTATCTGGCTGAAGCTTCGTAATGTATATAAACGGTTTTGTTAAATCTAGAAGATATAAATATCGTTCAGTAATTTTTTACCTGGCAACATCCCCTCTAATCCGTTTTTAATGATGTCTTTCTATATTTTATCTGCTTAAGACATTATGCTTTACAGCGCGTACACACGCGTGTATTAATTGTTTATTTATTTATTCATGAACAACTAAACACTTAATAATATTGAAAAATACATAAAGATAGATATGTAGGTATAGCACAAATATACTGTTTATTATAATTCATAATAATATTTTATGTCTTATGCATCAGTAGCATTAAGCACTTCACATTTTATGATGACTAAGGTCTTCCGGTATTGTCCTCTTGGTGTAGCATTTAAGTTTAATCAAAATTAAATGCTAGATTATAACATATTTTATAGTTAGTAGGTATTAGGAAATTCGAGGAGCTCGTGGCTAAATAATAACAGCCGCTCGGGTCGATTTTTAGGTTAAGCCGTGCTTGCCTAGGTTGGTCTGTGGATGGGTGACAGCCCATTATATACCGAGTTTCCTCCATGCCTCGGAAAGCACGTTAAGCCTTTGGTCCCGGCTGCCATTTGTAGATCTTTGACAGTCGTTAGATAGTCAGTGGCCCAAAAGTCTGACAACCAGTCTTACCAAGGGGTATCGTATTACCCATTACTAACTGGGTTGTGGAGGTCAGATAGGCAGTCGCTCCATGTAAAATACTGGTATTCAGCTGTATCCGGTTAGACTGGAAGCCGACCCCAATATAGTTGGGAAAGGGCTAGGTAGATGATGAGGTATTAGGGAATTGGTTTGTGAGTTATAAGCTCAATATTGCTGAATAAGCTGTATTTTATGGAGCCAGTATTTTAAATTATGGTCAGTCATTTAGACAAAGCTTAATATTGCGACTCTATCACTAGTAAAATCAAATTTAAAAAAAAAACCAGTTAATTGTTGACGATCTCTATTTAAAAAAAAAAATAAAGAACGTCAACTTAAAACTCTTCTTTGTTCAAGTAGCTTGACAGCAAGATACTTCTGATTAATTATTCACAAAGTCATCAATTCCAATGCTACTCAAGATCATCAAAATACCCATACCTATTCGAACAGTCATCGCTCTATACAAAAAACCACAAAGTACTCAAAAAAACACACTTAGCCTTCAACTTGATTAATTAGAACCGCTAGACGTCAGCAGACTGTGCAGTGCAAAACTGTGTAATTTTTTTTTCTAGATATTTTTTTCTGCGTTATGTGTGTTCAGCCCACTGGGCACAGTTAGGTTCGGTCTTGGGTGAGGGAGCTGAATAGCAAATGATAGATGCATCTTGATACATAGTTAATGTAGCTTCACTATGTTTTTAGAAATCAACGGTGTTATTATTTATGGAGTTTACTTGGTTAATTAATCTTAAAACTGTATTATTTTTCTTTCAATTTTTAATGGGTATCCCAATGGTGGTCCATTATTTTGAGTATACATGGTGGAAACTTCAACGGGGCAGTAAGGGGAACTACCTTAACCGTTGTAGCTACACGAAAATGGTCTCAAGAGACTATCAATAATTTTTCGTGAAATTTTGATCCCCATTCACAGAATAAAAAAATAATGTACAGTTAGTAAGAAAATGGCCATTTTCAACAATACATTTTTTTTTATGCCAATCGATCCTGTTTCTAATACTGATCAAAAACTTCTATGGGACCAACCCAGGTTGGAGTACTAAAAAAGTCAGAAATTGCACTTTACTTTAAATACCTCCACGACCCCTGTATTTTTTTTAATGCATCCTTCAGCACAACGTGTTGAGTGCGTTACATTGAGTCCTACCGTAAAACGAGACTTTTCACCCCAAAAAAAAGTCGTGATCCAGCAATTTTTTAAATTTTTGAGTAGACTTATGTAGTTTGATGTACAGAATTAAATTAATATTCTACACCAAGTATTTTAAGTTTACATTGTTTAAAGTACTGTTTACGTCTTTAGTTTTATCTCAATTGTCTGTAGCTATAATAAAGGGTAATTATGTTTATTTTTATGTTAAAACAATAGTAAAATTAATTAGTTTGACTGGGTTTACCTTACATTGTAAAAGAAGAGCAAACGTCTATATAATTATTTATGAACTATGTGACCCATGGTCGGCGGCTTTTTAAATAATTAAGATGTGCTTAAATACCTAACTGAAATCTTGGAAGGCCAATACGGACCCCTTTGTGTTCCTTTGCAGGTCTGAATTGAGAAGTGTGGAAAGTAGGGTTTTACCCAGTCTAGTAGGACGAAACAGGTTTATAAATTCTCCTTAGAGAAAACTAAATTAATTGGACTGACATCATCTCCTGCTATCGAATAGGCACGTGGTTTCTAATCTAAATATAGGCCAAGATCTTTATCTGGCTTCTTTCGGAGATTGTCTTTTGCCGATTGTCTAGACAGTTACTTATGACACGGTTTTACGCAAAACAACAACAATTTATTTATAAGATTCTAAACTATCATGGTCACTAACATTACTATTAATACCAATAACGGGATATTTACCATGTTTACTGTTTTCTATGAGTTCCCGATATTATTATTCGGTTGTTGTTGTTCGTGGTAGCGGTACTGAGTGCTAAAAACGAACAAGAAAGAGGGTAGACCAATTTGTCTGCTCATAAACACCCACCCGCAATAACTTCAGTTTATCCGTGATCATGGTGCTTGCAACAGCGTCGAAATATCGGGAACTCATAGAAAACAGTAAACATGGTAAATATCCCGTTATTGGTATTAATAGTAACAATTTATTTGTCAAATAAAACTTCATTTTCTACCATGATACCATATTACCATTTGTCAAGATTTGAACGGCATTGTAATATTTTCAAATTTTGAAATGAGGTTATCATTTCAAAATTTGAAAATATTACAATGCCGTTCAATCAATCAATCCAAGTGGATCAATTCCTAACCCACTCCTTCAAACGGGAAGTATTAGGAAGAGGTCCTTAGGTTCTAATCTCATCCGGTAGGTATCTCACGGTAATATTGTACATAGCACCAAATGGTACCAATATACGGCTCAACCTTGACCTCGCGTCGGTTCGATTGAAGCGTTCTATCATCATCGGCATGTGCCCCACTGCCGACGATATGCGAGAAGCGAGGCGAGCTAGTAAAAAAAATGAGTTGATGAAATAGTGAGAGTGTCATTCAGATAGTTTTGTCGCTGGTCTATAAGTGAACGTGCGAGTTTGACGGCAATTGCTCGCTTCCAGTCGCTTGCTGGTATGCGTATGTACACACGGCGGAACATAAGCTCTACATTTCCAGTATAACTTGGCTTCGCTTTGTATAGATTTTCTATGCAATGAGAGATCCGCATGGTTTTGAATAGCTTGATTGGCCGTCGTGCGTACCAACTAAGAGTCTCTTAGAGAGTGTTCTGCCAGCCAAGTGAGCTTCGCTGAGCGAGTATTTTCTTTGAAAACTGGCAGTGTGAACAATTAGTTATCAACTTTATTATTAATACTCGAAACGGGATATTTACCATGTTTACTGTTTCTTACGAGTTGCCGATTTTTTTTATTTTTTTTTTTTTAAATTTTAATGTTTAAAATCTTATATAGTTATCAACTTATCTCTTGACCTTCATAATTTTGTTGTAGGTTTCTTGAGCGAGAAAATAGTCGATAGGCAGTCACTCGCTGTCAGTGAGACAGATACCTTAGGAATTGAAACCTAAGTGTTAAACAAATAGGTAAGGTAATGCATTTGCTTCATGTGTTTACAAAATGACTGATTGCGAGCACTAGACCTTCAGTACTATTAACAAGTGTTAGTTTAGTGAGAAACTATTGAATTTGCTATTTGTTTGATCAATCTTGAAGCGAAAATTGATTGGTCCTCCTTGGCAAAAACTGGTCCTTTGATCCCGGATATCAATAAATTGTACAATCTATTTCTGTCCGTCCAATTTAATAATTATTACCTAATATTGTAAATTGGGCCGCGCGTCATGGGTATAACCAGTAAAGCGTGCCCCTTATTCCTCTAGAGGGCCAAAGCCGCGACTCGCTTTCCGACCATGGACCATGCCCTCAAAGAGTGTCAGCATAATGACGGCCTCTAGAGGGCCTAAGCCTGCCGGGGTCGCGGGACTTATAGAATTACCGTGACCCTGGAACATAAAGGGCTATTGAAGGACACCGTGGATTTTAGTCAGTACAAGTCTGGCAGTCCCTCCCGCTCTGGCCTGGGACTCATTTGATGATTTTACCACGATAAAAAAAAAAAAAGCGTGCCCTTATTCTGTTGAAACTGGCTATCATGGTTGACCACCTCAAGGTCCAAATATTATCCCTAAGTGCCCCCATCATGCGCTCGACTGTACTGTCATCATCATTTTATATTAGTTCTATTGCCTAATATCCTTACCTTCTTGCACTATAAAGTACTCTTTAGAAAGAATATTATCGTAGTGGCCTTTCTTAGTAATTGGCAAAACTTTGAGTCGTGTGGTTATTTTTTCTTTAGTAGTAAGGTAAGAACGATTGATTGAAAGAATTAAAAAAAATATCTCAATCTCATTGTTTTTTTACGTTTTACGTCTAAATATGAATAAAAATTAAGTTGGCCCTGTATTTGTAACGTCTATCGGTCCATGTAATGTGCAAAAAACAGGGCAGGCAGGTCATTAATAACATTCGTATGTATTTTTTTTAATTTTACGTTTTTACGTTCTATGTCCAAAAAGTCTACAAGTGACCTGTTGAACTGAATAGGTATGGCCATTACTATTGACATACAGCCCTATTATACTCTCATTGCAGCCATTGACCGATACGCGGTTGAACATTCTACGTTTTCGTCGGCGCGTCTAATCAAAAGTCGACCTTCAACCAATTTTAGATTTTAAGAAGGCCTTCGACACGTTCATTCACAATTCTTAAACAATGATTGTCACGCACCATCACTCTTTCCTTTTACCAATGTCTATGACAAGGCTCTTGTAGCCTTGTAAGCAGGGTTTTCCTCAACCATCACTTACGAAAAGATAATGTAATGGTAAAGATAGCCAAGAAACTGTTGAAATAAATTCTGTTTTCTTACAAGGATGTTCTTCAAGACACTTTTTGATTATTCCGGAGGTTGCTTTCTCGGATTGCCATAGTTCCCTTGAGCTAATTACTAGGTCTAAGATAACAGTTCGTTGTAATGTCTGTATCCGTCATTATTTATGCAAAGATGGGATCTGAAAACCTTAGGTTATTAATGCTGTGTTTGGCAATGAGTTGCGCAAAAATAAGTAGTCTCTTACGTCCTGTGAGATACGGGTTTCTAGATTTATAAAAGAAGTGCGTGTAGACTTGTTAAATAGATAGATATTCACTTTTACATTATTAATCCACCGATGTTGGGGATTAACTTTGTGCTAACTTTTCTTCAAATTATAGTACATCATCATATACCTATTATACCACCATGTACTATTATTTATTAAAAGTTAGTGGAGGTCGTCCAGCCAAATCCTACAGTACAAATCAGACTTCCATAAGAGTTGAGGAGTCCTCTGCCTTGCCGAGCCACTCCGTTCGGTAGTAGTCTGGTTCGTCCGTCAATCTTCGTCGTGGACTTAAACAGTGATTATTTTAACCCACATATCAGATCTGACATGCGGCAGAAATGTGCGTTTTAATCCCACCAGAGACAATTAGATTGCAGTATACTTTTATAAAGGTAACTTTATAATAAAACACTCAGTCACAAGATATCTTTAGTACCAATTAAAAAGATTTTTAACAAAAGTAAAACACACACTAATTTCCCAGACGTGGCTAATTTTATGTATATACAATCAGTAATAATCGAAGCATGTAAATCTTTAAGGACTAAGTTAAGTTGAAGAGCGTGACTAAAGTTAAGGCAAGTATGATAACGCAATAATCGTAAACGGGGTTTTTTTAACGAAGTCATTGTGTGTATCTAATTTTAATGATTTCCAATAATTGTACCTATACAATTATTTAAAATTAACAGAAAGTTAGTCCTAACTAACTTTCTGTTATTTTTTAATCTTTCCTGTAGCATAATCAGTTTATCAGTTTTGTTCAACTTCTGGGACACAGGCCTCCTCTTCGTAAAAGGGAGTTCAGAGGACACAGTTCTTCGGCCCTTCGGTGGGGTGAATATCACAATGTCTTCGAATTTTTGGTTTAGGACATGTTGGAACCCCTTTGTTTGTCTGCCTAAAATAGAAACAACATAACTGCTGTTTTCATCATTTGTCGTTATTTATTTTGGTCTTTATTCTGTGTTTAAGCACATTTCATCATATAAATGTTTAAGTTTAACTACGTTAAAGTGCACACGCTGTATTAACATGTATTGTTAATAGGGTAACAAGCGCGCTAAAGAGATATAATGAACGGCGCTAAAACAAGTTAAAGTACTTAAAAGAATAACTCGAACGATACAGTCACGGTGTTTTATTGAACACGTAAAGGTATTAAGGACTAAAGTGCTTTGAAATACGTGACCGAATCTCTGAAAGATGACGGCTATCGTTTTGCAGTGATTCTGTTGAGAGACGATTTAAAGTTTTACAACGATAGAACGGAAATGTCTGCAAGTTTTCAGTTATGAATTCTTCGTAACATTTGTTTTGATATTTTAGATGCAAAGGAGAATTTCGACAAAAACTTTGAGCAAATAAATTTTGGTCCTTCGAGCCGGATTGATTAATTTATTTTTGACATCAATTTATTCAATTCAACATAACCTGCCGCCTGTAATCACCAAAGGGTTGGGCAGAAGTATTATTATAGTACATCAACATTTCCTCAGTTGTAAGTAAGTCCCATGTAAAAGGAGCGAGCTTATTGCCATCAAACCGAGACAAATAAAGACTAAGGGCGTTAGCAACGAGGCAGAACTTCTCTTTAAACTCTTCTTAAATCTCGAATCAAATGGCTTTAAATCTTTGCTCAAAAGGAAATCTGTACTTGAGTATCGTTTTATATTAATGAGGAGATTAAGAAAATAATCGATATACTTATTATTTCACGATCTCTGCCTGTTTGCCACTGCAACGGAAGACACGGGATATTAACCAACTGATATATTATAATGATTTGTTTTTCAATTCCACCATCACGGAATCGTAACGATATTTATTTCTTTGTTTTCTGGTTTTATTCTTCCATTTAATTCTCTTTAAGATTTATTTGATACTTATTTTCGGCTTAGCGTTTCTTCCGCCATTTATTTTATCCACTTTCCTTTATCCTATCAATAGTACTTAGATGAAGTTTTAATACTATAATTACCTAAAAAATAAAATTTAAATCACATTTGAATATTTTTCGTATTCTGACAACCAGTGGTATCGTATTACCCAGTGCTGACTGGGTTGTAGAGGCCAGATAGGCAGTCGCTCCATGTAAAATACTGGTATTCAGCTGCATCCGGTTAGACTGGAAGCCGACCCCAATATTGTTGGGAAAAGGCTAGGCTGATGATGATTTGAATATTTTTCCCTTAGACAATGAAGTCAAAAGTTTCGTAGTCTTTGACAGTTGAAAAAAGAAAGCATCACGAAGCAACAGGAATTTAATAAAAAATCGAAGACATGTGATATCTACCAACTCGTGTTGGTCTCGCGTGCCGAATCACGGCCCGAATCCTTTCACAAAGCGGTTTGTGTCCTATTCCTAGCATTGAGGCCAATATAGGACATTATCACACATAGTTTTACTTGCTCATGTTATCATACCTTATTTTTTCCTTTATTATTTTTTACACATATTAAATACTTTTTTAAATATTCTAATATAAACCAATATAAAAAATAGTGGTCCGCCGGTATCGGGAACAGGGTCCAAGTTACCGGCGTTCAGGGCTCCAGAGAGAGGGACCTCCTAACAATACTAGCCGCGTCCAGGAGTACCGCTTTCTCAATCAAGCCCTTGATCCAGCTGCCTAACGAGAGCCTCCTCAGGTATTGGTCGAGGCTCTTGGCAATTAAGCCATGGGCTGATACAACTATCGGCACAATGATCGCTGAGTCCACATCCCACATGTCGACAACCTCGTGAGCCAAGTCAAGATACTTTAAAGATGTGATGATGATGTGGCATGATGAGTATGATATCATACCTTATTATTATCATCAAGGATCTAGCCTTATTTTTAGAAGCATTCTATTATCCTTAACTCAGTAACATCTAGGTAATAAATCTTTGGTCTAAAAATAAAACGCGCGTAATTTCAAATCTCGTCACGTACATCGTTAAAAGCGAGTAGGCTTTTATGGAAGTTATGTCTACCGCGCATCAGTTCAATGTCAAAACGAATCACTTTCTATTGTATAACAGAGCCGCGTACTTTAACACACATAACAATGTGCGTACCGAAGGTCTACTATAAAAGATCTGCCGTTATAATTATGGCATTCTCACTTAGATGTTGGTAAAGATTCGATTTTAACTGGTTTTTGTTTTGCAGTTTGTTTTCATAAATTTTTTAGAACAATGATAATTCAGCCTTTGTGAATTTTAAGGTGACGATTTTTTATTGTAGACCCAAAAAACCGAAGAAGTGTGTACTATTGATTGCACTGGTGCGTTTTATCATTATCTTGCTCTTATCCCGATTTATTTGGGGTCGGCGGAGCATGTCTTCTTCTTCCATACTTCACTATTATTCGTCATCGCATCAGACATTTGTTGCCATATCATCCTGCACTGGTGCGTTCTATATTAGTAGTATTTAAATTAATCTCGCCTTTTATTTGAATTACGTCTCTCGTTCCTGTTATAAGCATAATTTTCTCTTCCTATATAAATCTTTCAATTACTTTGTCTGGTCTCGTCTTTATGTCCAGAGATTATATTACTACAACATTACTTCCTATCTTTTGACAGCATAGTCCAAGTCATCTTAAAATGTCTTTATAACTCGTAAATTCGCATCTATTGTTATGATAAATAGAGGCGAATGTTCAAGTATGCCTTCTGCACAATCTTCTGCGTTAGTATTCTCAAAACAGTAATCGTTGTAAACGTCATTGACATACATTGCGTTTGACGTAATATCGATGGTATCCACGTATTCTGGTGTCTGATGACGATTCTGAAGCGATGTCATTTCTATGTAGACTGTATTTTAATTCTTTTTGTAAAGAATATCATTGGTGGAGATTTCGAACAAATAAATCGTTGTGGGATTATTGATGTTTTAAAAAAAAAAATCATTGGAGAATTTAAGCTGGCAGTCAGTTTTATGTAAACAATTAATTTTCTTACCGTGCAAAGTAATTTTGATCAAGTGATCAAAATTATATTGTCTAGCTTCTGATCTAAAATATGTGTACTTGGCATATAAAAATATTTCATTTGGTGTGTCGTCTCAATTTTACTTTGAGACGATATTTTGTATTAAAAGCTTTTAATTTTATCATTGAAATGTATTTTTAAATATCTTCATTGACTCACGTGATTCTTTAAAGAACTAAAACATCGTTTGACGAAACAAATTAAAATTAATGACGTGTCCTAGATACATCGAAGAAGATTTAAATGTAAATCTTAATTAACGTTCTTCATATTTGAATTAAAATAAATTACTAATGCATGTCTCAATGCAATAGCGATGAAGTATTATGTATTTATTTTCAATAATTTTATATGCAATTATAATATTATTATTTTTGTTTATGATGATGTCAAGGAATTTAGGCAAGGACTCAAGTGTCATTAGTGGACAAAAGGACGTTTGAATGATTGCCGGTCCCTACTATATTAATGGGTGACTCTTTGCACATCAACCTTTTTTAAATAATCTTTTATAAAAGGTGTAATATGACCCTTAACGAAGCCGAAATACACTTGTTCTCCCCGTCATTGCGATAATTTTTTTTGTTCTAGACCATACCTGAGAACCTTCCAGTTACGGAGATATTGGGGGTCAAAGTTCCAACTTTTTCACAAGGTTTTTTTAAATACATGTTTTTAATGTAAGATTTTTACTTAAAACTTCCACGACCCCGTATATTCAATCCATCTATCAGCACAATGTTTTGACTGCGTTCCATTGAGTCCTACCGTAAAACGTGATTTTTCACCCCCCAAAAAAAGTGGTTTCCCAGCAATAATCTTTGCGCAAAGTTACAGAGTTGGATGTAAAGAATGCTTGGTTGCCGACTTCGTTAAGGGTCTTGTTACACCCTGTAGATTTAAGGTGGAGCTTTAATGGAACAATTTCATCTTTTACGTGTCCAATAATACCGATAATCATGAAATAGCTCAGGCGGAGTACTAATACCTAACTACAACAGACAATCCTATCCATCCTTTTTTTATGACCCCTTAGTCACCGCTTATGATGTACACAGGATGCGTATAGTTACCCATCTATCATACTCCGCATACCTCCTATATTTTAATTAATTGTTTTTAAATCGTACCACAGTTCAGAATACGCGCCCAAAGGTCATTCAACGGGACTCACAATCAAATAATATGTCGTTATGCACTTGTATAAAGTTTTAATGGCGGATGAATCTATGTAATGAGTTTGGTCTTTTGTTAGTATTTTATTAGCTGTCATCCGTGACTTTTTGGGCTGTCAGTGTCATTTGGGTTAAGGTTGTCATGGTACGAGCATGTGAGCCGGAGAAATGTCATTAGAAAACTTTTGAGTTTGGAATGTAGATGAGATCTTTTCTTTTTCGTGTGGTTAGTGCCTAACATGGTCATCTGCCCAGCCTTTTCCCAACTATGTTGGGGTCGGCTTCCAGTCTAACCAGATGCACCTGAATACCAGGTTTTTACATGGAGCGACTTCCTATTTGATCTCCACAACCCAGTTAGTACTTGGTAATACGATACCCGAAGACTGGTTGTCAGACTTTCGGGCCACTGACTACCTGTAGCGACTGTCAAAGATTTACAAATGACAGCCGGGACCAACAGCTTAGTGTGCTTTCCGAGGCACGGATTAAACTCGGTGTGTAATGGGTGGTCACCCATCCACGGATCAATCTAGGCAAGCGCAGCTTAACTGAGCTCCTGAACAGTCGAACAAACAAGGAGTATGTATGTGTCTATATGTGAACAAGAAAAATAACCGACTTTGCAAATACTAAGAAGAGCAAACGCTATCAATAATCTATTCTTTACGTCAATAAATAATAATATCTAACATTCAATTACCGAAGGTTATTCATCATAATTATCATCGACAAAGCCTCGACCTTCTTCTTATTTTAAATAGTATTTATTCATCTAAGTTTGGCAAACGTAAATGATTGTTATCCAATATTTTGTTAATGTGGTGCAATGTTTGGCAATGTAAACAAGGGAACAAAAAAGAGAGAATTTATATGGAAATGTGTAAAAGTGAGGAAATTGGCAGCTAGCCCACCTGGGGCTGTGCTCATCTGCTAGGCCATTACTCGACAATAAGAAAGGCTACAAAGACAATGTTATTATCTTGGAGTCGGCTTCTAGTATAACTGGATGCAGCTGAATAGTAGTATTGTACAGTCAGCAACAGAAGTCGTTGAACATAATTTGTTTCCAATATTTCCTAATCATTATTATTTAGCATAAGTTATTGACTAAAGTAAATTATAAAATAACTTGTCATAATTGAAGTACAAAAGTCGGTGAACTCAGTTAAACCATTAATTGCTATACATTACTACCGACAAAATTGTATGATCTGTGATTAATGCAAAAGTCGCTCTACGTACCTAGAGCGACTGACTCGGTGGAAATATATTATTATGATCGATGACATGCATTATGGTAAAAAAGAAACAATAAAATCCCTTCTTAATAGTTCTTTCTTTATAAGGTCTAAGAGTGATATTGAAATAGCGATCGAACGCAGCATTCACGTCACATATCCGCCAATTGTCGATGTCAAAAATTACTATAGACCAGTCTGCTTTGGAATCATGAAACGAGCCGAGTGATCACATAGGTCTAAGCTGAAATCGCTTTTAAACCGCTTCGTATTTTTACAACGACTAAACGGAATTGACATAAACACTTTGGTCATTTATGTCAATCCAATACATAACATAACATCATGCCCGCAGATGTACCTAATTAAATAGTACACCCACATTTCATCAGTTATATTTAAATCCCATGTAATAGGGAGCGAGCCTATTGCCATCAACCGGGCACAAATCCAGACTGCGTGGTAAATTCCAGTTGTTGAAACCTAATAACACTTTACCCGAACCGGGAATTAAACCCAGGACCTCATGCTCAAAAGTCGCACTTACGACATTAAGACAAAGAGTCAGTCAATCCAATACATTTTTTAATTTTTCTATCAACGTTGTCACTGATAAAATTTCAATGTGTCTAGGCCCTCTACTATTTGTTTTTCGCTCCATGGTTCCATGGAGAAAGTTGTTCAGATTGGTGATCTGAATCACACCCTGAAATATGACCACACCTTTTTGGTACACGCTGTATACAGTCCCAGATGTTGAGCGGTCCCCTCTGCGTATTACAAATGCAATAGTTAGTAAGCCACGTCTACGGGACGTGTCCTACGAGATACTGTCCGCATTGCATTGCAACTGACATGGTGTCAAGTGCGGCGCGTTGGCTTCAAAGAAGGATACGTCTAGAATGCAATTTATTTTGATATAAATAATAATATAGAAGGGTAGTGGCAGGTTTAAAGTACATCTATATTTTGCCAGTTATGTTAAAAATTCTTTAATAGGGGCGAGGTGGCCGTGATATTTATTTTTAAAAGTTTTTAGGCAAAATGAGAAGCACAGTTACTATAGATTTTACATTATAGACAATGACACAACTGTCATTGCGTTTTCCATTATATTAAAATACTAGCTTCTGCCAGCGGCTTCGCCCGCGTGGATGTCGAAAAATATCCCACCCGAACAAACATAGTTACTTACCTTCATCCGCTGAGACACGTATAAATTAATTTTTAATTGTCAACCTAAACACAAAATTTGAATATCCTAACTTCAAAACTGACGGACTTTCATATAAACTTCCATCCCCTATTTTACCCCTAGACAAATATAATCAGAAAGCTTCGAACTGCTAAGCTATCGGGAGTTACACGTGATATTGTGAGTCAACCATAAAAGATAGACATATGCTGTCGTGGGATATTTTTTATATAATTTTAAGGAAAACATTTCCGTCATACATGATTTTTGTGTAGCTTTAACCATTAAGGTTGCACACGCGACGGAAGCTTAAAAAATGGAGTAACTTCTCCCGTTTTCCCAACATTTCCCTTCACTGCTCTGCTCCTATTGATTGTAGCGTGATGAAAAGTATACTATAACCAACTCAGGAGTATGAAAAATAATTGTACCAAGTTTCGTTAAAATCCGTCGAGTAGTTTTTGTTTCTATAACGGTTATACAGACAGACAGACAGACAGACAGACAGACAGACAGACAGACAGACAGACAGACAGACAGACAGACAGACAGACAGACAGACAGACAGACAGACAAAAATTTTACTGATTGCATTTTTGGCATCAGTATCGATCCCTAATCACCCCCTGATAGTTATTTTGGAAATATATTTCATGTACAGAATTGACCTCTCTACAGATTTATTATAAGTATAGATATCTTGGCACGAATCGAAATAAATAACCAATTATCGTAGAATAGAATAGAATAATTTATTGTTTAACAAATATATCATTGGTAAAAAATGTTAAGGATCAGATAGATGCCGATTCAAAACGTTAACAGGCTTTAATCTTTTTAAACGAAGAACGTCAATAAAATAATGTAGGTCAATGACCGTTATTGCCATGCTAAATCGCAACATCTATAGCAACTATCTTACTGCAAATTGTTTGCCCCTGTTTACACCTCAAACTAAGCTGTTCTAGTGCTAAGACTGGTTTGAATTTAATAGTTTAATGGTATAGGATTCCTGGCTGGATTGACTATTAGTTGAATGCCTTAGACAGAGGGCATTGTTGCTACAAATTGGCCTGGCTAAGTGTTATCAAATTCCAGTGGTCGCAACCGCGACTGTTGAGGATAAGGTCCTGGGGTTGATTCCCAGGTCGGGCAAAGTGATATTGGGTTTTCCCATCAGGAATTTCTTTGTAGCAGCCACGGAGCCTGGATCTGGGCCCCGTTGCTGGCAATAGGCTCGCCCACATGGGACTTAAACATAACTGGCGAAATGTGGGTGTACTATTAGGTATACCTCTGCCTAACCCTTCGGGGATTACAGGCGTGATGTTATGAATTGCCACCTTGTATGCAGACGATACTTCGCGGACAAAAGCTAGAATACATAATTACTAAACAAAAAAACTAAACCAGTTCAAAGTGTACGTTACAAATGACATAACGCATTAAGCAAGCTAATTGCGGTCAGCCATTTTATTTGAAGTATGCTCTCAAAACATTTGCTCAACAGATTATGTCAAAATGTAACAGATTTTTTTAGCACTTTTGCAAGGTGATATGAATAATTTAAGTTTTTACTGCTGATTTATGAGGTGTAAAGATTTAATTAGGTGACTTATGTATCTCATTAATCTGTGTTCAGAATACCTTCAAATTCAGAAAATCCAAATTATTGCCCTTTTTTGCCATTTAATTGACCAGCGGCGTCACAATTAATTCCCTACAATTTGCTAAAACTACAATATTTTTTTTTGTTGGGCGCGTTGTTAGTTTAAACATGTGAATTAAAGTAAAAAGCCACTCTGGAAGACAGTATTTGGTAAATATTGATAGAATCTAACCCAGGGCCTCATGTTCAGCAGTCGCGATTGCGACCACTGGACAATAGACTCGCGCAGATCACGTTTTTCCCCCCAAAACTGTAGATATAATAAATCTTAAATAAATTACAAGCCTAATGATGATTACACACGTTGATAAAGACCACAAACTTTAAAAGGTCGAAATAGGATAGGTTGTTGACTTTTTACGTCCATAACCAGTTTCCGTAAGTCAAACCAAACTTCATTGGAAAATTATATTTAATACTATGGAAAGTTTAACATAAATGCTGAGTTTTTTTTTTGTAACCATTTTTGATGGGCTAAATAATATCGAATATTTGTATTTTAAATTTATCGCGTGTATGGTCCTTTATACATGGTGTAATATAATAAACGCAAGACCTCTCTTGTGGTCTCTCAGACCATGAAACTAAACAACATTTTGTTCTATGACTTTTGGATATTCATAACTTTTTTATAAGTAATTTTATTGGACCATAGATCTTTTTTATTAGTAATTTTATTGTACCATAGATGTTGATCAGCTGATCGCGTCAGTTCCTATACAAAGTAATTTTTTTTGCGAATTTCAATAGCTCGAAGAACAAAAGCTGTTCAGTTTCATGGTCTGAGAGACCACACGGGAGGTCTTGCTATTATGTTACACCCTGTATAAACATTAAAATAAAAACGTGATCGGATGTACGAACCTATAATTTAAGGTGTTTTAGGCAAAGTTCTACCAAATGTATTTTTTTTTATTAAACTGGTTTTCTTACTATTTACATCTTGGTACTTTGTACATAATATTATGTCCTAAAGACTAAACATTTGCTACGGGACTGTCCGAAAGAGATACCGTGGCCCTGGAACACAAAGGGCAAAGAAGGAACATGGGTTGGCTGATGTTGATGGGTTTTAGTCAGTACAAGTCTGACACTCCCGTCCGCTCCGCCCAGAGTGGGGGGGTCGATGACTTCCGAAAAAAAAATCGGTAGTCTGTAAAGTCGGTTTACTGACGATAGTTGAACGACAACGACGTTGTGACAACGTCATAAGAAAATACTGATGGAATGGTTGCATTTGTCAAAAGAAAATTTTAATTTTATTTGTTTGATAGATATTTTGTATGGATATAGAGAAGGAGGTAAATGGAAATCACAATTGAATTGATCAAGTTACATTTATTTGTACGCATAAATACAATTATGTTTTTTTTTTTTACTTCGTACATAGTTTTTACAAGTATGAATGTGCGTTGAGCAATTGTTTTATGGAACGCCTCAGAGCGAGGTAACGCCGCATACGTCATGTTTTTTCGTGCGTGCAGCCGGCTCCATCGAATTATAAGACGTTGTCACGTCAAAAAAAACGAAACATTTGCTTTTTGAATAATCTTGAACTTGAAGACAAAAAGCGAAATAGTGTGTGGTTGTAGGTCATAAAGATCATGTACCTTCTCACTTACCAGTTTTTTTGACAAAACGGATACAACTAACGACTGGGGAAACCACAGGTCTGCCTTTTATCTCCGGGTCTGTAGGGAAACCCCGGCCATAAAGGAGACTTTTTCAGACTCCAAATGCTACGACCTCATTCATATAGGGTTTTCCTATACCAGGTTAAGCTGTGTTCCCATGGTTTATGTTGAGGATGGGTGACTGTTTTTCAATAATCAATAATATTGTTATTATTGTGTTCTCGACAATAATGGGTGTAAAAGTGCCCCTTAATGAAGCCGAAAGGCACTTTTTCTCGTCGCCATTGAAAAAAAGAATAAAGTTTATTTGACGTCAGTTCATCAAGCACACATAATAAAAAAGATACAAAATATAAATTAAATAACAATTTAAAAAAATGAGAAACGATGACGATCATTGTTATGGTTCCGTACCTGAAGAGTAACCAGGAGGACCCTATTACTAAACCTCCGCTGTCCGTCCGTCTGTCTATCTGTCTGTCAGCGGGCTGTATCTCATGACCAGTAATTAGACAGTTGAAATTTTCACAGAATATCTGTTGCCGTTATAACAACAACTAGTAAAAATAAATAAAAAAATTAAAGGGGGAGCCCCCTTTAATTTTTTATTTATTTTCTTCATGCGCGAGTCCGACTCGCACTTGTCTAGTTTTTTTGTTCTAGACCATACCTGGGAACTTCTAGTCACGGAGAGATTAAGCGTTAAAGTTGCAACTTTTTCACAAGTTTTTTTTTTTAATACATGTTTTCAATGCTATAACTTCACTTTAAATACCCCCACGACCCCGTACTGTTCAATGCACCCATCAGCATAATGTTTTGTCAAACAAAACATTTTTTTTTAATTTTTTTTTTTAACACTGGGTACCTACCAAAAACGTGATTTTCATCAAAAAAAAAGTTGTTTCCCAGCAATAATGTTTGCGTACAGCTACTTAGTTTGATGTACAGAATGCTTGGTTGACGGCTTCGTGAAGGGTTCGTTTACACCTTGTTAAATTGCATGTGCTGTAGTGGGAGCACTGGGAGCTGAACTTTATATCTATACTTCTATATAAGCTAATCACTACATAGTATAAAACAAAGTCGCTTCCCGCTGTCTGTCTGTCCCTATGTATGCTTAGATCTTTAAAACTGCGCAACGGATTTTAATGTAGTTTACAGCAATAGTTAGAGTGATTCAAGAGGAAGGTTTATATGTATATATTGCACTCGTGCGAAGCCGGGGCGGGTCGCTAGTATTATAATAAGGTAAAGTTTGAATGTAGAGGGGTCATCTTCGGAACTACTGATCCGATTCCGAAAATTCTTTCACTAATAGGAAGCTACATTATTCCCGAATACCATAGGCTATATTTGAAATATTCCCGTCGTACTATTTCCAACCACATCACGAGCGAAGCTGCATGCTAGATATTAAAGAAAAAAGAAAGAATATCTTTCCGAATAATGAAATGTAATGTAATGAATTCTCGGGAAAATACGCGAATGGCCTGTCGGCTATAAGAATTATGAAAAATTGGTGACAGTCCACATAGTACCGAGGACACATTAATGCGAAATTACATACGATAAGTAACTCCAACGAACTTTAATGGAAGTGACAAAAAAAACAATGTCAAACTCATTACCCTCTCTTCGTTTCACACAGTCGGGTAAGAGCGAATTCTTGAAATTGCTTCAATAATTACCAAAAGCGAACATTCCTAAGATATCACGGCGTTTTTCCTCCTTTGATACGGAATGTGAAACACCTTGGAATCTACGCGGACAGGACTGCATTTTATGGGGTTCTTGAACCAAGCTTTGTTAAAACCCCAGGCTTGTCTTACCATTTTTGGAAATGAGTAATGACGTAAGGAGTTGGAGCTTTTTTTTTTTTTTTTTTTTCGGATCTTAAATCATCAAATGAGCTTCAATAAACCTATTAAATATGATCAATAAATGTAAACGTTACAAACGATTCCCAGATTATATTTAAGAAACAGCCTAGTATGTGAAAGTGGAGGAATGAGGAAAGGAGGGTATCGTATTACCCAGTACTAACTGGGTTGTGGAGATCAGATAGGCAGTCGCTCCATGTAAAATACTGGTATACAGCTGCATCCAGTTAGACTGGAAGCCGACCCCAATATAGTTGAGAAAACGCTAGGCAGATGATGATGGGTATCGCGCTCATAGCCTGCCCCAGTGTGCGGCACATAAATAATATATAAACGTTGTGTACAAACAGCCACTTAATAGTTGAAAAATACATAATTATATTAAGATACATTTCTTCTACTAAATTTAATCTGAATCAAAAGCTTCATCATTTAATTTTCATAGCATAAGCATAAGCATAATCAGTATATAATGTTCCCACTGCTGGGACACACGGCCTCCATCCACCACGCGGGCTACGTGCGGGTTGGTAGATGTCACATGTCTTCGAATTTTTGGTTCTAAGACATGCCGGTTTCCTCACGATATTTTCCTTCACCGTTTTTGAGACCAATGGTGATGAAATAAATTACACAACGTAATGCGCTTGCCTGGGTTCGAACCCACGACTTACTGTTTGTAAGTCGGAGCCGCCACCACAGGGCCACCGCTGCTCACGTTTTTATTATTTAATTTATTTTAGCAGCAAACCTTCTCTTACCATCACTGTCCAGCCACTATTATCTTTTCTCTTTACAAAAGATATATAATAAAAACACACATCTTATGTATTACCTCCACAATTTCTTTCTTCCCCACATAATCCCCTGAGCTTTGTCACGACTTACAATAACAGATGTACGTGTATTTTTGTTCCAGATACGACGAGATGTATCACAGGAGCTATGGCCAGGTCGTCTCGGCGATTTTCTTAGTTGTTCTTATAAGTAAGTGAAAGTTTATTTATTACTAGCTTATATTATCCCTTGGGAACGTACTGTTGGGATGAAAAGTAAATTTCGAAGACATGGTCTACATGTGCGCATTGTGAGCGTTTACGACTTACGGCATTTCATATAAACTTTCAAGACCTTTTTTTTCGAAATGACTCATTCGATTTTAATGAAACTTCATATCCATAAGCAGGATACATAGGTCTAAAAAGTTATCAGATAAAATTTTCGAAAAATAGTGTTACAGCTAAATTAGACCGATTTTAGATTCTTCATAGAAACAGAAATTTCCAATTATCTATTTTTTTGTAAAGACGTTTAACATACATTAAAGTACATTGGTCCTGTACAAGGCTAAAAGGTCCTCCCCTATCTCAGCATGGTGCTGCAACAATTTGAAAAACAATGTCACAGCGCTGATATTCTGATAGGACCCAAGAATAAAAGACGGGCAGACAGTTAATTTCACTTAATGGATAATAATGTAAGATGTGTCATAAAAAGTCAATGTCAATGGGATTAAATGAACTTAGCTTAACTTAACATAACTTACACTGGCCTACAAATAGCAAAAAACATAAGAAAATTTTATTTATTTTCGTGGGAAACCCTGGTGCTTCCATCTTAAGGGCTTTGGCAATTTTTTTGGCGTTTTGGCGCAATAAGAACCTACGCATGCACAATATTAGAATCAGTGACTTTGTTTGAAAGAAAACACAAGGCCATTACGGCTCACAATGGTCTTAAATCTTGCAAATCATAATTAAACATGATTATATCTAATCTAATGTATCATTAAAAAATATTATGGGTAATAAAACTAAAAGTACAAACGACAAAAGAGTTAGGTATGCAGGCAAACTACTAATGCGATTGTCTGCATGCAACAAGCTTTGGCAACGACTTGATCATTTAAACACATCTAGAAGTCTCGTTTACATTTGTTTACAGTTTAACTTACGTGCATGTTTTTTTGCCAGTTACTTTTAAGGATTTTATTTTATTTTATTTATTTTGGGACAATAAACAGCTACAATACATAATGTTTACAAATAACAATAATATACATTTATGTAGTATTAACAATATTGCAGCCCACTACATTATTCTTTTTGATACATCTTTATAACATTTATGCCAATAGAGTACAAATTTGGTGCTGTTCTACAAACGATGGTGTACTTAATATGTATCTTGCGTATCATGTTGTTTGTTAGCTACAGGAACTTCTGGGCCGACACAATTTAGATTGCCATCGAAGAGCTAAAACTATGCCAAGATTCATACGTACCATAACATCATGACTTGTAAACGAATAACTGGTAGATCGATGGAATTAACTTCATAATACACCAAAATTGTTACATAGCACGGTTTGACGTGTAGCCAACCAAACACAACACCTTGATAGATTTATCTTTTCAATAGTAGATGAAGAACGGTCCACAATATTCCTCATACTTCTAAATTATTTTAAGCATAGACCTATACAAAAACTACACTCAAATACCTATGAAAAACTATGTGTTTACATATCTCTTTAGCCAACAGTACAATGACAGTCAATATTTCACAATAACTTTAACGTAATGCGAAGTGGCCGAGCAAACTGATGCAATAATGTGATAATCTTCAACTAAACAGACAGCCTTGTTGCCACAGAATAGAGTTCATGTTTGAAGAGGTCGTTGTATATTTTTAACTAAGTGAATCATCTTATTTTGCCTTGATGTGGTTAATAAAGCATCAGACGACGTTAAAAAAGTTGGTGGTCTGTTGATCCGCACTGAGGTCGTAGCAAGATGAACGGACGAGTTACAAAAAAATAATCGACGCCCAAAAAAAAAAAACAAAAAAAAAACAACCGGGCATAAATCCTCCGTGGCTGCCACAGAAATTCCTGATGGAAAAACCCAAAAACAATTTGCCCGACCCAGGATTCGAACCCAGGACCTCATGCTCAGTAGTCGCGATTGCGCCAGAGCAACGAAAATCATGTAAATAGACACCCAGGTTTTAGCGAAATAGTTTAAGCACCTACTTTTTTTTTTTCTTGGGTTGTGGATGGATTTAATAGTATGGGGGTCGTGAAGGTGTTTAAAGTAAAAATCTTACATCATAAACATGTATTTAAAAAAAAAATTGTGTTCCAGCCCCCGTAGCATGACCATCGTAGACAAGGGTTTCTTTGACGGTAGAATCGACAAAATGACAGATAGTGCAAAGAAATATGTCATTGTGTCGACACAATCTGTCATTTTGTCGATTCTTCCGTCAAAGAAATCCTTGTCTACGGTGGTCATGCTACGGGGGCAGGGCCGCGGTATCTCTTTCGAACAGTCCTGCAGCCCAAAAGCACCTACTTTAAACTAACATAGAACTACACACAATAACTGTAGACAACTAGGCATTTACAAATTGAGCTAACAGAATTGTTTGTTTCCAATTTCTCAAACACATTATTTTAGCCCCGAGAACAGTTCGTATATTCCAAATTGTTATAACTCCCGGCGGAGTTTATGCAAAGTAGTGTGAATAATTATCATATTCATTAAAACTCACACCTAATGAGCAGGTGTGTGAATACACCTAAATTAAATATTACAATTATACGCTACTGTTCTGAATTATTGAAATCAAATATGGTTGAACGCTTCATTGACAGATGTAATGTACCTATTGCTGTATTGATTTAGCATATAAAGCGTGATATTTATTTTGAAGTCACTATAATGTTAAGTGCTGGTCTTATTAATACTCAACTTATACTGTCACTTACGGGATATCTTCCGTGATTGTTCATTATTTTGAGCTCCCGATATTTCGGCGCTGTTGCAAGCGCAAAAGGTGTGTGTATGTATGTACCATAACATCACATGACATCCCGGCTGTGATACTCGAAGGGATAGGTAGAGGTGCGGAGTGTGTTCCTTATCAAACACCCAAATAATTTCGACAGCTACGTTCAAGTCCCTAGCGAGCCTATTGCCATCAACTGGGCACAAATCTAGAATCCAAGTTACTGAACCTGATGAAAAAAACCCAATACTACTTTGCTCGACTCTAGAATAGAATCTAGAACATACCATAAAAAAAAAAATATCAAAAAAATATTTATAATAAAATATTTTAAATATTTTTTCTTTCTTTACTTTTTTTCTTTCTTTACCCAGCTGTAACGCTTGCGACGTACTAGACCAACGAGGCACTCGCACACGTGCTAAAAAATAAACAATTCAGATTTATACCTACTCAAACTTGGTTAAAGGATGTTATCACAAACCCTCGAACACTCTGAAAAACTCAATATAACTTTTTAAATTAATATTTTGTTTTATAGTATTACCATAACACATGAAAAATCCTTATACATCCGGCTTAGCGCGTAAAGCTTAGTACAGACTTGCGAATTTTAGCTCGAAAATGAACACTACGAATTTTTTCGCTCAATATTTTTTTGTGATATCATAATTTATTGCAGCTTTCGCTGTTGAGTTATGTTATAGAGTATTTTTTCATTGATTGGATTTTTTTTGCCGTCTAGACTTGATTATTAAAGTAGTCCGAAGTTTGTAAAAAGTTTGAATTATTATAAACTAGCTTATACCCGCGGCACCGCCCAGTTCAGTAATGTCCCACGGGATCGTATTACCGGGATAAAAAGTATCATATGTGTTAATCCAGATTATAAACTATCTGTGTGCCAAATTTTATCCAAATCCGGTCAGTAGTTATTGCGTGAAAGAGTAACAAACATCTATCCATCCTCACAAACTTTCGCATTTATAATATTAGTAGGATGATTGTTATTGATAACAATATCTATACTTAAAATTATAAAGTTGAAGAGTTTGTTTGGTTGAACGCGCTAATCTCAGGAGCTACTGGTTCGAATTGAAAAATTCTTTTTGTGTTGGGTAGTCCATTTATCGAGGAAGGCTATAGGCTATATAACATCACGCTATTACCCTTACGGGCTGAGCAGCGGGTGACACCGCGGGGATCAGCTAGTTGGTTAATATTTTGAAAATTAGCTAACTCTTCAACTTAAGTTATGTTTAACAGTTGCTATGTATCAGAAAAGAAGCCATTTTATGAAAACCTCAGCCTACACAAATTCAGAACCGCACACAAAAAACATTCTTGACCCATTAAATAAAGCGGAAACAAAACGATACCCAATTTGAGAACAACTTACCTAAAAAATTTCTTTAACAGAAAAGGTAAAAATGTATACAGTATCGGCCTCTTAAATTATTATGGAAATCCCCTCGAAGCTGGGGTTAAGCATCGACCCCACTTGTGTTGAGAATTCTCCATTCAAACGCTTCGATGAGTGCTCAGCGAAAAATTAGCTTAAAACGTCTGTATAGGCTAAGCCTAATATTTTTTGGTCGAATGATTTTTGCCGGATTATTGTTCGTTATTTCTTTGTTCTGCTTTTCAATATTTTTTGTACTGAATTTTGTTCGACGTGTCTTTTATGGAGTACCAATTTTACTTTAGGTATGAGATAGGCTTATTAAGTTGCGACATAATTAGCTTTCACAACCACCGTTTCTTGATTTAAGTACCTCAACTTCGAGTATCAAAACATGTTATACACAACACGCAAAATTAACTTCTATTACAACTACAATCAAGTCTCATATTCGCTTAGCCACATCCTTCCCCGAAATTGCACGTCTACGATTAGGTGTCACCTCTGAAATAGTGTCGGATTCAATTCAGGAATGCACAGAATCTCCGACTCCCCGTAGATTGCAGAACCAATGTATTCACACCAATTGATCTGCGCAATTGTATCTGTGCCAAGATTAAGGTAGTCAATCTACACAATTGACGAAGTATCATGTTGGTTGGGACGTAGTATAGTGAGGACAGTAGTTCAGAAAATTACAGGTCTGGAATATATCGAACTGTTTACAACTTAACATCACGCCTGTAATCCCCGAAAGGTTACGCAGAGGTGTACGTAATAGTAACATCCACATTTCGCCAGTTATTAAGTCACATACATGTATTAGAGAGCAAGCCTATTGCCATCAACCGGGCACAAATCCAGACTCCGTGGCTGCTACTGAGAAATTTCTGATGGAAAAACACAATAACACTTTGCTCGACCAGGGAATCGAACCCAGGACCTCATGCTCAGCAGTTGTACTTGGGACCACTAGACCAACAAGGCAGTCCGTTCCGTCATTGAACTGTTTACTCCTAATATAATGGCTTAATCCACTGACGCACGTTCTTTAGAGGTATCTAGAAGCTTCTGCGAAGTTTTGGAAGGTTTTTAAAAAAACTGTAGTCAATTGTACATTGTATAGCCTCAGCCTTAGCTATTTGGGGAAATACCCAGGTGTAATCTTAAGATGTTTACGGTTGCCAGTATTTCGGTTTTATCGGCTCTGCTTAGAACTCTCACGGAACCTCAGTTGTGGGTCTAACACACTTCTTCGCCACGTGATGAGGTTATGACTTTATTAAACGCGAATACGGAACGGATCAGCGAAAAAATCGCCGAAACGAATGGACTATTTCGTTACCGTCACGTGTGTTTAGAGATAAATATAGACCAAGTGTCATCCTGAAGTAACGACCTGTTATATTTCAAAATTTTCGTTATACGTTAATGTTTATTGTCTATATATTTTTTGTTATTTTGTATTTTATACGCACGTTGTGTCCCTTCGGAAAATCTTTCTTTCTTTCTATTATCTATACAACGTGTAACAGAATAAACGCAAGACCTCTCGTGTGGTGTCTCAGACCATGAAACTGAACAACTTTTGTTCTATGACTTTTGGAAATTCATAACTTTTATTTTAGTTTTACCATACATGTGGATCAGCTGATTGCGTCCGTTCCTATAGAAAGTTTTTTTTTTTTGCGAATTTCAAGAACTCGTAGAACAAAAGATGTTTAGTTTCATGGTGCGAAAGACCACACGGGAGGTCTTGCGTTTATTATGTTACACGCTGTATAGATCTTTGTAAAGCTTATATTAAATGTGTATCAGTCCTCAGGGATCTCGAGAGTCTGCTTGATAATTTCAATACCACAGACATAGATATACCTACCTAAACAATATACCAAAATACAAAAAAAACCATCAATAAACTATTGTTTTTTTCTTTTTTTTTTACTTAGTATATCCAAGAGCACTTACTTTGCGTGCCCGACTTAAGCATTTTATGCTTAACGTTAACAATCGCAGCAAGCTAATTTGTTTAAAACAACGTTACAACTCAAGAACTTAATTCTAGACATTTAAAAAACAAAAACCTAGTCTGTTTTGTACAGTAACTAAATAGTGCTTATGACGTCATAGTAGGTAGTCATAAAATGGCACGCTTGGTTTTCATACAGTTCGTGATACTTGCGTTATCTAGGTATATCAATTAGACTGAGTTGGTTAACACAGCGGCTTAATGTCCTAAGATAGATTGTCACGGTGCAGAAAGGAAAAAAAAACTAGATATAACTAGTTTTTGTTGAGATTGTTCTAGAAATACGAAGCATTTTGAAAGAAATGGCATGTCTGGGGCCTCTGGAACTTCATTAAGTTTCTGCCTGTGATCCTCTTTTGCTACTGCACACACATGGGCTATGTCCATAACTGGACACGTGAGCTATCCCGTGTAGCGTTTGGAACACCGCGGGACTCTCGGCTCTCAATGTATTGCGAGATCTATATACGGGGATCAAGATGTTTTGATACTTTCGAGTTTTCACTAGAATTTTTCTGACTTCTGAAATTCGTTACGACTGATTCAAAGATTTTGTTGAACATTGGGTTTAATACACTCTCATAAAGTAGTAATGACTCACTAATAACAATTTCTCCTTCTAAGATGTAACTCAAGATATTTCTCTTCATAGTCGCAACTTCATCACTTAATTAATTTACTGTAAGAACAAAAATATGTACTTATTTAAATTCTAATATTTGCATGAATAGGTACAGAACAAAAACTATCTTGACATACGGATTCACAAGTTTCTAACATATTGACTTGGTACACACACAAACTACAATAGAAATTCAGTCATTTCCTATTTTTACGAGGTGACTACAAACAACTGTATGTCTAACCGTGCAAACTGCTAAATATTTTTACGATGCATTGTTTGAAAAGCACTTTGAAATGATAAATATTTTTATTGCAAATTAGTCGCTAAAGTAAATAAACCATATGTGGAGAGCACTCGGATGTCACGTAGAATGTGGGTATCTATAATTAGGTTAGTCTGAAAATACGTTGTTGCTTTAATTCCAATGACGTTATTGGTAGAATATTCACTTTAGGAAAAACGTAAGAGTGACAAACTAAATAAATTGTTTTATACAATAAATTATAACAATTACCCTGACTTAAGTGAGTTAATTTTGTTTTTTTATTTGTCAGAAGACCTTGCTGTTCAATGGATGCTCAGATATTGAACATAAAGCTTGAAGTAAGGGTTTTTATTTTATTAATATTACTTGTGACTAGGTACTATAAGTGTATAATAATTTATGTTAAAATGTAATAATCAATATCATAATCATGACATCATTTTAACATACCTACCTAATAAAAAAAACATCAAATTGCTGTATAATTGTCATTATGTGATATTGCATATAATTATGTATGTTTGTTTTACTATAAATGCAATTCATAAATAAATGTATTTAAAAAAACATCAATAATAACTTATGTCGTGTTGTTTGATCAAAATATACAAAATATTTTTAACTTCTTTATTTTCATATTTCGTCTCATAATTTATTTTATTTTCCTGGAGCTTGTTTGGACAGAAGAAGAAGGTGTTAACAGTTTATTGGTTTTTGTCAAGATTTTAGGACGTTTTTTTTATTTAAAAAAAGATACATGTAGTACTTACTGCACACAACTCATATAAGAAAATAAATGAAATAAGCAAACATCCTCTTTGTACTGATCAAATATTAATAAACATCTTGACGTAACCTTTTTCAATAACAAACATCGACAATCAAGAACTTTTTGTTATAATTTTAAACTAATCAAATAATTGACTCATTCGATATGACCTTTTATTGCGAAAGAAAAAATTACCCGACATACCATAATAATGACGAAATAAAAAATCTATCCTTCACATTTAACTATAGGATGAGGTCGAGATTAATCAACGTTAATAGTACGTGCTTTGGCTTAGTAGATACTTATGATCCCGTCTCTCTCTTCCACTTGTAGTATGACAGTTGCGAGACACTGACAGGAAAATGGCTTAGCCTAAATATGTACTAATACACCGTGATTTTTTAGTCGTCTTACAATGGCATCCCACAACATGTATCCAATGATTACTAGAAAATCATAAAAAAGGTATATGAGATTTGAATAATTTAAAAATATTATTCGTTATAATGACGTAGTTGAAGCAACCTGTTGCGAGCGATGCTAAAAAAAACGCGACTAGAGGTATTTTATGTGGACCACCATTGTAAGTCGACTAAAAAGTCATGGTGTATAGACATTTGACATTTTATTGTTTCATTGTCGCGACTGAACACAAAATGAATTCAAATTGAACACAGAAGGAAACAAAAGTGAACATTATTTTATCCGAATGAACTACTCACCCGAGTGAAGCGTCTGATGTATCAATTTCGGTTCGAGTATCAAAACTGTATGGTCGTAGTATCGGATCTGAGATGAATGGAGCGATTAACTCGAGAGTCGGTACAACCTTGATTGGTGGGGGACGATAGTCGCGCGACTGTCGTGCGATTGAGTGGCGACTAAACGCAGTAAATAGTAGCCGTTGTTGTTGGTTACTTATGAGTGTGGGAAATATGGTTTTGGTTGGAAAAGTTTTCCGGCGGGAATTGGTACAATTACTTAGTAATATGTTTCACTAGCTTATGTTCGCGGCTCCGCCCGTGTGGAGTTCGGCAATTTTCTAACGGGACAAAAAGTCTTATCCTATGTTAATCCAGGTTATAAATTATCTATCTGTGTGCGAAAGGATGTCAGCAAAAGCCCATACAACTTTGCCCAAACATGTACCTCGAGGTACACGTGCACCAAATCGTAGAGAAAAAATCGAGGAATTCGAAAATAATTGTGTTTTTATCCATAAATAATTCAAAACTACTTAATAAATTATTTAAAGTTTTAATAACCTGTAACACAATTAAATCATGTGGCAACTTTGCATGTACGGGTTGACATTAGTAGTATATGTGTTCTGTGGACATTTTTTCGTGGATAAATGTCCTTCACAAGTCATTCCGTTCGTTTCTGCGTTTCGGGGTACTCTGTTGTTCGTTTGTGTTGTGTATTTTGTTTAATAACTTGGCTATTCTTTCGTCTGTCACCTCACGATTCGGTTCTTGACGATACAGTGATCCCGAAATCTTGGCTATTCTTTCTGGACTTTTGTTACCTCACGATTTGGTTCCTGTACTCCTGACGGATTGGCTATTCATAATCGACATTACGATTTGGATACTCAGGCTTGAGTATCCAAATAGGCTATCAGAAAATATATATAAAATATATCAGGCTTTGGTTTGGGCTCGGCATCAAGAAAATATAGCAGCCTGCCACTTTCCTTGATAATATTTTAATGAGATGTTATTGAAAATGAAGAACGCTAATAAAAAACGAAAAAAAATGTTGTTTTATTCCATACAACTAACTCGATAAGGCGATTCACACACTGCCCCGCATGATGCAGCGTAGCGCGTGGATGCGTGTTCTTCCGTTGCTTGTAAGTATCTCCGTTTGTATGGAAAACACGCACAGTCTAACACACAGAAAATGCATCCACGCGCGTTCATGCGGATCACGCGCATACACGCGGAGAAACATGCACCCCCGTGCGTAGGTGCGGGGCGAGACGCAAGGTATGGCACACCGAATCCCGCAGTGCCGAGCGTGATTTTGAATGGGCGTGACATGTGTGTTTGAAAATGGATCTCGATATCGATCGATTTATATTCGAAATCGAAAACCAAACAGTTAGTATAATGGCAGCGTCCTGAATGAGTTCCACACTATTAACCATTTTTATCAAAACTATCGTGATGCTCAGTACTGCACGACCACCACAGAGAACGGCGAATAAATGAGAGCCGCCGTGCGTGAATCTACAAAACGCACCTACGCGCGTGAGTGCGCAAAAAACCCGCACGATGATGCAGATCTGCACTCCCGCAGGAACGCGCGTAGGTGCGTCGACACGCAATATGCAGCATGATGCGGGGCAGTGTGAAAATCGCCTTAGTCTATTTATTTCATTGTTATTGGTTTTATTACTGGAAAGATGACTTCCAGGCTTTAATTCATTGAGTGCCACTCGGGCTCCAGGGCCTGATAACAGTAGGAAATGCTTGAAAGGTTAATTGCAATTTCATGAAGTGGGCTACTCATTATCTAATCTCAAATTCAACTTCCACCCCTTATGCACATCACAATAGAGGCAGAGTAAGCATAAAAAAGTGTATTTTATGTAAGAATTCGATGTTTCTTGGCTTAATGTTCTATTTATTTCAAGAAATCAAGATAAAGTCAATAAAAGGCTTCATTTAAATGCGACTTCTATTCACTGAAACCTGGATGATCTGGCTTGATTTATGTTAAGCTGGGATATGACAGAGGATCCAGGTTCCATCAAGTTGGAACCCTTGGATGTCGGCGCTAAGGAACTCATTTATTTATCGAGTTTGTTATTCGCTCTGATAGACTTCTAACACTGCTTCCTATATTAAGTACTGTTCATCAATATTCACAGCTTGTATTCAGCTACTTTGGGTATAAGCATCCTTTCTTATGTTAGGTAGGTACATAACGTTGCCTATCGAAAATCGATTATACAATGAGAGTTATTATTGAATTCAGATTGAATTAAACTATAAAAATATTTGAAATGAAATCAAAACAACAGCAGCTGAAGCCGACAGGCAACTGTCAACATGACAGTTTGTTTTTTTAATAGGTAAGGTAATGGACCAAGGTAGTATAATTGTGCCCAAAATGGCGAGCTTTTTATTACGTTAAAAGTTATTTTATTCTCGTCCACGGGTAACGATAAGAAAAATATATAAATGCAATATTATTCAGTGTAATCTAGTGTATTTTATGCCACTAAGTGTACCTCGGTACTTCGTTTGGGCAGATTTTGGTGACATCCTTTGTGTGTTCTATAGTATTTGTGTGTAAAAGTGACAAATACATAAACTTTCGCATTTATAATACTCGTATTATGAATAGATACCTAAAAGGTTCCTTATACATTTATGTGTTAAATAGGACTTCACTTTATGTTTTTACCCGACTACGGCGAAGCCAAAAGGAAGGGTTATGATTTTAGCAGTCTTTGTTTGTACATAAATATGTATGTTTGTATTTACGTAAATGTTCCTCCGTAGCGCCTAAACTATTCATCCGATTTTGATGAATAAGGTGTCAATCGATTCGTTTTTATGGCCCGGGTAACATAGGCTACATTTTAACCGACTTCAACAGTAGGAGGAGTCGATTTTAGCGATTTTTCAGTAGTCGGGTTTTTTAGTTGTAGTATACCACATAAATTCTTGTTTTGGTAATTACAACATGCGGTGTAAATGACCCTCGAAGGACCAAAGCAAAGGCACCAAAGGCACAAAGGCACTGTTCTGATTTACGAAAGCTTCTTCATTCTGCACTTTTGATTAATACATTATGATTTTCTTTCAATGGGCTTCCAACTCGAAGACACTCACTCAGAGAACGATTTAGATTAAATGCACACATGATTGACAAATGTTCGCTCAAGTGGCAGGGTCGCCATATAAGGACGGGACTTTAAGGAGAATGAAACATCTCAGATGCCGTATAAATACTGAGTGCATTAGGAGTAATGATAGGTCTCTCACTCACACAGGTAGAATATAATATACTTATCTACTACATCACAGGAAAATAAGGTAGATTTAATTATAATTTAGTACACTCATTGGTTTTTTTACGAAGTTGGTAAAAAAATAACGTTTTCCTGTTATCTTTCAAACTGGGAAGCTCGCACATACACCGGTTTTCAATCATTTTGGGAAAACAAGAAATGTTTATTTTGCTTTGTGAGGATGGAGGACCCGGATTTTTATATACATGTAAAATATATGTTTGTTTGGAATGTTTTCACAAGTTTTTTATAAATACCAGTTTTTAATGTTATAATTTTACTTTAAATGTCTCCACAACCCCCGTACTATTTAATGCATCCATCCAGCTCAGTGTTTTGAGAGCGTTACATTGATTCCCACTGTTAAATAGTTAATTTTCACCCCAAAAAAAGGTCGTTTCCCAGCAAAAATGTTTACGTAGAATAACTAAGTTATACAGGGTGTAAACGGACCCTTCACGAAGCTGTCAACCAAGCATTGTGTACATCAAAATATGTAAATTTACGAAAAAATTATTGCTGGGAAATGACCTTTTTTTTGGGGTGAAAAATCACCTTTTACGGTAGGACTCAATGTAAAACACTCAAAACATTGTGCTGATGGATGGATTGAACAATACGGGGGTCATGGAGGCGTTTAAAGATATTACATTAAAAAAAAACTTGAGAAACAGTTGGAACTTTGACCCCTAATATCTCCGTAACTAGAAGGTTCCCAGGTATGGTCTAGCTAGAACAAAAAAATGATCGCAATGACGGCGAGAACAAGTGCCTTTCGGCTTCGTTAAGGGTCTTGTTACACCCTTTATAACTGGCAAAATGTGGGTGTACTACTATGTAACCCTTCAGCGACTACAGGCGTGATGTTAAGTAGAATAACAAGAATAATTATTTTTCTTGCCTACGTGATTTAAACAGCCACAGTTTACTCTATCTACGTCACAGCAAAACTAAATATCAGACAACAAATAATAAAATATTGACTCAATATTAATAAGTTTATCCTAAAGAATTCCCCGTGCCGCATATGGCGTGATACGCCATACCTGGCCACACGTGACGGTAGTAAATGACGTCATGAAGAAACTGGCTTTTTCAGATGAGCCGACGGTTTGTTTTGGTTTTGGTTAGGCTTTATAATTAATACTCGAAACGGGATATTTACCATGTTTACTGTTTTCTATGAGTTCCCGATATTTCGGCGCCGTTGCAAACACCATGATCACGGATAAACTGAAGTTATTGCGGGTGGGTGTTTATGAGCAGACAAATCGGTCTACCCTCTTTCTTGTTCGTTTTTTGCACTCAGTACCGCTACCTTCGCTCTTGTGACTGTCATGCATGACCAATAGTAGTTATATTATTTATATTTTAACAAAAAAAAAAAAAAAATTGCAATTAATTGTAATCTTAAACTCATATTTTCACTATTTTATTTAATAATTTGTATGCCCAAGTGGCAGATCATGGAATGAACATATTATATAATTATGTAATGAACACCTGCATGTTACCCATGTATCACAAATAAAAGATTTGATTTGATTTGATTTGACCACTGTCACTCGCAACTCGATTCTGCTACTTAGGGATTTGCGATGATATTTTGGTGGCAGGAAGATTGACATCATGTGTCAAACCTGTAATTAACATTAATACTAGCGACCTGCCCCAACTTCGCATGGTGCCACCTATTGGGTTCAAAACTATCCGATCCGATCAGTACCTAATTAAAAAAAAACAGTTGTTTTCATTCGGTCAAAATGTATGCAACAGCTGATTTAAAAAAATAAAACCGATAAAAATGGGGGGGGGGGGATTCAAAATGATGTACTGAATACGTGGTAACCGTTTGTGCATCCACCCTGTATATTATTAACTAGCACTTGGCCCGCGACTTCTTCCGCAAAAATTGTGATAGCTCGGCTAATTTGCATGGTATAGATATGTCGGATTTGTCAGTTTACTCCGTTAGGCTTGTACATCATGTGAGGGGACCATTGGTTTCGTGCTATTAAAACACACTGTTTATAACAAACTAACAAATGACTTGACATTACAATTTAACACAATAACACGGGGCACAATGAATCGGGTACAGTTCCAAGACGTCTCAACTCCGCTGCGATCAGACATTCCATGTCGTCCTTGCCTCGAGCTGTAAAAATCAGGGCAGAAGCCACGCTGTGGTAGGGGTAGACCTGAGAGGTCGCGTGACGTCACCACCAGCGTACTTGCGATTCATTTTTATGTCTTTCTAATGACCAGATCTGCCAAATATAATTTATAGCCTATGTTACTTCCTGATAATTTAACTATCTACTGTTGAAAAAATGGTTAAAATCGGTACAGTATAGATAGAAGCCGAGCTAACATTAACTTTGACTAATGGAGCCAACTAAAAATAATTAATGAAAGAGTAGGTATTTACCTCAATGTCTAATTATAGCACATCTATTCATAGAGTTCAGTCTCATTACGCAAATAGAAGTAAAAAGCCTCCGGTTCTTTTAGTGCGAATTTATTTTGATCCTCCGAATTACAGCTCTCTTGCGTCAACAGTAAAAACTCTTTGATTATACTTATTTAAATGAAAAGGAAGTATATATTTCCCGAAATCTACAAGGGTTCAAACACTGTAAAGGTTTGAACAAAACGGCGAGCGCCAAAAGCGCTGGACGGGACGGGAATCTTCACAAATCAAAAACTAAATAAGAATCCATTGGCAAATAGAATTTATGGGGTCTATTTATAAATACTGTAGGAGCTCGTGGCTAAATAATAACAGCCGCTCGGGTCGATCTTTAGGTTAAGCCGTGCTTGCCTAGGTTGGTCTGTGGATGGGTGACCGCCCATTACATACCGAGTTTCCTCCGTGCGTCGGAAAGCACGTTAAGCCGTTGGTCCCGGCTGTCATTTGTAGATCTTTGACAGTCGTTAGGCAGTCATTGCCCCAAAAAGTCTGACAACCAGTCTTACCAAGGGGTATCGTATGACCCAGTACTAACTGGGTTTTGGAGGTCCGATAGGTAGTCGCTCCATGTAAAATACTGGTATTCAGCTGCATCCGGTTAGACTGGAAGCCGACCCCAATATAGTTGGGAAAAGGCTAGGCAGATGATGATTTATAAATACTGTGTTAAATTTGATTAATATCTGTGTAACCATAGCGTTCTTCTTCTTAGCGTGTCGATGGCAATCTAAATTGTGTCAGCCCAGAACTGAGCTACTAGTTTGGCGCTTTCGGTAGCGTCCATCAGTTCCTGAAGTGAACAAACAACAGGACACGCAGAACACGATATTACGTGCCCCATCGTTTGTAGAACAGCGTTACCATAGCGTTTAACCGCCTCTTTTCTTTTCATTAAACTAAGTTTAGCTCCTACTATATTGACCACCGGCCTCCACTAGCGCCTATTAAAAATATCATAATAATTGGCACGTAAGCGAATTGCTTCACGTTTTCTACAGCATGTGTAAAAATCAGGGACCGATTAATCGGGTCGAAATGATAAAAGGATTATCTGCAAATTCAGACTCCGTGGCTGCTATTGAGAAATTCCTGTTGAATGATGAATTCCCGACCGGGGAATCGATCCCAGGTCCTCATGCTTAGCAGTCGCAATTGTGAACACTAAACCAACGACGCAGACGAACGAAGAAGTTTCAAATCAGTGGGTTTCTAAACAAAAAACATTATCTTACGTTAAGCCAACTCACTCAAACCTATCGTAGCAGAGTTCAGGAATTAACCCAGAGTTCATCCAAGACTTGAGCATTTGAAGTCGGTTTCAAATACCGATCAACAAACTCGCGCAAAAGATGTTTGGCCAACTTTTAAAACTTAATCAACAGTTGAGAGGAAATTATTTAATTAAAATCTGCGAAACATTTACGGGCTTCTGAGGTTTCAAGAAGTTTGCAGTGTTACGTCATATTGTTGAAAGATTTTGTGCAGATTCTGTCTATTTATTTATTATTTATTAAAACTTTATGCACAAGGAACAAAACTGCACAAAGGCGGACTTAATGCCATAGGCATTTTATACCAGTCTACGTTAGGGTGATGCAGAGACAATATACAGTAGGTGCAATAACAGAAAAAAAGACTAGAAAATGTTTATAACTAAAACATTAAGAATAAATACTTATATACATACATATAATAAACTATATAAAGTTAAGAGAGATAAACAAGAAAAACTACAACAACTCAGTTCTGTGACGAATCTGCCAACTTCTTGTGTATACAGGGTGTAAACAGACCCTTCACACAGCCGTCAACCAAGCATTCTGTACATCAAACTAAGTAACTTTACGCAAAAATTATTGCTGGGAATCGACTTCTTTTTTGGGGTGAAAAATCACGTTTTACGGTAGGACTCGATGGAAGCACTCAAAGCATTGTGCTGATGGATGGATTGAATAGTACGGGGGTCGTGGAGGTGTGTAAAGTAAAAATCTTACATTAAAACATGTATTTAAAAAAAAACTTGTGAAAAAGTTGGAACTTTGACCCCCAATATCTCCGTAACTAGAAGGTTCCCAGGTATGATCTAGAACATAAAAATGATCGCAAAAACTTGGAGAACAAGTGCCTTTCTTTTATGTTAAGGGTCTATCTACACCCTTTATAATAAACTTTATAAAATTAAGAGAGATAAACAAGAACAACTACCACAACTCAGTTCTGAGACGAATCTGCCAACTTTTTGTGTAAATGTTCCCGAGCTTTCACTTTGAAAGTGAACTGACTGACATCTTAGGTGTTATCAGATCCATTACCCCTAAGGCAGTTCAATACCGAGGATCGCTCTTCTAAAGTTTTCTCAAATCAAGCGCACCAGAATCCGTTCTGTGAATTAGATCGCTGGTTTGTCATCATCTTCCTGCCCTTGTCTCATGTCACTTGGGGTCTTCCATTCTCCTCTGTCAACCGTCACGCTATGATTTACTCCTTTTTCTTTCGTATCATTCCTCACACAAGCCATCCATCGTTTCCTTGGAGTTCTTTTCCCTCTCCATCCATCTTCATCGGCTTCCAGTCTAACCGGATGCAGCTGAATACCAGTATTTTACATGGAGCGACTGCCTATCTGACCTCCACAACCCAAATAGTACTGGATAATACGATACACCTTGGTAAGACTGGTTGTCAGACTTTTTGGGCCACTGACTACCTAACGGCTGTCAAAGATCTACAAATGACACCCGGGACGTACGGCTTAACGGGCTTTCCGAGGCACGGAGGAAACTCGGTATGTAATGGGTGGTCACCCATCCACAGACCAACCTAGGCAAGCACGGCTTAACCTAAAGATCGATCCGAGCTTATTACTTAGCCACGAGCTCCTCTCCATCCATCTACATTTATATTTATCACTGTTTTAGGTATAGTTTTAGAAGCAACACATAATTCATTCCAGTGGTCGCAAACATTCTCTAAAATCCGTTTAAAATTGTCGTAGTAAACATAGTCGAAATATGTCGAAATGGATAAATTATTATAAGTTTTTCGTTCATACGTTTCATTTCCTAAACGTCTGTCCTGTCAATAAATAAAGTTGTTTACAGCGTGCCTAATAAATAAGGATTCTATATAGATTCGACGAAACTCGTTTAATATTGAATACTAGCGACCCGCCCTGGCTTCGCATGGGTTCAATATACACACATAAACCTTCTTCTTGAATCACTATATCGTTTGTTGAAAACTGTATAGTTTAAAATATATAAGCGTACAAACAGCGGGAGCGACTTTGTTTTTAACCCCCCCCCCCCCCCCGACGCAAAAAGACGGGTGTTATAAGTTTGACCGCAATGTGTGTGTGTCGGTCTCTGGCACCGTAGCCTTTAAACGAGTGAACCGATTTGGATGCAGATTTTTATTTGAAAGCTAGTTTCTTGGCGATGGTTCTTAAATACGTTTTATTAAAATCGGTAGATAATAGAATAGGGGATGAAAGTGGGTATGAAAAATCGAATATTTTCAAATATACCCGAATAGGATATCAAATGAAAGGGCATGATGTGTATATTACAATTAGACATGTTTTATCAAAACCGGCTCAGCCTTTTTATTGACTTTTAAAATGTTTGTACGCTTTTCTTGGTTGCGATGGGGGTTTTTTACATTTAAAATTATGTTTTTGATAATATACTATGTAAAGAAGATGGCTGGTACCATATTCTCCTCTTTAAAATGTGGTATACATGTAAATACTTAGTATACATAGCCACGTTAGTCTAGTGGTCGCAAGCGCGATTGCTGAACATGAGGATCTGGATTCGATTCCCCGATCGGGCAAAGTGTTAATGGGTTTTTCCCTCAGGAATTTCTCAGTAGCAGCCACGGAGATTTGTGCCCGGCTGATGGCAATAGGCCCGCCCCCTAATACATGGGAATTAAACATATCTGGCGAAATGTTGGTGTACTATTAGGTAACCCTTCGGAGATTACAGGCGTGATGTTACGTTATGATACGTATACATAGCCACATCGGTTTTGTGGCCGCTATCGTGACTGTTGAGCATGAAGACCTAGGTTTAATTCCTAGGACAAAGCTTAGGGTATTTCCATCAGGAATTTCTCAGTACGCGGCCACGGAATCTGGATTTATGTCCGGCTGATGGCAATACGCTCGCCCCCTATTACATGGGTTTTAAAAATCATTGGCGAAATCGGTGTAGTATAGGAGCCATCTCTGCCATACCTTCGGAGAAAACAGGCATAAATATGCTTATAAAGGAAAGTCTGTTTCTTGGCAAAGAATATAAATTTTGATACTTTCTGTAGTAAGTAAGTATTGTATCACAAACCCTGCCAAGCGCAGCAATTATGTCAATTGCAAAACTTTGTTCAAAAGTAAACTTCACAAATTGAAATTAATAAGCATGTGCCCAAAGGCATCGATGAGAAACCCGTCCAAAACCCCTAACTACAAAATTATCATAATCCCCTCTTTTGTCGGGTTAAAACAAAATCGGTTCCTAAGGACCTGTTAAATGTTTAATGGAGTAACCGAAAGCTTAGCCACAAAGAAGATACCTTGAGAAGGACGATTTTATACAACGAGCGAAGATGCACGCACACTTAGACACGCTTCACGTACAGCGAGTGTAAGCGCACTCATGACTGTCATTTGTTTGAGATCGCCATACGTACGCGTCTACGTGTTCGTGCTTCTGCTCTTATGCACACATAAACACGCTTTACATACAGCGAGTGTAAGCGAACTTGCGACTGTCATTTGTTTGAGGTCGCCGTACGTACGTGGCTATGTGTGCGTGCTTCTGCTCTTACGGACATATAAACACGATTCACGTTATGACGAATCGGGACTTCATGTGTGTGGAAAAAAAATTGGTGACCAATCAGAACAGTGTTGAATCGGGCATAACTCACAAAACAAAAATGACATGAGTCTCGCACTCGCGACTTTCATTTGTTTGAGATTGCCGTACGCCCCCGTACATAAGCGTCTATGTGTGCGCGCGTCTGTTGTCAATGTCACCCGTTGTATGGAGTAGGCCTTTTGTGCCTATCTTTTTTGTGAGGTAATTCACCCGGTTGATGAACAGATTTACAATTCAAATGTTCTTGTAATGATCGGTGATCGGGTTAGGGATTTTCCCGATGTCACTGACAAGTGATTTTAGGGATCATTGATAGATTACAAAGCTGTCAGAATCTGGGATTAATGGACTAGATTTTGTTGAGAAAGTTAGTATTTGAATGTTAGATTAGAACATTGCTATCTTTTGATAATAACAACGAATAGTTGGAAACGCATTTATGACATGTTGAAATATCATGTAGCCGGCTCTGCCTTTGCAATAATGTTGTATATTGAAGTAATTATTTGTATTATTGGTGTATTTGTATATAAGCAGAGGAAACAATGTGTGTTTATCTTGTCTACAATACATAAGGTGGGTTATTAAAAAAAAAAAAAAATCAGATTAATATAAATACGTTCTCACATTTTCGATTGACAAACTTCACTGCGAAGGGACAATAATGATTTGTATTCTTATGGAGACAAAACACACTTATCATATTTATAATCATATTTTACTATTCAAAGGAAAATATTAATAATTCAAAATCAAAATCAAAACATTTATTTCAAGTAGGCTAGTTACAGGCACTTTTGAATTGTCGAAACAAAATTTATCAGTGATTCTAAAGCTAACACGTAAAGTATTCTTCATAATAGAAACCTGCTAATCGATTTCAAGGCCAGGCTAAGTGTTATTGGGTTTTTCGTTCACTAGCAGCTCAGGGTCTGTATTTGGGTGCAATTAAACTTGCCTCTTGTTAAACATAGCTGGCGCAATGTACTATAGTACACTTCTACATAACTCAGAGGCATGCCATCATGTTATACTTGCTAATTACAGACTGTTTTGTTACAGACATAAACGCAATCAACACGCAGACGGAAACAGCAGAATCATTTGAAACAACAACATTCGACGACAAAACACAAACCACCGATGAAGTAAGACAAGGCAAACAACAGAGAAACGGCTCCTACGCCTTCGTAATAGACGATGACGAACAAAACGCAACAATCTCCGAAGATTTCCATCACAACGCACCAGAAAGCGCTTCAAGAGTGCTGGTTGCAACCAAACCGAACAGTACTAACGTTTTGAAAATTGAACCGAAAAGTCCTCCAGCTAAGCATCCAATCAGAATGATACAGGATGAAAAGGAGACAGTTATTAGCAGAAATGTGAAAAATGCCAAGATAAGGGCTCATGTTAGGTATGATGAAGTTACAGGAGAATTGATGAATGGAGATCATCCTTGTCATAGAGAATGCAGGGAAGGAGAGGAACCGATGATATGTTACTACCATTTCGTACTGGAATGGTATCAGACGATGAGCAAGGCTTGCTACGACTGTCCATACAATTTGACGGATTGTTCTAGGCCTGATTGTATCCCAGCTGATGGGATGAATCGACCCTTAAATGTGATTAATAGAAAAATGCCTGGACCAGCCGTGGAGGTGAGTTTGAAATTATTATTTACTAGCTGTTCCCGGCATGCGTTGCAATGCACCTTTACCTACTACCTACCTAATACCTACCCACTACCTACCCACTACCTACCCACTACCTACCCACTACCTACCTACTACCTGCCTACTACCTGCCTACTACCCACCTTAGAACCTTCTCCTGACAATAACAAATACAACAAAAAAAAATATAATAGTGAATATAATAGTGAAATCGGTCCAGCCGGGAAATAGGGATTCATTTATTTATATACAGATTTATCGTGTTGTTAGTGCCTAACCTGGTGTCAGAGTTTTTATGCCGCCCATGGGCCTCTGACTTGGCTTTACATTCCGTCGAGAAATATCTCTCAGCCATCGCTGGTATCCTCGCGATGTTAGTGTAAAAAAAATGTGTAGTCTAAAAAATGTGCTCCCATTTTTCGTTTCCCACAAAAAATGAAGGACGACTTAGACTGGATCGGACAATATTGTCACAATTAGCGCTGAAGTTTTAATTTTGGGTGAAATTGCGAACTAGTTTTAATTGGGTCTCGTTAACTAAAAGTATTGCAACGCTATTGTTAGTAAACATTTTGGAATTTTGAATGGATTTATGCTCGTGTTTTTTGAGTTGACAAAGCTTTTATAAGATAACTATACGATACTTATGCCCGCGGCTTCGCTCGGGAGTTCGATAATGTCCCTCGGGATAGTACTACTGGGATAAAAAGTATTCTATACGTTAATTCAGATTATAAACTATCTGTGTGCCAAATTTCATCCAAATCGAGTCAGTAGTTTTTGCGTGAAAGAGTAACTAACATCCATACATCCTCACAAACTTTCGCATTTATAATATTAGTAGGATTTTACAGTCAGGTAAAAAAAAAGTCATATTAGGAACTCAAACTCAAAGCATTTATTTTAATTAGACCATTACAGGCACTTTTGAATGTCAAAAAAACAAAAATATGAAGTTACAGTCCCTGTCACAAGGCATAATAACTTGTGAAAGTACTGTAATTGCCCATTCCAAATTGTAAATCTCTATGTAGAAGAATGGAAACTTAACACACAGCTTACAAGCCAAGTTCGAAATACTGTCATTTCATGCGAAATTTAATTAACTAAAAGTAATTGTATTTCATCATTGAATTTTAATTAACAAAGCTTTTGACGTAAAAACAATTCGTGAAAATCCACTGATGAGAATTTGATATAGTACGAGTACATTAAAGAAATAACTTCCGCCTTTTGTAGTTATTCCAATATAAGGTCCTATTAAAATATATGGACAAACTTTTAGAAATCATTCAGACCGCCAAAATAAGGACAATGTTAAAAAAAAAATGAGAAAAATGCATAAGATACTTACAAAAAAAAAACAGCTACCTAACGAAAATACAGTAAAAATGTTGGTCACCCAATGCTTTTAAACACATCCATGTCTTTGTGATCTTATAATTCTGATACTACAAAATGTGCGAGTGCAAGTACATACCCATAATGGGATGTGTTTATTCTAGAGTGCCGGCAATTTATTATTTTAGGTCAAAATAAAATCACTTTAATCAGTGTTTTTGTGCTTGGATATCTTTGGTTAGACGTACTGAACGCTGTGTTAAAATTTGTCCATCGATTTTAATGGGACCTTATAATTATATTACTGGTGCATGTATTTACATGTTCGATATAATTTTATTTCGCTGTCACACGTATTTGTACATACCTGAGATCTATACATTTAAATGAACTTAAAGTGTCTGTTTGTAATTTCAAAATAACCGCTTTTTACTGTACGGTATATACGGTACTTATAAAAAAAAAAATTGTATGTCTGTCTGTTTTTTCCGGCTAATCTTATGTGCAGATAGCTGGTATTATAAGAAGAATCTTTAACTACTTTTATTTTAGAAAAAGGATTAGGGTTCCGTGCAAAGAAATTAAAAATCTTGAAATTTTCAACAAATCCGATTCAAATATATTTTATAATAATTTTATAATATATATTATTTAATAATAACGTGTGACTCCTAACGGTAATACAACAATTTATAAAAATTAGATCGACGTTTTCTTTATACATTTATAATTGTCATTTTTGTCGTAGATTTCATTAGACTTCATTTTTTGTTAAATGAAATATTTTCCTTCTTCCCGAAAAAATACATTCAAACATTTCGACCAAAACCTTGACCTTACAAACAAAAGGACCATTTTCAAACATTCCTCCATCATTTTTCAGGTGTGCCAACATGACCGTGTGATCGTAGACGTGGAGAATGACCTGATGACAGAAGGTACTACGGTACATTGGCATGGACAGCATCAGAAGGGAACGCCTTATATGGATGGGACGCCGTATGTGACGCAGTGCCCTATACTACCTGAGACCACATTCAGGTGAGGATTGTGTTTTGTTTTAATGTCTTTGCTGCCAGTATTTATTTTGTGGGTCAAGTAATTTTTAATTATTTATTTTTATGAAAATATACTTAGATAAAAAAAAATCCCTTGAAATGGCTTCGTTATAGCCGTTAGATGATTCCCTGAAAATATTTCGTGTATGAATAGTTAGACCTTATATATATAATCCCCTTTTCTTTAATTGCGACGGGATCAAAGTAAAATCTATAAAGCTCTTTCTTTAATTAGAGTCCTGAGTGCTTCTACATTTAAAATTATATTACTTCAAATGATTTTAAGATAAATCTTGGGATGTCAATATCCTTTAGCATTTGAGGGGCAGAGGTCAAATTGCAGTGGTTTTTAATATGTAATTCAGTTGAATCTGTTCTCAATGATTTAATATTTAACTTAGTTCAAGATGAAAGCAATACTCCCAATCACTAATCAGTGATGCACGATGACAAAAACTTAAACATTTTCATATACTGTATACAAAAAAAATAAATTAAGTGTTTGTTTGTAATTTCAAAATTACAGATTATATTATATTATAAGCCTATATTGTCCCACTGCAGGGCAAAGGCCTCCCTTCCCTCCTTCCACATTTCGCGGTCTAGTGCGATTGTAGGCCAATCCTTTGCGAAATAGTCCAGCTCATCCCGCCATCTTCTTCTGGGCCTTTCAAAATTACAGATGATAATAATATTTTTTTTTAATCTTTGTCTGTCTGTCTGTCAGTCTGTTTGTTGCGGCTTATCTCCAAAACGGCTGGACCGATTTTGACGGGACTGTTACTTGCAGAAAGCTGATCTTATAAAGAGTAATTTAGAATTCTTATATTTTAGAAAAAATGGTTAGGGTTTCGACAAAAAAAATAAAAACCCATGAAATTGTTAAAAAAATCCGATTCTATAGTGAAGTACTATTTTTATAATAATTTCACGCAGGAGAAGGTCGCGTGCATATATTATATGATACAGGGTGTAAACAGACCCTTCAAATATCCATCAACCAAGCATTCTGTAGGTACATCAAACTAAGTAACTTTACGCAAAAATTATTGCTGGGAATCGACTTTTTTTTTTGAGTAAAAATCACGTTTTACGGTAGGAGTCGATGGAAAGCACTCAAAGCATTGTGCTGATGGATTGAATAGTACGGAGGTACGTGGAGGTGTGTAAAGTAAAAATCTTACATTAAAAACGTGTATTAAAAAAAAACTTGTGAAAAAGTTGGAACTTTGACCCCCAATATCTCCGAAACTAGAAGGTTGCCAGGTATGGTCTAGAACAAAAAAATGATTGCAAAGACGGGGAGAACAAGTGCCTTTCGTTTAAGTTAATGGTCTATTTACACACTGTATATATTTTTTATTTTTTTGTAAGACTGCCCCACACAAGGAATTTCTCCAGTATCGTGGGTGCGTTTACAAACATTTAAACTCACATACACAAATATCTTCGCATGATAACCTTTTTACTTCTAGGTACCAGTTCAACGCCACGCACGCTGGCACCCACTTCTGGCACTCCCACTCTGGCATGCAACGAGCTGATGGTGCTGCTGGCGTCTTCGTTGTGAGGAAACCCAAGTCCCAGGATGCCCACGGCAGATTGTATGATTATGATAGGTAAGTTGTGATTGGTATTAATACAAATAAATAAAATTGAAGTGTTGTTTGTAATTTTAAAATAACAGGTTTTTTTTAATGCATATGTCTGTTGTTCCGGCTAATCTCCGAGACGGCTGTACCGATTTTGACAGGACTTTTACGGGCAGGTAGCTGATGTTATAAGGAGTAACTTAGGCTACTTTTATTTAAAAAAATGGATTAGGGTTCCATGCAAAAATTAAAAACCATGAAATTGTTAACAGACTCTGATTCAAATAGGGAAGTAATATTTTATAATAATTTCGGGGCATTCCTCGAAGCGCAACTATTTTTAAGCGCAACCAACTAAGCGCAACTAAATTATTTCTCAACCCGCAACCATGACTGACAAAACTAATAATAAATCCATTATACCCCTCTCTATTTTTCATCATGGTTGCGCTTTGATTAATAATTTAGTTGCGCTTAGTTGGTTGCGCTTTGAGGAATACCCTATAAGTTCATGCGGACAAAGGTCGCGAGCACCAGCTGTTCTCTTCATAAAACAAGTACTTGAAAGTAAAAAAAAATACACTTGATATTTTTAGTGACAGCGGCAATATACCTTCTGACTTGAAACAGAAATGAGGCATAAGGATAGTAGATGCTAAAAGGAAAATGTCCAGTGTAATGGTATTGCTAATGGCCATTGCTAACTGACCCAGGATCGATTAACGTATTTAAAGGCCCCTGCAACATCTAAGGGTTTCTGTAATAAAATCAAGTATCAACTAGTTTAACGGAAAGGTCTTCTGCCGAGCAAATCGTATTATCCACTGCATAGAAAAAGTAAGCTGTGTAGAAGCGATACTCTTTTACTTTCCTATGAGCGTGCACCTATTCTACCGAAACAGCCTTGTAGGCCACAACCTCGCTTCGATCCGTATAGTAGACTACAGACTGTGCTGAAGGTTTTCTTCGCTTTGAACCAGATTTAATTATATAATTCGTACTGAAAACCGGATGTCATTTGTTTTGAGTTCCCGATATTTCGGCGCTGTTGCAAGCGCCATGATCATTATTATTGCCCGGGTGACATACAGTGGCGTGCCGCTAGGTCAGAATGGAGGCAAGCCCAGTTAGTCAGCTACCGATGTTGTGGGATACAATTTTATAAGTTATAGTTTTTCAATTAATTTCTAGTCTCGATATCTTAATACGCTTGCATAATTGACAAAGGCGCCATCTATACGTATGAATCGTGACACCAAAGTATGTTCGCTACGCTGTTTACAATTCAGACGTGCAAAATATTTCATTCAAAATGGCCACTAGATGGCATTTACACTATTGATTTGTTATTTTATTGCCGTACACACTATTTTATTAATTCAATATAGTGTCGATTAAAATGATAATATTTGATATTACATAAATATTAATGATCTCACAAAATCATTATAAATCACTAATAAATAATAGCCAATTTTATTTACTTATTCTATTCTTCAGAACAACTCTTTAAGTACCTGAACTCATATTTACGTATTTTCTTATTTCAAAGAGATATAATATTACGATGATGGTTCTTTATTTGGAAGAACTTTATCAAATAACTACAAAATGATATGCGAAAAGCGACAAAAATACATTGCCGAGAAAAACTATCATTAGGACTTCTTTAACAGTGAAGTAAAGAGCTAACTCAACGTATTTACATACCTTTTCGACGGTAATATCCGAATTCACATTCACAGACCACTTTATAACAATCAATTAATAACTTGCAAAATCATTGGTATAAATCACATCGTGCTAATAACTTTCACACAATTACAATAACAAAACAAAACCTAACTTTAGAATATTGTTCTCAAAATTTTCAAAACAGCATTCATTCGTAGTAATTAACGCGTGCTACTGGCATAATTCCTAGGTCAAAACAATACGAACTAACTTGAAAACGTACTTTGTATCAAAATCAAAATCGCACGAAACGCATAGCTGCGCAAAATCATCGGCGCGAACACACACGTTCTCTCTCAAACTTACACAGACTTACACGCACACATTCAAAGAAAAGCCTAGCTTTAAACTCGATACAAATTCTCACATGAGTACATAAAAATTTTGTCAAAAACGGACACATTTTGCTAGGAAACATGAGAGGTCATAGAAGCCACGTAAAAGCCACTGGGTGTGAAAGAGCAAGCGTTAGGTAGCACTGGGTCACTGACCGTAGGCCGTATTACGCACTAAACTTCAACTTTTCAACTCTTCTTTTGTATAGTGTTAGAGCGAGCCAGAGTATCGCGGCCGGCATATCAGAATTTAAGCGCGCGAATTTAAAATAATTTCTTTTATGGATTGATAGTTGTGTGGAAACCGAATGTTATTATTGTTTGACAAAAAATTACTAAGTATTATTTTGTTTTTGTAAGAATGTTATTTTTAAACACATTAAATACATTTTAAATATTCCATTATAAAACAATATAAAAAACATTTAAAAATATAAAAAATAGATGGCCCATCGGCATCAGGGAGAGTAATTTTTTTTTTTTTTTTTTTTTTTTTTAATTTTTTTTTTTTTTTTTTAATTTTTTTTTTATTTATCGTTAGGCAAGCCAGGCTTTTCGGCTTGTATGAGAGGTCCGCCACTGGTGACATAGACTACATTTTGACCGACTTCAACAATTAGAGTAGTCGATTTTACGTTGTAAACCCCGAATTTAATTAGAGCATGATTTTTCAGTAGTCGGATTATTTAGTGGCAGTATACCACACAAATTCTTGTTTACACTACTCTGCAACTCGCTTGATGTGAATTCAGTTCCCCTATATGGAGTTTCTTAATCTATGCCCACTGCTACCTGACTAGCTTCGTCCAGAGGTCTCGTTTGTGTCAATATTGAAAGTACATACAGAGAAAGGTGCGGACAAACAAACATTTGGTGAATGTTCAGTAAAAGTCAAAGTGTTTATTTTGCTTGTTTATTTGGCTATTTAGTTTGTCAATACTCTGACTTAGAGGGTTAGTTAGAAGATTACGTTAAGCGGTTTGATGTTTCACCATCTGCTTAGCCTTTTCACAACTTTATTGGGGTCGGCTTCCAGTCTAACCGGATGCAGATGAATATCAGTATTTTACATGGAGCGACTGCCTATCTGACCTCCACGACCCAGTTAGTACTGGGTAATACGATACTCCTTGGTAAGACTGGTTGTCAGACATTCGGTGCACTGACTACTTGTAACGACTGTTAACATGGAGCGACTGCCTATCTGACCTCCACAACCCAGGTAGTACTGCGTAATACGATACGCCTTGGTATGACTGGTTGTCAGACTTTTGGTGCACTGACTACCTGTAACGACTGTTAACTATCTACAAATGACGCCCGGAACAGAGGCGCGGAGCAAACTCGGTATGTAATAGGTGATCACCCTTCCAGAGACTAACCTAGGCAAGCGGTTCTTGTCTTTATTTTTCTCACCTTTACGACGCCCTGTATAGTGTGTTTTTATATTTGTCATCGAAAAAATTAGGATAGTTCGTTTCATTGTTTTTTAAAATTCACAAAGTACTTACTGATGTCTTCTCCCACAGATCCGAACACGTAATGCTGGTAACAGACTGGATCCACGACCTAGCTATGGGCATGTTCACTGATCATCATCACTCGAAGGGTGATAACAAGCCACCAACGCTTCTCATCAACGGAGTGGGCAGGTTCAAGGTCTTCAATGAGACTGCTAAGCCTATGTATATGCAGGCTGCGAGGTTCAACGTGGAGCAGGTGAGGTCATACTGTAAATTTCATCATCATCTGCCTAGCCTTTTCCCAACCATGTTGATCCCAACATGGTCGGGCAATCGATATGATTCAGATTCAGATTCATTTATTCATTGTAAAACATAGGTACATTATAAGGTCTTATTTGGTAATACATTGAGGGTGCTATGTTTTGCCTCTCGGGCGTACAAAGTATTAATACATGCAACATAATTAAAACCAGAAATTAATATAGATACATGAACCACAAACAAACAAGTAAATAAATTAGATCATCTATCATGTAATGAGAAAGAATAAAATAATGAATAAAAAAATGTCAGCAGTTATTGTATTAAAATGAAAATTGTCACCACTTATTTAAAGAATATCAAAGAAATGACGATGATGATTTAAGATTTTAAACTATCATGGTCACTAATATTAATAATACTCGAAACGGGATATTTACCATGTTTATCCGTGATCATGGTGCTTGCAACAGCGCCGAAATATCGGGAACTCATAAAAACAGTAAACACGGTAAATATCCCGTTTCGAGTATCGATATGATTTAGTTTAGTGTTTGAAAACGATATAATTTAGTTTAATAGGTAATACAGCAGTGCTTTAGCGCTATAAGACGTTATTAGGTAATGGTAAACGATTTAGACACTTCGAAGTATCTTATCGAAAACGGTTTTTACCTTAACGTAGAAAAAACTACGAAAAAATTGTGCCTGACTTGTCATTTCTTGTGTCAGGGTGTTAATAGACCCTTAACATAACCGAAAGGCACTTGTTCTCCCCGTCTTTGTGATCATTTTTTTAATCTAGACCATACCTGGAAACCTTCTAGTTACGGAGATATTGGGGGTCAAAGTTCCAACTTTTTCACAAGTTTTTTTTTAAATACATGTTTTTAATGTAAGATTTTTACTTTACACACCTCCACGTAACCCGTACTATTCAATCCATCCATCAGCACAATGTTTTGAGTGCTTTCCATCGAGTCCTACCGTATAACGTGATTTTTCGCCCCCAAAAAAAAAGTCGATTCCCAGAAATAGTTTTTGCGTAAAGTTACTTAGTTTGATGCACAGAATGTTTGGTTGACGGCTATGTGAAGGGTCTGTTTACACCCTGTATAATAAATTCCAGATTTCCATTCCAGTTATACAGAAGATAGTCAGTCACTCAGCCTTTACCAAGAATATCGTTATAATCTTAAACTTGTTCCAGTTCAACACCCAAATCGCTCTCACTTAAACTCAAACGCTTAAGCACTACCATCAAAGAAACTCTTACCTAACACACAACTAAAACCCAACCTTATTTCCAGGGCTACAAGTATCGTTTCCGTGTGATCAACGCTGAGTTCCTGAACTGTCCCATTGAACTGTCTGTCGATGGTCATAACATTACGGTGATTGCTTCAGACGGCTACGACCTGGAGCCTATTACAAGTAAGTGATCATTGTAATAGGTACTGTAAGACTTGGGTGGTAAGACTGGCTTTGCATAGGAAATTCAGTGAATGGGAATTGATTTTATGTACCTACTGCAGTCATTGATATACCCACTGCAGTAGTAATAATGACGATGAAATGGTTATTGGAGAACTTCCAAGCTTATATTACGAAATGCCATTTTGACCATGTAGAATTGTAGATATTGCACTTTTGTATGGAAAAGCTGATTTTTGTTTTGATGACCCATCCAAAAATTTTATTATTTATTATTTTTTAACAATTTATGTACACACTAATACAGAAAAGAAGAAAGGAACAGAAAATAGTACAAACGTGATGCTTATTTCTAAAGAAATCTCTTCCAGCATACCTGCGAAAGGAGATACTAAAAAAAGAGATGTAGACATAGTGTGTAAAAGAAGAAGAGAAAATGGAATACATAAAACATAAAGCAGAACTATTTAAATATAATAATATAAGAATATACTGACATACTTATAAATATAAAGACAAAACATAACAATACAGTAAATACAATAAAATAACTAATAATTTATAATAAATACTTATGCAACTATGACGAAATGGAAAGATAATGTTCTTCACTCATTTTAATGTGAGTCTAGAATTTTAAATTCAATCCATGATACAAGATTGTGGCACGTTTTCCTTTGCACCGGTTAGCGTTTTAACTAATTAAGAGAAAGAAAGAAGTAAAGAAAAAGTATTAATTAGATTCGCACAGCACAAAACAATAAAAAAAAATTGAATAAAAAGAGAATAACATCTTCTTATACAATATAAAATTCTCGTGTCACAATGTTAGTTACCATACTCCTCCGAAACGGCTTGACCGATTTTTATGAAATTTCATATGCATATTCAGTAGGTCTGAGAATCGGCTACTGTCTATTTTTCATACCGCTCGGGTAGGTAGGGTAGGTGGTAGGGTAGGGTAGTTAGGTAAGGTAGGTAGGGTAGGTTAAAAAATCTGCATTGCAACGCACAGCTAGTTAAATTATAAAATGAAAAAGTATAAATATTTAAGACATACAATAAACTTAATTGGTCCTGTAAGAGGCCAAAAGGCCCATATCTCAGCATGCTGCAGTAACATTTAAAAATGTCACAAGGCTGATATTCTGTTAGGGATATATTAAGATTACCAAAGTTCTAACAGAAACAATACTGAAGAGAGAAGTTTGAAATTGGAATAGTGGTTGATTTTTTCTTTAAAAGCATTTCTACTATTGCCAATGGCAAGCTATGGGCTAGCTCGCCGTCCGGCCGTCTTTTGACGACAGGCCGTGTCGACGGTGCGTTCGTGTTCCACGCGCGCCTCAAAGAGATATCAGAAACGATGTAGGGGTCTGCAAGGGCCGATGCCTGCCAGGGCTGCGGGACAGTTCGAAAGAGATACCGTGGCCCTGGAACACAAAGGGCAAAGAAGGAACATGGATGGGTTTTAGTCAGTACAAGTCTGACACTCCCTTCCGCTCCGCCCAGAGTGGGGGGAGGTCAATTGATGATTTCCCATCCGAAAAAAAAAAAAAAAGTACAAAAATAGTTTCAGTCTCTAAAAGACCATTAGATACTTACTTCACACACAGAGATAAAATAAAATATATGTAGTGTACTAGGGGGCCATGGGGTCTGAGTGCCCACTTAGTATTTCGGGATATCGCCAAGCGGTTGTTAGACTACGTGACTGGAGAGCTGGCCTTTTTTTTGGCCAAAGGATCAGCATTGCCATCCAACGTGGCAATGCTTCCTTCTGGGCACTTTTCCTCTTCACAGCGACGTGGGAGAATTTTTGACGCCCTGTACCTGTAATTCTTCTCTCATTTTGATACTTGTACATTTTTTATTATTACGAGTATTTTAAATCTATTTGTAGTTTGTAAATAATTTACATACTGAATTCAAATAAAAAATATGTAGTTCATTAGCGATCAGCAATAAACAACAAAATACTCCGTGACTATCAAAGATAAAAAAGATCAAACAGACAAAATCCCTAAAGTCAAAACCGAAACACACATAAAAGCTGAAAACATTAAGACGTACCACGATCACAGACATATCAAACATAATGAATTGAGTCGTCCATTAGGAGCACAAAAAATAACCTCCAGGACTCGTCCCTTTGATATTTTTCATTTTTGTGTTCATTTACATTCAAATCTAAGGTTTCCTTTGTCGCTTGGCCCGGGGTCGTCTCTGCTATTTTTTCCTCATTACCCGCCTATCTTTCCATTCTTGGTGTTGCCATGTTATGGAAATATTCAGAAGGATCATGTTCTTCAACAGTCTTGAGATTTGTCAAACCGTATTTTTTACCGGCTTCTAAAAATCCTTTTTAAGAAGCCGGTGGTTATGTTTTCTATTAGCACATTTTTTGGTTGTTTTTTGCTTGTATGTCCACCGATTTTTACTTGTTTACTGGTCCGATTTAAGTGATACTCATTTTTTTTAGTAGAGGAAGCTCGCGCGGTGGTCCCATAATTATATTGTAATAACTTTGCTTCGGTACTTTATATGTTATCCTCTCTAATATGCATTTTTTTTCCGTCTATTTGGATGATTTGCTAAGAACTATTAGTTACAATGTAAAATTAATACTTGACAAGGATTTGTGTCAGATACCCCCACCAAAAAAGGGTAAAAAATTAAAAAAAATCACTAAAACGTGGAAAATAACTTTACTTTCGGAAGTCGGTGGAAAAAAGGCAACGAAACAAAAAAGAGTCACCGATTTGTCTCAAACAAGATCAAAGTCACCGGTTTCTCCCAAATCATATTTGTTCAGTAAGAATTTTCATTGCCAAACGAGCATTATTGAGCTAAAGCTGGAATGGCCCTTTTTACTACAGCATAGATAAATAATACAATACAGTAAACGACGAGTCCTTTAGCGGATGACAAACAAATGCAACAAATAAATGGTCAGCTGTTTTGTAACCACAGTTTAAAATGTAACCGTATTTTGAATCTACCTCTGCCTACTTCAAATGATGTTCGAATTAAATTAAAATCCACTACAGAAAATGAGCCTTCTGTACTCCACTTCATCACGCCCCATCACACCGTAGCTCCAATAGCCCTAGGCTTTGTTCGAGCCAGTGTGGTAGTATTACTGCTTTTTAATCGTTTGTGCAAATTTGCTGGATTTAACAACGTTTTGCTTTATATGGCGGCAGCTTAGATTCTTACTAGAGTAGATTTTGGTGGGTGGAATGTTGAAATGTCTGAGGAAGTCGGTGTTATTGTGGTAAATTATTTTTACACTGTATTGTATCATTACCGTTTCAACCAGCAGCATTATTTCGTGCGTCGCATACCTAGAAGCCCTAGAAAGGTCTTAAAATTGACCTACTCTCAGTTATAACGATGACGACATAAGTCCTGTACCACTCATCGCAGCAATGTTAAGACTAAGTCGTCCATTGGATGTCGCATTATCCGGTCCTCTTGTAAACAATAGCAGATGGTATTTCTATAGACAAAGTAAAATGAAATACTAAACACAAATACCCACTGCATCCTTCATATGCTTAACTAAGTATTCACATTCACATAGCTAGCAAAACTCCGAGAGATAGGATAATTTTCGCTCGCATTAGTGCAGTCACAGCGGATGCATCGTTATCGCATCGTTTGCAAACATAGTAGGAACTTGCTTCCTCCAGGATGCAAACATACTAGAAATTGTTGGTCAAATATTGGATCAAATTAATGTTGGTTTGGTTTTGGTATTAAGAGGAACGCCAGGGTAGCCCGCAAAATTCAAATTTTCTTATGTTTATTGCATTTTGCTGGTCAGCGTCATCGTGTTTGTTTTTTTCTGTATTTTATTTAAGGACATTTATAAATGCGTGTGCCAGTCCCATCATCTGCCTAGCCTTTTCCTAACTATATTGGGGTCGGCTTCCAATCTAACCGGATGCAGCTGAATACCAGTATTTTACATGGAGCGACTGCCTATCTGACCTCCATAACCCAGTTAGTACTGGGTAATACGATACGCCTTGGTAAGACTGGTTGTCAGACTTTTTTTGGGCCACTGACTGCCCAACGACTGTCAGAGATCTACAAATGACACCCGGGACCAACGGCTTAACGTGCTTTCCGAGGCACGGAGGAAACTCGGTATGTAATAGGCGGTCACCCATCCACAGACCAACCTAGGCAAGCACGGCTTAACCTAAAGATCGACCCGAGCGGCTGTTATTATTTAGCCACGAGCTCCTCTAGCGTAGCCAGTCCCATCGTTTCCTAAATACACATTGTTCATATCTGAGCCATGGACCTAAACAGACTCTTCGCATCATCGCTATTTGGTTGAGCCGGGATTTGATGGAATGTGCCTTTAACCTCAATACCCAGGTCAGGTCAGGTCGGTCATTTTAGGTAATTTCTCCCAGACTCATACCGAAATGCTGTATGTCAAACAAAATCATTATGATTCTCGACCGTAACACATATTTATTTATTTATTTATTAAAACTTTATGCACAAGTAACAAAACTGCTCAATGGCGGACTTAATGCCATAGGCATTTTTTACCAGTCTACCTTAGGATGATGCAGAGATAATATACATATAGGATAATATATATATATATATATAGGTGCAATAACAGAAAGAAAGACTAGAAAATATTTATAACTTAAACATATAAGAATAAATACTTATATACATACATATAATAAACTATATAAAGTTAAGAGAGATAAACAAGAAAACCTACAACAACTCAGTTCTGAGACGAATCTGCCAACTTCTTGCGTATTATGTTCCCGAGCTTTCACTTTGAAAGTGAACTGACTGGTCACCGTCCTGATACTCTGAGGGAGCGCATTCCAAAGGAAACACAACATACACAACATATGAGAAAAAAAAAACATGTGCAATGTAACAGAGAATGACTGAATGCATCGAATGACTATTTTATTAAAAAGTCTTTGATTGCGATTAAATGAAGATTTATTGATGATTTTACTGATTATAACTCTGTTAAGCCATATTTGTTACGGTTGCGTATCATATTTTAATCAACATACAGCCTGACACTGAATTGCAAATTGCAAAAAACGTTACAAAATTTAAACTTCCTGGCCTTAACGCAACTTCGATGTGTTAGAGATCATTGGTCAAATATTGGATAAAATGTTGGCTTGGATTAGTATTAAATTAAGGCATGTATTTAACCCGGCGACAAACTAATCGGATTTATGGTTTTAAAAATAATTAAAATGGGTAGCAACAATAATAGGTTGGCAGCTACAATTAACCACTAGATTGTAGATAAGGCGTAGTCGACGTAGCCCCGCTGCGCGGGGCTCCTATTTCTGTTTGCAGGATTTAAAGTAACCTAACCTAGCTATTGCTTCCTATATTCTCCTTGCCGCAATGATCAGATAAATAGTTACTTACTTGGTACAATAGTCGCCCATTCAGTATATTGGTCGCCAATAAATTTTTATTCGCTCGATTAATTATTTCCCTTAAATTAATGAAACTCACTTCCTCTAGGTTTCATAAGAGAATGTTGGTCAAACATTGGATGAAATGTTTGCTTGAATTGGTGCTTGCGCATTGCGTACTGCGAGTTGCAAATGTATATTGGGAATTAAAAAAATGGCTGAAGAAGTGTTGTAGATCAATTTGAGAAAGGATTATTCAGCAGAAACTGCGATAGTCTGTTTTGGTGATAATAATAATAATAAAATTTATTTATTTACTCAAAAACAAGGCATAGTAGGTAGTTCACGTTAGAAATACCGTTTGACAAAAAAGTACTATCAACAAACGTGTGGGTGAGCACTGCTCTCCCAGCTAGGTTATGAAAACCTGTGTTAAGGAGAAGCAGTCCGGTCCCCTAAGGTTTAATGATGTAAATGTTATATAGTGCTTCTGATGTTACTGTTACAATTTTGGAGTATTGAGTTTGACAATTAAGTTAAAGATATGTTGTGTGTTAGATGTTTTGGTGATCAATTTAGTGAAGCTTTAATTAATATTAGTCGTGAAATAATAGGTCTACTATTAACGCCATTAAACAATTTTATTCACCTTACTCCAGAGAAACTTTTAGTAGTAAATGTTCGTTGGTCTAGTGGTCGCAAGTGCGACTACTGACCATGAGGTCCTGGGTTCGATTCCCGGGTCGGGCAAAGTTTCATAGGATTTCTCCTTCAGGAATTTCTCAGTAGCAGCCACGGTGTCTGGATTTGTGCTCGGTTGATGGCAATAGGCTCGCCCCCTATTACATGGGACTTAAACATAACTAGCAAAATGTGGGTAAACTATTAGGTACACCTCTGCCTAACCCTTCGGGGATAAGGCGTGATGTTATGTTATGTTCTTAAGGTAACAGTACCTTAAGAAATACCTATAGAAATACACCTTACCAAATACCTATACACACCAGTGGCGAAGGTTCCATACAAGCCGATTCCTACTGGCTTCCCTTTAAAAAATGGCACAATCAATATTCTATAGCCAATAATATTATATACAGTAAAGATAGGTACTCCGGCTTACCTCTTACAAAAATTGACCCTTCGCTACTGATACACACGCACAACACACAACACATAACGACACAACACACACAACGACACACGACATATAACGATATAACACTAACATTAAAACGATACTAATTTCATCCAAAGCTAAAAATATATGCCAATAATCCATTTGTAGCACAATCAAAAATTTAAAATAATACAATCAACAAACAAGCCAATCTGCTAATAGGGAAACAGCGAATCGAAAACTGGCAACTGAAATTCAAGTTGGGGTGGCATAAGGGTGGCACGAGACAAATTGTCGGGAATTCCCGACAATTACAGATCCGAACCGGTCCGGTCCGATTTTTACAGTTCTGAATTCAAAACTGTAAAAATGCATACATCTAGTTAACGAAGCAGAGAGAGGAGCTCCTGGTTAAATAATAACAGCCGCTCGGGTCGATCTTTAGGTTAAGCCGTGCTTGCCTAGTCTGGTCTGTGGATGGGTGACCTCCTATTACATACCGAATTTCCCCTGTGCCTCGGAAAGCACGTTAAGCCGTTGGTCCCGGCAGTCGTTACAGGTGGTCAGTGGCCCAAAAAATCTGACAACCAGTCTTACCAAGGGGTATCGTATTACCCAGTACTAACTGGGTTGTGGAGGTCAGATAGGCAGTCGCTCCATGTAAAATACTGGTATTCAGCTGCATCCGGTTAGACTGGAAGCCGACCCCAACATAGTTGGGAAAAGGCTAGGCAAATGATGATGAGTTAACAAAACAGAAGTTGAAAAAAAAGGAAAAAAGTTTAATCGAAACTCTTGCCGTCTCGTTATTAAAATGCTAAATAGATTCATTCGTTGAATTTTCCACGCTAAATTTGCGTGATAGGGCTGCTCGCTTTTGCGACAGTTTTGGTAGTTTAACAAATGGGTGAAGAGTTTATAATACTGGTGTTATTGGCCGTGTGATGATCCGTAAAAAAATTATCAGCTTTACTTCTGTGTTTAGTGTGTTAATGGGGTCGGCGGCATATTCTAATATTAGCTTAAATCCGCGGCTTAGCCCGCGAGGTGTTCTATAATGTCCCACGGGATCATACAACCGAGATAAAAAGTATATTATGTTTTAATTCAGGCTATAAACTATCTGTATGCAAAATTTTATCCAAATCCGTTCAGTAGTTTTTGCGTGAAAGAGTAACAAACATTCATACATCCAGATATCCGTACTACCTCACAAACTTTCGCATTTATACGTTTACTAGCTGTGCCCGTGCTTTGGTCCTACCCTACCCTTACATACCTGCTCTACCTCTACCTTAACGTGGCTTGCTACTCGACCCAAACAGTACAATATAGATGTACCGTCAGTGTGAAAAGAAGAATGTTATAATTCGTTTGTCAATCAGTTATGTAGATGGCTGATAGAGAAACGGATACACGAACACTCATTCTTATTAACACCGCTAATTCACACTACGTTGTAAAACCTTTTGTTAACATTCACGTCTAATCCTCCACTTAGATCAGGGTTCAAATTAATCCCAATATCGTTTTCGATATTGCCCAAACCTCTAAAGATAGCTTCGGCCAATACCCGAACTTCAAGCTGCTGCAATATCTATTATATTCGCCATTTGCATTTAGCGAGGCTCAACCCTATTCGCATTTAAGAACGGTCCACTTTTGCTTTATTAGATTATCCTCACACCTCGTCCCGGATTTACTGATCAAACATTCATTGATTATTCACTACCAATGTCTCGTTTGCTTACCTTTTACTTGAAGTTTACATCAAGGGATTCTTCATTTTCCACTTTATGAATGATGAATTGGACTGGAGATTTATCTAGGTTTTAACTTTAACGAGACTGCAGTCTCCATTATTGTGGTGTTTTACGTTTGGTAGTGAACATTTTTAATTGCTTACAAGATAAAGTTTTAGTAGTTTGTGTACAATAAAATGACTTTTAAACTAATTGAAACACTTGCTTTGAAATCTTTAACTACTTCAATTAATAGATGAGAATCTATTGCAGTAAGCCATTCCCAAATGACCTAACTGCACTCGGTTCCAACTCGCAGTTTATTGCCGAACAAAATCTTCTGTCTAATATCGTTAGAGAACCCTATCTTTCTTTCGGATCGCTATACCACTTTATCAATCCAGTAGCTTCCACTAGCTTCCAGTAGCTGCAATCCAGCAAAATCTGTAGGGTTTGCAAGATTTTACGTAAGATTTTGCTTACTCTGCGTCTTAGTAAGACACCAACTCATCATCTATGTATGCAAGCGTAACACCATTTTTCCTGATTTCCTCCCATATACGGAAAAATTGTGTGTTATATTTCAAATGTTTCCCTCATTCGCAACCGTATATCAACAGAACAATACAAAACTATAATTTGTTTGCGGAACACCGAAAATTTCGTGTATATTTCCATAAAGTTGAGAGTATTTTTAAAATAACGATTGTTGTAGATGGCGCTTACCACTAGAACGGTCGGTGTTATGCGACGAATTTCATGACGCGGTCTTTATTTTATTATTATTGCACTCGGAAATATGTGGAGCTGTGAGCTCGTTAGAAATAAAATGTTGCAGAATTTCTCATCTGGCTGGTCCTACAGTTTTTGAGGTCCATATAATGTAATTGTGTATTATTACTCGACTGCGGCGAAGCTCAAAATTTGGGTTATTTTATGAAACTCTTAAAGTGCCACTGGTGACTGAAAAGTTGTGCAGTAATCGGTAGTCATGGTTTGGGATTGTGATGTGGAGGTATAAGCAAAGTATCGTGAAGAAAGTGAGTATGAATACAGGGTGTAAACAGACCCTTCACATATCCGCCAACCAAGCATTCTGTACATCAAACTAAGTAGCTTTACGCAAAAATTATTGCTGGGAATCGACTTTTTTTTTCTGGGTGAAAAATCACGTGATACGGTAGGACTCGGAAAGCACTCAAAGCATTGTGCTGATGGATGGATTGAATTAGTCGTGGAGGTGTGTAAAGTAAAAATCTTACATTAAAAACATGTGAAAAAGTTGTACCTTTGACCCCCAATATCTCCGTAACTAGAAGGTTCCCAGGTATGGTTTAGAACAAAAAAATGATCGCAAAGACGGAGAGAACAAGTGCTTTTCTTTTATGTTAAGGGTCTATTTACACCCTTTATATTATGAGTAGAGGAAGACCAAACAAATGAGGAATGGACTCTGTGACACATAATGATTATGTCTGGACAAAGGGCGTCTACTGACATGGTAACTAAAGAAAAGTAGGTATGGAAAGAGTAGACATGTTGCACCAACCCCAAAGAAATTGTGGAAAAACTAGTAGAATTTATTTACTTAAACTTCATGTACAAGAGTGGCATAAAGGGTGTAAATAGACGCTTAACATATCCGAAAGGCTCTCGTTTTTCTCGTCTTTGCGATCATTTTTTTGTTCTAGACCATACCTGGAAACCTTCTCAAAGTTCGTCAAAGTTCCAACTTTTTCACAGGTTTTTTTTTTTTAAATACATGTTTTTAATGTAAGATTTTTAGTTTACACACTTCCACGACCCCAGTACTATCCACTCCATCTATCAGCACAATGCTTTGAGGGCTTTCCGTCGAGTCCTACCGGAAAACGTGATTTTTCACCCCATTTCCCAGCAATAATTTTTGCGTAAAGTTACTTAGTTTGATGCACAGAATGCTTGGTTGACGGCTATGTGAAGGGTCTGTTTACACCCTGTAGGTGAACTTAACGCCACAAGGCATTCTCTACCAGTCAACCTTTGGGTCAAATAGGACAGCAGTGTCATGAGCACCATGAAAAATGAAGATGAGAATGATGATTTTCCAATGGATGAATTATGTAGGTAGTCAATTGTTTTGGATGCTTAGTTTTGAAATCGTGACAAGTGGGCGTATAATAAGTAGTCCGTATAAACATGATTATTTTAGGATTCATCAATAAACAACAGGATTGCAATTACATGTTCATTTGACTTGCATGTGAGCTTGGTATTTTAATAGCTAGCGAATCCATTTGCGATTGAAGTGATTATCGAAAAATTCATTCAGATTGTTAGCGGACGTTTTCAAATTGCGCATGTCGCTTGACGCCTGTGACGTCGTAAGTCGCATCGATGAAGATCGCGTACAGGGCATTACATTTATTTTAATTGAAAACTGCAATAATCTATTTAAGATTCAGACTTATCATAATTTTGTTTCTCTCCTTTTCTAGGGTTCCTTACTCGGAGGGTAACCAACGGGACCCTATTAGTATTACTAAGCTTTTGCTATCCGTCCGTCCTTCCGTTGGTCCGTCTGTCAGCGGGCTGTATCTCATGATCCGTAATAGGTAGACATCTGAAATTTTCACAGAATGTGTATTTCTCTTGTTGCTATAACTTTTTTTTTTTTCTCTCTTTTTTGTTTTGGGTTTGTAAACACTTTTAATGCATGCCATATCTTATAGTGTATCCCATTTTTTTTGTCTATCGTTTTATAAATGTTCCCTGTGAATTGAGCTGGCTCTTGTGATACAAGGAATCCTAGTACAAGAGCCAGTGCTACACTGATGTTTGAAAAATTACCTGTTAATAAAGATTTTTAGTATCCTTTATTTATTTTCTATACATATTGTTTACATTTTTAAATATTTCCATACATAGTAATATAAAAAAAAAACATTTAAAATATAAAAAATAGTAGCCCACCGGCATCGGGAACAGGGTCCGATCTACCAGTGGTTAGGGCTCTTGAGAGAGGAACCTCCTAACGATACGCGCCGTGTCCAGAAGTACTGCTTTCTGAATCAAGCCCTTGATCCAGCTGCCAAGCGAGAGCCTCCTCAGATGTTGCTCGAGGCTATTGGCTATTAAGCCATTGGCCGACACGACTATCGGCACAATGACTGCTGTACTCACGTCCCACATGTCGAAAACACACAAATAGAAAAAAACCGGTTTTTTTTCTATCACGAAAGCACAATTAAACAAGTTTCATCAACTATATTACAAAACCGACCCATATTTCCTCCGTCCATATCACCTCACCCTAAATTATTCCCCTCTTAATTACGTTCCCGAGTATTAAACCCAGCGGCTCCCATTAAAACAGTTTCTACAACATTGAAAAACATACTACCCAAAATAACATTAGCGGTCCTACCATTAGTGAAAATTTTTGCGTCCATATTCCCGGGACACACCTGTCCTTGGGTTAAGTTGTCTAGGTCAGAAGGTAGCGGTCCATCCCAAGGGTACATGGCCAGGCTAACGAAAGTAATCAGGGGTCAGACACGAAAAGGTTTGAATATTTTTTGGTCGAATCCTTCTGGCATATGTTTGTTGGGTTTTAGAGGATTTTGTGAATTGTTGTCTTGGTAAGTGCGGGACTAAAAAAATATTACGTTACTTTATTTGGACTATAGAAACCATAGATGGATTATGCGAAAGACGATAAATGGTTAAAAACAACGAAATCACTGAAATTATGATCAATAAAGGTGAAAGAAGAACGTTTAAGCGACCTGAACGATGCTATCCAAGTGCTTCAGCAGTACTAAGTCTATCACCATCATCTGCCTAGCCTTTTCCCAACTATTTTAGGGTCGGCTTCCAGTCTAGCCGGATGTAAATGAGTACCAGTATTTTATATGGAGCGACTGCCTATCTGACCTCCACAACCGAGACTGGTTGTCAGACTTTCGGGCTACTGACTACCTGTACCGATTGCCAAAGATCTACAAAAGACAGCCGGGCAGTACTAAGTCCATTCTCATCCATAATGCATATTTTGTGTTTGAGAACAGAAAGCATTCTTGTAAACGGCAGCGACAACCCTCTATAAACAACGGCTTTATAGAATTCTCAATATTTGTCTGAAAACGTAATTTTTCTCAATTTCAAACCAAACCATATTCACTCCAAAACACAAATCTGAACAAGCAACATACTAAATAAGCCGTAGCAGCGAATCTATCAAACATTTTTACTTTGCTTGCCAATTCTGTCGGACCAAAACGCCGGTTTCATCCACCTAACATATCCACCAAGCGTCTATGTTACAGATCTGGCTCTTTGATCCTTCGTGCACATTTGAATATGTAAATTTCAAAAGGATGAGCACGAAAGCTTCCCAACTAAACGGCAACCGTGCTCCACTAGAATTAAATGTTGATTTTAATTCAAATATTGGTTCAGGATATTCGGCTATAGTAAGTGTTGTCTGAGCAAATATAGGATTTTAATTTCCTTACCAGTTGTTTGCCGATAAAGTTTGCTCAGTTTTCAGTGGGTTTAGTAAGTAATGAGTAAGTGAAGAGATTAATTTGTGGAATAGGTGCATTTGTATGCAAATGTGAGAATGTAGAGGATATACGGGAACGGAGTGCATTATTAGCTTATCGTCGAGTGCAAGATCGCTATTATAGAAGACGAATAGGTTGAGGCGGTGCTATTAGAGACTGGGCTTGGAATATTATGCTAATGGTAACATTTATATCCAATAACTGGGGCTGCGTTATAAATTACGGCACACCTCTTTCACACAGAAGAGGCCTGTGTTCCAGCGATGGGAACTACATTGGCTAAGCTTAATTATATTTCTACTAGCACTTCATCCGCGACTTCTTACGCAAACATTGTTATAGCTCGGCTAATATGTACAATATAAATAACTATACTAATATTATAAAGCTGAAGAGTTTGTTTGGACGCGCTAATCTCAGGAACTGCTGGTTCGAAATGAAAAATTCTTTTAGTGTTGGGTAGCCCATTTATCGAGGAAGGCTATAGGCTATAACATCACGCTAAGCAAAAAGAAAACAATTCAGAAGCGGCGGGTGAAACCGCGGGGCACAGCTAGTAATTTATAGCCTATTACTAACCCACGAATAATGTAGCTTTCTGCCAGTGAAAAAGTTTTTAGAATTGGATAATTAGTTCCGGATATTACGCCCTACATACAAACTTACAAACAAATTTTATCTCTTCATAATATTAGTATAGATTTTTACCAAAGTCTGTCTGCCAGTCTTACTAAGGGGTCTTACCCGTCACGTGTATAGATCAAATAGGCAGTCATGTGAAATACTGGCATTCAGTTGCACCCTGTCAGAATAGATAATTATGTATTTTCATTTATGTTTTTGAGATTCAAATGCCTGGTTTTGCAGTAAATTGATTAGAGATAGCGAAAACATTGATAAGCCTATTCATTCATGGAAACCACAATCGCTGTTACAAGTAGAAAATTCACCTGAATCTAGTTATTAAGTACAGGCTTACATTTGTATTCGTGGCACAAACGAATGATAGAAATCCTTAATGTGATTAAATACCAATATCTGATACGATTGAATAAATCCTTTGTAACAGGGTGATGGAAATAAAATTATTCATCTACATAATTCTATTATTGCCTTGCCAGCCAATGGTTTCAAAATGTAACGCGCCTGTGGATTTGTATTGACAGTAGTAATAATTTGAATGATTTAATTAAACTAACGGCATTGCTCTTGTACCAGTATAGGTACAGTGTTTTTGAAAGTCAGGTTTCTTAAACTTATACTGTCACTTACGGGATATCTTCCGTGATTGAAGAAGAAGAAAAGAAGAAGAAAAAGAAGAAGAAGAAGAAAAGAAGAAGAAAAGAAGAAGGAAAAAGAATAAGAAAGAAGAAGAAAGGAAAAAGAAAGGAAGAAGAAGATAAAAAGAAGAAGAAGAAAAAATAGAAGAAGAAGATATCCCGTAAGTGACGGTATAAGTTCAGGTTTCTTGTTTGTTTATATGATTTATCAAGCATTCACGGATTCGGGTCTTCTTTATCGTGTGGCCCATGAGACTTGGCTTCACATGCCGTCGAGAAATATCTGTCAGGCATGCTGCTTTCCTCATGATGCTTTCCTTCGCCGAAGCAAGTGAAATTATACAGTACAGTATAAATTCGAAAAATCAGAGGTGCGTCTTGGGGATCTATGATGTGGCAGGCTGCACGGTACTCTTATAAAACGCACGGAGCTGGTGTCTAAGAGGTCATATCGTCAGCCTACACCGCCAAAGGCTTCGTCTTTAGCGTGTCACCCACTGAATGTGTTTGATGGGCTAATTCTTCCTCTCTTTCCTCGTCATCTCGTTCAACCCAAAATCCTATGTCAAAATATTTTCTTCTACTTTGTATGGCCTGCCACACCTCCCATCCATTTTTGGAGCAGTCTTTTTTAATTTTGCTGTCATTGGGCCTTTGCGATGGATTAAAGCATGTGCCTTATCCGATCTTATTCCTTGGGAGATGATGATCCTTCCCACAGAGTGAGTGTGCCCCAGTCGTCAGCTGAGAGTACTGGGTGATTAATACTGATCAAACAACATTAGAAACCTGAAACACGTGTCTAGTATTTTTATGTAAAGAATCTATGTACAACATTTCAAAATTGTTTCATGAAAAATCACAAAGTTATAAGCTTGTTCTGTTATCTGGTTGTCCGCACAATAACGTGGTCACCACGCACCATTCCCGCGCGCGCGCCTCCAGCGTCGTTTTGAGCTCATTGATAATAAAAATTTGGCAGTAGGTACCTAAATTATTGCGATAGGTACTGAATGTCACTCGGTGTCCAACTTGTAACTTTTTTTAAAGATTTTTGGGACAAAATATAACATGGTTTAAAAATGATTGGAATCGATACAGTTACTTATTCTGAACAAACTATATTTAGGTTTCCCATATACTAAAAATAATGTTGTATAAGTATATTCCCATATACCCACACTGCATGCACTCCAGATGAATTATAGCAAAAGCGCTATCATTATTCTGGGGAATGACCAATATTGAGAAAGATTTAATAGCGTTTTACCATTCGTTTTCTATCACAAATCAACTCCTACAAAAGCCTTAATTGGCAGACTATTCTATTTGTGCCAAAAACCACACCCCAAAGCTAGAAGAAGTAAACAAACCGACTAGATTGAATAAATTCAAACCACATTTAGTTGGAATTCCCGTTGCTCTCCGTACATAGTAACATCTACATATGTATCCACTTCTCCGTTCCCGTCGACCAACTTTTTCCAATCTCGTAGATAGGAAATTTTAAAATGCTTATTGGAAAATTCAACTTATCTGGACATTAGTAAATGTGAATGGAGCTGGGATGAAAAAGTTGAGTTTGGAATAACATTTTTGTCTATTATGCAGTGATTGGCTAGCTTGTTTTTGTGAAAGATTTTCTTTTTAAAATTTTTGTGATTGGTCTGCAATTTGAATTGGGAACGTGTTTATGATTTAGCTTTTTAAATGGAAATAGCAGAGAAAACACTTTTAATATAAAGCTTTTCATCAATTTGGAAGTTGTTAGTAAATTCTACTCAGCGTTCGATGGAAATCCCAATTGAATCGATCCAGAGTTTGGCTATCAGGAGGTGCCAAATTCGTTTGCACTTCCAGTAGCTTCCATCAGTTTTTGTGATGTGCAGATATGACATTAAGTAGCCCATCGTTTCATCTGTGAATTTACAATCCATAATATAAAATGGTAAACTGACTGACTGACTGACTGGGTGATATATCAACACACATCCCAAACCGCTGGTCCTAGAGACATGAAACTTGGAGAGTATGTTCTTTGTGAAGAGTAAATATCCACTAAGAAAGGATTTTTGGGAATTCCACCCCTAAACGGGTAAAATAGGTAATTGAAGTTTGTATGAAAGTCCGCCAGTTTTGAAGTTGGGATCTTCAAATTTTATGTTTAGGCTGATGATTGTAAATTAATTTATACGTATCTCAGCGTTTTTGATAATTCTCCCCCTGAAGGATTAAAAAGGGGGATGAATTTAAGTAATTGGATATTTTTCGACATCCACGCGGGCGATGCCGCGGGCAAAAGCTAGTAACTTAATAAAAATTAATCCATCTAAACGATTCAACAAAGCATAAGTTCAACACATACTCAAACAAGAAAATAAATACTATAAGAAAAGCTACTTCCACTTCACACATAAAAACAAAACAACATCTCGAAACTCCAGCCAGCAGGGTCTCTCGAGATCCAACAATTGTCTTTGGACTTCATACTGTCCTGGTAGCGAAAACTTTTCTTCGTACAAGCATAGATAATCATCTGTTGTAGCTTATCACAAAGAAAAACAATCAAATCACTGCTAAAAGAAAGTCGTGTACAAAGAACGTTGTATCTTCAAAAGATAATCACAGCACTAGTGTTGTGGACCTTTTGCCGAAACCGAATTTCGAGGACGTGACGATTCGGTTATTTTTCGGCTAAAAAGGATTTTGTTTGTTATGGGTTTACACGTAAACGGCTTATCCAATTGATGTATAAGCTTTGGTATCGGATGGTTTTATTTTTGCTTTATATTCCATGATGGTGTATGTTTACGTAAGTGGAATAATATGAAAATGGAGCAGTAGACTCTTCAATGAATTACATGAACTGAGTTTAAACACTGTTTCTTTTATTATTTCATAGAAAAATATAATAAACAATGTGGCGTCTAGGTACGTGTCTTTTCCGGGTAAAAATACAATGTTGAAATTGTTTCCAATTCCTCGAAAACTGTTATTGGCTGAATAATGAAGTTTCGGTTTTCGGCCTCCCAAAAACACAATCCAGCACTATTGCTTCGTAAACTAAATGAAGACATCTGCGTACCTATAGAATTTATTTTCTTAACACAAATTGTGAGAATAGTATTAAGAATTAATTAGTTTTAAGCCCCTATTTGGAGGCAACAATTACTGTCTGTGACGTATTAGACTAGTCTAGTGAAATAATGACGTTGTTAGAGTAAATGGCACTTTAGTGTGGTACTTTTAGGAGTTAGAAGAGAAAAGCTGATTTATTTAAGCACGAGTCCCACCACCGCCGAGGAAACTACTAGCGATCGACTATTTGTCTCGCTCTAGAAACGTATAAAATATTGTAGATCCAATTGTTGTTGTTTGTTGTTGTTGTGATTGTTATTGTATTGTAGATGTCAATGAAAGATATACAAGTCATCATCTGCGTAGCGTTTTCACAACGTAGTTGGGGTCGGCTTCCATCGGCTTCAATGTTCGGCAATGTAACCGGTTGCCGACTACCTATCTGGCTTTCACAACCCAGTTAGTACTGGATAATACGATACCCCTTGTTAAGACTGGTTGTCAGACTTTTGGGCCACTGACTAACTGTAACGATTGTCACAGATCTACAAATGACAGCCGCGACCAACGGATTAACGTGCTTTTTGATACACGGAGGAAACTCGGTATGCAATGGATGGTCACCCATCCGAGGAACAACCACGGTTAGCGCAGCTTAACCTTGAATGCGGCAGTTATTATTTAGCACGAGAACCTCAGTAAAAGATACATATTTATATTAATAGTTGATCTCTGACTGTTCACATTGTCTGCGAGAACTCCCACAAACAAACCTAGATTTCTAAGTAAATTATTTCATCAGATCCCAGAATTTTAGCTCTCGTTCCTTTCATTGCATTAAAGGTTACTTCCTCCATTACGAGATTAGCTGTTCGTATATTTACTTCCCGTTTAACAACAGAACCTCCTTTACCTAAACAACTCAATACAAAGTTTATGCACAGAGTAGTGGATACAGAAGGTCCATCTCCAAACTACGAGTGAACACGCACGCACACGTAGACACGCTTCACGCACATCGAGTGCAAGCGGAATCGTGACTGGCGTTCGATCGAGTTCGTCGTAAGCTACGTATCAATATAGCACGCTTTCACCGACGATGAGGAAACGACTACCTATCGACAATTTCCCCTAATTATTCTCCTGTCCTTATCCCAATTTATTTGGGGTCGGCGTACCTTGTCTTCTTCTTCCATACTTCTCTTTAACTCGTAATCTCAGCAGTCACCTCCTTTCTAGCCATTTCATCCTTCACACCGTCCATCCATCGTTTCTTAGGTCTTCCTCTACTCTTATAGCCATCCAAAATTCTTAAAAATTTTCCTCACGACATTTTACTCATACCTGCGCAACACATTTCCGTGCTACGATAACCGATTACCACACATTTTTTCAGTCACCGGCGCCACTTTCAGACTTCCTCTTTTGTACTTATTCCTTATTTTATCCATTCGCGTTACATCACATATTATAATCCCCTTTAGCATTCTCATTTCAGCCACATGCAATTGCCTTTCATTGATCCCTTTGGTCGCCCAACCTTCTGATCCATACAAGACAGCATTTCTCTAATAGTTCTTTTTTTTTACATTTGTTTACAGTTGATCGCTGAATGTTTACACTGCCGCCGAAACCTCTTTTTCCTCTAGTTAGTCTCAAAAACTCGTTCGGTGACGCTCGCTTGGCGGACAAAACACTCGCTGAGATACTCTTGCTTGGTGGTACCGAGTTCACTGACGGTCTGCCACTTTTCACCTTAATGCCTTAAGTAAGGTTGAAAAGTGGTCAGCTGTCAGTGAACTGTCAGTGAATGACTGGGTAAAAGTAATCGCTCGATTCACTCGCGATTCTTCTTGCTAGTTACTCGCCGATTCATTTCTTGTTGCTAACTCGTCTTCGCTGGGCAAGATGCCTGAGTGTACGTGCGTGTTTTTTCTCGTTGTAAGGAGTTGTCCTTCTGTACTATAATCAGTTAATCTATCTACTGCCGGAGCACCGGCCTCTGCAACAGAGATTGGGATAAAATCCACTATGCGGGACTATCCTTCTGTACAATTCTGTGGTTTGGGCGCGGTTCTCTCCGAGATCATGACGTTACCGCAATTCAATTTGCTCTGGGGAGCGTATGAGGAAATGAAATACACGCGGATGTCAAAGCTTTTAGAACTTAGTTCAACATTTTATAAAGATGGATGTTGACGTTCGCTTTATTTTGTGGTTTGACTAAGAATTGATTTTAAAAATATGTTGAGAGAGATGTTATTTGTTTTTTACCGACTTCCAAAAGGAAGGAGGTTATCAATTCGCCAGTTTTTTTGGCGTTGACGTTACGTAAATTTGAACCTTTTTTGGATATGTAGTTTTTTATGGCTAGGAATGATTCCACGTGAACGTTTTAAATATAGCCTACGATACTTGTAGATTCCCTTTGTTAAAGGAATTTTTGGAATCGGATCAGCAGTTCCGAAGATTATTATTATTATTAGGAGCTCGTGGCTAAATAATAACAACCGCTCGGATCGATTTCGGTTAAGCCGTGCTTGCCTAGGTTGGTCTGTGGATGGGTGACCACCCATTACATACCGAGTTACCTCCGTGCCTCGGAAAGCACGTTAAGCCTTTGGTCCCATTGGTCATTTGTAGATCTTTGACAGTCGTTACAGGTAGTCAGGGGCTCAAAAAGTCTGACAACCAGTCTTACCAAGGGGTATCGTATTACCTAGTACTAACTGGGTTGTGGAGGACAGATAGGCAGTCGCTCCATGTAAAATACGGGTATTCAGCTGCATCCGGTTAGACTGGAAGCTGACCCCAACATAGTTGGGAGAAGATTAGGCAGATGATGATGAGTTCCGAAGTTCCCCCTACATGCAAACTTTATAATAATTTCAAATACTGCATAAGCATGAGGTCCTGGGTTCATTTCCCAGGTCGGGCAAAGTGTTATTGGGTTTTGCCATCAGGAATTTCTCAGTAGCAGCCACGGATTCTGGATTTGTGCCCGGTTGATGGCTATAGGCTCACCCCCTATTACATGGGACTTTAACTTAACTGGCGAAAAGTATGTCCCCCACATGGTGATTTGTGTGTGTGTGTATGTGTGTTGATGGATATGGGTGTGGGATAACCCGTCCTGGATTACAGGATGTTATGATATGTTTTTGAAAATACTTGTCTAGAAAAAATTACATGGTTTTTGGGTAGTGGTGGCTAAATGTAAATGTGCTTGTCTCAAAAATCTTACCCAAACTGCGATAGCAAATTTGTATTTTTGACAGTCGTCCTAATTTACGTTAACATTTGCGCGTTCGTGTTGGCACAGCTATTAAAGTTTTAAACCCTTATTTACGCGAAAAATCCGTAATTTCGGCCTGGCTTTTGATTAGTTTGCCCGTCAATAGGTTTTAATTAAAATTCTCGGAACATACGGGTTTGTTTGTTCTGATCAATTGATTTTTAGAATTCGGATAACTACGGAAGGGGTGTGAGGTTCAATTTGATTAGACTGTTTTTAGGACGAGTTTTTTGTTTGGCTAATTGCAACTTTATGTAGGTGTGTTTAAACATGTTTTGAAATTATTTTTGTTTGTTTCTGACTTCATCTTCTTCTTAGCATGTCGATAGCAATCTAAATTGTGTCAGCCGAGAACTGAGCGACTAGTCTGGCGCTTTTGGTAGCGAAAAAAAAGTATTTAAATTTATTATTGACAGTCTTGGAGCAGTCCTCAATTTAACTCACTATTGCTCACCATTATCTACTCAACTCACTATTACTTTGTCACTATTGCTGAAATACATCTTGTTCCTAATTCTATTTGTATAATTAGTTCATTATTATTGGCACACCACAGACTACTTGCATTATTGTCTCTCCCACTTCCTGTAATCCATCCAAAGGTTGTCTTGACATGATCGCTTTTAGCGATAACACCGTCCATTGTGTCACCATTTAAGAAATGTTTTCTTTTATGAATCTTACTTGTATGGTGTACATAATAAAGAGTATTCTATTCTCTTCGTTATATGTCTTGAAATCTTGCCTTATTTTCAATTTGAACAATTCCAGCTAAGCTTTTTTTATCGTGTGGTTAGTGCTTAATCTGGTGTTAAACTTTTTATGCCGCCTATGGGCCTCTGACTTGACTTTACATGCTGTTGAGAAATATTTCTCAGGCAGGCTGGTTTCCTCACGATGTTTTCCTTCACCGAAGCAAGTGATAATTTGAATCCGAATAATCAGAGGTGCGTGTCTTGGGTTCAGACTCGAGACCTATGACTTGGCAGTCTGACGGTCACACCACTACACTGTCACTGCTTATTTCAGCCAGTGTTTTTGTTTCAATGCAAACCTGTTTTTTTAAGATTTTTTCTTTTTTAAGGGTCTCGTTTTAGATACGGTTCTTCCCTACAATTCCAGATTGCACCAATTTTCAATTCTGTCCGATTTTTGTTGGTATCGCCACGTGAACGGCAAATCTTATTTGCAAAGAAGAAAACCGAATAGAATCCGAGTATAGGACTATTTTTTAGAAAACCATGTGTAGATATTTTTGCGTCCCTCGAACGGGAAATCTTATGTATTCACTCCATAAGAGAAAATAAGTTTTACCCTTGTTTCCTTCAGAATTTCGGAGACAATAATCAGAACTCCAATATTCGTCGTTACGTACATATGGAATAAGCTGTTGGGATACTCACAAAAAAAAACAGTAGTAAAGCGTCGGCGTAGTTCTAACACTACATAAGTCAAAAATAGCAACTTTACAGGAAAGTCAAAAACTGTGGAATTATACCTAGGTAAGAGTGTACAAAACCATTGTTCGATTTGTGCTCACTTTAAATTATACATATAGAGAGTTGCTTGTTTCTGATTGGCTGATTTCGATTCTCTAGCAAACAGCTTCAAAATGTCAAAACCGCCGAAAAATTACTTACGTGGTGTTAGAAATTCAACGACCAAAGTTAGATTTAGTTAACTCCTACTTTAGTACTGAACACATTTGAGACGATAGTATACTTAAACAAAATGGAAGTTACTTTAATTTTATATAACACTAACATCGTTCTTTTCTTTTTATGTGAATTACATAAACCATTCAAAATGTAATCATCTACTTAATCAAAATCTTTAATTTATTGTTTCAGTAACATGTGTGCGTAACGTGTGTGTGCGTGGTGTGTATTTGTTGTTGTTTTTTGTTTGTTGTTGTGTTTTTTGTGTTGTATCTTTAATTTATTGTTGCACTCATTGCGCAGTCGATGATTGAATGAATGAATCGTTCCCACATTGACTTCAAACACTGCCCCATATAACCTAAACTACTGGATTTATAAGCATTAAGTAACAAAATTACAGGATAAAATAGGAAATGAAAGATTCTATGGAAAATCGCCGTTTTTGACAATGATAATAACTATCGGGCACACTAGCGGCTTTGTCTACGAGCTTGTTCAAAATCAAAATCAAAGCATTTATTTCAAGTAGGCAAGTTACAGTTACTTTTGAACTGTTGAAACAAAAACAACAATTAAATGTAGCTACAGTCTCAGTCACAAGGCATAAAAACTGTGAAAGTACTGTAGTTGCCTATTCCCTAGCGTAGATCTCTATGGAGAAGAACGGGCAAGAAACTACATGGACACTCTTTTAAATCATAATATTTTGAGATGGTACATTATGTGTGAACGATGCAGCAAGACGTGCACGTAAAAAGTGTCCATAGGAAAAACAAAAAGGCGATTCAAAAATAAAAATAAAAATATTATTAAAATAGCCGTGGTAACTAAGAGATGACCAGTCACAACTGACAGCGCCCGTTCACAAACGTGACGCGTGGATCAGCACCAAAATTACCATAGTTTAATAAATCCACCTGAAAACGTGTTATGTAAAGAAGCTGTTATATCTTGCTATACCTCGCTATTGCAACGAAAATGCTAGCACAAATAAAATTACACCTAATGGTGCTCCCTCACCGCGAGCATTCGCCTGTAATGTAACAGTCCAAGATTCGATTTTGTACGGACACAAGTGAATCTGAACTGTTACATTACAGGCGAATGCTCCCGGTGAGGGAGCACCTTTACAATACTGTCCAATAATGTCCTTCCCTTGTCTCTCACATCTAAGCCGAGCAAAACATAAGACGACCCAATAAAGCCGTCCCTATTATATCAGATTTAAGATAAGCGCGGCATTCAATTGGAACCCAGGACAATCCTGCTTAATTCCGAGTATTGCGGCCACCTGTAAACCTGGACAGTTCCTGGACAGATATAACAGCTAGACCAGCGGTTCCTAACCTTTGTTGGACGTTGAACCATTTCGGTAAAATTTTAACTAGGTACCTAAACTACGAGTACATTGTCTTAGGTATTTTAATATTAAGCAAAAGAAAGAAGCTGAAAGAAGTCAGCGAAATATGTGAAACCTTTTATTTATAAGATCGTCAATACTATAGTTCATGCAAAATAAAGATAAAAATCTTGAATCTTAATTATTTTATTGTTAGCAGGGCATCCCACCCTATGGTTCATGAAATTAAATGTATAAGCTAGCAGTAGAAATTGTTATTATAGAAAACACATTTTTTATTTTTATGAAACCGTAGTTTTGACCTGATGTATGAACGTGTCGAGGCGAAAGGATTATAATATAAGGTTCGTATCACGAGTGCCTTGTAGTTTTCATCTACACCCAAAGGAAAAAAAAAGTGTGAATTTAAAAGATTTAAAGGATAAAGGGATGTAGAAAATTAAGATGAGTTTTTCAATTTGATTTTTAAACTTTTACAAAAGTTAAAAAGTTTGCAATTTATTTTCAACTAGCTGCATCCATCTTTGTCCGCGTGACTTCAATATAATAATATTTGAATCGGATTTAGTTAATAACTTCTAAGGTTTTAATTTTTTTTGCAAGGGAACCCTAAATATTTTATAAATTAAAAGTAGCCTAACTTACTCATTATAACATCAGCTATCTGCCAAAAAAACTTCCGTCAACATCGATCCTGCCGTTTCGGAGATTACCCGGAACAAGCACACAGATAGACAGACAAAAATAAAAAATATGTTTTTTGTTATAAGTTGCATGTACACTTTCACATGCATTCAGTAATAAAGTTGGTATTTTGAAATTACAAACAGACACTTCAATTTTATTTATTTGTATAGACGACTATATTTAAGCTCAAGGAGACCACTGGTCGAGATTTGGCAGCCAATGAGCCAGACACAGGACAGCGGGAAAGCGTGGTTATTGCGGCGGCTCTGTTGCTTTGTCTAGTCCAATTACTGCGGGAAACTGTGACGGGAGGTAACGGATGGTCTTATTGTAAATGGCGGGCAAAATTATGGTTTTGGAGCGTGCTGCTCTGGAAATAGTACATTTGACTCGTAGCAGGAAATTAATATAATTTTAGAGCACGCCTCTGCGTCGCACGGATTTTATAAGCTGTTGACAAAACATACAGATTTCCTTGTTGTATTTTTAATGAGAATGTTTTGTACACTTAAATGCTGTAGGATAAATACAAGAAGGCGGACTTAATGCCTGAAATATTTTCTACCAGTCGACATACAGGGTAGCGCCGACGATACGACAATAAATGAAAACACTGCTAATACTAGTTCATAGGAATATTTTCAAACTATCAAATAAATCTTATCATCGAAATGAAAATAATAAACTAAATGCCATAAAACTGTTAACAAAATACAACACCATTTATAAATCGACGGTCCCTACGAACAAAGCGACATGTCCAACACATGGTTTACAGGAGAGCGTTTTAAGAGCGTAACATTCATATATGAATGTTAAATAAAAAGCGGAACGCCATTAAAAACTCTCTATTTCGAGTACAAAATTACATTGGTCAAAATGTAACACTATTTCATTATAGTATCGTTTGAATGTGTATAACACACTCTCTTCTGAAAACCATGTGTGTTACACATGCCGCTTTGTACGTAGGGGACCGTCGAAATATTGATTTACTAACTTTAAGTATAATTTGCACTGATTCGCGCCTGGAAATAAACTATAAGGAACGAATTTGGCAAAAGTTTTTGAAGTAGCGAATTGGCAACACGTGTTTAGTGTGGGGTCATTAACCTGTCGGTGCTAGCCTATTAATCTACATCATGTAGAAAATTCTGAAAATAGAAAATAATGTCCTGTGACTAAACTACTGAATATTTTTTAATGAATTTTTGTATGCAGACTGGGAACGTCATGAAGTATAAGCAGTTTAATTTATTGTCGTTTTGTCGGCGCCACCCTGTATAAGGGTGATGCAAAGATAAAACATGGCAGGTGAAACCTAAAATAGATAACTCTGAAATAATATTAGGGAAAATACATATTTTCAAGAGAAATAACAAACATTTAAAGGAGAAAACGAATTAGAACTGTAATATTTCTGCCAAATTCGTACGAATGTGTTCACGTGCGTTCATTTAAAAGATTTTAATAGTATTTTAAACTATCATGGTCACTAACTTTATTATTAATACTCGAAACGGGATATTTACCATGTTTACTGTTTCTTATGAGTTCCCGATATTTCGGCGCTGTTGCGCTGTTGTTTATTAGTGTCCATTTATTAAACAATCTTCTTTTTTTGCAGCAACATCACTAGTAACATACGCGGGAGAGCGGTACGACTTCATTCTGGAAGCCAACAACGAAATAGACAACTACTGGATCAGGTACCGAGGCCTGATGGATTGTGACGAATTGTGAGTATCCTATTAATTAGTCTCATATGTCATGTAAGCAGGTACTTTATGGTCATGGGATAAATTCGTCTTGTGGTCCTGGGTTCGACTTCTAGGCTAGCCTCCTATTACATTGGACTTTAACATAGCTCTATAAGATTTTAAACTATCATGGTCACTGACTTTATCATTAATACTCGAAACGGGATGTTTACCATGTTTACTGTTTTTTATGAGTACCCGATATTTCGGCGCTGTTGCAAGTACCATGACATACATAACAACAACACACGCACACGCACACGCACACGCCCGCGCACACGCTTTTTAACATAGCTGTTGTATTTAAAAAATATTTGTTGTGCGTTGTATGTTTATTGTGTATGTTTTTTTTTTTTTCATTTTGTATGCACGTCATGTCCCTGTGACAAATAAATATTTTTTCTTTGTGTCTTTCTTTTGTGAAAGCTTGCTGATGAAGTTTCTTTTACATACAGATTCACTAAGGCAAAGCAAGTTGGTGTACTACACTACGAAGGAGCTATGGATTTGGAGCCTCCCGGCGACCCTACATGGGAAGAGCTGCATAATGAAGGATTGGTGAGTGTACACAAAGTATTATAGCGTAGGTACTTAATGTTGTTAGGATCAAACAAACAAAGGACAAAGAATAAACAAACTAATCTGTTTTATTAGAAATTTTGAGGAGTGAAAGAATGGATAGTTTCCATCGACTTTTAAAAACTTAATAGCGAAAATTCCTTGAGAGAATTCTGGTAGTCTTTTCAATGAACGAGTCTTCTTCTTCATCGTGTGGTTAGTGCCTAACCTGGTGTCCGAGTTTTATGCCGCCCATGGGCCCTCTGACTTGACTTTACATGCCGTCGAGAAATATTTCTCAGGCAAGCTGGTTTCTTTTCAATTTTTTCCTTCACCGAAGCAAATGATAATTTATTATACAATACGCACGTAAATAGTGCACACGGCAAAAAGTCAGAGGTGTGTTTTTTGGGTTCGAACTTGAGACTTATGACTTGGCAGTCCTACGGTGTCACCACTAGGCCACCACTACTTAAAGAACAAGTGAAAACACGTCATATAAACGTAACGTAAATTCAAACGATTTTTAAATCGTCAAATAGCTACGATTGGTAACAGAAACTATTCGGTATTCTGTTAGGTCATGAAATTAAACCATGGACACTTATAACATCACGTATATTTTCAATTGAACCATCACGTCACACTCCCGCGCACTCCCGAATATAGTGTCCTATCGAACGCGGCCGTGCCGATCGATACTGCTGCCCGCCCTGATATGCATAGGGGCTGTCTCCACGAGCGAGAGAATCGCGGCGATATTATCGTCGTGTCACGTATTTCTATACGAGAATATCGCCGCGATTCTCTCGCTCATGGAGACAGGCCTTAAGAGAGTGTATAGAAATACGTGACACAACGATAATATCACTGCGACTCTCTCGCTCATGGAGACGGCCCCTTAGGGTTGGGATTGGGACAACCATGGGATTGACTTTATCAGTATCGGAACCAAGTAGGAATCTAAACTCCTGTCACACCCTGCTTTACTACACAACAACACCTACACTCAAAAATTCCTACCGAATAGGGATGCACACAACACAACCATTATTTTGAAGCTACCTTCCATTCCACACCTTCTAAACGACCACCCCATGCAAATATTTAAATAATAAATTCAGTAAAAGCGCCATATCATTGCATATTCAACATAACTACCGACCAAGGTCGCATTTTAACACTATAAAAGTGTATTGGGTACAGTTTCTATACATCGATGTACAATATAGCACCCTTGAGCGTCATAAAAACTTAAGGATAGTAGACTTCCCTTTATCTTGATATGACAGCTTCCCTTTCGACATAGATCGGGAATATATAGAAGCGAGACTTCGATCCCGATTGCACTTTATATGCCTAATTGCCTACTGTTTGACGGCGTAAGAAACCTTCAATAAAGTCAGGGTTGTATCACTTGTATTATTGCTTGCGGTGCGTAATATGTGTTCATAGCAGTGGCGAAGGTTCCGTATAACTCGATTCCTACCGGGTTCCCTTTGAAAAATGGCACAGTCAGTATTCTATAGACGAAATAATATAATCACATTGCGGTGCGTAATATGTGTTCATAGCAGTGGCGAAGGTTCCGTATAACTCGATTCCTACCGGGTTCCCTTTGAAAAATGGCACAGTCAGTTTTCTATAGACGAAATAATATAATCACATTAAAGATATGTACATCGGCTTACCTCTTACAAAAATTGACCCTTCGCTACTGGTTCATAGTCATTATCAACATGTGTAATTATTGTCAATCCTTGCATAATTAACCTATAATGTTCCCACTGCTGGGACACAGGCCTCCTCTATGAGAGGGGAATGGGCTATAATCCACGACGCGGGCTCAGTGCTGGTTGGTAGATGTCACAATATGTCTTCGAATTTTTGGTTCTAGGACATGCTGGTTTCCTCACGATGTTTTCCTTCACCGTTTTGAGAGCAGTGGTGGTGAAATAAATGACACAAAGTAATGCGCCTGCCTGGGTTCGAAACCACGACTTACTGCTCGTAAGTCGAGGCCGCCACCACTGAGCCACCGTTGCTTGCTGTCTATCCTTCCGCTATACTCATTTGCAGCCAGTCAAGATGAAGCTTTGGCGGATCAGAGGTTATCTTAGGATTCATCACAAATCCAAAAAAAAATATTAATGTAACTCACTACCACTACTCTAAAAACGGTAATGGAAATGGTATAAAGCATCATTAGGAAGCTAGTTTATCGCTGACTCGTGGCTGGCTCGTGGCTAAATAATAACAGCCACTCGGATCGATCTTTAGGTTAAGTCGTGCTTGCCTAGGTTGGTATGTGGATGGGTTCCATTACATACCGAGTTTCCTCCGTGCCTCGAAAAGCACGTTAAGCCGTTGGTCCCGGCTGTCATTTGTAGATCTTTGACAGTCGTTAGGTAGTCAGTGGCCCAAAAAGTCTGACAACCAGTCTTACCAAGGGGTATCGTATTACCCAATACTAACTGGGTTGTGGAGGTCAGATAGGCAGTCGCTCCATGTAAAATACTGGTATTCAGCTGCATCCGGTTAGACTGGAAGCCGACCCCAATATAGTTGGGAAAAAGGCTAGGCAGATGATGATCGGTATCGACACACGAGTTTCTTTTCTACACTCTATTCTTATTCTGCGTCTATGGTTATCATAGATACGCATAATAAAGTGATATTTATGGCCGTCTGTTTTGCGGTTCGGCCAGTTGTTGAAGAGGGGACGGAAGGCTTTATGGCGAATGATGGTATTATGAAAATATGTTATTTAGTAGCGACTACTCATGGTGTTTGACTCGAGGCCTTGGGCGCCTATGATAGCATTATATTGAAGAATTAAGTAAAATCTGTAAAAAAAAAGCTGAGATTCTTTTTTTAATGGCGTGGTTGGGCTGTATTCGTAGATCCTTGACAGGCGTTATGATGTCCGAAAGTCTAATAATGACCAGTCTTACTAAGGATAAGTTAGCTGATGGGTTGTGGAGGTCAGATTCGCTCCATATAAAATACTAGGACTTAGCTTCGTCTAACTAGGCTGGAAGTCGACCCCAACATGTAATTTGGAAAAGACTATGCAGTTGTGTGCGTGGATGGACTGCTGTAGAGGGATCTCGCCTGATGGAAAGCGATGAGCGACATCTATGATGAAACCAGCGTGTCTAGAAGGTGCCTGTTCACTCTTGCTCTGCAGGTGGACGGGGTATCTTTTGGCATAATTTAATTCGAAGAAAAAATTTTATTAATCCAGCAGAAATGTCCCAGTAACATTTATTAGCACGACTATGATCCTTGAGACTTTAGGCACGTTTTAATCGGATCATCCGACATTAAATTCCCCAATTTTAAAACTTCTCTCCAATAGAATTACAAAAGATCTGACCCTAAATTACGTGCCCTGTTAACAAGATCTTAGGGCTTTGTCATTCATTAACCCCTTTTCAGGGCCTAAGTATTTGCCCACTTTTATACAAAGTTCCTAAAGAAATTGAACCAGCTGATTCTGTTGAGAAACTTTGTAATTTAGTGCGGCAACTTGTCACGTTGTCTCTTCGCGGTCTTAGAACTAACTAGAATTCAGAAGAGTTTCTGAATATATCAGACTGGCATTTGCCCGCGGTTTCGTTATCGCGAATGTTGAAAAGTATTAGCCGCTCGGGTCGATCTTTAGGTCAAGCCGTGCTTGCCTAGGTTGGTCTGTGGATAGGTGACCACCCATTACATACCGAGATTCCTCCGTGGCTCGGAAAGTACGTTAAGCCGTTGGTCCCGGGTGTCATTTGTAGATCTTTGATAGTCGTTAGGTAGTCAGTGGTCCAAAAAGTCTGATAACCAGTCTTACCAAGGGGTATCGTATTACCCAGTACTAACAGGGTTGTGGAGGTCAGATAGGCAGTCGCTCCATGTAAAATACTGGTATTCAGCTGCATCCGGTTAGACTGGAAACCGACCCCAATAAAGTTGGGAAAAGGCTAGGCAGATGATGACTAATCTAGATCCTAGATCCTTGTCATGGTTCATTTGTGTGCCTCGTGACATAACAGAGTTACCTCCTTTCAGCTTATTTGAATTGATTATTTTATTATTGAACTGTTCTATGTTCTATGGACACATTTAACGTACACATCTTGCTGCATCGTTCTCACATAATGTACCAAAAAGTATTCTGATTTAAAACAGTGTCCATGGAGTTTCTTGCCCGTTCTTTTCCATAGAGATCTACGTTAGGGAATGCGAAACCACAGTTCTTCTTTCGTAATTTCACAGTTTTTTATGCCTTGTGACTGGGACTGTAACTATTGTTGTCTTTGTTTCGACAATTCAAAAGTGCCTGTAACTGGCCTACTTGAAATAAATTCTTTGATTTCGCATTTATAAGTGTCGATGTGGTTACAACAGAATAGACAAAATGGCTCTAAAAATTGTTCCAATGTTAATAGGTCATCAGCTGCCTAGCCTAAGACTACTACTAAAGGGTGTAAATAGACCCTTAACATAAACGAAAGGCACTTGTTCTCCCCGTCTTTGCGATCATTTTTTTGTTCTGGACCATACCTGGGAACCTTCTAGTTACGGAGATATTGGAGGTCAAAGTTCCAACTTTTTCACAAGTTTTTTTTTTAAATACATATTTTTGTTTTACTGTACACACCTCCACGACCCCCGTACTATTCAATTCATCCATTAGCACAATGCTTTAAGTGCTTTCCACCGAGTCCTACATTAAAACGTGATTTTTCACCCCAAAAAAAAAAAGTCTAAAAATTTTTGCGTAAAGTTACTTAGTGTGATGTACAGAATGCTTGGTTGACGGGTATGTGAAGGGTCTGTTTACACCCTGTATATTGGGGTAGGCTTCCAGTGGTACTGGATGCAACTGAATACCAGTATTTTACATAGAGCGACTGCCCGTCTGGCCTCCTGTCTATCATGTTACAAATAAAAGATTGTGGTTAATTTTTTAATTTTTTTATTAAAACGTTGAGCCACACTAGGAGTTTCTCTTGTAACGTTGGTTCCTTTTACAAATATTGAATCTCACATATACAAACAGCCAGAACCAGAACAACTATCTGTGGGCCAAAAGTATATAAATAAAATAATTCCGATCAAATAACTTTTATTTTGGATAGAGTCCATAGTGTTAGTAACAATATACTCAATATCTAGTGTTAGTAAGCACAGACTACATGATATTAAATAGTATGTTGGCATTTGAAACTATGGAGGTTCGTAACGCAGAGGGATTATTTTAAGTTGTGGGTTCCGAGAAGAGCGAGTTACTAGTTCTTATGGCGATATGTTCCTAATTCATCCAAAATGTTGCAAATTATTTTGCAAATCGAGTAAAATATTAACAGTAGCTGTTACAGCATAATATATTAAGTGCTCGTTTTATTTCTTTTATCTCGTTTTACGTATATTATATGTTTTACGTATGTATATGACAAAAAAAAAAAAAAAAATTATATAAGATATCTGAAAGGTCGGCTATTTCATTTTTTCCTTCTTACAACCTAATACTGGAGTAGTAGGAAGGGCAATCAAAATTAACGGTATTACAACTGGTAGTAAGATTGGTAGTAACTAGGGCAACAAAGGTTCCAGACGATATACATAAACTTCGACCAGATGTTCAGACCACGGAAATAAGCATTTTTCATTATGGACACATTAATGCATTCTCATTTTTTTATTTACTCTCGAGTGCGTACGTGCAAATGAAATGTAAATAGCATTTGATAATTTTATTGCACTAAGCGGCAACATAGGCCAAATTAAGAGCCTTTCTTACTGCATAGCTCAATTTTTCATCATCATCATCATTTCAGCCGAAAGACGTCCACTGCTGGACATGGGTCTCCCCCAAGTGTCGCCACATTGACCGGTCCCGTGCGTCTCGCATCCAGCGGATCCCTGCAAACTTTACCAGGTCATCGGTCCACCTATTGGGAGACCTTCCAACGCAACGTCTTCCGGTTCGCGGTAGTTAAATTAAATTTCATTAAATTAAATTACAAATATGAAGAACACGGTCGGTGTATACTCTTTAAACGTCGATGTTATTGTCAGTTACCACTACTTTAGAGGCCCAAAGCCTTACAGTAATAGAATGCAGATCAAGATGGAATTTGATATCGATTGTAAGACGAATATTCCGCCCGTCTTGCGATTTCAGCATCCAAATCTTAGATATTCTATAACTTCCTCTAGTGTCTAACAGGGTTTGCAAAACGTAGCCTGATATTATGGTATCTGGTACTTCTATTTTCTTCGGTGTACGAAAACATCGTGAGGGAACCAGCATGCATTAGAAATATTTCTCGACGGCATGTAAAGCCAAGTCACAGGCCCATGGATGGCTTAAAAACTCTGACACCAGGTTAGGCACTAACCACACGATTAAGAAAAAGATTGTATCTGGTCATATTTTTCGGTCATTTAAGTCTATGAATCTCGATAAAATGCAAGAACGACAAAAAAAATGAAAAAAAAAAATGAAAAAAATGGAAAATGGAATGGATGTAAATAATAATGGAATATGTCATTTGACGACACCAATGTAAAAGTAAGAGGTTGATGGATGGAGAAGAAGAGGAAGACCAAGGAAATGATGGATGGATTGTGTGAAGAAATCTCCCGAAACACCGACTTCGCCTGGTTTAAAAACATAATTGATTGTTTATTCATTTACAGAAATAAATACTTAAAAATTTTCATTACATGCGAGATTATTAATTTCAAATCCATAATATTAATAAACTAAATGCGGAACGAAATAGAAAAGCATTAGAAGAGCCTCCTCAAGTGGAAATTCTTAAGTACGTCTGGCACTCCTTGAGGAGCCAGTCGATATACCTGGCAGTCTAGATAATCTTTTGGTATCGGCATGACCTACATATTTATTTAGGTTCGGTTTAAGAGGTAAAAAGAGGAACTAAAATAATGATGATACTAGCAAAACATAAACAGCTTTGTGCTGAGATTTTCCATGGCTTGAAAAAAAAAAAAACAAATCAGCTGTCATTGCACTTTTGCTTTTTTAAACCGATGAAGAATTTCAATATTTGGAATTATTTTTTGAGTTCATGGTACAAGGCACATGTGAGCGGCAACGCCGGGAGGGGACGCCCTAGAAAGACATACACTGACCTTATTGGTGAGGTTCTTCAGAAAGGTCGGGTGCGTAGTACTGGCTACCGGCGTGCGTATATGACCAGATATATAAACGTGGGCTAGGCAAAAGGAGTATGTAAGGATCGTAGCAGGTGGCGTTCTGTGGTTTCTGTCTACCCCATGGAAAAAAAGCGTGAGCTTATATACAGGGTGTAGATAGACCCTTAACACATCCGTAAGACACTTTTTTTCCCCGTCTTTGCAATCATTTTTTTGTTCTAGACCATACCTGGGAACCATCTAGTTACGGAGATATTGGGGGTCAAAGTTCCAACTTTTTCACAAGTTTTTTTAAATACATGTTTTTAATGTAACATTTTTACTTTACACACCTCCATGACCCCCGTACTATTCAATTCATCCATCAGCATAGTCGTTTGAGTGCTTTCCATGGAGTCTTACCTTAAAACGTGATTTTTCACCCCAGAAAAAAAGTCGATTCCCAGCAATAAAAATTTCATATTGTGCTCCAGTAGAAATCATACCACACCACTCACTGTTCCATAAAGTAACTAATATCATTCAAATTAAAGACCACATTCTCATGCCAGCAAGCCTCGTTTTAACGGAGACGCCAGTGTGCTCATTAGTACCGTGTGCATATCCATGATATTTTGAAATTCCAGCCCGGATTTCACGTTTGCACGGCACGAATACCGTCTGTCAACCGCAACGGTTTGCTGAAGCTCCAGATTTTCAGAGGATTGCTGTAGTAACAACGTGTGGTAATCTTTTTGTCTTACGACACGCTTGCTGTCGTAAAGATAGATTATATTAGACCAAGTTATCTAGATTATTCTGTGTTTGAATGAATGAATGAATGAATTGATGATTGCGTATGTTTTAATTAAAACTGATAGCGACAATCCCATGGTTGTCCCAACCCTATGCAAATCGGGGCAGCACTATCGATCGGCACGGCCGCGTTCGATAGGGGCAATAATATTCGGGAGTGCGCGGGAGTGTGACGTGTTGATTCAATTTAAAATATACGTGATGTTATAAGTCTCCATGGTTTAATTTTAAGACCTAACAGAATTAGTTTAAAAATTTGCACTTTTTCAGCACAAAACGACCATCATCTGCAACTTCGAAGAGTTTTAGCTTTGAAGACGAAATGACGCGTCAAACTCTTCATTATTTTTGTTAGCTATTGCTGTCCAAGAAAAAAATTCTGCATATTTTATCTAAATTCATAAATTAGACTCCTTCGCTTATAACTACTTTCAGTTTCCAAGAAAATCACTGACCTAGTTCCCCCAAAATTGACCTACCAAATAACACCCGAACTCACAATCAATTCCTTAACAGACTGTCGCAAGAACTACCGCAGTGTAATGTAGGAAAAAACTACATAAGATAAGCCTTATCGGCGCAACGAGCATATTAGGCAGGTCACAAAATCAAATCGCCTGCAGAAGCGGTAAAATTATCCCTTTGGCATAACGACCTGGTAGTGAGCTGGCGGGATGCCAGACGCTATCAGCTGAGGCTTTGCATGCAGCGATTAGAATAATGTACTGGCTCCAAGTAAAATATTCTGGAGTTACTATCTTAGAATGAGTTTTGGAGATGGGATTGAGAATTATTGACACAAAGTTTTGTGTGAGTGATTATTTTTAACCGACTTCTAAATAAGGAGGAGGTTATGATGCTACCAGCATACAGCGTAGCAGCAGGGCTGCGGGACTGTTCAGGGCTGCGGGACTGTTCAGGGCTGCGGGACTGTTGAGGGCTGCGGGACTGTTCAGGGCTGCGGGACTGTTCGAAAGAGATACCGTGGCCCTGGAACACAAAGGACAAAGAAGGAACATGGATGGGTTTTAGTCAGTACAAGTCTGACACTCCCTTCCGCTCCGCCCAGAGTGGGAGGGGGTCATTTGAGGATTTCCCATCCAAAAAAAAAAAAACCGTTTTCTCTGTGATTACGGTTCCTATTTTGTGGTATTTTTTTTTCATTTGGTAGGGAAAGCTCGCGCGGTGATCTCATATAAATTTTATTAACTTTGCTTCGGTACTTTATGAGTTGTTGATAATGCATATTATAATATGCATTTTTTCTTCTTCGTCTATGTGGATGATATGCTAATAAATAACTTCTAGTTACAATGAAAAATTGATAACTTTGACAAGAATTTTGTGTGAGATACCACAACTTAAAAAGGTAAAATAAAAACTCCGAAGTCGGTGGTTTTTTGTGTTTTAGGCTTCGCATGGTAGACTGATTGAATATGTGGAGGTCTGATAGGCAGTACCTCCATGTAAAATACTGGTATTCAGCTGCATCCGGTTAGACTGTAAGTCGACCCCTACATATTTGGAGAAAGGCTTGGCAGATTGATTGGTTTCTACCCAACATTATAAAAAAAACTACTAATGACGGCTAAGATGGTACTTGTTTTTCGGAACAAGAAATTGCCAGTCAGGTACAATTTTTTCGTAGTTTTTTCTACGTTAAGATAAAAACCGTTACCGATAAGTTTGTAAAGACCAATAAAAGCCTATTTCCCACGATGACGGAAACTAGAAAACGTCCTATCACAAATCAATACAAAAATTTATTATAAATCGTGTCCTGTGACACAGCATAAGTGAGGAAAAGTGTTATTTGTATGGTTGCTTTTTTTATTTTCGGATGGGAAATCATCAAATGACCCCCCCACTCTGGGCGTAGCGGAAGGGAGTGTCAGACTTGTACTGACTAAAACCCATCCATGTTCCTTCTTTGCCCTTTGTGTTCCAGGGCTACGGTATCTCTTTCGATCGGTCCCGCATTTGTATGGGTCCTACCATAAACAATGAATTGCCAGATGTAATGAAAAATGACACAATTAAAAACTTTAAAAAGAAATTAGTGGCCTTCCTAATAGAAAAATGTTACTATTCGATTAATGATTTTTTTATGGACAAAGCTTTTTAATTTTCAATGTGTATAATAAATATATATATATTAATATTATTTTGAATTTAAGTACCTAATATACATTTTATTTTCAAGTGACATTTTAATTTGACATTTTTCAAGACTAATCAATGTATAATTGTAATAATTTAGAATGTGACATCTTAATTTGTAATTTTTATTTTAAATTTTGCGTGCCTATTTCCAGGCAGAACAGAATGTATATGGCTCACACCTTTCTACTCCAGCTGTATTATAATTTAACCTACATTCAGTGCAAATAAATGATTTGATTGATTGATTGATTGATGAAATATACTACGAAGTGTCTAAATCGTTTACCATTATCTAATAACGTCTTATAGCGCTAAAGCACTGCTGTATTACCTATTATACTAAATCATATCGTTCTCAAGCACTAGCTCGCCTATATCGATTTCAGTTGAAGATAAGCTTCTTAGAGGGTATTATGATATGGGAAGGATATTATTATGAGGATTTGATGGTGCTTTCTGATTTTCAAATGCATTTCAGTAAGTTTTACGGCATAGCAGTCGGTGGTTGACCAATGACACTTCGTTTATTTACCGATCACAACTTTTGGGAAATCTGAACTGGTCCTTAACAGCGTTAACGTCTTACGGCATTTCATACAAATTTTCAAATGTTTTTTTTTTCGAAATGACTGAACCGATTTTAATGAAACTTCGCACGCATAACATGATACATAGGTCTAAAAACTTGACAGAGAACTTTTCGGAATGACTTTAAAAAAAAAGATAATTGGAAACTGTATCTATGGAAAATCTAAAATCGGTCTAATTTAGCTGAAACACTATTTTTCGGAAATCTTCTCTGTCAAGTTTTTAAAATTATGTATCCTGTTTATGCGTGCGAAGTTTCATTAAAATCGGTTCAGTCATTTCGAAAAAAAATCACTTGAAAATTTGTATGAAATGCCGTAAGACGTTAACACTCTTAGGTGTTAACTGGTTATTATGTATAGTCTTAAATTGTTTTTTACAAACACTAGGCGATAATGAAATCAATACTCAAATAAAATCGCGCTTTTCTACACACGGCGAAACATCAAGCTATGCATATCCAGTATAACATGGCCTCGCTTTGTATAGATTTCCCGTAGAATGAGAGATCCGCATACACTGGTTTTGTATAGCTTGTTTGGCCACCGTGTATTCTTATACCTCTAAACTTAGGTTTCCAAAACAGAGTACTTTTACTAAAGCGAATATGAATTTATGTGTCACATAGTGCTTCTACGTACTAAAGATGAATAAAAGTCAACTAGTTTATTTTTACGCCTCATTTGCGCTTTTTATTTTCGTTTTAGTTTATTTTAACCCAATATAATCAATGAATCAATAAAAAAACTGAATTAACCAATCATTCTTTCACAGCAACTCAACGCATTGAACAAGGGAGAAGAAGATGAAGAAACTATAAGCGTAGCTGAGATGAGGTCACTTGAGGGTCACGACGATAGCCTGAAGGAAGTAGCTGACTACCAGTTCTACATAGCGTATGATTTCTACGCTAAGAACAACTCGCACTTCCATAGGTCGCCTTACTACGGGTACTACCAGGGTGAGTTTATTTACTGAAAAGTTTACAAAAAAAAAAAAACTAAAAAAAAAAAATCTTAATCTAAATCTTTCCCACTTCTGATGTGCCTTTACATCAGAAGAAGAAGTTTGAGAAGTTGGTTATTATTTCATCAAGCATAAAGAACAGAACTGAAAGGAAAGAAAATAGCTAAATATAATCATGTTATGCCTTATATATACTCATAAGAACATTTAAATGAGAAATCATCATGATATGTTTTTGGTGGCAACTGTCAAACTTTTCAGGCAATAAAGACTTTTATTTTGATTTTCAATATTACTAACATTATTTATGGTTTTTCGTAATCACTATTAACGGAAACTCACTCCGGGTTCATGTTTATTCAAATTTTTATCTGGCTGCAGTATTGAAATAACTTTTCAAAAATATTCTACTCCAAAAATCCTCGCAAACTTTTCCGCAGTCGTATCGGGAGATACTTAAAATAGAATCAATCATGTTGGTAGGTGCTTAACATTTTGATGTATTAGCCTCTTAGTCCATAAGATCGATAGTAGTATAAGTAGAAGATAGATAGTCGAATATACTAAATAAAAACCTAACATAGACAAATTAAAAAACTTTAATTACTGCTTCTATTAAAATTAACCTTAACTAAACCTAAAAAGACAGGATTGATGTAATTATGAAATGAGAAAGTCCCAATTAAAGGAATAATGATTCTCTAGTAATTTTGCCATTCATCAAATAAATAGGTGTTTCTAATTAAAGCGTTCATTTCACGTCATCCGAGGTTGAAGACGTTATTTTTTGCACGAATGGAGAAAAGAAAATTGAAGAGTAATTTTTAATTTTGTTCAAAGACATCTAGTCTTTGATTTTGATCGAGTAGGTAATATCAAGGAGAAAATGATTGGATAGACTTGTCATATTTTTGAAGTTGCATGTGTGTGTGGTTATGTAGAGTTGAAAAAAAGGTATGTAAAAGTAGATAGATTTTTCATGTAAGAAAACAATTTCAATGAACATGAAAAAATCGTTTCTTTTCTGCAGCGGATTCAAGTTATGACACAAATTGTTTGCAGTTTTTATAACATTCACGTTTTTCTTTCACAGTCCCTAACAAGAAAAATCGTCTGTACACACCTCAGCTGAACCATATCAGTATGAAGCTACCGTCGAGCCCTCTCCTCACCGCAAGACCTTCAATGGACAACTTCTGCAACGCTTCGAGCATCGATGAATCCTGCGCTGAAGGTTACTGCGAATGCTCCCACGTTCTCGCAGTCAAACTCAACTCTGTCGTAGAAGTGGTTATTGTTGATGAAGGAGTCACCTTTGATGCCAACCATCCTTTCCATCTACACGGTCATAGCTTCAGAGTAGTTGGTCTCAGAAGACTTGCTAAGGATACCACAATAGAGGAAATCAAGGCATATGACAAAGCAGGTCTGCTTAAAAGGAATTTAAAGAACGCTCCGATTAAGGATACAGTAACTGTTCCTGATGGTGGGTATACAGTCATCAGATTCAAGGCAGACAACCCTGGATACTGGCTCTTTCATTGTCACATTGAATTCCATGTTGAAATTGGTATGGCCTTGGTTTTCAAAGTCGGTGAACACAAAGATATGGCCCCAGTACCAAGAGATTTTCCGTCATGTGGTAGTTATTTGCCAGATAACATGTTAGAACATGCAACTACTGAAAAAGCAAGAAGTGAAGGCGATGTTATTAATATATCGCATTGGTGGCCTGTTGTCTTTGTAAACAACAGTACATCAGCAAGTTCTGCCGTGTACGCCTCAGGATTGGCAATTTTATGTAGTATATTAATGCTGGCGTTCAATTCAAAATCATAGTTTATCTTTTAGTATTTTTATCCTAGATTGTTGATGTCAGTAGTCCAACTACAATTTCCTAAGAATATTGTATGTTGTAATTTGTACTTACTTGAATTTTTATTTATTTCTTTTAAAGTGTTAGTTTTTAAAAGATTTTCTTTGACACGAAAACGAAATAGCTGTTTATGGTTAATATTAATTACGAATGTTGTATAAAGAAGTAAATTCAATGGCTTTAATGTGTTTTTTTAAATATTGCTAATCGTGAGGTGTATAGTTTTAGCGGCAATAATAGTATTTAGTGGATTAGCTACATTTTCTATGCCGTCGTTTCTGTCTTGCCTTGTTCAAAACTATTATGAAGTAATTTGAAGGTCTATACTTATTCGAAATATGTTACAGGAAATCAATAGGGCAGAATATTATTCTACTCGGTATTCAAAAGATGATAAATATCAACGAATTTAATTTAGGTTCTTCTAGAGTTATGGTTACATTGCTTCGATTTTGTACGTTGCCAATACAAAATCTTCTTGTATAAAATTAGATGTTCCTTTCAATGTAAAGTCATCTGTGTTATCTTTGCTATAAGCTTTTTCTGTATATTGAATAGTACTTACTTATGTTTCATCATTATAATCGTCTGCTTCATCGCAAATACCGTGATATCGTTATCCTTTTATGGTTATTTTATCGCTGACCTTGTATCTTCAAAATGAAAATGATCTTTATAATCACGAAGACAAGGTTGCTGTTGGTTTGTGACCACTGACAAGTCTATCGAAACTAAAGTGATCTTTATTTTGATTGCAATGAGGTTGCTTTTGGGTAGCTGCTGTAAGAGCTTAAAAAAAACTGTGAAAGGATTGTACAAGGATCTTTTGGCGCTTCAATGACATTTGACAAAGGGTCGCTGTTTGTAAACATTTTTGAAATGTATTGAAACACAAAACGAGGATGTTAGTTCCAATTTTAGCCACGCGCCAATAGATCGTTGTACAGCTATATTATTACTTACAACAGGAGATTATTATTTAAGTCTGTGATTGGTTAAAAACGAATCGACCAAAAAAAGTAGAATTGAACATTTTGAAAAAATGTTTCTGACTTGTTAGACGTTGTTGATGATATGTGATATTATTTAGTTTAATAATGTTAATGTAATATAGTATTTAAGTATTTTATAATAATGGAAAATTAAGTACATTTACCAACAGCATTTATTGTTGTTTTATTTTTGTCGATTCTGAGCATTTACTTCTATTTTATGCATCCCTAGAGTGACGCTATTTTCTGCTGTAAAAAAAAAACTGATTACAATGCCAATAAGGACAATACCTTTATTTACTTTTTAACCGACTTTCTTCAAAAAGGAGGAGGTTCTCAATTTGGTTGTATTTTTTTTTCTACGTCTTGTTACAATGTAAAAATTAATTCATGACAGTACACTACAACTAAAAGGGTCGGCGACAAAAGAAGTCAATCAAACAAAGTCACCGACATCCGAAAGTAAAGTTATTTTAGACTTTATTAGTGTTTTTTTGTAAAAAAAGAACGTTGGGGCAACGTTCTTTTTTTGAACACATGAAATTTATCCTGTTTTGTGGGTACGTTTACAAAAATTTTAACTGACATACACACACACAAGCGCACAAATTCAGACTCCGGGATTGTTACTGAGAAATTTACTGTTTTTTTTTACTGTTCAGTAATACATTCATTTCATCTGAATACTATTCATTGCTATCAATAATAGTGAACTTTCATAAATTCAAATTCTAAAAATCACACATGAACTGGTTTCCATCCATCAATCAGAACTTTATGAACATGACTGCAAAGGTAATAAACATCAATATTCATTTTGTTTGGGAATTTTAAACATACACATAACATTACGCCTCTAATCCCCAAAGGGTTTGGCAGAGGTGTACCTAATAGTCACACAAATATGGCTTTACAGAGTTATAATGATTCAAATTATCAATACTAATGTATAAGTAGATAAATACGTGCACAGACACGTGTTACCGTCGCGAATCATACATATTTTGTTCAGCGTACACCCCGACGCTGACCTGCAAATTGCAAAAAAAAAATCGGTTGTCTGTAAAGTTGGTTTACTGACGATAGTTGAACGTGACAACGTCGTAAGAAAATACTGATGGAATGGTTGCATTTTTCAAAAAATGAATGTGCTTTGTGCAATTGTTTTATGGAACGCCTCACAGCGAGGTAACGCCTCTGTTTTTCGTGCGTGCAGCCGGCTCCATCGAATTATAAGACGTTGTCACGTCAAAACGCAAGATGAATTTTGCGGGCTACCCTGGCGATACCACCTTAAAACTTTAAACACACAGTACAGAGGCGGACTCAATGCGGTGGTGATTGCTTAGAGCGGTGGTTATGATATAGATTACACAAACTACACACAAGAAGCGTCAGTCAGGGTCTGACCCCTCCTACGATGCGAAAACCCCACCACTGCTCCCTAATCCTCTAAGGTGGTTACGAAGTGGCCGAAACTTCATTAGAACAATGCAATCACAAGGATCATCTAGCTATCAATAAATAATTACGATATCGATCAGTCTACTAAACATTTCTGACCACGAAACACCACATCCCAAAATCCTCCAACACTTTATTAAATTAGTAGGCCAGCTAATAAAGCGACATTTAATAATTTAATATGTAATTAGCGACCAGGCGAATGATTAAGTCAGCCTCGATGCGGGCACATCAGATTAACAGATTGAAGCGGACATCCGGGGTGTGGACCCAATGTGGATAGGTACAGAAGGTCTCTATACTTCGTATGAATGACATTTTCCCAAATATGTTTGGGGTCAAACAAACATACATAATTATGTCGGATCCGGTCGTTAGTATGGATATAAAATGAATCGCAAGTGCGCTGGTGGCCTACCATTACCTCTTATGGCTGTCGCTCTGCTCTTGTAGTGTCTATGTAAGAGTACTCGCTATCAGCGTGCGAGTATGATCAGAGACGCCCTAGCACGAGCCCGCAGTGCTAACGTTAGGAAAATGCGTCGATTGTTAAATAAATAACTCCCGTTTCACGTAATATGTATGTCGGATCCGGTCATTGGTGCGGACATAAAATGAATCGCAAGTACGCCAGTGGTGACATCACGCGAGCCGCTTATAAGTCCACACCACAGCGTGCTTCTACAGAGTCCTGATTTTTTTTCGTGTCTGTAGTAGAAACTATAGAAATAGAGAATATAGAACGCCCTACGTTACCTACGCTTCTCAAACACAGTTGATCATATAATATCCTGGTCATACACGTTCGCCGATTGGGGTACTAGTCACCTTGGGGTCACCTAACCTAAATTTTGGAGTCGGCTTCCAATGTAATCCGATGTATCTGAATACCAGTATCTATTTTATATGACGAGACTATTCCTATTTCACATCTACAGTCTACATCCTAGTTACCAGGGAACATAATAATACGCCTTGGTAAGACTGGTTATCAGAGATTCTGCCTTTTGGCTATCAGTAACGACTGTCAAAGATCGGGACCAATGGCTGCACACCGTACTTTAGGTAGCACGGTGTGGTCGCAACAACAAAAACGAGTCAAGTACCAAGTTGCAAGGCGATTTAACGTTCCGTTCTTCACTTCAGGAGATGCGACTTGCATTCAGCTACGGTTACGTCGCGTCGTGGAGATTTGTGGCGTGGTCTAAGCAATCATTTGTTTTTTCTGCAGCTCGCAGCCAAGCGATCAAACGAACGCAAGAGCACTCGCTATCCGTGAATCGTGGCTAGGTGTGTGTGTATTTTAGGTCTTGTATGGAGCCGACCTTCTGCATCTATTTATTCTGTGGTGTGAATCTGAAATGATGCCCATGCAAGGATTAATCTTGTGCGCAAATAATCTCATGTGTTTCAGTTATTATGAGCTTTAATGCTTATGTGTTGTGGCTGTGGGTTTGTATTTTTTTACGGGATTAATTTTGGGTTCGCTATTCGGATTAAAATTGTATTAAGACATGAAACCAGGAGATGGAAAAAACAATGGATCGTTGGACTCCATGATTAAAAAGATAACGATGTTCTAATTATAAGTGACTTTTATTTGAGACTAGCTATTGCTCGCGGCCTCGCTTCCCGTTTTAAATGTAGCCTTTGACACTCGGGGATAGTTTCGCTTCAAGTAAGGGAAAGAATTTTCGGAGTCGGATCAGTAGGTTCGAAGATACAAAATTACAAACTTTTTACCTCTTTTTAATATTATATTATAAGTACAGGTGGACCGATGACCTGGTGAAGGTTGCGGGGATCCGCTGGTTGCGAGATGCGCGGGGCCGGTCAATGTGGCGACTTGGACTTGGGGTAGGCCTATGTCCAGCAGTGGACGTCTTTCGGCTGAAATGATGATGATGATGATGATTAAGAACAGAATTTTACACAGATCAATACTGTTCATACGTTAATATTCATTCCGACTACGGAACCCTTCACTATGCCGGCCATATATTATGTACTATTGAGATTAAAAGCCCACCCATTTCTAATTACTCCACAAAATTACTTCTTAGAAAAAAATATTTAAAGTAAGTACTTACTTACTAGCTTTTACATTAATTTGTCAATTCAACGAATTTCTTTTAAAGAAATTATTAAATAGCTATGTCCCAATTCGAATCCATTTTCAATTACTAACATGTTTCTAGATTCAATAAATACATATTTGGCTGGAATTACTTAAAATATTTCCCTTTAATCGTAATAGTATAATAATAATTTCTCAGAATAAGGCTCTTATATTTGGCAGACACACAGGGACAAATTAAAGGTACAATTCCCATTTCACTGATGTACCACTATGAAAACGCTTTCGTAGATGTCGATAGTCCGCCTGTTGCTGTTAATATAACATTAGTTTTAGTATAATAAATATGCGAAAGCTGAAACACGTGTATTTTTATGTAAATAATCTATATAAAATTTCAAAACTGTATCATGAAAAATCACAAAGTTATAAGCTTGTTCTGTTACCTGGTTGTCCGCTCAAAAACGTGGTCACCACGCAGCGCGCCCGCCCACGCGCCTCCAGCGTCGATAATAATAATTTGGCAGTAGGTACCTAAATGATTGCGATAGGTACTCAATGTCGCTCGCTATCCAACTTGTAACTTTTTTTTAAATATTGTTTTGACAAAATATAACATGGGTTAAAAAATATTGGAATCGATTCAGTTACTTATTCTGAACAAACTATATTCAGGTTCCGCATATACTAAAAATAATGTTGTAGAAACCATAGAATGGATAAAATAAGAAATGAGTATATAAGAGGAAGTCTGAAAGTGGCGCCAGAGCAGGTGACTGAAAAGTGTTGTGTGGTAATCGGTTGTGGTGGTATAGGCATGTGATGCGGAGGAATGAGGTGATTGACGTGAGGAATGTTTGGAGTACGAATGTGGACGGCTACAAGCGTAGAGAAAGACGACACGGCATGGTTGGCGCAGTGGTTGAGCAATTGACTGCTGCGCTTCGTGTCGCTGGTTCGATTCCGGCACGGAACAAATATTTGTATGGCCTACAGGTAGTTGTTCCGGGTCTGGCTGTTTGTGTATGTGAGTTTAAATGTTTGTAAACGCACCCACGATACAGGAGGAATTCCTAGTGTGGGGCAGTGTTTATAAAAAATAAAAAAAAGACCAAAAAACGATGGATTGACTGTGTGAAGGATGATAATGGCTAGACTGCTGAGATGACGATAAATAGAGAAGTATGAAAGAAGAAGACATGCTGCGCCGGCCCCAAATAAATTGGAATAAGGGCAGGAGAATGATGTTGATATAGGAATGTGTACAACAACGGGTAATGCCACTGTCGTTTGCGGTCGTGATCACCTTGGGAAGAGCACTATAAGTTTCTCGGTATAAACATAATTAGCCTATAATGCTGCCAACGCAGGGAGACACTGTCTGTGGACGGGAGTAAGCCATAATCTACCACGCGGTCCCAGAGCGTGGTTGTTGTAAATCGACAGCACGATTGGCGCAGTGGCTGAGCGATCGACTTCGATTCGTTTTATGGAACGCCTCAGACCGAGGTAACGCCCGTTTTTTCGTGCGTGCAGCCGGCTCCATCGAATTATAAGACGTTGTCACGTCAAAAATACTAGACACGTTTCAGGTTTCGCATATACTAAAACTAATGTTGTAGATTAGGGCCGCTACCACTGCATTAGGATTGCCTTTTATCCATTTACTTTCTTTTACATTTTCAATTCACTACAAAAAAGTGCGTGCGAAAACAGATCACAGAAGAATCACAGTATCTCTGGGGAACTTTCCCAATTAAGATAACGGGGAAGGACCTAAATCAAGTCGCAGAAAGAAAGGTTGCTCCAATAAATATAGGAGAAGGATGGGTGGTCGCTCCTTCGGGTGGATGCGGGAAAAATGGGCCTATGTTGTCGGCTATCTGAAATCTTTGCTTGCGTATATTACGGCCAGGGATTGCTCTCACACCGAAGATTTTATCATTAACCTTTTATAGTATTGGGTTAATTTCTTTCTTTCATTGTGTTAATAAATATAATAGTTCGCGACGACAGGTCGCGGTGGAGCAAAATAAAATGTATAGTGGACTGTATGTATAAAGGTGCTACCACACCGGGAGCATTCGCCTGTCTAAAAAGAAAAATGAATGAAATTACAACGGTCAGTTGTAAATATGAACAAGAAAATAGTAAGGACGTGAAAACGCGTAAGCGCAATCGTGCGTGAAGGTGCCGCAGCCGACTGGCGTTTGGCGGGGATCCGCGGTCGGGCGTCGGCTGACTGACTCCCCGTAGTTCCCGCACCTCCTTTGCTTCACTTCTTCGTATTCGTATTCGGATAAAAAAATTCTAGCTTGGCAGTGACCAAGCCAGAAATTTCTTATCCGATTACGGGCCCAGATTGGACGCTGTTGTAGAAATAATCTGGCCAATTGTTGTAACCTCGACCCAACCCAAAAGTTTATGGTTTTAGCAAAATTGTCAACAGGTTCTCTCACCGAAGCAGACAGAATAGTTAATAATCCGCCCCGAGTCACTGTTTAGGGCACAAATCCTGCCTTTTACGTGCTCACAGCTCGTTGGGTATGCGATAGACATGCCATGCCCAGTTCTAATAAAGTTGGGCTGCTTTTTGAGCCACGTCAACGATTTGCGTTTTGGAGCGCAGTATAGTGTTTCGAACTCCACCTTCTGCTAACAAAACCAAAATTACACTCCGGTGTGACAACAGTCCTAACGTCCCACATTTTCTTTAGGCCCGGTAAATAGATATTTAGCTTTGATAGAACTGAAAGATATTGATCATTTGCCACCATTAGATGCCCCTAAGAGAGAGAGTGTTAGTAAATTATTTATGTTAATATGTAACTACGAAGTCTGTCTTCATGAAGATGTAACAGGAGAATTATTTTAGGTGTCATTGTGAATAAAGAGAATTAAGATAATATAAAAAAGTTATCAGAAGAAATGTCATAGAAATAATGCGATACCTTTCGCAGTGACACCTTTTAGCATCACCTTCTGCCTTTTCATTTCTTCTGTCATTTGATGATCCGAAAAAGAAAAAAAAGGTAATCGTGTCTACTTTCCCCGACGAGCTCGTTCACAAAGATCTTCTATAAAACTATAAAGTTAAGTCTAGCTACAGAAACACTCTATTCATATTCATATTCATTTATTTTGCATTCCATATTGTAAAAAAGATGTTACAAAGGGCTTAAAGCTAGGTATATAAATATGGACCCTGTAAGGGCACAGCAAGGTAGGAGAGAGGAAGAGGGCTTTAATTTTACTATTAATTATTAGTTGGTATACAAAAGTAACAACACTGAATCATAATTATTAATTTAAAATTTGTCATTTAGATATTCATTAATAGTATAATAGCATTTATTTAATAAAAATTGTTGTAATTTATTTATGAATGTATTAAATTTTGTACATTTTTAATCATTTCTGGTAATTTATTATAAACCTTCATTGACATGAAACACACTCTAAAGAAACCCTAGACAAAGAAACAAGTTCAATAACCGCTTCTACTCTTTATTTCATTTCATAAATATTTCTTTCAAAGCTTCCCTTTACAAGTAAATATTTCCAGTACTAAAGCTAATTCTCTTTTCTTGGCAATCTGTTTTTGTTAGTACAACTTTCTAACTTGCTCAGTTAGCGTTATTTTTTTAAATAAATATTTTATTATTATTGTTGAAGTTGGTAAAGAAATTATTACTTATAGAAGTTTCGTGGTTTTTTTTTTATTTGTTCGCTTTTTATGATGTGTAAGGTTTTAAGAGGGTCAGGAAATTACCGATACATTGGACTTGTTGATTGGGAAAAGGGATTATTAAATACTAGCTGTTGCGCGATCTTCGTCCGCGTGAAATTATCATAAAAATATTAGTTTCCTATTTGAATCGGATTGTATTAACAATCTCAAGGGATTTCATTTTTTGGCGCGGAACCCTAATCCATTTTCTAAACTAAAAGTAGCCTAAGTTACTCCTTATAACATCAGCTATCTGCCAGTAAAGACCCCGTCAAAATCGGTCCAGCCGTATCGGAGTAGCCGGAACAAACAGACAGTTCGACAGAAAAAAAGTAAAAAAGAATGTTTTTTTTTATTATAAATACCGTATATACTTTCATATGCATTCAATAAAAAGCAGATTTGTTTTAATTACAAACAGACCCTTCAATTTTATTTATATGTATAGAAGATAATAATATACATAGTCTAGGTCATTTATAATCGCGCCTGTATTCCTTGAAAGATAAGATAGCGGAACTGGTCTACAGTATAACTACAATAGTACATTTCGCCAGTTATGTTCACGTCCTATCTAAGCAAGCGAGCCTATTACCATCAATCGGTCGCAAATCCAAACCCTGGGCTGCTGAAAAAGTTCTGATGGTAAAACCTAATAACACTTTACCTGACTCGGGAGTCGAACCCGGAACCTCATGTTCAGCAGTAGTGCTTACTCACCAGTTATGTTTAAGTCCCAAGTAAGCGAGCGAGCCTATTGCCATCAATCGGTCGCAAATCCAAACCCTGGGCTGCTGAAAAAGTTCTGATGGAAAAACCGAATAACACTATACCTGACTCGGGAATCGAACCCAGAACCTCATGTTCAGCAGTAGTGCTTACGACCACTAGATCAACGAGGCACTCACTAAAAAGTTAATCGAGGTTTCATTTAACAAAATAAAAATCTGTTCTTATACCACTTTTCCAGTCTCCCTTTTTTCCGAGATCTTTCTTTTCTTCAAAGATAAAGAATTTCTCTATAATAAAGCAAGTGTAATTTAATGTTTACAAAATAAAAGACATCGCAACAGCACAATTATGTCTCATAAACTCGTAGTTAAAGCGCAAGGATCCGTTTTCTTAAAAAATAAAATTAAAATACAAGTAAGTAATAACAAATTCTCGCCATAAAGCTTACCACGATGACTCGACAGAGTATTAAATCTACATAGAAGCGACACAGCATCATGATAGTAAAAAAGGGTTGTAACACGCTTAACGAATCTGGGAGGCACATTTTGTTCCCGGCATTGTGATATTTTTTTTGGTCTAGACCTTAACTGGGAATTTTCTAGTTACGGAGATATTGAAGGTCAAATGTTATAACCTTAGTTTAAATACTTCCACTATTCAATGCATCCATCAGCACAACGGGATAACCCAATAACATTTTGTCCGACCTGCGAGGTAGTTGTGTAACACAGTCGCATTCCCGATTCTATTCATTTAGAGCATAAAACAATACTGTGTTCTATGAATCTCTTGAAACTCCTTCAAAATGCAATGGAAAACCGTGTTACGCAATTTTGGTGCTAGGATTTAACATAAAGCCTATTTCAGAGCGAGACCGGCGGGCGCCGGTCGCGAGTTTCGATATCCATAGGCTTGTATGATAGCGTTCACTGTTCAACGTGCGCTGGTCAACACGTCGGAACACCCTAGATTGGCGGAAAGTTCCACCGGCGCCCGCGCGTGTCGCGCACACCTGTTGAAGCTACGGCCATTAACGGAACCTCATGCACAGCGCTTACGACCACTAGACGAACAAGGCTGTCGCTTCTATGAATTTTTAGTCTATGACGGAGCTCAGCTTGGGGCAATAAATAAGATGGTAATTAATTGTCGTCGTTAGCAGACAGGATATTGAAAATAAAATATAATGAACGAAATTAAAACGGGTGACACTCAGCCGTAAAATGAGATGGTTGAAAAAAGTTTTTGGGGAGTCGGATTAAGGGCTTGTTTACGTTGGGGAGAAAATATAATTTACGTTCGAAAAATTAAATAAAAATGTCGCCAATTCTAGGGAACAGCAATATTAGGGCAACATAGTAGTTTGATAGCCTAGTGGCACCACTTGTATACCAACCTACTTGTATAACAACGAGACCTATGACTTGACAGTCCTACAGTCTAAGCAGGGCATGGTCAATCGCTAGGTACAGAGACATCCGCTTGTCGGGTAGCATACGTGTGTCAAAAATGCAAAGTCCGCTCTATAAGTCCTTTAAATCTCTTCGATTGTAAGTGAATATAGCCTATAGTGATCCCACTGCTGGGACACAGGCCTCTCTCTCTACAGTGTGACACTGGACACACAGACCGATTTGTTACTAAGTAGTAACAAGTCATCATCATCATCATCATCATCATTTCAGCCGAAAGACGTCCACTGCTGGACATAGGCCTCGGGACCAAGTGACGCCACATTGAGCGGTCCATTGCGACTCGCATCCAGCGGATCCCTGCAACCTCCACCAGTACCAATTATTGGATTACCATTATCTCTTCGTCGTGTCTCGTCTATCGCTCGTTAATACTTGAATATCTTTGCTTACAATATAATACCCTACATAGTTAATTTGCTAGTCTCCGTACCTACTCGTTTTCTATATATATAAAATGGTAAACTGACTGACTGACTGACTGACTGGGTGATATATCAACACACAGCCCAAACCGCTGGCCCTAGAGACATGAAACTTGGAGGGTGTGTTTTTTGTGAAGAGTAAGTAGTCCGTCAGTTTTGAAGTTAGGATCTTCAAATTTTTTGTTTAGGCTGACGATTGAAAGTTAATTTATACGTGTCGCAGCGTTTTTGACAATTCAACCCCCGAAGGGTTAAAAAGGGGGATGAAGGTAAGTAACTATGTTTGTTCGGGTGGGATGTTTTTCGACATCCACGCGGGCGAAGCCGCGGGCAAAAGCTAGTTATGTATAAACCAAATCGATTTTGATGAAATTAGGCGGAGAGCTAGCGCAGTACTCAGAAAAGGATAAAGGGTACCTTCCGGACCCGAAATAAAATGTTAGTTGCTTCCTCTAGGATAGATAAAAGGCATGTTGAAGCTAACCATTTAGATTCATACATTATCTATTTAGGGAAAGTTAGAAAATGCGATACTTACCCTTTTCCTGGTGAATTAGGTATTTTCGTGTCAATTTAAAGAAATTACTTGAGCTTAAGAAGGTAAATTACTTATGCAAGCATTTTTATGCAAAAGACAATAATTTAAACGAAGTAAGAATCGTCAAACAAAGCTAAGAATTCTCTCTTTTGACAGTTCTAACTTCAAGCAGTTACTAAACTACAGAATAAAAATCATATACAGGGTGAGACACCGAAGCGAAAACGGTTACCACGTATTCAGTACATCATTCTGAGCCCCCACACAGAAATTTTTCGTGCGTGCAGCCGGCTCCATCGAATTATAAGACGTTGTCACGTCAAAAAATATTTGCTGTTTCCTACAAAAGTGATTGTACCTACACGGTCAAAATGTATGGAACAGCCGATTTTTTCTTCCGATGAAAAATTTCTATGTGGAAGGCTCAGAATGATGTTACTGAATACGTGGTATCTGTTTTCACGTCGGTGTACCTTCCACCCTGTATAAGGAATTTTACTCAAGTTATCACTTTGAGTTGTTGATACATAGATAAGGGTGTGAGAATTGCCCCGTTAGTCTAGTGGTCGCAAGCGCGATTGCTGAGCATGTGGTCTTTGGTTCGAATCTCAAGTAGAGCTAAGTGTTATTGGGTTTTTCTTTCAGTTTCTTATTAGAAACTTGAGGTCTGGTTTTTTGCCTGGTTGAAAGCAATTGGCTCGTCCCCCATAACATGGGGACTTAAGCATTACTGGCGAAATGTGTACGATCTTTTATACACTTCTGCTCAAATTCAAATTCATTTATTTGTTAGAATGTGGTACAATAAAATGGTCTTAGGTTTAATCAGTGGTCTCATCACGTTCTGCCACATGTGGCGTGCAAATATTTGGTACATAATTATTACAAGACAAAAAAAAATTGTTTGGTATGAAATAAAATAACAATTTGTGGCATGTCAGTTAAAAATATTATCTGGATTACATTCAAAATATTATTTAATGTCAAACTATTAAAAAGATACGGTATGTCAATGTTAATAAGATTACAATTCAATTAGCATGTCAGTGTCATTCAAATAGTCGTTTAAATTATAATAACATTCTCAACCCTCTAGTGATCATAGACGTGATAAATAAAGGGTGTAAATAGACCCTTAACACATCCGAAAAACACTTGTTCTCCCCGTCTTTGCGATCATTTTTTTGTTCTAGACCATACCTGGGAATCTACTATTTACGGAGATATTGGGGGTCAAAGTTCGAACTTTTTCACAAGTTTTTTTTTAAATACATGTTTTTAATGTAAGATTTTTAGTTTACACACCTCCATAACCCCCGTACTATTCAATCCATCCATCAGCACAATGCTTTGAGTGCTTTCCATCGAGTCCTACCGTAAAACGTGATTTTTCACCCCAAAAAAAAAAAAGTCGATTCCCAGCAATAATTTTTGCGTAAAGTTACTTAGTTTGATGTACAGAATGCTTGGTTGTCGGCTATGTGAAGGGTCTGTTTACACCCTGTATGTAACATACCTATTAGGTTATACGATATTTCCTCTATGTAGACTTTAGAGCAAGTTTTATTAAAGCTTTTGAATGAAAAACATAAAACATTGTCCTCTTTGATTTTATGTCGGCCAAAATTTTTCAACCTCCTTATATTTTTTCCAATTTTTTCTTTTCTTTTCCATTACCCACAGCCAGGCCTAAGTTCCAGAATTCATAATGTCCCTACTACAAAGGGATGACCTTATAAGAAAAAGGGCCGACAATACGCACAATGGACTGCAAGCCTCCTTTGTATTTTACCAACTGAATTTTCCAAGGAACGGGAGGAATCTATGGTATTTTTTGGTCGCATTCCGGAGTCATTTGGGCGTAAGGCTGAACGCAGACTGAGTTTAGACCACAGATATAGATATACCTAGATACCGCAAGAGTACCTACTTCGCGAGGACGGCGAATTTCATGCTTTTTTTTTTCGGATGGGAAATCATCAAGAATTTCATGCTTAACGTGGCTACTGTCACAGAAAGCTAATTTGTTTAAAACAACAACGTAAAAACACAGACGAAACGTACAAAAGATATACAGGGTGGAGACGACAATGCGACAATAAATTAAACTGTATGTACCTCATGACGTTCCCAGTCTGCATACAAAAATTCAATCAAAAATTATTGGATATTTTCGATTGAATTTTGTATGCAGTTTATTCACAGGGCGTTATTTTTCATTTTTGGCATTTTATTTATTTATTTAATTTGGCTCTTCAACAATGAGTACACTATTACATATAATATAATAAAACATTAGAAACTTAAGACACAGAGACATACACAGAGACACATAGAGTAGATAATAGGCTACCACCAACAAGTTAACGAATCCCGCATCGGTATAAACGTTAAACACATGTTGCCAACTCGCCACTTCAAAAACCTTGGCCAAAATTGTCGTATTGTCGTCTTCACCTTGTAGAACTGTCCACACTGGAATTACAACTGCTTTAAGACGTCATGTGAGGCCACCTGGATTCGGTGTTTGTGCCGGCCAAAGCATATTTCTATAATTTTCCGGATGTCAGCTTGAAGTTTGCATTTGCGTCCGATTGATGACAATAGGAGCGCACCCTATTTCATCATCGTCTTCCAGCCTTTGTCCCATGTTACTTGAGGTCGGCGCAACATGTTTTTTCTTCCATTCTCCCCCTGTTAACCATCAACCTATCATGTGAGCCCCATTTCATGAGACTATCACCCGTAGTTTAAGTCGTGGATTGAACTTAAGTCGGACTAGACACGCCTACTTTTCACCCCATAAGTCAAATTGACAGCTACAGTTTGTTTATAATTTGACATATACGCCCACTTTTCAAGGGTTTTGTGGTACAAGAATCTTTTGGCGCTCGAATGAAGCTGACAGGGGGGCGCTGTTGGTAAACCTTTTGTTAATTGTTTTGTAAAAAATATTGAGAAAAGAAAGAGATGGCTGCGTTAGTTCCGATGTTTGCCCGCGCCAGAAGATCCTTGAAACCTATCTTGTGGGTGACATATGTACCTACTGAAATCCAAGTGAATCGACTTGTGTAAAATTGTTTTCTTGTTATAGCCAAAGCAAGATGAATTTTGAGGAGTATGTCGGTTATGTAGGATACGATATGCCATACAATTATTTATCGTGACCCGATGCCGACAACTCGTTAGAATGTGACATCAATACACAGTTCCAAAGGCACTTTCGATTTCAGAAGGAAACCGTACAAAAATTGGAAAGCCATGCGAGAGGTCTTTGCCCAGCAGTAGGACATAGAGGGCTGATATAAAATAAAATAGGGAAGCTACTGTAAAAGAAAACGCGGTCCGTTTTTGGTTCCAACGTTTTCGTTCTGGAAATTTTGACCTACAGCCCGTGGACGGCCCTTGTTGATAAAAACTATTTTCCGTCGCCTTTAATTTCGAAGCCAGCTAGTATGTAGTCGGGATTATTAATAAATGATTATTAATATTGCAAGCACTTGCAAATATCCGTGGTAAATATATATTAAGCACGGTTTCTTTTTCAAATCGGTAGGTATTGGTATCGGTATGTGTTCATTATCGTGGGATTGTATGAATTAGTAATCAAGATCGCGTAAATAATTATATTAGTGACAAATAGTCGTAATATGGAGTACCGTACACATAAAAGATGAATACAAGCTTAATTCACGTGATATTTCTAAAGCATGAGAAAACTAACGAACCATTTTGAATATCAGACAAAATGGTGCGAATGGTGCTTATGAGCGAGCTTGCCCATACTCATGTTGTTTTGTTTATACCTACGATACCACAAAGTCGCTCTCATCATCTATCTATACTTAAAAACATCATCAAGAGTCAAATAGGGCTTCGAAACTCACGTAGACGGGCCATGGCGCGCAGTGTTACGCAGGGCGTGCAGGGCGCATTTACCTATTAGTAAGTAGGTAGAATATTTCTGAGGTAGTCGTATCTGTAAATATATGTGAAAACCCGATTTTCGCGTTGGCTCGTGATACAACATCATCATCATCATCATTTCAGCCGAAAGACGTCCACTGCTGGACATAGGCCTCCCCCAAGTGTCGCCATATTGACTCGTGATACGCGACATTGATATTAAAAGTATTATGTCTATATAGATTCCTAATGAATCATTCGATTGTCGCCACCGGTGTCCAATCTCAAACCAAGTTATCAATATTTCACATATGTAATGTAATTGATATTACAATGAACAAGTTATAAGTAAGTACATGTAAGAAAAACGCGAGTCTGTATTGCTCAAATAAAATGAAATACTTACACTAACTATTATTTATTACCTATTCAACTTTAAAAGTAAAAGCTTACACATAAATCTTACATAACTATTATAAATGCGAAAGTTTGGATGGATAGATGTTTGTTACTCAATCGCCAGAACTGCTGAACAGATCTGGATGAAACTTGGTACAGAGATATATTATAGTCTGGTATAGCACATAGATTACTTATTATCCCAGAAGTAAGATCCCGTGGGCAATGCCCGAACTCCACGTGGGCGAAGCCGCAGGCATAAAATAGTAGCCAATAAAGCGATAGTAGGGTGACTTACCCGTGTTACTACCAATCCTTCTACCTGTAGTAATACGGATAATCCCATTGCCTTTGCGGTACTATCGCAGTAGTATATAGATTGTAAATAGAAGGAAAAAGAAAAAAATACAAATTTGATGCAACCAACTTGGATGTAGCGCTCGTCAGCCGCTGTTGTGGCCAGTTTCTGTAATACGACTATTGCAATAATAAAATAATCAAATCGAATTCTTATTCGCCGTTGCGTTTAGTGGTTTAGCCGGCTTATTTTAGGTTTGTTTTCATATGATACGGGAAAGGACAGGAGTAAGCTAAACATGAGTAGCAGGCGGCTTGCTACTGCTAAACGGAGGAAGAGAAGGGCCGATATGAAACCCACCATTATGTTGGGTGACCACAACCATGTCTTCCGCACAAACTCATTCTGCAGAGTAATGATGAGAGAATAAGCGATAACGAATCCAAAGAAATTCAAGGCTACTCGGTCCATCGTCCAACTGAATGCTTCCCTCAACTCTGGACGACCGGAACCTTCTAATCTCAGGAACTACTGGAGCCAATGGAAAAAATCTTTTAGTGTTGGATAACCCTTTTGTTGAGGAATAGGAGCGGAGCATTAAGAAATGTTGCGGAAACGGGTTTATTTTTAAATATAATAATCGCGGAAAAAGGTCGCGGGCAACGGCTAGTATGTTTATAATTGTGTGATGTTCATATTTATATTTTTGCCCTCTCGTTGGTCAACTAGTCATAAGCGCAATTGCACGGTGTGAGGTTATGGGTTCGATCCCCATGCATGCAGTGTTGTTGGGTTTTACTAACCTAGAGATTGGATCCAGTCTTACGTAGTCCTACGTGAATGAAAATGAAAAATGTCCTTTGTTTTTCTATGTCTATAAATGTGTAATTTAGATATTTTTTATACGTGATACTACTTTTAAATAAAATAAAAACCAGTTGGCTTGTATAATAATAATTTAATTTATTTTTTCGGCCTCGTCCCTTGTAACCTCACTGAATCGAAGTAGTTGGGCGGCACTCAAACGTTCGAGTTTTGCCTTTTGGTACGCTTCTTCTGCTGCCTTCACCACCACTTCTGCTTCTCCATTTTCAGCAGATGTAACTCCTCCTCTCGTTCCTCACTCCGTTTTAAATTTTTCGCCCGTACCTACTTTATTATAACTTGGGCGCGAACATATATTAGTATTAATTTGCTAAGTACAAGCACCTTCAAAAAACACTAATGAGAATATAAAAAATAAAATGCTTCGAATGAATACAAATAGAGTATTGGTGCCATACACAGATAATTTAACTTTCTGATGTACTGTAACGTGTAGAGATGAACTGAAAATCATTTGATCAACCCTACCAATAAACTGCGAGTTTGCTGACGCCAAGTCAGTCGAGTTATTTTCAGGTGGCCCTTGAGCCACCGGTACCGGTACCTCGTCTACCGGACGAAATTCCAGAACTGAAAAAAGAAAGTAAATATTTTTAATAATCTATTCATTATATTCGTTAATACAAATAATAGAATCAATAAAATTACTAGACTATAGGTGTACCGTCAGCAGGAGTTTCACTTGGCATAGTGTCACAGTCCATTGCGAACCTCGATTTCAAATCGGTGAAGGCCGGCAGCGCATCTTTCACTCCTTCGAGATCTGAGGACGCGGGGCCAGGATAGGGGCCACCCCCAGTCCTCATTCTTTCTTTTTTTTCTGGTCTTTTTCTTAGCCTTAATATTGGACCAGCACCTTTATAACTGAGATTCGGTTCTCTATAAAAAGAAAAGATTGCCTTTCATTACGATCATCAAACATAGACCAGGTATTAAAACAGCATACATGTTATTTGGTACTTACGCGCTAGTTAAATACTGAGTTATACTCTTGGGTTAGGCGAGCCCACAGCACATTTTGTCGCTGATGAGCTGCCCGGCAACGTAGTATTTTGAAGGAGCTTGTACTTGCGGACAAGTTCCTGTCCTGAGTTTTCACCATCCGAAAAGAAAATTCTTGATGCCATTATTTTAAGTGAAAATCTTAGAAATGAACCACGAAAAAATAAATATTTATTTTCAAGTAAATCCGTTTAAGTTCTTTGACAAATGATGTCAACCAAGAGCATTCGGTAGAACAACGATTTAAGACTTCTCTAGCATTGTGACGTATTTTAATGTAACATTTTTAGCATACAAAGCAGCTTGCAACCTTCATGCAAAATACTTATTTTGGGTTTGAAATGGACAGCATGTTTTGGAGGTAGATTAAGGTGAGTACTCATCTGAGCAATTAAACGTATTGTAACATTTATTGGTAAATTGAGGAATGATATAATACTGCAAGGTTGCGGTTGAAAAGGAGATGTAGAGACAAAAAATTAAAAGAATATGTTTGGATGATGGTCTTGTTGACAGGACGAGTAAAAGGCGACTAACAAAACCCGAAAGAGAACACCTTAGAAGGACAAAAATTATTGGTATTGTTCTTAAAAAAGGTCAGGTGGCAGTGCTCGCGACCTGCGTGCGTGTATGACCAGATGTATGAACGTGAACGAAGCAAAAGGAGTAAGCCGGTGGGGTTCTTTAGTGACTGTTCTTACTGTGTGGCATTTAGGTACTCTTCGTTGATATGTTGGATTTGCAAGTCGCGTGTGCTGCAATTTAATTTAATATTAAAAAAAAACACTGAGCGAATTAGGAGAAGTAACGACCAGCACGACCCCTAAGTCCACGCACCTCTTTCCATGTTGCACGATTTGCCCGCGCTCGTGTTTTTGCTCGATGAAATGTTACACAAGTTGCTTGTTTCTTAGCAAATCAAGTTTTAACAAAGTGTCAAGCGGCTCGATGTCTTGTTGCAAATGCAAGCTCTAGCTAGTCTGTCCTCACCTTTTGAACATCATTGAGTGGGTGTTGCTGATACCGTGGTGGGCGTTCCTCACCTGTTGCCATGACAACAAATGTCGACTTAAGTTCAAAAATGGACTAAGTCGGCGTTCTGGAATATGGGTGTAAAATTACCAAATATGGGTATTCAAAAACTCTGCTTACCCCTTAATGTAGTACAGTCGTGATGTATGTACGGTACTAGAATATCGAGTCAGAGCCATTGCGGATCGAACGTTACTGCATATATTCATGAATCAACGCTTATAGTCTTTGATCGCTGGAATAACTTGCGAAGCTGAGTTTTGATAACACGGGCTAAAAATTCAGGAAAAATAGTAACATTATTTAAAAGCACTATTTCTTTTTATATACCGTGAATACTGAAAAGACTATTCATTAAAATGTCCTATGTGATGATAATAAATAAATTAATAGTAAAAAAAACATCTTTAAAAACAAGCTTTTAAATATGTTTGTAAGGTCAGTTTCCGCCGCGGGAGACGCCCTGGGCGTCGGGGGTCACGTGGTGGCTCCCGGCCACCGTAGGCGCTGGCCTGTGGACGGCGAGCTATGGGCTAGCTCGCCGTCCGGCCGTCTTTTGACGACAGGCCGTGTCGATGGCGCGTTCGTGTTCCACGCGCGCCTCAAAGAGATGTCAGCAACGATGTAGGGGTCTGCAAGGACCGATGCCTGCCAGGGCTGCGGGACTGTTCGAAAGAGATACCGTGGCCCTGGAACACAAAGGGCAAAGAAGGAACATGGATGGGTTTTAGTCAGTACAAGTCTGACACTCCCTTCCGCTCCGCCCAGAGTGGGGGGGGGGGGGTCATTTGATGATTTTCCATCAGAAAAAAAAAAAAAAAAAAAAAAAAAGGTCAGTTTCTTTCGTATCTTTTTCAGCAAACCCTTTTATTTTATTGTTCATTTTCTGTATCTTATATATCGGATATGTCAGGATTTATTCCGTTAGGCTCGTACATCATGTGGGCAGATGATGGATTTCGTGCTTTGAAAATACACTGGGTGCCATATTACACTGTTTCTAGCAAAACTAACGAATTACTTGAGATTACAACTTAACACAATAACACGGGGTATAATGAATCAGGTACAGTTCCACGGCGTCTCAAGTCCGCCGTGATCAGACATTGACTGTCGCCCTCGCCTCGAGCTGAACCTCAGGGCTCTGTAGAGCACCCTGTGGTGTGGGTAGACTTATAAGTAGGTGGCGTGATGTCACCAACGGCGCACTTGCGATTCATTTTATGTCCATGCTAATGACCGGATCCGACATAATATATGTTACAACTTCTATCTCTGTAGAAAATGCCCAAGGCATTAATTCCTCCTTTGTACGGTTATTAGTCAGTGTGCATAAAGTTTTAATAAATAAATAAAAGATTCAAGTTTTCCGAATAGCATGCTATTATTTATCACAAATCAGTGTAGTCTTAAATCTACAGTAACTCGTAAACTGCATTATTTTATTTCATTTTATTTATTTATTTAGGATCTCCAACAAAAGATGTACACAGATCATGCAAAATAAATAATGGACGACAAAAGTATCACGTAGTGTACTCCTTCACATACAGGAGACCACAGCATGCATTATAAAATTCATATCTAATCTAGTTTTTTTTTTTTTTTTTTTTTTTTTTTATTCATAGTACTAATTAAAATATCAAAATACACTCCACTCATTTATAAATTACTTTATTTTTTTATAACATGATTAAAGAGCGTGTTCAAAAACCTCTGCAATAGCAAGAATAAAACAATTAAACTAACGTAACAACTAAATTAACGTTTCCAATTAATAAAAAGGTAGGAGGAGTTTGGTGCGCCATGCAACGAATCATAAAGAAGAAGGATCAAAATTCACCCACGTCCTACAGCGACAAGAAGTATCTCAAAAAAAAGGTAAAAATGTATATAAAAAGATGGCATATTTCCAAACTCCATCCTTACAGTCTAACACATAAAAAAATTGCTATGAAAATTCGTTCAGGGGAATATCGAAAATGAATGTACTACTTTACTGCATGATTATTATTTGAGAAATACTTGGCTATCTTGACTTGACTCCAATTATTCAATTATCCATCATCGAACAACAAAGGTTTTTTTCACTTATTCGACCACCGAACATCGAACTAGTGAGAATTATAACTTGATTGTTTGATCATTGGCATTGTTGATTAGAATAGAGTAGACTAAGTTAGAGTAGGGTAGACTATGATAAATTCCACATAACATTCGATATGGTAATCCCATTTTCAATACTGTTGTTTTTTTTTTTCTTTTGGTTCGATAAAACTTTAGTATTAGCCAACTATCCTGACTTGTGATAAAGCTTTATTGACCGTAGAAGGTATTTTTAAGAGGAACCTATTACTTTATAATTGTAAGATGTTAAGATTTTTTTAAATAATAATGCATATTCAAATAATTTTATTTGTAGAACAGGTAAACAAAAGAAAAGACGTCAATATTAATAAAATGAGCGCTGTGTCTTACCGTCAATGGCGTTCAAATATTCAAATTATAATTTCTGAATAATTGCTAAAAAATAATAGGTTATAATAATAGTGGGTTTTCATATTTTTCATTATGTAGTTGTTAATAGTAATAAATGATCTATTTTGTTGACCTATCGTGAAGGGTTTGAAAATAATGTCCTCATAAGGTGCTGGATCCAATCACGACACATTCGAAGAAGAGAGTACTTTACCTATACGCTTTACAACACCGAACTTGAAGGGAGAAATGCAATAATTGAATATTGTTGTTCATGCATACATGGGCGCAGGACACTGGGAGTATGCGCCCATAATATGACGATCATATATAACTTAGGTTGGATGAGAAATAATCCAGAACCTATGAACCATCCGGCACAATTCTTAAATAGTGTATTAAGATATGGAAATTGAATAAAAGTTATGTAAAATATTTTATATGCGCCCGACCCAGTTCTAGATAATGGTAATATCACGCTGTATGGCGATCGACTTATCGTTTCTTACATGACTGTTGTTGCCAATAAGCCTGACATTGAGGTGACAGATCGATTTTAGCGTAGCGCAATGATTGTTGACATAACGGTCCCGCTGAGTTGCTGGTTGATCTGAGGAGGTTCTAGGTTGGCAGTTGGATCAAGGGCTTGATTAAAAAAAGCAGAACTTCTGGACACAGCACGTATTTTTATGAGGTTCCTCTCTCAAGAGTCCTAACAACCGGTAGCTCTAAACCTGTTCCCGAAGCTGGTGGGCTACTTTTTTATATTTTAATGTTTTTTTGTGTGGGTGTACTATTAGGTACATATCTGCCTAACCCTTCTGGGATTACAGGCGTGGTGTTATGTTATGTTTAGTTTTTATATATATTTTATAGATTCCTATATAATTATCCGAATATTTAAAAATGTAAACGATGTCTGACATCATGAAAAAAAAAATCTAAATAATAATAATCTATAGTTGTAACATGGTTGTAACATAGTCTACCCTACTCTATCTTAGTCTACTCTATTCTATTTAACAATGCTAATGATCAAACAATCAAGTTATAATTCTCACTAGATCGATGTTCGGTGGTCGAATAAGTGAAAAAAACCTCTGGTGCTCGATAATGGAACTCAATAATTGAAGTCAAGCCAAGATAGCCAAGTATTTTTCAATATTGTAGTACATTCATTATAGAAATAACTGCCCCTGAACTAATTTTCTTAGCAATTTTTTTTTAATGTTGGACTGTAAGGATGGAGTTTGGAAGTATGCCATCTTTTTATATATATTTTTATCAATTTTTTGAGATACTTCTCGTTGCTGTAGGACGTGGGTTAATTTTGTATGAACCGTGCTCCTTCTTCTTTAATTAGTTCAAACATGTTTTTAATTAAAATTTTCCGGAACATACTAGTTATAAGCTGTGTGCATAATATTGTCCATTTATTTTGACAATAAATCAAGTTGTGTGTACTCATTATATTTCAACCGTGTTTTTTAATGGGACTACTTCTTGAATGTGTTTTGATTTTCAACGCTCTGTTCAACACCGAGAGTAGAAATTCCAGTAATGATAAATGGGCACTTATCCTGGTTTTTGGTTGGATGGGCTTTTGTTTTATTTATTTATAAAGCTTTGTTAATACCACACAATCAAATAACATTTAAAAATTCTACATAAGGAACCTTGATTATAAAATCAACAAATAATTTACTGAAACGTTCATAATGATTAGATTTAATTTCATATGAATTGTAAAAAAGGTAAAGTTTTATTTTATTTTATTTTTTTCTTTTAGTCTTATTTTTATCATTAGTTTAGTCCTATTTGTAGTCTGTATATAATGTATGTAAATTGAGTTGTTTTTTTTTTATGAATAAATTAGCTATATATTATTATTGTAAATTGAAATATAATATTTATTAGAGTTTTGATATTATGATTGAACATTGTAAAATAACATTAGTGTGTCACCCCTTCGGGTAAAAGTCTCCTCCACAGAATTCCACATCTCTCTATTCGAAGTGGTGGCTAGCCAGTCTCGTCCAACTTTCACAACAATCTCGTCCTGCCAACGAGCGTACGACCGGCCTCCGTTTCTGGTAACAAATGTGGACCTGAAGGTCCATAAGACCTTTAATCCATGATGCCTTTCCCGGTTGATGCCAATAGGCTCGCCCCCTATTTCATTGAACTTAAACAGACCTGGCGAAATGTGGACACACTACACGTGCACCTTGGCCTAGCTGTCAGAAATTGCAAGCGTGATGAAATCCATAAACTCTTCTCACGACATGGCTTATTCCTCTATGTGAGACAAAATCTTTGGCCAGTGCGGTGTAACTACAAAAATATTCAGCTGTTAGTATTTTGTATGAGTTTATTTTTAACCACGTGACTCCTTTGCGCAATGCACACCCGCAATGCATGAATATTTGATCCCGACGACCAACCGTCGACACTAGCTTAAGGTCCTTACTCCACTTTAACCATAGCTAAGAGTCGCTTCAGAATCCTTCGAAAACTTCATCAAGAAAAAAGTAGTTTGAAGAAAAGAAATGGAAAAATTTCCTCGCTTGCATTTTTGGGGACTTTAGTGGAGATCTGCCTTTACAGGAGTTGATGTTTTATTTGCAAATGGCGACCATTCATGGTTGCGAGAAGTTGGCTGTCAAAAATGTGTGTTGGGTTTGCTCGCAAGTTTTCATGAAATACGAGCGAAAGGTGTGATAGGCGGTGTTGCTTTTGGTTTTTTTAATCAACTTTTGGTTCGCGGCTTTGCTAGCGTTAATTTAGAACTTGACAATCAATTCGGATTGTAGTCTGCTTCGGATTGCAGCCCGAAGAATTTCCAAACTTAAGTGGCAATGGGCAGGGCACATTGCTCGCAGAACGGATGGCCAATGGGGCCGAAAAGATCTGGAGTGGTTACCGCGAACCGGAAGACGTTGCGTTGGAAGGCCTCCCTCTAGGTGGACCGATGACCTGGTGAAGGTTGCGGGGATCCGCTGGATGCGAGTCGCACGTGACCGGTCAATGTGGCGACACTTGGTGGAGGCCTATGTCCAGCTGGGACATCTTTCGGCTGAAATGATGATGATGAGGAACTATCAAAGAAAACAAAGCTTATAATTCTAACTGTGACAGTTCTAACTTCAAGCAATTACTATTTAAACCACTGAATAAAAATCTTATCTTAAATAATGACTTTTATTCAAGCGATCACTTTGACTTGTTTATAGGGTGTTAGACTAGCGGACCTGGCGGGTTACTATGACGTCTTAAAGTAGGAGTAATTAAATAAAAAAATAAAATAATTAGTAAATTCCAGTGTGGGAAAGAGACAGAGCTATACACGTTGTCTAGCGCCATCTCTTTCCCACACTGGAATTTACTAATTATTTTATTTTTTTCCACCTGGACAAAAATGGAAATCGGTTTCAAAATTTCAATAGGTTTTCGGCAGCTTGTATTAATTCAATACTTTTTTGTTTGAACAACATAATGTTGTTTTATCTCAAGATAGAAGAATTTTACTAATATTATTCCTTTATTTATTATCTATACATATAATTTACATTTCATAGTAATTTAAAAAAACATTTAAAAATATAAAAAATAGTAGCCCACCGGCATCGGGAACAGGGTCCGAGCTACCGGTGTTGAGGGCTCTTGAGAGAGGAACCTCCTAACGATACGCGCCGATATATTTACTAATATTATTATTTTCTTGCTATGATTTCTTAGCTCCTTGTACAAGCATGTCTTAGTAAAACACATCTGACAGATGACACATCTTTATGCAAACCGCGGTGGACCTCGCTTTGACGGAATATTCTACAAGTGTGGGACTGTATAAATAAAGTTCGGAGCTTGCATTTGAAATATTAAAATGTCTTGCGAAGTTACGGGTATTCCTCAAAGCGCAACTAAATTATTCCTCGAAGCGCAACCATTAGTTGCGCTCACAAATTCAAATTTAAAATATTATGTGTTTATTCCTCAAAGCGCAACCATTATTGAAAAAAAAGTAATGAATCCATCATACTCCATTTTTCATCATGGTTGCGCTTTGAGAATAAAACAAATATTTTTAATTTGAATTTGTGAGCGCAATTAATGGTTACGCTTCGAGGAATAAATTAGTTGCGCTTAAAAATTGTTGCGCTTTGAGGAATATCCCGAAGTTAGGTCCAGAGGTAGTTTATTGAATTATGTCGTTTTTATCGTTAGTGATAATTTACAGTTCAAATGTTTCTGTTAACACTAGTCTTATTAATGTATACCAAATTTTTGTTGTCAACTTTTCTTAAAAATTGTATCTAATACCTTCGCAATGGATACAGCTTTAAAATGGATACAGCGCGTTTGGTAGGAGGTTCCTCTCTCAAGAGCCCTGACCACCGGTAGCTCGGACCCTGTTCCCGATGCTGGTGGGCTATATTTTATATTTTTTTAATATTTTTTTAGTTTTTTTTTAAAGAAATATGTAAAAATATAAAAGATATGGGTAAAGAAATGAAAAAAAAAAACGAAATAAAAACGTTTTACCAGGCTAAAAAAACAATTCCGAAAATCTTCGACACAAAAATATTTTCCAAGCGATGCAGAATTCAACCTAGCCGAAGTTCTACAGGCTAACAAAACAGTTGGAAAGCTAGAAAGTTCCGCTCAAACCGTACGAGGTCTGAATTCAGTGTAACTTCATGAATTCTTCACAAATGCTGCTTGTGAAACCGTCTGTTCTCAAAGCATATTTTTCTATTGTTGTGTGCACAAGGAACGTTGTGTTTCCGTTCTGTCAGTTAGAGAGTTTGTACCTATTCAGTTAAAGGTGTAGCATTGAGAATGCAGTGTTTTTATAATTAACTAGATGTTCCGCGTTGCGTAGCAATGCACCTTTTCCTACCTACTACCTACCTACTAACTACCTACACACTACCTACCCACTACCTACCCACTACCTACGCACTACCTACCTACTAACCACCTAAGAAAGAAAGAAAATACATTTATTTGGCACATGCCACGAGGGCACACAATATAAAACAAAAAAAAAAACAGAAAAAAGAAAAACTTAAAACTAAACAAAAAATGTAGGTAGCACTGTATGTCTTATAGCCGCGCCAAATAGGACCAGTTCAGCAAAATGCCGGGCAACTAGTGCCTGACGCTGGTTTTCAACTGGACCTGGATTAGAGAGGTCACGGATGTAAAACAGTTTTATGTGTTGTGTCAGTGGTGGTGGTGAAAAGGTACTTAAATATTATGAATAATAGATGTGTACAAAAAATTAAATAAACATACAGTAAATTATTGCTAAATAAACTACGAAATAATAAATATCGTGAAAGTGCAAAACAAAACAAAAAAGTAGATAGATAAACGGCACGGACGCATGATAGTAGAACCTGTTTGACACGATGACTATTTACGCACAGTATTATATTTCATTTATCCATGCATTTCGCTCAATACGCTGCAAGCAGTCGAGCGCGACGGACTAATTACATTAACGGAAAGATTTCCTAATAGTGGATCGGTATAACAGATTAATAAAATGATATCACTGTCATTCGTACATAGATGGAAGGATGGAGATGAAAGGTAAGTGGAAACTGTATTACGCTCAGGTTAATTTAGGTGGGAACGTAGATCATATAACGGAGACATTTAGAGCAACCATAAGAACCTTTAACCTAAGAACCTTCTCCTGACAATAACAAACACAACAAAAAAAAAAATGAAATCGGTCCAGCCGTTCACGCGTGATGGCGTGACCAAGGAAAATAGGGATTCATTTTTATATTATAGATATAACTGCCTCGTTAGTCTAGTGGTCACAATCGCGACTGCTGTACATGAGGAGGTCCTGGGTTCGATCTCCGGGTCGGCCAAAATGGTATTGGGTCCATAAGGAATTTCTCAGTAGTTTTCGCAGCCACGGAGTCTGGATTTGTGCCCGGTTGATGGCAATAGGTTCGCCCCCATTACACTTAAACATAACTGGCGAAATGTGGGTGTACTGTTAGGTACATGATTACAAGCGTGGTGTTATGTTATGGGCGTATGTAAACTGCAGATCGTTAAGTGCTATTAAATAGCCAGGAATGTGTGCTATTCAATTTGGCAATCTCTTCTGAACACCAAAGCAAAGCCGAAGCAATTGCCTCCTATAAATTCGGCTTTCATTCGACTCTTACCGTTCGGAAACCTTCGTTTGGTCTTTAACCATCGCTGAATCGTGTTTGAGTCAGCTCGGCACATTTCGAGCTAAGAACGGCTTCATCGAAATCCTACAATCCTACTTAACATTATTAAATGCTAAAGTTTGTAAGATGTATGGATCTTTGTTCTTGTTTCACGCAAAAAGTACTAACCAGATTTGGATGAAATTTGGCATACAGATAGTTTATAACCTAGACTAGTTTATGCTCGAAGCTTCGCCCGCGTGTATATCAGTCAGTCAGGACTTTGATTCAGAATTTTATATTGGGGGATGATATTGGAAAAACTGTGATAGACGTTTCTCGCCATTTTAACTGAAGGGTACGTAAAAAATTTTCAAGACAATCGACCCCGAGAATAATTAGTTTCACCCTATTTCACCCTCTTAGGGGTGGAATTTCGAAAAACCCTTTCTTAGTAGTACTCCCTCCAAATTTCATGTCTCTAGGACCAGCGGTTTAGGCTGTGCGTTGATATATCAGTCAGTCAGGACTTTGAATTTTATATGTATAGATTAACACATAGGATATCTTTTATTCCGGTAGTACGATCCTCTGAGTTTTTTACCGAACTCCACGCGGGCGAAACCGCGAGCATAAGCTAGTACTCGTATGTATTCGATTTTGGCGCCCTCCTGTGAGCATGTGTGTGAATAGTTAAGAATATTTTTACAAAAATACACAGAACAGTTATGTAAATGACATGGTTGGTTGCTTGGTCTCCATGTTTCGTGGTTTTAATTCCTGCTCAAAATATACAACTTTTAATATGGCTTGCAATTGGCCTGGCTGTTTGTGTCTGTAAAATTTTTGTTTTGCAAACACATTCTCTTTAGAGAAATATCCATTGCTGGGAAAACTGTGCCGCATATGGAAGCGTTTTCATTGAGTTTGTGGCCGCAGAGAAACCAGTCGTGCCGTTTTGGTCTGTCATAGCTTTTTTGGCAGCTTCGCCACTGCGGTACGCTGTTGCTGTTGGCTTCAATTTTTTTTTTTTTTTTTTTTAAATGCTTTCGGAAAAAAAGTGGGAACTTTTTCTAAAAAAAAAATTAACGAAACTCATTCTACGCTTTGCTAATATAACAATAATTTCCTGCTTCCGTTCTCCGTAATTTTATTAAAACATTAAAGGAACATTTAGGTACTTTTGAATATAATTTTGTTAAGTACATTAATGTTATCAGAACATGTAATAATGAATGAGGAAGTCGGGGAACTCGGATCGATGACACTTTCTTATGTAAATTGGATTTTTGATTACCTTCCCGTTTACTTAATTTTGATAAATGGGTGAAATTATGTTTAAGGACATGATTGGGTTGTTACTTAGTGGTTTTTATGGGGTATTTTTGAGAGCTATCTTACTTGATTTATATCAATATCTTCAATGAAAATAGGTACCTTAACAACAAGTAGAAATAAATAAGTATACAGGGTGTAAACAGACCCTTCACGAAGCCGTCGTCCAAGCATTCTGTACATCAAACTAAGTACTTACGCAAAAATTTTTGCTAGGAAACGACTATTTTTTTGGGGTGAAAAATTACGTTTAACGGAAGGACTCGATGGAACGAACTCAAAGCATTGTGCTGATGAATGAATTGAATAGTACGGGAGTCGTGGAGGTGTTTAAAGTTAAAATCTTACATTAAAAACATGTATTTAAAAAAAAACTTGTGAAAAAGTTGGAACTTTGACCCCCAATATCTCCGTAACTAGAAGATTCCCAGGTGTGGTCTAGAACAAAAAATTGATCGCAAAGACGAGGAGAACATGTGCCTTTCGGTTTCGTTAAGGGTCTATTTATACTCTTTATTTCTAATATTCTAATTAATGTTTTTTTCTTTGGTGTAAAGTTAACCACGAATTCAGTACACCATACCCCCCCCCCTCCCTCCCCGACCCACATAGAAATTTTTAATCGGCAATTTAAAAAAAAAAGCTGCTGTTCTGTTGACCGTGTAGGTCAAAATGTATGGAACAGCAGTTTTTTTTTTTATGTATAGCACTTTTGTAGAAACCGCAATATTTTTTTAAATTGCCGATGAATAACTTCTATTCAGTACCTATATTTGCCAGTTAACAAGACACTAGAGGATCTGACTGTCCGGAACGCCTACATAAAGTAACAACCTATCAGCGGTAACGTTAACGAAAAAGTTATGCATGTATTAGATTGTTAACATTTTGCACAACTGTAACAAAAAAAATTACAAACAAAAAAAATACTAAATTACTCAAAATTACTTTTGAGTAGCGGAATTTACGCTGAATTCGGTTTCATACGAAAGTCCTGTTTGGTCGCCGTGTGGTACAAACATGATTAGTATGAAACCGAGTGCAGCGTAAGTTCCGCGACTCATCACAGCTCAAAAAATTGAATCGATTTGCAACATCCAGCCAATGCCAGTTCCTCGATTGAAGACCATTGTTAAAGAACAAAGAAACTCTAACATGTCACCGTTCATTGTCCAGCAAGTTGGGTTCAGCATACTGCAAAAGGTCTCATGAAAGTTCAACATACGTGTAAATAATATTATCTTAGTCACCACACTCCAGGTTAGTGACCTAAGGTCGATGACTACCTCTAAGCACAAGGTATAAATATTATGATGAAATAACTAAGAGACACGCTACAGTAGGCAACAAACTCGATTTAGAATTACATTAAACATACCGCGGGTAGTATTTTGCGGACTTGTGAATTTTTCGTGCAATACCATGTAGGAACTTCACTATCCATCCTACATCATGAAATATCTTGCGTCTGAATGGCATCTAGGAGTCAACCTAAGAGATTTTCGGCTACTTAACCGAGCTATCCTGTAGACTTAAGAGTACGGCCTCCTTTCAACTTTTCTTACCTCTAAAATAAGACCTCGCTGTGCCAATCATAATAATCTAAGCTTCAGTATTCTCATTTACATTATGAAGAGGCTGTTTCTGCGGATCAAGTGGCCCATTGTTTGTGGAACAGCAACACATTTACAGTCCGGTCATCAATAAAACTCCACTTTAAAAGCAACTATTGACCACAATTAGTTGCCACTACCAGTAGCTTAGTTTGCGGCAACGCTAAAATATGAAAGAATACATAGTTCTATTATATTATAGGGATGTGTTAGCATTTTAATATAAAAAATGATTAATGTGCAAATTTTTCGACGGTCGGGGACCAAATTGGTTTTAATGAGATTTTTTATATTATCTATTCTTAAAAAAATGATATTGCTTTATTAGTCCGTTATGATAATGTTTGGGCTTTCAAAGAATAAAGATTGAAGGACAAATATTAGTGATTTTGTTTGATTATTTTTAATAATGTAGACACGCTCGAATATTGATTAAGTTTTATGAGTTCGTTATTTGAAAATATTTGCGAATTGGCCATTTTAAGAATTAGTCCTTTTACGAATTGGCCATTTTAAGAATTAGGCATTTTTACAATGCTAGGCATTTTAATAATTTGGCATTATTCGACTAAGCCAATTTTTTCTTAATTTTAAAGCGGTCGTAAATAATGACAAAGAGATTGAGCTTCCACAATCTGTTAAATTTCTTTAATAGATTTTCAACTTTATCGCTGGAGTTTTAGGTTCAAGATTGATTGGGAAAATTTGACAGTTTCGAGTAGCTTGATGTGCTGGCATCTGCACACTGACTTTTACTTTAGTTTTCCTATACTACCGAGTTCACTGAAGGTCAATCTCTTTTCAAGCTTATTATTTAGAGCATAAGGGTGAAAAGTTGCATAATATAAAAAGGTGACTTCAGTTTTGACGTTCGCGGCGCGCCGTCTTCTGTTTTTGTTGGTCTGAGATAGCAACAAGCGCAATCAGTGGCTTCCATAAATATGAATAAAATTATGAAAATTGCAGCAGGCATAGTTTCTGTCACGGCTCCGGTGCTGCGGGGCTCCGGCGGTCCCACGCGAACTTATCGTCACAGATGGTATACAGGGTGTAAACAGACCCTTCACATAGCCGTCAACCAAGCTTTCTGTACATCAAATAAGTAACTTTACGCAAAAATTATTGCTGGGAATCGACTTTTTTTTTTGGGGTAAAAATCACGTTTTACGGTAGGACTCGATGGAAAGCACTCAAAGCATTGTGCTGGATGGATTGAATAGTACGGGAGTCGTAGAGGTGTGTACAGTAAAAATCTTCCATTAAAAACATGTATTTAAAAAAAAAACTTGTGAAAAAGTTGGAACTTTGACCCCCAATATCTCCGTAACTAGAAGGTTCCCAGGTATGGTTTATAACAAAAAAATTATCGCAAAGATTGGGAGAAAAAGTGCCTTTCGGCTATGTTAAGGGTCTATTTACACCCTTTATGTGAAACGAATGTATTTTTAATTTTAAAATCGACGTATTTACGTTACGCTTACATCGCGCGCTCGTGTTAGGGCTTCTGGATGCACCCTTATAAATGTAAATGTGAGTTTTTTTTTTGTTTTTGTTATGCTCTCATGCCCTCATAGCTGGACGTGTTTCGATGAAATTTAGCGTTCAGCTAGACCGTGACCTGCGATATATCGCGGTATTGTGTTCCTGTGGTACTATTTCCGACCTCGAGGCGGACGAAGCCGTGGGCAAAAGCTAGCATTTAAATACAAAATCAACATTACCTACGGTTATTTGAAACACAAAGGTATTGGGTACATAAAATCGACAATCATCGCTTGAATAAATTTCGAAATAACACCGGTTGCCGTCGGGTTGCTCCGAAAATGGACGCTCCACTCTTCTAATGTCCAACCTTTTCTGATAGGTGCTGAGTTATAAACTTTAGCGGGGAGGCTTAAAATCTATTCTAAGTCTTCAGCTTTATAATATTAATATAATATAAATATTATTAATATTATAAAGCTGAAGACTTTGTTTGTTTGGTTGAACGCGCTAATCTCAGGAACTACTGGTTCGAATTGAAAAGTTATTTTAGTGTTGGATAGCCCATTTATCGAGGAAGACTGTAGGCTATATAACATCACGCTGCGTAAAAAGAAAACAAGTCAGAAGCGGCGAGTGAAACCGCGGGACACAGCTAGTTAAAAATAAAGAATCTTCATTTTGACAGATACCAAGTATTTGGAGCTTTAGCAAGATTTTGTAACAATATTTGGATTTAAAAGAGTGTCCATGGAGATCTACGCTTTGAAATGGGTAACTATAGTACTTTCACAAGTTATTATGCCTTGTGACTGTGACTGTAGCTTCGTTTTCTTTGATTTTCTGACATTCAAAAGTGCCTGTAATGTTTTCCGCACGCAAAATACGCGCTTTGACGTGGAGTTGCGGACACCAGCCCGTTATACAATACAATACAATGGTTTAATTGAAATAAATGCTTTGAGTTTAGTCATTGTCCAACGTGTGTGGATGTAAAAAGTTGATTCTTCCGCTGAAAACAGCAAGACTTATTGTGAAAGATGCACGCTCCAAAAAGCTACGAACACTGTTGTCGTAACTGTTCTTTGTGGCATAAGTTGGACTCATAGCCTGTTTCACTATACATTTACGAGACAGAGTGACGAGAATGGACATCATCATCATCATTTCAGCCGAAAGACGTCCACTGCTGGACATAGGCCTCCCCCAAGTGTCGCCACATTGACCGGTCCCGTGCGTCTCGCGTCCAGCGGATCTCTGCAACCTTTACGAGGTCATCGGTCCACATAGTGGGAGGCCTTCCAACGCAGCGTCTTCCGGTTCGCGGTCGCCACTCCAGAACTTTTCGGCCCCATCGGCCATCCGTTCTGCGAGCAATGTGCCCTGCCCACTGCCACTTAAGTTTGGCTATTCTTCGGGCTACGTCGGTAACCTTGGTTCTCTTGCGGATCTCCTCATTTCTGATTTGATCACGCAAGGAAACTCCGAGCATAGCCCTCTCCATTGCCCTTTGGGTGACTTTCAGCCTTCTGATGAGGCCCACTGTGAGCGACCACGTTTCGGTCCCGTATGTAATCACTGGCAACACACAGTGGTCATAGACTTTCGTCTTGAGACACTGCGGTAAGTTGGACGAGAAGATACCACGCAACTTCCCGAACGCTGCCCAGCCGAATCGGATTCGACGATTGACCTCGATTGACGAGAATGGACGATGAACCCCAAAAATACCGTGGCAAATGAAGTAAACGGGAGAAAGCATATACCAACCTGGATGAAATTGAATGATGAAGAAATATTTGTATGGCTTAGATTGTATCTGGAAGTTAAGCAAAGGAGTGATTTATTGTGTATGCTTTTAATAATAATATCATAATAATTTATTCAAATAAACAGATTTGTTCATTGATTATTATGATATTATTATTTAAGAAAAATGTTGTAAATCTACAATCGTGCCTGTGCGTGTGTATATGTGTGTGTGTGTTTGTGTGCGTGTTTAATTTTGGGTAGTGTGTGAGTGTGTATTTGAGTGTGGGTTCGTGCGTTTGTGTGCATCTGTGGGAGTAATTCTCTTCTTCATCTTTTTGTAGATTTTTAATGTCACCTTACTCGCTCATCGCCTCTGCCTTGCACCATCAGCTAGACAATCCAGCAAGTCATGTGGCGCGACCCTTGCGGTGGCTTTTACTTAAAACCTCTTTACATTAGGAGGACGACTGACTGTGCTGATTGTAGACCGGTGTCCTAGGTGAGGGACAAATGCGATACGATGCGATATCGAGCTGTCATCAAAGAGTATTTTTTCAGGGAATTTATTGTGGAAAACTCCATTGTCAACTTCGAGGACCTCGTGGGTAAATAATAATAGCCGTAAGGGTCGATCTTCAAGGTTAAGCAGTGCTTGTCGAGGTTGCTCCGTGGATGGGGATCATCATCACATACTAATTTTCCTCTGTGCCTCACAAAGCACGTTAACAATTTTTACGTTATTTGAAAAAAAAACTTGCAGATTATTTTGGTTAGGTTAAATTAGCTTTTTACCATTTGGATGACGTATCAGATTCAGATTTAAAGCTTTTAAATCTAAAAGATTTTTTTTTTAGAATGTACACACATTTTCTGGCAAAATCAAGTATCCGAATTATATTCGTAAATATCACCTCGCATCTTCTCGTGAGACAACAGGATAGGACGCAGACAGTGCGAATATACCAACCCTTTAATGTATCTCTACCCGTGTTCACCCTTCAAAATTCCTACTACTTCCTATTACTTCACTACTCAACACACATTTCATGTGTGTTGAGTAGTGAAGTATACTTAGAATGGGTTTCTTTGTTTGTTTGTTTGACCTTAGTACGCCATTTAGAGATTGAAGTTTTAAAAGCCTGATCCCATAGCGTTTCGTGTGAGTCTAATATCTCATTTTAACGTGATTCATATTATTATCCTACTATGATTCTGCTTTAGGCCCCCAGGTCTAACACAGAAGATTTGAATTTGATTTTTTTTTTTTTGCTTTTTTGATTTGATTTGTTTTGATTTTTGAAAGATTTGAATATCATCCATCCATCCAGGCTTCTCATGGCACACGGCAAATTATCTTAACTTTGTAATCCAAATAGTAATGTAATATAATTGCCAAAGACAGATAAATGGAAAGAGGGAAGGGAGGCGTTTGCCCTGCAGTGGGACACATCAGGCTCATAATTATAATCTATACTTAATATTATAAAGCTGAAGAGTTTGTTTGTTTGGTTGAACGCGCTAATCTCAGGAATTACTGGTTCGATTTAAAAATTATTTTAGTGTTGGATAGCCCATTTATTGAGGAAGGTTTATAGGCTATAAAATTTCACGCGGACGAAGGTCGCGGGCAACAGCTAGTAATAATAATAAATAATAATTGTAATCTAACACTGTTTTAAGCTTTCACGGTTTACAACTAAACTTATACTGTCACTATCAAAACTGTCAACATCGGGAGCTCAAAATAATGAACAATCACGGAAGATATCCCGTAAGTGACAGTATAAGTTTAATTGTAATCTAGTTTGTAAACCCTGGCTGGGGGCCTTAAATTCATTTGAGGTCTTACATACTTTTTCTTTCTTTCTTTACCGAGTTTAAATACGAAGGGTCATGTAAAAAAAAAAACAAAATATAATGAAAAATCAAGTTCGAAAATCAATTTTCAATCAGATTAAACAAGTATCTAAAAGAAAAATATTCCAATAAAATGTCGCTGCAAGAGACAAGTCTACAAATTAATGTATCTTTCAAAAACATATACATTAGAGAAAAACTTCATTAAATACAATCTCTTTTCAAATGTCGCTTTTAATTTGTTAACATGCTGTCAACGAGCCGTGACGTCAAAGGCGCGACGATGCAAGATACCTCCATTTTCAATATGGCGGAGTCACTCTATCACTTAAAGTAATTGAAAAATTCTTCACACCTAGACTTCGCTTATTTATTTTGTGACTAGATTTTTTGTAGACGACATGGTGGACAATGAACATTGGACGTTGCCACGTTGACGTGGGTTGTTGTTTCGCGGATGACGTGCGGATTTGGAGCGGATGATCCGCGAATGTATCGCGGACGTTTTGTCAATTTTTTTTCGTAACACTCATTTCATTTCTCTACATAACATAACATCACGCCTGTAATACCCAAAGGGTAAAACAGAGGTGTACCTAATAGTGCACCCACATTTCGCCCCTATTACATAGCTTTACTGTTGGCCATGGCTGTACTATGTAAACCTAACTAGAAAGTGTATCATATACCATGCTTGTGTTGTATACCACAAGAGTCGGACGGAACGGAGACAAATCCGATGACAGATCATGCCACGTCCGTCCGTGTCACGTTCATATCTCCTCTGTCCCACGTAGGGTTACCATCTGTCCGTATTCGTGTGTACATCTCTGGGTGTTGCCTCCTTGCCTGAACGTTGACGAGTTTTATCATTTTTTCAGATTTTTTTAGACACAAATAAAAAGGTAAATGGCCTACTGGAAAAAGCATGAATTTAAAATCTGGACTTCGCAAATGTTCGGCTTTTTGTCAGAACTTATATTGTTTTGAAGTGGTAAGCATGCAGTCCTACGTCAGCTCCATGCAAACAAGATGAGTTATCTACAGGGGGTAATCAGAGCGCAACTATTTTTAAGCGCAACCAACTAAGCGCAACTAAATTATTCATCGTAGCGCAACCATTAATTGCGCTCACAAATTCAAATTAAAAATATTATATGTTTATTCCTCAAAGCGCAACCATGATGAAAAATATAGAGGGGTATGATGGAATCACTAATGGAATCACTAATGATATCTCTCTATTTTTCATCATGGTTGCGCTACGAAGAATAATTTAGTTGCACTTAGTTGGTTGCGTTTAAAATAGTTGCGCTTTGAGAAACACCCCACCTTTAAAAAAAAATGTTTATTTTACTTGTAATTTATTATTTTCCCGACATTTCAAATGAAAAAAAAAAGCAGTTCGGGAAGGTGCCAATCATCCGCTATGTGGAAAAGGAATTTGTTTGAAAAATGTATAAAATTACCGCTTCTTGACCGTGCCATGTATGTATGACTAGCTTTAACTAGCTTATGCCCACGGCTTCGCCCGCGGGGAGTTCGGTAATGTCTCACGGGATCGTACTACTGGGATAAAAGTATCCTATATGTTAATCCACGTTATAAACTATATGTGTGCCAAATTTCATTCAAATTCAGTCAGTAGTTTTTGCGTGAAAGAGTAACAAACATCCATCCATACATCCAAACTTTCGCATTTATAATAGTAGTAAGATTAGTAGGAAGTCTGTGCACATCGATGTTAACAAAACCAGTATAAGCCGGCCTTTTATTCCATTGAAATTCTGTACTACGCTAGGCCAGCTTAAATTAGAAATGTCCTCACTGACACTCGACTGGGTAAGACTGGTTGTCAGACTTTCGGGCTACTGACTACCTATAACGACTGTGAAAGATCTACAAATGACAAATATGAGAATGGGAAGTATTTATAATAAATCTTTTACGACTGAAAGCAATAAACTTTTAATAAAAGTTATAGTCCCAAGTTTATAGTTTAATCCTAGTTTATAGTTTTACTGACCATTCTTAAGGATTTTTCAAAATTAATACAAGCAATACAAGGTGCGCATCGCTTGAGCGTGCAGGTCGTGGCAAAGGATTTAAAATGGAAATAGCTACGTTTGTGGAAAATACGGGGTATTCCTCAAAGCGCAACTATTTTTAAGAGCAACCAATTAAGCGCAACTAAATTATTCCTCGAAGCGCAACCATTAATTGCGCTCACAAATTCAATTTAAAAATATCATATGTTTCATATTGTTTGTTGTTGTGTTTGTTGTTTGTTTGTGTTTGTTTTTTTATCTGTTTTGTTTGTTTGTATTTTGTTTGTTTTGTTTTTTGTTTTGTTTTGTGATAAAATGATTCCACCATACACCTCTCTTTTTTTCATTAAGTTAGTTGCGCTTAAAAATAGTTGCGCTTTGAATAATACCCCGAATACAGGACTATCTTAATTGTAGGTATCTTCTAAATAAATATTTCAGACGATGATAGTGCCTAATCTACAACAGAGATTTATTACCTAAAATATATTTTTCGTCTACTAGAAGCATAAGTAATGAAATAGCTCATAAATTAGTTCTTAGGCTTTGATAATGTTTTATAATTATTATAAATCGTAAGTAAGATTACAAAGGACCTTCATTTATTTTAGAATGAAATAGTTTTCTTTGATGCCCGTTTAAAATCAATAAAAATAAAAATTCTACCTACTTAATAATACGACGCTCCCCATGACTGGCTTTTACTTTGGCCAGAGGCTAAGTGTTGCCATACAACGTGGCAACGCCGCCAGTCTCTTGGGCACATTACCAGCTGACAGCGTTGAGGAGGATTTTTTTGATGCCCTTTTATAGTTTGTTGTTAGTTTACTTATTTTAGGGTATTTAATAGTTTTTAATTAATAATGTATTTAGTTAGTTTAATGCCTAGTAAAATATCATAGTGTTAATTAAAATAAAAATGTACTCTAATCAAAAAACCTTATTTATATTACTACTGGTTGTTATTATAGTTGTCCCGCGGCTTGGTCTTCGCGTAATTTGTATCGCATCATTTTGATACAAATTAATAATCAGCCTATAATGTTCCCACTGCTGGGACATAGGCCTCCTCTCTATGAGAGAGAATAGGCTATAATCCACCACGCGGGCCCAGTGCGGGTTGGTAGATGTCAGATGCCTTTGAATTTTTGGTTCTAGTACATGTCGGTTTCCTCACGACGTTTTCCCCCACCGTCTTTGAGAGCAGTGGTGATGAAATCAATTACAAAAAGTAATGCCACCTGCCTGGGTTCGAACCCACGACTTTCTGCTCTCGAGTCGGGGCCGCCACGACTGGGCCACCGCTGCTCTCAAATTAACAGGTTGAAAATTAGCCTTAGTTCTTTGTCCTGGCTATTTATTCGCTAATTACTGTAACAATCGGGTCAGTGGCTTAGGCGTTAGAAGTTAACAGACAGAATAAGTTCTTTCTCGTTCATCATAGTAGCTGTTGTGTGCGGGTTGGGCCGCGTGGGGTTCAAAATTATCCCACGGGAACTTACCACCGGGATACCAAGGATTCTACGTCTTAACACAGTCTACCGTGTCTACCTTTGCTTTTCATCCAAATTCGTTCAGCTGTTAATGCGTAAACTGTTCTAGACCATACCTGATAACCTTCGAGTTACGGAGATATTGGGGTCAAAGTTTCAACTTTTTCACAAGTGTTTTTTTAAATACAAGTTTTTAATGTAAGATTTTTACTTTACACACCTCCACGACCCCCGTACTATTCAATCCATTCATCAGCACAACGCTTTGAGCGCTTTCCATCGAGTCCTACCGTAAAACGTAATTTTTCACCCAAAAAAAAAGGCCGTTTCCTAGAAATAATTTTTGCGTAAAGTTACTTAGTTTGGTGTACGGAACGCTTGGTTGAAGCCTGTATAGTTTGTAATACTAACCAAGCCGATCCTCTTGACAAATCTTCAAATTGCAATTTACGGCTGATGGAAGATAACCATTTCTTACAAACATTAAATTACCCAACATTTACCGTATTTCCTCACAAATATTAAAAATAAATCTTTTACCATTCCCGAGCTTAATTTTATCGTTATAAAGATTACATGGACGGGCAATTTTATCGTTTCTACCACCGGCTCTCTCAAGGGTAGCTGGATTAACAGATTTTAATCTTAATATTGCTCTTAGGCGACAATTTTAATAACAAAGTTGGAAAGAACTCATAAAATGCTGGGTCCCAAAAGATTTTAATTTCAGGTATGTATTGAGTGCTTGTTTTTAACCCCCGAAGCAAAAAGAAGGATGTTATAAGTTTGACCGCAATGTGTGTGTGTGTCTGTCTCTGGCACCGTACCTCTTGAACGAGTGAACCGATTTGGATGCGTTTTTTTTAAATTTGAAAGCTAATTTCCTGGCGATAGGTTTTAGATACGTTTTATCAAAATCGGTGCAGCCATTTACTAGTTATTGGGGATGAAAGTGGGTTTTAAAAATCGAATATTTTCAAATATACCCAAGTGGGGTATCAAATGAAAGTGCACGATGTGTATATTACAATCAGAGATCTTTTATCAAAATCGGTGCAGCCATTTATTAGATATTGGGGATGAAAGTGGGTATGAAAAATTGAATATTTTCAAATATACCCAAGTGGGGTATCAAATGAAAGTGCACGATGTGTATATTACAATTAGACATGTTTTATCAAAAACGACAAGGCCATTTTTCATTGACTTTTCAAATGTTTGTTAGCTTTTCTTTGTTGCTATGGGGATTTTTAAAATTTAAAATTTAATTAACTATATTTAAATTGGTTGAAACTCTGGGGCCGTGGGGTCCGAGCGCTCATAGCCTTTTCAAGGAAATTTCTAAACGACTAGTTGACGCTTCCCATGACACAAGGGCTTGCTTTTACCTTGACCAGAGACTAAGTGTTGCCACACAGCGTGGCAACGCCGCCAGTCGCTTGGGCACATTACCAGCTGACAGTGTTGAGGAGGAGTTTTTCGATGCACTTTTTAGTTTATTTAAAAGTTTTTAATTAATAATGTATAATTATAGTTAGTTCTTGAGTGGAGACCGCGAATCGGCAAACGTAAGGTGGGACGCCTTCAGGCTCGGTGGTGTGACGATCTTCGCAGGGTGGCTGGTGGCAACTGGATGGGAGTTGCTGAAAATCGAGTTGAATGGCGTGCGATTGAGGAGGACTATGTCCAGCAGTGGACTGCTATAGGCTGATGATGATAGTTAGTTTACTCTACTTAATAAAAAATCATAGTTACAAACTTATATAGAAACCATATAAGTTTATGTTGCCAAATATATAACATCACGCCTATCATCAGCATCACTGAAGGATTAGGCAGAGGTGTACCTAATAGTACACCCACATTTCGCTATGTAATAGCGGGTGACTCTATTTTACATCAACTGGGCACAAATACAGACTCCGTGGCTGCTACTGAGAAATTCCTGATCGAAAAACCCAATAACACTTTGTCCGGCTCAGGAATCGAACCCAGGACCTCATGCTCAGCAGCCGCACTTACGACCATTAGACCAACGGGGCAGTCGAGGCTTATTAAAAATGGAACCGTAATTATTCTTTTAAAGTTCCTCTAAATGGAAATCAAATCTTTGAACAATTTTATTCTCTCTACCTTCGTCTTTCGCTTGAGTACTTAATGCCTCGTAATTTAAATGCTAATTAGGTACAATCTTACTTATTCAACTTCAATCATAATAAATATTGATTTTATTTAAGTACATTGAATTTTTATTGGTAACACTGTCTGCCTGTCACTGAGTTTCGCAAAAATTTTAACTAGGTGTCTACCTAGTTTTAGTTTTTGTAAAACTATTTTTAACTGTTTTAAAAAAAAAGATTATTTAACAAATAAAATTTAAGTGTCTGTTTGTAATTTTAAATAACAGATTTTTACGGAATGAAAACAAACTTTTTAAATTTTATTTTTGCGCGTCGATTTTGGAAAAAACCCTGGATACAATATAATATGTACATTGTCTTATGAGATAAAAGATTTCAACTAAAAGAAGAGAGAGGGAGAGAGAAATAGAGATCTCAATATGTGAATGTTCCGTCAGTGCGAACACTATTAGATACATCGTTTAATTAATTTGCAACAATTTATCAGTAAAAACAATGCAAACAAACAAAACAAAATACCACCTGCTAAAACTAACCTGTAAACGACACAAAGAGAATATTAAAAAAATGGTAATAGGGTACCCAATTTGTATTCAGTGATTCAGTACCACTAAAATAAGCAAATTTAAACCTTAACCACTACCAAAAGTTTTGTATAAACATAGTAAAGTCGCTCAACTGTCCCCTAGTTTTAGACAAGCAGGAACAATTAATACACGGTACATTATACTTGTACAAATTGACGGTGGAACGGCTAAGTAACTGAGATTAGGAGTAGGCGTAAGTTGGATGCGGGTTGATAACAGAGGAGGTAGGACATGGAGTACTAATACGACTGTTTTCATAATTAAACTATAAATGTTGAAAAAGATTGATACCTAACCTTGATTATACAGAAATAGAAACGTTTTATTGTCCAGATGATACAGTAGGAAGACACATAGGTTAACAGTTGTTGCAACGACGTCAGTAGCCTAAACATATTAGCTACTGGTAGATTCTAAAGTGTTATTTGCCAGTGAACAACCAACCAAACTAGACGGTTTATCTGACTAATAAAAACGTATAAATTCATCCTCTCAACACCTACTTCTGACAGGCCCAAGTTGCTCCAAACAAAGATACCCTGTACTACGGTACGGGGATTTAGCGACGTTATATATCTAATCGATGCTTCTTATCAAGATGAGTTTGAGTATATTATTTTTATCCTTGGAAGTAGGAAGCCACTGACAGTTGTCATACGACTTGTTTTTTCATGTCATTGTGTCCAAGCTCTCTGGTTGCTGTTAGTTTACAGTTACAGCTCTGTTCGTCTTATCACTCCATTTCCTTACCCCTCTGTGATGCGTCTCTTGTCCCACAATTTGTTCTCAACCCACAGACTTCGCGATGTAAATATATTGTCGCTAGTTTCGGGCACAATTTGCCTAAATTTGCGACGTGGATAGATTAAACGGTCGTTAATAAAATTGTTGTGGAATTTAGGTTTAATTATCTGTAGATTTTAGTCGTTTCCGTGTTAAGTTGTAGGGAAGTAATGCGTTTGTTTATCTTGCTTTTGCAGTTAAGGGTTTTCTTGTTTGTCTAATGTTTATTTTCAGCCTTGTCTGTTGTTGTTGATGTTTAGTATAGTTAGCCTATTGCAACCCACAGCTGGACTTAGGCTTCTTACAAGCAGCGGCACAACATCCTATCTTTTCAAGGTCTTCAGTCAGTATTTGTATCCTTAAATTCAAAGTCACTACATCACAAAACGAAAAGGTCTATTTTTATATATCCTTGTCCATGGTCTCAAAATAAAGGATCTAGTATTTAAGTTCCTTGAAAGGATCAATCTGAAAGTCGTACAGACAGATTGCAAACAACATAATGGTAATTATTGTGTCAAACGTGATGAAGCTATTACGCGGTGAACTGTTCCAGTTTGTGCATTCAGAAACTGGTAAATTAACTTTTGTAACTTATTATATATGTCGGATATGTCAGGATTTATTCCGTTAGGCTCGTACATCATGTGGGCAGACGATGGGTTTCGCGCCACGAAAACACACACCGCTTCCAGCAAAACCAACGAACCATTCGAGACCACAACCCGACACAATAACACGGAGCACAATGAATCGGGTACAGTTCCAAGACGTCTCAACTCTGCCGCCATCAGATATTGACTGTCACCCTCGCCTCGGGGTGGACATCAGGGCTCTGTAGAAGCACGCTGTGTTGTGACTGGTAAGTAGGTGGCGTGATGTCACCACTGCATACAGGCGCGCTTTTCCAATTCATTTTATGTCCATACTAACGACCGGATCCGACATATATATTATTTACTGGTAAGCAAAAAACGGTAGCAAGAGTATTTTTTTGCTCGCGTTTCCTGTCCCGTGTGTGATGTACTAACGAAGATGGAATAGCCGAATAGAAGCCCGTTGCATACACTTTAGATATGTTTTGAAAGACGAGTGTGACCAGAATTCCTATTCCCGAATGTGTCATCATCCATCGTTTTTGTTATCGAAAAAGTAAGGCTGTGTTAACATGTATTGATACACAGAACAAGATACAACGCAATTATGTAATGTTAAGGCAAGGCGTAAACGGACCCTTCATGAAACTGTCAACCAAGCATTCTGTACATCAAACTACTCTACGCAAAAATTATTATACAGGGTGTAAACAGACCATTCACATAGCCGTCGTTTGGGGTGAAAAATCACGTTTTACGGTAAGACTCGATGGAAAGCACTCAAAGCATTGTGCTGATGGATGGATTGAATAGTACGGGGGTTGTGGAGGTGTGTAAAGTAAAAATCTTACATTCAAAACATGTATTTTTAAAAAAAACTTGTAAAAAGTTGGAACTTTGACCCCCAATATCTCCGGAACTAGAAGGTTCCCAGGTATGGTCTAGTACACAAAAATGATCGCAAAGACGGGGAGAACAAGTGCCTTTCGGCTATGTTAAGAGTGTATTTACACCCTATAAAGTCAGTTGAAATTTTCACAGAATGTGCATTGTTCATTATTTTGAGCTCCCGATCCCGTAAGTGACAGTATAAGTTTAGAATGTGTATTTCGTTGCCACTATAACAACAAAAATAAAATAAAGGAGGCTCTCCTACTACGATGGTACAGAACGCTTCGTGTGCGAGCCCGACTCGTACTTGGCCAAGTTTTATCTCCTCAGGGGCATTTAATCAACAAATCGTACAATTAACAACCAAAAATATTCTGAAAAAGCCTTTAGAAATGCTTACTTTGAGCGTCTCATTACGAGTAAATTTTTCTCTAAGTCCTGTACAAATGGTGCTATTATATTCAAGAAACACTCTTGTTTTTTTCGGCAAATGATTTTGATCGTATGATTAAATGGCTATGAAATATTTTTTAAAACGTTAACCTATTTATTAACTTCTATCTTTTTTGGGTGTTTTTAGTTAGGTTTTTTTTTTTTTTTGTTTTTGTAGCGGCATTACAATAAGTAATACATCGCGATCTCTGCAACAAGTGAAGAACTAAGATCAAAATTCTAAATCGCGGTATTAATGTTATTTGCCTCCCAAGACCTTTATTTTAGAAAAAACTGAAAACAACTGTCAGGCAGTAAGCCCTCCAGACGGAACACCCGTGGGGTCGAAGGGTCCTGCCTTTTCTACGGAGTACTGACGAACTTTACACCCTGTTCTTCATACACCTATACTTTGATCGATGGAGAGACAAAAGAGACTCATTGTTTAAATTAGTAACAATAAAAAAACTTTAAACACTATTATGTACGTTTCAAATTGTCATAAGTATTTTTTAAATTGTCAATAATTATTAATCAATCAAGAATCAGAATCATTTATTCATAAATATAGGTAGTAATTCCAAACAAGATCTTAAATTTGGTTGTGCGCTATGTTTTGCCAATTGACATACAAATGATTAAACAAAGAATAAAAAAACGAATAGACAAGTGGGTATCTAAAAACACAAACAGTAAACATGGTTAATATCCCGTTTCTAGTGGTAATGATAAGTGGGTACCTACTCAACCAAGCTTGTCGCAGTCCGCTGCTAGACATAGGCCTCCTCCAGGGTACCATAACAGCTCCAACCACATTTTTCAAGACTTCGGTACATTTTCGGTACACATAGTTGGGGGTGTCGGGTGGCCGCTTGCAGAAACGTGAACTCCACTCCGGGACTTGGTCTCTCCAACGGTCATAGGTCCATTTTGACCAGCTCACTGTCATTTCAGTAGGTTTTCTCAGCAAGCTGTGTTGGTTGGTTCTTTTTTAAATATTTTCAATATCTTTGCTTTGCTCAGCAGTTTCAGCTCACAAATAACCAACACGTAACTTTTATTTCGGTACAAAGTTTATGTTCCACTACAATACAATTAATATTTTTTCAAACAAATTTTTGTTCCAATAACAGCAATTAAAAAGTTGTACAACGCCCAGTAAAAAGTAATAACCTTTCAACAATATCAGTTCCAACCAGTATTTTTATTTCTTTTTTTTTTTTGTTTCTTTTTCAAGGCATCATTACGGATGGCCAGTATTGATATCTGTGGCTTTGGCAACGGTTTGGTAGGTCTTTTTTAAAAACTGTTGTCAACGTCGACTTAAGTAAAAAAACCAGCCAAGTGCGAGTTGGACTCCCACACCGAGAGTTCCGTATAAACTACCTCAGTAGCGAAGGGTCAATTTTTGTAAGAGGTAAGCCGGATCTTTAATGTGATTATATTATTTGTCTATAGAATACTTACTGTGCCATTTTTCAAAGCGAAGCCGGTAGGAATCAAGTTGTATGGAACCTACGCCACTGAACTACAGTATTTTGTTATTAAACTAGATATTTACGGTTTTCAGATTTTTGCCTTTACATTTGCTGCAAGACATTGCTTCTTGCCAAATTTAATGATTCTAGGTCAACGGGAATTACCCTATAGGTTTTGATTGCCTTGTGAAATCGCAAAATATGCGACATAAACAATCATAACTTTTGATCGCGTTGACTAATACGTTTGATTTTTTCTCTGCTCTAAGAAGAAGCCGACTTGATTATTTGATATTAATTTGAGCTTGATACCTCCACGCGTTCTTGAGAAAAAGGGTCTTGACAGGCGGACAACAACGTGATCCTAGGTTCTGTTCCTCAGTCGGCAGAAACAGAACCCTAAAAATCATTAAAGTATTATTATTTTAATGATTCTTTTACGTTCATTAAAAAAAAATGTTGAAGAAGATTTGATAAAATACAAGAACACAAATGTACTGTTTCTTTAAATAGTTTTATTTTCAGCAAACCTGTGCCAGAATTCTGTGAATTTTGAGTAAAAAATAATTCACAAAAAGACTGAATGAATTTGGTTTGATGATAATATTAACACAAACAAACATACACAACAAACATAACTGGCAAAACTGTTACACCTAGCCCTAGACACACAGGCGTGCTATTAATATGCTGTCAAGCTGAATTCAGTAATTAATAACCTGATTGCTACAGCTTGTTTAAAAAAATAGATCGTAAAAAAAAGGCTTTTTATTTTATTTATAGAACTAAACTAATGATAAAAATAAGGCTAAAAGTAAGAAAATATAAACAACTAAAAAACGACGACAATAGGACACTTAGGCGTCAAAGTACTCCTCCGCATCGCCGTCATTTGGAAACGTGCCCAGAAGACTGGCAGCATTACCACGCTGAATGGTAAAATATTTATTAAATTCCCATTACATTTCAATAAAAACACAATCCCGTATCGCCAACAACCACTACAATAAACCAACTTAAAAAATAACAACGAATTCACTCCAAACATAAAAGAACCACAATGTATTTTTAATTTACGTTTCTCATACATTTTTACACCCCTAAAAGCAACAATAGTAGTGTAATTACTTCTGGCGTCGCTTGAGCATCAGATAATAAAAGCAATCCTTTGGGGTTGTCAGCTTAAACAAAAGCGCTGAAATTTTATTAATTCCTCTCAGTCGGGGGTGGAATTAATCAAACATCTGTAGTACGGGGTATTTCGGGGATGAAACGGAATACGAACGAGGACTTTTTGACTATTAATAGGTGGGTACCAATTCGGGTGAATTGAAGCTTTGAAAAAGGCGGCGAAAAATCAATTATTTTAGTATCGGTCTTTGGTTTAAAATAGCGATAGTTGAGAGATGAGACGGTCATACAATCTTATGTGTGAAATCCATTTATGATTCCAAAAGTGAAGTTTTATAAACACTGTTTTAAGCTTTCACGGTTTACAACTAAACTTATAGTTAGCTATAGTTAAGCTAGTTTAGTTGTAAACCGTATAAGCGTATAAGTTGCTTGCAACAGCGTCGAAATATCAGGAGCTCAAAATAATGAACAATCACGGAAGATATCCCGTAAGTGACAGTTTAAGTGAAGTATTATTATTATAATATTGTGATTTTGTGTGTTGTGTGTGATTGTGATTGTGTTGTGATTTTAATTGTGTGCTTTAAGTGTAAGGAACTTGTAAAATACTCGTAATTTATAAAATAAAAAGTGAGAAACAGTTTTGAAAGTATGAGCATTTGCATAATCAGCCTATAATGTTCCCACTGCTGGGACACAGGCCTCCTCTCTATGAGAGGGAATGGGCTATAATTCACCATACGGGGCCAGCGCGGGCTGGTAGAACTCACATGTCTTCGAATTTTTGGTTCTAGGACATGCTGGTTTCCTCACGAAGTTTTCCGTCACCGTTTTGGGAGCAGCGGTGATTAAATAAATTACACAGAGTAATGCACGTGGGTTCGAACCCACGACTTACTGCTCGTAAGTCGGGACCGCCACCACTGAGCCACCGTTGCTCTCTCATGCAGAGATGAGCAATTGATTCAGTTTTATTTTCACGTCCAAAGTAATTTTACTGTCAACCATTACATAGTTTCTTCATCGTAGCTCTGAACTTTTTCAGTTATTTTCTGAAAGTTTCACTCAAATTAGCCATAAAATGGCGGCTGTTAGTGGTAATGCACACAGAAAAATAAAACAGTTAATTCAAAACCTTTTCGCAGTCAGTTAAACAGAACCACAGCACTAACTTAAATGTGGTTTTAACAAACAGTTAGTTTTAACCACTTTTAATTCTTACAGAAATGCGAAGACAACCCCAACTTCCGCACTGCGGTATCCAAAGAAGGATTTATGTGACATTTTTGTACTGTAACGGCTAATAAAATGTTCAACAAAATGGGTTTTATTGAACATCATTTGTTTTTATATCGAACAGTATCATTATTTGTGATGGTAAGTGGGTAGTGGTCAGTTTACTTGACCTCACGTAGCATAACATCACGCCTGTGGTTCCGCAAGGGTTAGGCAGAGATGTAACCGAGACTGTAACCGGCTGTTTCTTCTCAGAGTAGCCGGTTAGGAATCGCTGATCGACCTCATCTTGTTTTAAAAATAATTTAATTCGCCATGTTAAAGGGTTTTTTTTTAAATCATCATCTGCCTAGCCTTTTCGAAACTATATTGGGGTCTGCTTCCAGTCTAACCGGATGCAGCTGAATACCAGTATTTTTACCAGTTTTTTTTTTAAATCAACTTACAGAAGTAAATAAATCATTTCATTTCCATAGCTACACCCACCCGCTCATTTCAGCAGTTACGTTTAAATACCGTAAAGGGCGAGCCTATTAATCCTCATCCTTCCTAACTTATATTATAAATGCAGATGTACCTAATAGTACACCCACAATTCGCTAGTTTTGTTTTATAAGTCCCTTGTAATAGGGGGCGAGCCTATTGCCATCAACCGGGCACAAATATAGGCTCCGTGGCTGCAACTGAGAAAAACTTTGCCGGACCCGGGAATCGAACCCACATATCGTGAAAAATGCACAAGAGGCTTTTTTAAATCCATACTAAGTAGAAACCACTTTCAAGGAGGCCCAGAATCAGATCAACTAGTAAAACCTCTTCCTAGTCACCTCATACTACATCATCATCTGCCTAGCCTTTTCGAAACTATATTGGGGTCGGCTTCCAGTCTAACCGGATACAGCTGAATACCAGTATTTTACATGGAGCGACTGCCTATCTGACCTCCACAACCCAGTTAGTACTGGGTAATACGATACCCCTTGGTAAGACTGGTTGTCACACTTTTTGGGCCACTGACTACCTAACGATTGTCAAAGATCTACAAATGACAGCCGGGACCAACGGCTTAACGTGCTTTCCGAGGCACGGAGGAAACTCGGTATGTAATGGGTGGTCACCCATCCACAGACCAACCTAGGCAAGCACGGCTTAACCTAAAGATCGACCCGAGCGGCTGTTATTATTTAGCCACGAGCTCCTCATACTACAACGAGATAATAATCCTGTTCCCCTAGGCTAAAGCTTTAATTCCTTGTTCCTTGCTGCAGTATTCAAATTGAACAAAAACGGTAGCAAGATTTACAGCTACTGTTATCTCTGTTGGTTCTTGCTGTTTCTGTTACTATTATTTGTAATAGCTGGTGTGTAAGCCTATTAAGACACTGTTTTAAGCTTTCACGGTTTACAACGGCCCGCGCTGGCCTCGTATGGTGAATAATAGCCCATTCCCTCTCATAGAGAGGAGATCTGTGTCCCAGCAGTGGGAACATTAAGGCTGATTTTGCAAATGCTCATACTTTCAAAACCGTTTCTCACTTTTTATTTTTTTAATTATAAATTCCTTACATCTCAACAAAGCACACAATTGCAATCACAACACAATCACACACAACACACAAAATCACAATTATAATAAACTATAGACTTCACTTATACTGTCACTTACGGGATATCTTCCGTGATTGAGCGACCTCAAAATAATGAACAATCACGGAAGATATCCCGTAAGTGACAGTATAAGTTAAGCCTATTAAGGGTGTAAAAAGACCCTTAAAATAGCCGAAAGCCACTTGTTCTCCCCGTCTTTGCGATATTTTTTTTGTCCTAGACTATACCTGGGAACCTTTTAGTTACGGAGATATTGGGGGTCAAAGTTCTAACTTTTTCACATTTTTTTTTAAATATATTTTTTTAATGAAAGATTTTTACTTTACACACATCCACGACCCCCGTACTATTCAATCCATCCATCAGCACAATGCTTTGAGTGCTTTCCATCGAGTCTGGGAGCTAAAAGATGACCAGTCCTCAGTATCACAGGCTCATCAGCATCACGAAGTTCCAGTTCAAGGTAACCTTCACCTTCCAACTTCCCGCCATTCGTGGTGACTCATCATCTAACCTTTTCCCAACTATTTTGGGGTTGGCTTCCAGTCTGACCGGATACAGCTGAATACCCGTATTTTACATGGAAAGACTGCCTATCTGACCTCCACAACCCAGTTAATACTGGCTAATACAAATCGCTTTGGTAAGACTGGATGTTTAGGCCACTGACTACCTATAACGACTGTCAAAGCTCTACAAATAATAGCCGAAATCAACGGCTTAGCATGCTTTCCGAGGCATGGACGAAACTCGTTATGTAATGGGTGGTCACCTATCCACAGACCGACCTAGGCAAGCGTGGCTTAACCTTGAAGACCGATCAGTGCGGCTGTTATTATTTAATCACGAGCTCCATTCTTGACTACCAAAACTGTCCGAAAGTTCAAACACCTACAAAATCTTTACAAAATATTATAATAATTACTAGGAAAAAACTGACTGATAATATCCGCATTCGTACGTAATACAGTATTAGTTGTGAAAAGCATCGCGTCACATTTATCATTGGTAAGTTAGCGGATTAACATCCACGAAGTTTTTGCTAAAGCTTCTAGGGATGTGAAATTCCTAGAAGTCGTATCCGCCATCATTAATACCGAAATAGTACCCTGCCACTTAAGCTGCCAGTATATTTTTTTACACTACTTTCAATTGGTATAAACCAAAATGCATTAAAAAAGTTAAAGATCGTTTTTCAAATACTCATTAAAAAAAAAACCTTCCTTTACCCGTGCGGTTCAGCCTATTTTGATCGAAGGCCGAAGCTTCTGTCGAACACTACTAATAAAAAACCCACATTTCGCCAGTTATGTTTAAGTCCCATGAAATAGGGGGCAAGCCTATAGCCGTCAACCGGGCACAAATTTAGACTCCGTGGCTGCTACTGCGAAAAACCTACCAACACGGCACGATCTGGACATCTAACTCAGGACCTCATGTACAGCAGTCGCGCTTACTACCACTAGACCATGCCCACAAGGCAGTTTAGGAAGAAAAATAAGGTTACCACAGTTTTTGATTTAAGTAAGCAAACTAAGTAAGTTTTAAAGGTTACCAATACTGTGCCGTGGTTTTATTAGTTTACGAGATAGGTACCCTACTTCAAAATCCTTTGATATTTAAAAAGGTTAAAGGTTCTAAGCTAATTGGGGTTTCCTATTTCAGAAATATTTATCTTTGTGAGTCTGAAAATTATTGCGGATTGTTGTGCATATCCGAATATTCGACACAATATCCGAAACGAGTCCCTCACTAGTTACTAGTGAGCACAAAAGCAAGCTTCGCGCGTCCCGCTAATATTGTTTTCTGAGCCCCTTCCCGCGATAATAGACCCGTACTGCCAAGGTTTTTGTTGTTGCCAATGGGTTGGCAGTACCGACTAGTAGAATTAAGGTTCTGTACAAAATAAAAGCTAACATATTTACGTTAGCTTACATACAGGGTGTAAAGGACAGTCCTCCACAAACTGATGAGGTGAATTCAGTATATCATACTAATATGACCGGTACAAGAAATTATTTCAGGAACGTCCTGGGAATCTAATAAATTTAATTTGTTTTATTTCCTCGTAAGCAATGTATCGTTACCGTGGCAAAACGCACGTAGTGAACGGCAAGTGCGACGATAAGTTCGATGAACTCTGTAGCTAGGCAAGAGGTGAACAGCTGCTTTCACGCGTTGTTCGTTAGATAATTTTGATAGACGGATTTCGATTGGCCTTTAGTTTCAAACTTTACTAATACTTATGTTGATAATCGGTTATGGTAAAGTGGCAAAGTTGTTGGTTTTAAACTAAGTAACACTGAATTCATATATTGCTATCCAGAAGTAAATTATCAATTCGTCTGACTTTTTTGTATCTGGCGCGCCATTATAGAAATCTAAACTGAATATCAAATCAATTTCGAAACGATTAAAAAAATCTACTATTCCTGTATCTGTTATGAAACTCCTAGAGGTTATCAAAAAAAATTTCACCATACGACAAAAATATATTTAAACCTAACATTACTTGTAAGCAAAACAAACAAGACATAAGTTTAAACCTAAGATGAAACCTAAAAACTAAACGAACATAGCTCATATACTAAGCAAAGCACACTCTCTCTCACACACGCTACTCTCTAACACACACATTCTCTCTCTCACACACGCCAACACACATAGACACACACTCACACACACTCAATAACCCTTTTGAATCCTTTTGAATTTTCATATTTTCTTTTCTTTTTATTTTATTTTCATTTGTATGCAATTGAACTATAATGCACTATAATGTTAAGTGGAAGAGCGGAGTCACCTAACACAAGCAACTCCTTGCTTAAAAAGTGATTTCCAAATAATGTTTGTTAAGCCTTATGTATTTGAAATAAACATTTTTATTTTTTTAATGATAAATAAACAAACAGTAAGTGAATTTGAGTATCCATTACGGACGGGGCATTCACCAACTCCGAGTCGCCCCACAGGCAACGGCTTGCGGCCTTTTGGCGACGTTCCAGATATATTTTTTTACTAAAAAACGTCGTCCGACCGTCCCGGCTTAGTTTCGGCAACTTCTCGGCCGGTTTGCAAGCCTTATTCTAGAAAGAAATATTAATCTTGGGGAGAATTAGGTCCTATTATATTAGCTTGGAGTTTTTTGTGTTAGGCAAATGTTCAAGAGAAAATTGGCGCTTAAATAAGTTAGTAGGTTCAGTTGTTAAGTATTGAATTTGTGTAAATGTGTAGCATGTATGTGTGTGTGTATGTGTGTGTAATTTGCGCAACCAGTTTTCAAGACGTTACAGGGGTTTAGCTAGCGAGCAAATGGCAAGCTTGACAAGCAAAGGAATCGAAATAAGCAAGCTGAAACAAGATTTCGATTACATTTTACATAGATTAACAAAAAAAAAAACTTTACAAAGCGGACCCAGAAAATCTCGAAAAACAGGCAAACCAGCGGGTTCATCTAGTAAACATTTACATTTATATGTGAAACTCATTATTACAAATGAACTTTAAAACACATTGTCATTTAACTTTAATCTTAATTCTCCATATTGCCTCATTTCTGAGTTAACACGTACATTTTAGAATATAATGTATTAATTTATAAAGCTCTTTGAGTTTATATCAAGCACGTTTATTATCGAAAATGAGCTCGAAGTAAGTCGACTTTTGTTTAAAGTAAATCTGTTGGTTTTAAAAGTAACTTCGTTTTTGTACTATTTACTTTAAGGCATAATATCAAGTAGATAAAACTCAAACTTAAAAGAAAACCGGCCAACTGCGAGTTGGACTTGCGCACCGAGGGTTCCGTATAAACTTGTAGGTATTTTGTTATTAAACTACATATTTACGGTTTTCAGATTTTTTCCTTTTTTTCCTTTACTTGTTGCTTGCTGTTAGACATTGTTTCTTGCTAAATTTTCTGATTCTAGGACCTAGAATCATGAAATTTGGCAAGACTAGGTCAACGGGAAGTACCCTATTGGTTTTGATTTGTGAAATCACAATATATGCGACATAAACGGTCATATCTTTTGATCGCGTTGACTTACAAGTTTAATTTTTTCACTGCTCCAAGGGGTAGCAGACTTGAGTATTTGATATTAATTTCAGCTTGATACCTTCACGCGTTTCTGGGAAAATGGGTCCGTTTTTGCCGATTGATGTACCGAACCCTAATAATGGTGCCTCCTATCTTCAAATTACTTCATCTAAGAATAAAAATTGAAAACGTCTTTTTCTTCCTCACTCAAATCTATCTTTCAATAAAAGATTCATTCTTCGCCATTATTCAAATGAAAAGAAAAAATATTCAAATGAGAACAATTCAGTATTTAAAATTGGAACCGGGGTGGAAGGTCCGATGTGAACATGGTCCCGGCTATAACAAGGCTGGGGGCTATAGAAATCTTTTTGGTAATGTAAAAAGAAAAGTTTGTGGTATTGCAGAAACTTTCGTCAAAATTATGGTTACTTTAGGCCTCAATGATGGAGTTCCAAGACGATTATGAAAAGACATAATTTGAAATTGATTATGAGTCAATGAATAGCTTGTTAGAAAGATAAAATACCCGGAATTAACTTAATTTGAATAAGATTTAATGATGGAACTACATAATGATTGAAAAAAAAAAGCAAACTCCATTCTGAGATTATAAAAATCCATAAGCGGCGATCGAATTGACGAACATTTTTTAGACTGCCTCGTTGGTCTAGTGGTCGCAATCACGACTGCTGAGCATGAGGTCCTGGGTTCAATTCCCGGGTAGGGCAAATTATAATTGGATGTTTCCATCATGAATTTCCCAGTAACAGCAACGGACTCTGGATTTGTGCCCGGTTGAAAGCAATAGGCTCGAAATGTGGGTGTGCTATTAGGTACACCTCTGCCTAAGCCTTCGGGATTACAGGCGTGATGTTATGTTATTCTTTTGACGCTCAGGTGGTGTTGAATTTGAATAATTATTATCTACAGACGCCTATAAATTACCAGGCTATCATAAATAAGTACTTATGTTAATGGACATGAGTAGTTTTCTTGAATTAAAGTCAAATTAATGTTAGGTATCAAATGAGGTAAGCTCCTACTTATTTATGACAGCCTGGTACTTTATAGGCGTCAGTAGTTTTCTTAAATTCTCGTCTTCTTCCAAACTACTCTATTACTCGTCATCCCAGCAGTCACCTCCTTTGCAGTCATAATTATGATTCTTTATGTTTTGTTCTCATCCAGAACATAAATAAAGTACCCAGAATACTCTCTCAGAATACTCTCCCAGAATATGTTTTAAGTAGTTATCAGTAAATTTTGAAGCGGCGCCCGTCTTGCTTGTTTTATATTGAAAGTTCTTCCTTCCATAGTGATAAAGTTGCAAACTGAATTTTGATGGGACGCCGACATACATATTTTCATCTTGTTGTTTGTAAAAAAATAACAAAAGTTTTTTTCTTTTAGCGTTATGCAAGTTTGTTTTTCGTTGATAGGGTTTTGAAAGACTTCGCAAGCTGTATTTTTAGGAGTAGATGTCAGCTTCTTTTTAGTGTCAATGGAGCTTATTGGTCCAATACTTTGCAATTCAAACAACAGTAGAATTAATGCTGTAGAAATACGTTCCTTGCGTATGTGCGGGTGTAGTGTCATGATATGGACGACTACACACAAAGAGTGTGCGCGGGACGAGCGCGGGTCTGGCGCAGTTCGGGTGCGGGTCGGCAGCGGATGTAGCGTCGGTAAATTCGTCGTAATACACGTATCCTTCGATAGGCATTCACAAAGACGCGGGCGTGGGGTGGGCGTGATACGTGTCGTTTTTATTTTGTGAATATTTACAAAAAAAATCTCAGTTTTTCCATGGATCGTAACGAAAAACTATAGAATGTGGTCGTAAACAGACTTGTTTGTACGAATCTAGTGACAAAACTATAAAAATGTAATTTAACAGTTGCAAAATACAGATTCGTCTTAGCATCCGTTCATCAAGTCGGCTGCGCCCGACCCGCTGTCGACTCGCGCCCGTGTTGTGCGTGAAGGAAAATGAACAGCGGGTTCCATGCAACGGACAAACTCGACCCGCACCCGCTTTCTGTGCGATTCAGGCTTTAATCTTATTATCGCTGGTAGAATTTGACTTTGAATGAGGAAAAAGGAAGTGAGGTAAATGTTGAGTATAAAATGTAGATGGCTATAGAGTAGAGGAAGATCAAAAAAACGATGAATGGACTGTGTGAAGAATATGGCTAGGAAGGAGGTGACTGTTGAGATTTTATTTATTTTATTTTATTTTATTTATTTAGGGACAAAAAACAGTTACACGTAACAATTTGTATATTAAAGCTAATTAAGTACATTTAATATACGTATAACCCACACTATTGTCCACGGATTCAAAGAAAAAATACTTAAAAGAGGAAAGGACGGACGGTCGCTTATCTTAGTTATTAATGAAAAGAAGAAAAAGTAAGTTACGAAAGGTTGTCGGTAAGTAAAAAAAAGAAAGAAAGAAAAGAAAGAATAAAGTTTATTTGACGTCAGTTCATCAAGCACACATAATGAAAAAGATAAAAAAAAAAAAATTAAATAAAAATTAAAAAAAAAAAAAAAATTGAACTATTACTTAATTAATTAAGTAATGATATAGCCATTTTTTTAAACGACATGACGAGAACGAGATGACGAGTAATAGAGAAGTATGAAAGAAGAAGACGTCATGCTGCGCCGACCCCAAATCAATTGGGATATGATGATGATGATGATGATGATGAGAATGTGACTTTGTCAGGAACCCATTGGCAACAATTTCTTTGTTAATATTTCGTTGATAAAATTCCTGGAAGAGAAGCTCGTGGCTAAATAATAACAGCCGCACGGTTCAATCTTTAGGTTAAGCCGTGCTTGCCTAGGTTGGTCTGTGGATGGGTGACCACCCATTACATGTTGAGTTTCCTCCGTGCCTCGGAAAGCACGTTAAGCCGTTAGTCCCGGCTGTCATTTGTAGATCTTTGACAGTCGTTACAGGTAGTCAGTGGCCCAAAAAGTCTGACAACCAGTCTTACCAATACCGTCGTATTACCTAGTACTAACTGGGTTGTGGAGGTCAGATAGGCAGTCGCTCCATGTAAAATACTGGTATTCAGCTGCATCCGGTTAGACTGGAAGCCGACCCCAACATAGTTGGGAAAAGGCTAGGCAGATTGTGATAAATTCCTGAAAGACTGTAGTTTTGGAGAAAGATTTAATATCATGCCTAAGTATACTGCAAACAAAATTAAAACATAAAATATATGAGACATTCTTATCGTGCAAAACGCACCGTAAAGTTGCATGAAGTGAAGAATACAAGATAAGTGAATATGAGCTCTAAACTTATCCGTATACAATGTAGTTTTGATAACTTTAACCTGCTTTGTGCTGACAGGTATGAAATTTAATACGTGGGTATGCTTGATAATAGTTCGTAACTTAGTCTTTGAAGATTGTGATACCCTTGTAAAATTGTTCGCACTGATTATTTTCTTATAAGATATAAATTACGTTATTAAGTTTTGTTTGAGATGTATAATCGAGACAAAAGATAAATGATCATCAAGAGGGAATGGGAAGCCGTCACCTCCTTCTGCGAAGCAGTCATGCTAGTGAAGGAGGTGCCGGGACGTGAGAGGGAAAGAACCTCAGTTCCCAGCCACCGCGGGAGAGGGCCTGGGCGTCGGGGGTCACGTGATGGCTCCCGGCCACCGTAGGCGCGGGCCTGTGGACGGCGAGCTATGGGCTAGCTCGCCGTACGGCCGTCTTATGACGACAGGCCGTGTCGACGGCGCGTTCGTGTTCCACGCGCGCCTCAAAGAGATGTCAGCAACGATGTAGGGCTCTGCAAGGGCCGATGCCTGCCAGGGCTGCGGGACTGTTCGAAAGAGATACCGTGGCCCTGGAACACAAAGGGCAAAGAAGGAACATGGATGGGTTTTAGTCAGTACAAGTCTGGCACTCCCTCCCGCTCCGCCCAGAGTGGGGGGGGGGTCATTTGACGATATCCCATCCGAAAAAAAAAACGGATAAATGATCACTCGATTTAAACAATTAGGAATTTGAAGATTGTTGGTATTCAAAATTCATTTATAAAGGCAAGAAAAGATGTATAAGATTTTAAACTATCATGGTCACTAACATTAAACAAGAAAGACAAGAAACAACACAAAAAGAAACACAACAAGAAAGAAACAATAATAATAATAATTATAATATAAAGCGATTATCGTGCCGATAGTTGTATCAGCCCATGGCTTAATTGCCATGAGCCTCGACCAATACCTCAGGAGGTTCTCGTTAGGCAGCTAGATCAAGGGCTTGATTCAGAAAGCGGTACTCCTGGACACGGCTCGTATTGTTAGGAGGTTCCTCTCTCTGGAGCCCTGACCGCCGGTAGCTTTGATCCTGTTCCCGATACCGATGGGCTACAATTTTTTATATTTTTAAATGTTTTTTTATATTGTTTAATATTAGAATATTTAAAAATGTATTTAATATGTGTAAAAATAAATAAATAGAATAATAATATAATAATTATTTTATATTTGTATAGAAATATTTAAAAATGTAAACTATATGTAAGAAAATAAATAAAGGAACAATATATATATTTTTTAATATATTACCTTGTATAGAAATATTTAAAAATGTAAATTATATGTAAAGAAAATAAATAAAGGAGAATAATAATAAATATCTAGTTCTATATTATTTATATTTTTAAATGATTTCATATACTTTTTTCTAAGGAATATTTAAAAATGTAAATAATTTGTTAAAATATAAATAAAGGAAATGATATCTTTATTTCCCAAAAATACAGATAATTGTAGTTTAAGTTTACAATTTTGTACAAATGAACTTACATTAAACATTTGTACGCTTCAGAAATCTGTACACAATAGATAGAACTCTGTCTCTGAAACTAGGTTATCCTGTATCTTAAGGGACAGCGTTTCGCAATGAGGTTCCAATTGATTTATGTATGAGTGGACCATAGATACAGGTTGCCTGTGATACAGGTTTATCCTAGTACAGGCATTGAACTTTGTTATACCTACATTATTTCTAAGATTTATTTTGTTTTGTACCAATTTTAACTTTGAATAAAAATTTATTACTATTATTTATTTCCTTTATTTATTTTTACACATATTAAATACATTTTAAAATATTCTAATATAAAACAATATAAAAACATTTAAAAATATAAAAAATAGTGGTCCGCCGGTATCGGGAGCAGGGTCAAAGCTACTGGTGGTTAGGGCTCCAGAGACAGGAACCATTATTTATTATTATAGAGTGGACTGTATCGATTTACCATCAGAAGGTAGAAAAGTTATAGGTTACTTTAGTTTTTAGATTATTTAGGTATGACTGTATGAGTATGTGAGAGGGAGAGGGTGAATGAATGTGATTGTGGGTGTGTAGGTGTTTGTGAGTGAGTGTGGGTAAGTGGTTGGGTGGTGTTGGTGTGTAAGTGAGTGGGGGAGTTGTATGTGCGAGTGTGTATGGAATGGATATGTGAATAGAAGTATTCGTGCAAGCATGGAGATGGGTGTGTGCTTATTAGGCGAATTAGGAGAAAGAAACACAACAAAAAAGAAACCAAATAAACAACAAGAAATCAGTAAACATGGTAAATATCCCGTTTCTAGTGTTAATGGTAAGTGTCTAAAATGTAGATGGCTATAGAGTAGAGGAAGATAAAAAAAACGGTGAATGGACTGTGTGAAGAATGATATGGCTAAGAAGGAGGTATCTGATGAGATGACAAGTAATAGAGAAATTTGGAAGAAGAGGACAAATGCTCCAAATAAATTGTGATAAGAGCAAAAGAATGATGATACTAGTATTCAAAATTTCTTTCGATAAAAACAGAAAAAAAAATAGAAATTGTTAACAAAATCCGATTCAAATATAGTAATCTCTTATTTATAAAATTTTCGTGTCACAATGTTAGTTACCATACACCTCCGAAACGGCTTGACCGATTTTTATGTATATGCATATTCAGCAGGTCTGAAAATCGGCTATTATCTATTTTTCATACCGCTAGGGTAGGTAGGGTAGGTTGTAGGGTAGGGTAGTTAGGTAAGGTAGGTAGGTAGGGTAGGTAGGTAGGGTAGGTTAAAAAAGGTGCATTGCAACAGCTAGTATTTTTATAATAATTTCACGCAGACGAAAGTCACGGGACACAGCTAGTAATAACTATAGCTTCTACTAAAACAGCAATATAAAACGAAGCACATTTTCAAAGATTTTACTTCGATCGGGACTGTTCAATGGTATGTACCATTGAACAGTTTCGCGTTCCTCATGGGTAAAGTTAATTCACCAAATTGTCCGGAGTGTAGCATAGTGGAAGACACTTACCATATCTGATGAAGTGTGTCCGGAACGAGGCCGAAAGACGTTTAATTTTACCCGCTTCAATGGATGTTGGTAAATGCAACAGTGTTCTTGCGTCACCTTTGTATGGATGCAAGAACCCTTTATAAAGGAGATAGGATTTAGATCGTAAGAAATATTTGTTTATACCGATGAGTGTGGCATAATCAGTTTTTGATTAAACCCTATATAATTAAAGAAGAATAAAAAAAATAAAAAAAGATTTTACAGTATTAAATATTTTATTGGGCGAAATTAAACCGAAATCCCCTTTTAAATACAAAATGTACATCGTTAACAGTCCGTGAAATTATTCAAAGACGCAATCAATCTTTTATGTAACATTAAAGTCAGGAAAATATCGGAGAATCGACGCCTGGCCCGGCGCTCCGTCATATTTCTCTCAAATATGTATATGTGGACATACATGCATTGATTTGAGCCAAACTTTTTTTTTTTTTTTTTATTTCAATATGGCTCTTGACCTCGATCTCGCCTGATGGAAAGCGATAGATGAGGTCAATGATGGGACGGGCGTGCCCAGAAGACGAAAAAAAAAATGCGACTTTGTTTTATACTATTTAAAGATTAGTAAGTCTAACTTATAAATTCCCAAGACATTAGTTGTCATAGCATGCTTGATTTATTTCAGTTGTTCTAGTTACGTTTACGTATTCAGCTGTTAAAAAATATAACAGAATATCTTAAGGTCGCCCCAGGACCTGTTGTTGTCAATGGCGGTCCTCTCGAGGTTGTTCGAGAATATGTTTACCTCGGGCAAACTCTGCAGTTTGGTAAGAACAACTTTGAGAGGGAGGCTAACAGAAGAATCCAGCTGGGCTGGGCAGCATTTGGGAAGCTTCGCCGGGTCTTCTCGTCGCGTATTCCACAGAGCCTAAAGACTAAGGTCTTCAACCAGTGCGTCCTGCCTGTTATGACTTACGGAGCCGAAACGTGGACACTTACAGTACGACTGGTCCATAAATTTAAGGTCGCTCAGCAAGCTATGGAAAGGGCTATGCTTGGAGTCTCTCTGAGGGATCGCATCCGAAACGATGTGATCCGACAGAAAACCAGAGTTGTCGACATAGCTCACAGAATAAGTAAGCTGAAGTGGCAATGGGCCGGTCATATTAGCCGTAGAACCAATGACCGTTGGGGTAGACGTGTTCTTGAGTGGAGACCGCGAATCGGCAAACGTAAGGTGGGACGCCCTCAGGCTCGGTGGAGTGACGATCTTCGCAGGGTGGCTGGTAGCAACTGGATGAGAGTCGCTGAAAATCAAGTTGAATGGCGTGCGATTGAGGAGGCCTATGTCCAGCAGTGGACTGCTATAGGCTGATGATGATCTTAAGGTGAAGCCGTAAAATATTCTGCTATATTTTTTCTTGTGTTTATTTTTTTCTCTGTTAGGCTGCGTCGTTGTACACAAGCTACATACTAAAATTTTGTGTGTATACAATGTGTCCGGTCATGGACTAGTGATATTCTAGGTATTTATAAAACAACAATTTTAATATACAAATACACTAGACACTTGGGTCCAATCCACGTCCCTGCTATTTGGCAGCCATTTTGTTTTTTCGTACAAAAAAAATCATATATCTCAAAGTTTTGGTCTTACTGAGATAAAAATAGGCTTATAAGGAGGGAAAAGATATTATCTATCGTTTACATAATGAAATAATGGGTTCACGTTATCGTAACTTTAAGAAAACAGAAATTAAACTCCAAAAAGACATCAAAAATTGTGCACTTATCAACAATTTTTTGACAGCAAATTCTTTGCAAATCAACAAATTTGTATAATAGAATAGTTCTTATATAAGCACCTAAAGTATCGCTACTCCAAGACCGGACACATTGTATTGTAAGCTACAGCGTTACTGTAGCTTACGGTACATGTTATCCAAACTATTTCCCCGTAAGTCTCAAGATATTCGCCAAAAGCCTGTACATTTTTATTATAAATCGAGCCGCTCATAGTTGCCGATCGATCAGGATCCCGAGATGTTCGCAACTCAATGGATTGAGATAAATGCACCCCACTTCATTCTGAATGTTGGGCTGCGAAAATAGCAATAAAATGGACAGAAGCGAACAATACACGTCATAGAAGATAGATTTTGGCTATACAGGAGGTTGTTTTATCACTGGCGGGTCCAAGTCTATGCAATCGTGCCAAAATAGGCAATCATTGACACCATTATTGTTAATTTTGTCAGTTTTAGTAATCTTGTAATAGAAAGTCAGTGTGGCTTTCGATGATCTTCTGTTTAAAGTGATGAATGTGATTTTTCGATAATCACCTATAATGTTGTCATTTCTGACTGACGCATTGTGACCCCAACTATGTTGGGGTCGGCTTCCAGTCTAATCGTATACAGCTGATTATGAAAATTTTACATTGAGCGACTGGGCTATACAATACCCTCTGGTAAGACTGGTTGTCAGACTTTCAGGCCACTGACTACCTGTAACGACTGTCAAAGATTTACAAATCTTGTATTTATAACAGCTTATGTAAATTCAAAGCAATAATTTTTACTTACACTATCGTTAATGCTGTTTACACATAAATTAGTTCAATCCCTTAGTAGTCTTAGTATACAAAAACTGTGACAGTTTTTGTATATATATAACTGTCAGGTTGAGCAGCTCAACCTGACGGTGTTTGTAGGTTACATGATATAAAGGGTGTAACGACGTTGAAAGGCACTTTTTCTAGGCATTGCGATCATTTTTTTGTTCTAGACCATACCTAGGAACCTGCTAGTTACGGAGATATTGGGGGTCAAAGTTCCAACTTTTTTACAATTTTTTGTTTAAATTCATGTTTTTAATGTATTTTTTTTTTACTTTAAACGCCGCCATGACCCCCGTACTATTGAATCCATCCACCAGTACAATGTTTTGAATGCGTTACATTGAGTCCTACCGTAAAACGTCATTTTTCATCCCAAAAAGTAAAGTCGTTACCCAGCAATAATTTTTGCGTAAAGTTAATTAGTTTGATGTACATAATGCTTGGTTGACGGCTTCGTGAAGGGTCTGTTTACACCCTTAATGAGACACCAGCAACTCTTTGAAAACATTACAAATTCTCATATTCGAAATAACAAAATGCCTAAGCCCAAACCTTTGACGGCCCATATTTCCCAAAAGACCAACTTTTCGATTAAACCATTAAAACACGGTATATAAAATGTATGAAACGCCAAATGTGAATGACCTCTCTTTCAGGTCCAATTTAAATTCCCAGAATCAGCCGCGAACGAGCAAAACCATTTATCATTCGTGTTTCTTAGAAAAGAAATATCAAGGGAGTTAGATTAAAAGCTGATAGCTATATTAGAACCTAATGTGAGCAAGTTAAGATCGATATGCGAATTTACATTTACCTTCTACTGATTTTTCTCATCGCCATTTTGAATTTTAGGAGCGGAGTCATGACTTTAATATTTAAGGGGTAGGGTAATTAGTGTTCTATGATTGTAGATTTTAATATGGCAAGTGTTAATGACATTAATCTGTACTAATAAATAAAATTGAAGTGTCTGTCTGGAATTTCAAAATAACAGCTTTTTACTGAACCACACATGAAAATATACACACTATAAACAAAAAAAAAAAAACAAAAACACATTTTTTTTCAATTTTTGTTCGTGTCTGTCTGTTTGTTCTGGCTAATCTCCGAAACGGCTGGACCGATTTTGACGGGACTTTTACAGGCAGATAGCTGATGTTATTTTAGAAAGGATTAGGGTTTCGTGCAAAAAACATAAAACCCTTGAAATAGTTAGTAAAATCCGATTCAAATGGGGAAGTAATATTTTTATAATATATTACGCGAATGAAGGTCGCGGGGCACAGCTAGTTTTGAATAAAGTTGTTGGTCTAGTGGTCGCCAGCGCGACTGCTGAACAAATAACGATATTATTTACTCCCTTTTATTTCATATCAGCTTAAAAATAACTGAAGCACCGCTGGATATACCCCAAATTCTCACAAAATTATGTATACAAGGTGGCGGCGACAGTACGGCAATAAATGAAGAGACTAGTAATATTAGTTTATAGGAACAAATTTAAACTATCAAATAGAAAAAAATCGTGTGAGATATTTCTCCATGGCATGTATAGCCAAGTCAGAGGCCCATGGGCGGCTTAAAAACTCTGACACCAGGTTAGGCACTAACCACATAAAGAAGAACTATCAAATAAATCTTAACATCGAAATAAAAGCAAATATTTACAAAAAAAATAGCATAAAACAAAACGAAATAGAATACCATTTATAAATATTGGTTCACTACTCTTGGGTATAATTTGCACTTATTCGTATCTGGAAATAAAATAAAAAAATGAATTTCTCAGAGGCTTTAAATGGAGCGAGTTGGCAACATGTGTTTGGTGTTTATACCGATGCGGGGGTCGTTAATCTGTCAGTGCTAGCTCATTAATCACACCATGTAGAAAATGCTGTAAATTTAAAATAATGTCCTGTGACTAAACTACTGTATATTTTCGATTGAATTTTTGTATGCAGACTGGGAACGTCATGAGTCATACGCAGTTTAATTTAATGTCGTATTGTCGTTGCCACCCTGTATACTACCGATAAACAGGATGAAGCGAACACCATCGTGATCTACTTGCAATAATGGACTTGTTGGAGACAGTAAAAGTGTTTTAAAAACATTACCTTCTTCCTGGGAAAGGTAAAAATGGTGGCAATTTAATTTGCAATTTTGCTGTATGGCCTTATCGTTGACAGTCGTTAGAGGTAGTCAGTGGCCTGAAAATCTGACAACCAGGGCTTTCCAGGGGCTATCGTATTATAAAGTAATAACTGGGTTATGGAGGTCAAATGGGCATTCGCTCTATGTAAAATACTTGGTATTCAGCTGCATCAGGTTAGACTGGAAGCCAACCCCAACATACAGGGTGTAAACAGACCCTTCACATATCCGTCAACCAAGCATTCTGTACATCAAACTAAGTAACTTTACGCAAAAATTATTGCTGGGAATCGACTTTTTTTATTGGGGTTATAAATCACGTTTTAAGGTAGCACTCCATGGAAAGCACTCAAAGCATTGTGCTGATGGATGGATTGAATAGTACGGGGGTCATGGAGGTGAGTAAAGTAAAAATCTTACATTAAAAACATTTGTATTTAAAAAAAAACTTATGAAAAAGTTGGAACTTTGACGCCCAATATCTCCGTAATTAGAAGGTTCCCAGGTATGGTCTAGAACAAAAAAAAAAATGATCGCAAAGACGGGGAGAACAAGTGCCTTACATTTGTGTTAAGAGTCTATTTACCCTTTATACAGTTGGGAAATGGCTAGACAGATCTTTTGGGCCTCACTGAGTCATGGAATCACAGTCTTTCAATGACATTTCTTCATGAAAATGGATTTTTAATTGAAACATTCCAAATAAAGTATCAAATAATGACAACAAGCAGAAAACGAGCGACGTATTCATTTATACCATGAAACATGTTTATTGTAATGTTTTATGAGGGTTAGAATTAATTAAAATTTTAGCGTCTGCCTTTAATTTTGTGAGCCTACGAATTAAACACCGCAGTTAATGAAACACAGCACAATCATAATTGCTGTGAATAAAAATACACTGTATTTTTTAGCCGCAAAATTTTGGGTGAAAAAAAAAACGAAAATACTCGGATATTTTATTTTGAGTTGCGGTTTATAGTGGCATCTGTTTTCCTTTTTTGAGTTAATATTGACACAGCTAAATTCTGTTGATTTTTTAAATTGAACCTGAGCATGAATTCAAATGTTGGTTAGACTGCCTGAATTGAAAGAAAGAAAGAAAAAGTATTTATTAGACTCAAACAGGACAAAACAAAAAAAATAGATGAAATTACAATAATACACAAATTATACACCGTGACTTTTTAGTTGTCATACAAAGGTGGTCCACTCAATGTACCTGATATAAAATAGCCCTAGGCGCGATTTTTTTTTTCCACTACTTCGGTCCTATTTCATCAAAACAATGGAATTTCTTATCTTAATCGGATTATCAAATTCAATTAAATTGAACACTCATCTTCATCAATTTCCTTCATAGTGATTGCATTTAAATTTACCAATTATTTACAGTTGTTATCCATATTGTCGCGTAAAGTGGTTGTTGGAGTTTTGAATGTCTCTTCAGTTTTATGAACATTGAAAATATGAAGAAAATACTGTTGATTTTTTTACGTAAGTTATAAAACTATGTAGGTAGATATTACCCTGCTAATAAAGACATAAAAGAAAATTTCTGGAGTGGCGACCGCGAACCGGAAGACGCTGCGTTGGAAGGCCTCCCACTATTTGGACCGATGACCGGGTGAAGGTTGCAGGGATCCGCTGGATGCGAGTCCCACGGGACCGGTCAATGTGGCGACACTTGGGGGAGGCCTATGTCCAGCAGTGGACGTCTTTCGGCTGAAATGATGATGATGATGAAAGACATAATTATACTGAGGCCCTGCCTACGAGCAAGCGGTGTAAGCGTAACGTAAATACGTCGATTTTTTAATTGAAAGCACAATAAATTCTTTGCAACAAGCATAATAATCACTATCATCCATTGATATGAATAAATTCTTAAAATTACGATAACACCGCTTATGCTCGCGTCTTCGCCCGCCACGTGTAGTTCGGTAATTGTCCCACGGGATCGTACTACCGGGATAAAAATTATTCTTTGTGATTATCCAGGCTATAAACTATCTGTGTGCCAAATTTCATTCAAATCCGGTCAGTAGTTTTTGCGTGAAAGAGTAACAAACATCTATACATCCTCACTTTCTTTCGCATTTATAATATTAAAATAGGGTTGTGTGTGAAACGAGTATTTTTAATTTTAAAATTGATGTATTTACGAGTTTTTGTGTATACAGCGCTTTAGCAATGTGTGAGTGCGCGGCGTGAGTCAAATTCATGCAGATCTATACCACAGCTGATATGTTGGTTTGCGCGGTCTGTTGAGGGCTACCGAGGGGCGTATGTCGCGCGCGGGGACGAGGCTGAGCGTCGAGCCGCTAGCCGCGCGGCTCGGCAAACCTAATTATTGTTCAGGGAAAAACGCACGTTGGCGGCCGAACTGTAGGTAGTGTAGGTATATCTTTTTGTTTTTTTTTCGGATGGCAAATCATAAATTCCCCCCCCCTCCGGGCGGTGCGGAAGGTAGTGTCAGACTTGTACTGGTTAAAACCCATCCAAGTTCCTTCTTTGCCCTTTGTGTTCCAGGTTCGCAGTATCTCTTTCGAACAGTCCCGCAGCCGCGGCAGAGTGTAGGTATATCTTAGCTAAAGCCTACAAGTTAAGATATCGATACACATTACGTCTGCAGATTTTCGCTTCTTAGTCCATGTTTAGTAAAAATAACCAACATAAAACCGAAAAAAAATTAAATATTACTTTACTTTCGCGAAAATCGAAGCAGAAATCACAGATCAGTCGGTGTACACACATGAAAAAAGAAAGATGCTGGTGAATACAACACCTCCTCAAATCCTGAATACACAACCTCCTCCTTTTTAGAAATCGGTTAAATACGGAAATATTTTACAGTGACGGCCCTTTTTGTCGTGACATGGAGCGTGGCCAGGAGTTTAAAGAATACCACCGAATACTCCTCAAAAAGGAAAGGAGCACAGCGGACGATACACAGATCAGCCGAGTAAGTTGGGATAAACATGAGACGATTGTTTTGAGAGATGAATTGCTTATCTTTCTCTCCATTATTATTTCCTTTATTCATTCTTTTTCTTATCTAATACATTTTTAAATATTTTCAAAAACAAAAGTAAACAAAACATTTAAAAATATAAAAAATAGATGGCCCATCGGCATCAGGAACAAGGTCCAGGCTGCCGATGGTCAGGGCTCCAGAGAGAGGAACCGCCTCACTATACGTGCCGTGTCCAGGAGTACTGCTTTCTGAATCAAGCCCTTGACCCAGCCGCGCAATGAGAGCCTCCTAAGGTGTTGGTCGAGGCTCTCTGCTATTAGTCCATTAACCGTAACAACTATCGGTACAATGATTGCAGAGTCCACGTCCCACATGTCGACAACCTCGTGTGCTAAATCAAGATACTTGATTTTTTTATCATTCTCAGCTTTCACGAGATTCTCGTCATGAGGGACAGTAATGTCAACAATCATTGCACGGCGCTCTCGGCGATCTATCACCACAATATCAGGTTTATTTGCTAAAATAGTCCTGTCTGTGATGATAGATCGATCCCAATACAATGTGGCATGACCATTCTCGAGAACTGGGTCGGGCACATACTTGTAGTATGGTACTTCAGAACTCACAAGGTTGTATTGCAAGGCAAGTTGCTGGTGAATAATCCTAGCTACTAGATTGTGTCTGTGCAAGTACTCACCGTTAGCAAGACGAGAACAACCGGAAACAATATGTCGGATCGATTCACCGGGACGGTGGCATGCCCGACAGATGTCAACCGTGCCGTCCTTGATAATGTATTTCCGATAATTGTTCGTCATGATAACTTCATCCATAATCGCACAGACGAAACCTTCAGTTTCCCCAAAGAGGTCACCGAATCGTAGCCAGGATACGGACGCCAAGAAGTCTACATCAGGCCCATGTAGGGCCCGGAAAAAGCGTCCGTGTAGCTCCTTGCTCTGCCATACCTCCCTACGGTCATTAGTATCCAATACCACAGGTTTGCGCCAGTTCTCGTTAGCCAAGGAGAGCGGGGTGAGGCCCTTGTCCACCGCGACCACATCTCGGTGCATCCCCACGTCGGTTTCGAGAAAGTATTCCCTGAGACTGCATACCTCGCGGTTGTGTAAGGTCTTAGCATTTAAAAAGCCACGACCTCCGCACTTCCGCGGGATATACAGTCTCATCACCGATGACCTTGGGTGATGCATCCGGTTTGCGGTCAGTAGTGTGCGGACCTTCCTATCCAGGGCGTCAAGTTCCGTCTGAGTCCATTTGAGTATGCCGTAAGAATACATCAATACCGGCATGACCCAACCATTAAAGGCGCGCACCTTGTTTCCGCCTGATAAAAGACTGTTTAACACTTTATTCAGGCGGCCAAAGAAGCGTTCCTTCAATGATTGTTTCATGTCGGCAGCATTGATGCCTAATGCTTCCGACATACCCAAATACTTGTAGGTCTCGGTTGAGGAGAGGGATCTAAGTAATATGGAATCCGAAAGTTGAGTTCCCACGGATTCCATAATCTCCCCTCGCTTTACATGCATGACCGCACATTTGTCCACACCAAATTCCATCCTGATGGCGCTACTAAAAGTATCAGTCACTTTTAGTAGCTCCATCAGTTGCAAATTGCTGGGAGCAAATATTTTCAAATCATCCATGTAAAGGAGGTGAGATATAACCTGACCACCTCTCCTCAACCGGTAGCCTAGACCTGAATCCTCCAGCAGTGTGCTCAGAGGATTCAAGGCCAAGCAAAACCAAAGCGGACTCAAACTGTCACCCTGAAATATTCCTCGCTCAATCCTAATCGGTTCATCGTTCCCAAGAACCTGCCGACATCCTGGATAAAGAAGGACCGTCCTCCACTGCCCCATACACGACATCAAGAAGGTGCGAAGAGTTGCATCTATTTTGTACAACTCCAGCACCCTCTTGAGCCATGTATGTGGCACCGAGTCATAGGCCTTCTTATAATCTATCCAACACGTCGACAGATCCCTTCGGAAGCGACGAACCTGTTGGCTTATGGCCATGTCGATAAGGAGCAGCTCCTTAGTACTACGGGACCCCTTCCTACATCCATTCTGAGAGATAGACATAATTGAATTGCTATCTATATGACGAACAATTTTAGCTCTCAGAATGGATGTTAGAACTTTATAGACCGTCGGTAAACACGTAATTGGTCTATAGTTTTTAGGTTCCGCAGTACTACCCGATTTATGGAGCAGGTGGGTAACTCCTGTTGTAAAGAATGGTGGTAGCGACCCAGTCTCTAAGGATGACTGGAATTGTGAGGCTAAACAAGCGTGTGGCCTTTGTAGCCATTTAATCCAAAAATTGTGCAGTCCGTCCGGCCCTGGAGATTTCCAGTTAGGTAACGGACGGACTGCACAGGCCACGTCCAATGGACTAATAGAAATGGCCTCCATTTCCGGAATTGAGTCACACGCTCGCTCAACAACACGCATCCAATCACCCTCAGTGTGACCGACGGGCACCGACCAAATACTTCGCCAAAAAGCATTCATGGCGTCGTTATCCGGCTGATGCACATCAGTCATTCCTTGAATGGTAACAGGCCGCTCCCATGTTCTATATACCCACCTTTCGTCACTCTGGAACATACGGTTCTGAGTATATCGATCCACTCTTCGCCTATACCGACGGATACGGTTAGCCCATGCATAAACTTTCTGCTTCAGGAAGTCGATGCGCTCTGTGACTCGTGACATGTATTCTCGGGGACTAATATCAGTTCCCGAGAATGCCCGCCTCACAAAGCGCATCACCCTTGGGCGTGTATTGCCCTCCCTGAAGCAGGTGAGCTTCCCGATGAGTACCCTGGCCTCATTAATACGACGCTCAATCCTGCATTGCCAGGCTGGTACGGCAGATTTTGGTCGTGTAGCACTGTCAGTGTTTGGAAATTTGACATTGGCTACACGACATGCCGCAACAGCCGTGCAATACAAGATTGAGTGTGTATCGTAAAGGTTTGCGCTGCTTTCAATAAAATTTGGTAACAGCGCATCCAGGGCACACACCAGTGCTCTATTCTTTTTATTCATGGGCAAACGTGGTAACCGTGGCCTAAGATCAGGTGACATGAACCGATACTCACGAATCGCACCCTCCAGAGCGCTCCTTATTTCCACATTGCACAGGTTATCTGCAGATATAGCCCTGTTATCCTCTTCCTCAGCATGTTGATTTGCCCGCAGTGGTAGTACAGCAGGCACATGTGTGACGTTCTGGGATGGGAGAGGGTTGCTGGTAGGGTTAATCTGCATTTCCGAGCGCAGCCGATCAAGTGTAGCATCATCCAACCTATGATTATTTTGAATGACGCGCACCTGATCCGACAATCGTTGAGCAGAGACATTGACGGCAGGTTCAAGAGCCTGAAACAGAGAGAGCATCCGACATCGGTACGCAGTAAGGTTAATTCCTCCCTCTGTAGCCCCATAATATGCGCGCATCACATTTTCGTTCATGGACTGCGTCCATCGAATGCGCGACACATTTCCACCGGCAGCGGGGACCCTGTTCGTGGCCTGTTGACCTCGAGGCCCCAAGCCCGCTGGTGGCCGTCCTCTTCCTCGTCGTCGTGGTGGTGAAGGAGTCGACGGCGGGGAGAAAAACTCGTCGCTCGAGCTCGACGCAACTGCAGCGACCGGAGACACAGCACTCACGATTGAGGCGCGTTCCGGCAGCTGCGAGGCGGAGCTGAGCAACGAGTCCGGAGATGGTGGGTGTGCCTGTTGTTTAGCCCGGCTTCTTGTCAGCATTCCTGGGTATTTGACGTTTGACATTTCGTTTTTCTCTGCATTTTTATATAGGTATGTAGATTTCGTATTTATTCCAAATTGTTTTATTCCATTTTCGTCTTGTATTATTTTATTATTTCTTCTTATTAGTCATTATTCTTATTTCTTAGCATTTACTACTCAGCGATTAATAACGCTCAAGGGCTATGCTCGGAGTTTCCTTGCGTGATCAAATCAGAAATGAGGAGATCCGCAAGAGAACCAAGGTTACCAACGTAGCCCGAAGAATAGCCAAACTTAAGTGGCAGTGGGCAGGGCACATTGCTCGCAGAACGGATGGCCGATGGGGCCGAAAAGTTCTGGAGTGGCGACTGCGAACCGGAAGACGCTGCGTTGGAGGGCCTCCCACTAGGTGGACCGATGACCTCGTAAAGGTTGCAGGGATCCGCTGGATGCGAGACGCACGGGACCGGTCAATGTGGCGACACTCGGAGGAGGCCTATGTCCAGCAGTGGACGTCTTTCGGCTGAAATGATGATGATGATGATGATTAATAACAGTCAAATTGACATTATACACATTCTTTTGACTAAATTCGTATTTTGAGGCTATCCTCACAGCCTCCACAAAATATAACTAAAGAAAAGGCTTTTATTTATCTTTGCAGTGACGAGAGACGTCCCCGGTATGCACAGGATGATTCTTCTGTACCGATACAGTACTGTATATGCTCGAAGCTCTACGATCCGATATGCGCGTCAAACAACGAGTCCTATTTCAACTTATGTTACTTAGAATGCAAAGTGGCCAAGTCTGAAAATGTCACAGTGGTTCACCTGGGTAACTGTATACCGTATTGAAAGTTGTTTAAGAAATGTGATTTGGTAATAAAATGTTGTGTTCGCTGTGTTTTGTTTTACTTCTGTTTTGCCGAAAGAATCATCAGCCTCGTGGTATAGTGGTTGCAAACGCAACTAATGGCCACGAGGTCCTGACCTTGATTCTCAGGTAGGAATTCTTATGTGGTTATAATAGTCTAATGGGTGTAAAAGTACACTTAACGATGCCGAAAGGCACTTATTATACACCGTGACTTTTTGGTTGTCTTACAACGACAGCCCACTTCATGTATTCAATGACTACAAAACATTCATAAAAAAATGGTATTATTTATTGTTCTTTGTACCTACTAAGGTAGGTAAAAAAAAAAATCGCACCTAGAGCTATTTTATGTCGGGTACATTGAGTGGACCACTTTTGTAAGACGACTAAAAAGTCAGAGTGTATAGACATGCAAGCTGTTAACTTTTTTCTTTTTTTGTTCCGTTCTGTTGAATTTATAGTTTATTGTTATGTTTTTGTCATTTTGTATGATGCACGTCATGTCTCTGCGGCAAATAAATATTTTTTCTTTATTTCTTTCTTACTCTCCCGTCATTCGGATATTTTTTTGCTCTAGACCATACCGGGGAGCTTTCTTTTGTTTTTCTTTGTTTTTAATACAAGTTTTTAATGTTGTAACTTTACTTTAAACATGACCACGAACCCCGTAATATGGAATTTATCCATCAGGACGTGGTTTTGAGTGTGTTACCTTGAGCGCGAACAGTGATTTTTCACATACGAAGAAAGTCGTTTCCCATCAATAATTTTTGCGCAGTGTTACTTTGAGTTTGATGTACAAAATGCTTGGTTAACGGCTTCGTGAAGGGTCTATTTACACACTGTATGAGACCATTGGCCTTAACTAACATTTGTAAAAGCAGGTGTAACTAAGGCACACCACAAGGGAGTTTGCATGATGATTAATATCATAATGTATAACGTAATCCGTCACAAATTTGCAACGAATACAAAACTCATATCCATTAAAATGCGGTGAATATAATTTTTCATTCACGTTAATTTTAAATTTCGCAAGTTTTTCATGCAATTAAACCCGGGAAAGTTTAAAACTACATTATGCAGTTTGTGAGAGAGAAAGAATACCTTTATTTTATTCGCTTTACGACTTTGTTAGGGGTCGGTGCTACAGTAGTTTCATTTTCTTTAATTAAGAGTTATTCCGTTTCTTCGCCCGTGGGTATCGTAAAGGTGACTTAAGACTTTTGTCTTAATCCCATGTCCCACTTCTGATGTGTGTCCCACATCAGAAGTGGGACATGTGTGTGTCCCTTTTGCAAGAATGAAAAATTTTGTAAAAAACTTAAACTTGTAACATAAGTGTTAACATAACGCCTGTAATCTTCGAAAGATTAGGCAGAGGTGTACATAATAGTACTCGTTCATCGAAATTTTGGCCAGTTATATGTTAAGTCCCATGTAATGGGGGGCGAACCTATTGCCATCAACCGGTCGAATATCCAAACTCCTTGGCTGCCACTGAGAAATTTCACCGAAACCCGGAAATCGAATCCAGGACTTTATGCTCAGCAGTCGAGCTTGCGACCACTAGACGAGCGAGGCCAACATAAAATGACCCGAAAGGAACTGAAGTCATAAAATTTGCTTCCAGGATAATCAAGCTGAAGTGGCAGTGAGCGGCGGAGTTATTGATAGACTAATTTAGTCTTTACGGAGCACTTCTTGAATTGTCAAAGCTAGTTTCGCATTTCATCATTTGCTTGGCCTTTTCCCCACTATATTGATCACCACAAAATCGCTCGAAAATTCCTACACCCAACAAATTCAAGGAGAGTGGCTGATCGAGCACCGTCCAAAGAACTTAATTTCCTATCACTCCGAGTCACGGAAACAATCAGAAGCTCCCGATAAAGATAACCTGATTATACGTGATTCGATAATCGGTTCCATGTTAGGAGTCGATTTGAGAGATAGTCTTGATTAAGACATTATGATGTAAGGCAAACTGTTGGGTGTTTTTTTATTTGATTGCCGTCGTGTTGATGAATTGGTAGTAAACATGCAATGGGTGGTAATAATATATAATTCGTTGGCAAAATAGAGTGTATAGAAAAGAAATTTATTGGAGGAGCTCGTGGCTAAAATATAAACAGCCGCTCGGGTCGATCTTTAGGTTAAGCCGTGCTTGCCTAAGTTGGTCTGTGGATGGGTGACCACCCATTACATACCAAGTTTCCTCCGTGCCTCGGAAAGCACGTAAAGCCGTTGGTCCCGGGTGTCATTTGTAAATCTTTGACAGTCATTAGGTAGTCAGTGGCTCAAAAAGTCTGACAACCAGTCTTACCAAGGGGTATCGTATAACTCAGTATTAACTGGGTTGTGGAGGTCAGATAGGCAGTCGCTCCATATAAAATACTGGTAGTCAGCTGCATCCGGTTAGACTGGAAGCCGACCCCAACATAGTTAGTTATAGCCGACCCAACTTGTGAAAAAGTTGAAACTTTGACCCCCAATATCTCCGTAACTAGAAGGTTCCCAGGTATAGTCTAGAACAAAAAATGATCGCAAAGACGGGGAGAACAATTGGTTGACGGCTATGTAAAGGGTCTGTTTACACCCTGTATAAAAAGTGAAAAGAGAGAGTGAGTCAGAATAATGTTTTAAGTATTGAACTAAATGTTTTAGTTGACTTAGAGTTGAGGAGCTACTTCACAAAGCCTTTTCTTGGGTCAAAACGCATTACTGTAGAATTGTTGATTACATTCTCGAGAAACAGAACAACAATTGTTGCAGTTGCTTAAGAAGTTGACGTTTCAAGTCGTTCTCGTTGAGTTGGATTAAAAGACAAAAGACAGTCATTACAAGAACACGACGTCCTACGTTTTAAATTAGTTCTGTAGTGTTGCTGTTGGTGAAATTAAAGCCCCATTGACTTGGTGATATTTTATTGGCAACTTGCTTATTATACTTTTACAACAGTTACAATAATTTATATATCAGGTAACAGTAGCGAAGGGTCAATTTTTGTAAGAGGTAAGCCGGAGTACATATCTTTACTGTATAGAATATTATTGGCTATAGAATACTGACTGTGCCATTTTTCAAAGGGAAGCCGGTAGGAATCGGGTTCTATGGAAGCTTCGCCACTGTCAGGTAACCCTAAGTGGAGGGATGAAAGGGACTGCGTGGCTATCGCCTTTCAGGCGTCCCCTAGCTGTCTAGTTCCTGAAGACTGCTAGGTTATCGACACAGGAACTAGGTTTACTGAGGATCAGAGCTTGCTGCGTGGCTACCGCGCTCAGAACCTCTAGCTAGTGAATGACATTTTGTTCTTTTTTTTTTTTCGAAATGTCATCTCGCAGGTCAACCTAGGAGGTTGTTGTCTGCTCAACCGGACTATCCTGTGGGTGTCTTGAGTATAAGGCCTCCAGCCAGGGCAAAAAACTTAAAAACTAGGCGACTACACGCTAAGGGCACCCCCTGTGGGGTACGAGCCTCGGCTTAGGGCGTCGCTGGGGGAGGGCACCAAAGGGACAGGCTGGTTCTGATTTAGATTATTTAGGGGCTGATTTAGTACTACTGGCTCAGCATCGCGGGCTGGCTCGAGCAAGGGTCGGGGAGGGCATGAAACGGGGTGTCGCGGTCGCACAGTTCCATTTTAGCTTAGCCAGAAGGCGACGCGGTAGACCTCGCAGGAGGTGGCGGGACCGGCCTCAAAATCAAAAAATTAAAATCAAAATATTTTATTTCACATAGGCCTCGATGGGCACTTATAAAACGTCGACAAAAAGGTGCACGGTTCGGGTTGGTCGTTTCCTATGGAGAAGAACCGGCAAGAAACTCCATGGTTACTCTTTTCAAATCATTTGGTGTTACAGTATTATGGATACAGCATTTGTACTTAAGTATGGGGGGACAGCGTAGGCCCGACAATAAGTCGTTGCTTACTACACAAAAAATGTAGAACAAAATAAAAAGTTAACAAAAGTTAACAAGCAGCTGGGAATCTACAAAGTCTACAATGTCCACACATTCACAAACAATCGATAAAAAGAATCTATACCTCGATCGATAAAAAGAATCTATACCTGCCTCGACGGCGAGGACGGAATGACGACTGCTTGCGTCTGGGTTTCTTAAGAGTGCTAGTTTCCTTAATGACATTTGGTTCGAAGACAGCTCTGCTTATAAAGCGGTTTACATGTGTGCATAATATCGTTGTGTAGCTGTAGTTACGAATTGTTACACACGAAGATTGTAGATGGCATCACTCGTCTATAATATACTTGCTGTCTCCTGTTATTGATCCGCTCATCATAGTGCTTCGGATAAGTAACACTAGATGGCGCTGTATGTTTGTTACAGTTCAAGTTATAAAGGCCATACAGCAATGCTGTGACTTCGTGTGTATGTCTTTTGCAATTTGCAGGTCAGTTTCAGATGTGGTCAAAATATGATTCACAATTTATTTATTTATTTAAACTTCATGTACAAGAGTGGTACCTAAGCCACAAGGCATTCTCTACCAGTCAACCTTTGGGTAAAATAAGAAAACATTGTGATAGGGTACAAAATAAATACATAAAAATAACTTCTTGCTTTCGAAAACTTATTTAAGCACTTATAATGATACTAATAACATATATACAAATAAAATAAACTAATACATATTTTAACAAAAAACCAAAATTAAAAACGAGAAACCTAATAATAATTACCATGACTCGACTTCTAATAGAGAGGAGCTATTTATTCTGACTTAAATAGTGGTTACACACTTTTCTTTTAAAAGTGGATTTGCTTTCAGCCTACTTTCTTTCCTGCCTTAATTCTTTAAGTTCATTGCCCACTTATTATTGTTTTTTAACGTTAAGAGTAGAATTGAAGGGCACAGGCAAAGAACAGGGCATGCCATATTTAAAAAAAAAAATGTTTTGTACTGGTTACCAATCTATATCTATGGTATTTGACGGCACGGTTGGCGCAGTGGCTGAGCGATTGACTGCTGCGCTTCGTGTCGCGGGTTCGATTCCCGCACGGAATAAATATTTGTATGGCCTACAGGTAATTGTTCCGGGTCTGGCTGTTTGTGTACGTGAATTTAAATGTTTGTAAACGCACCCACGATACAGGAGAAATTCCTAGTGTGGGGCAAAGTTTAAAAAAAAAAAAAAAATTGCATTCCCAATCACTAGTTTTTACAAATACTCAACAGATGTCGCTAAAAATACGTTTTTATCTATGCCCAAAGCAAAAAGAACTGGGGACTTCTAAAATTTAATTTGCTTTTTTCTCATAAACGATTCATTAGGACATACCCTGTTCTTTGCTTGTACCCTTCAATTGATGGTTATAATTACTAGAATTCTAAAAATACGTATTTTTACAATACAGTTTCTAATTTTATTTAAATCAGAACAAAACCTGATTCTGACTTGTGAATTGAAAAACGTAAGAAAAGAAAGAACAAGATTAAGAAAAAGAATAAGAAAAGAAAAAGATAAAAGAAAGACAAGATAAGATTAAGAATAAGATTCGATGTTTAATTTTGGGATATGGGACTTTTTCATCAAACTGCAGCAATAACTTTGTTTTTCATTAACTTACTATGAAAAACAAATTTAGATTTGTTGTTAAATGTAATATAATACAACAATCAAACTTCTGCATTGCACTGTACTGGTACATACGTGGTAACCGTTTTCGTGTCAGTGTCCTTTCCACCACAGTATACATATTTTGTATCCCAAATAAATAAGTACTTATTTATTCATTATTTATTTATTTGGGATAATTTCGCTTAGGATTTTTGTGTGTGTTACACAAATTGGGAAGTGAGTCCGAAATAAAACGAAAATATCATTCAGTAAAATATACAAATCCCTTGCTGAACAATTTCAGAGTTAGGTAACCTGAGGCAACGAAAAAAGCACATGTTCATATATGTTATGTTCCGGTCACTACAAACAGGGAAGTATACATTAGGGCACTTCTTACAATCCATTAATTCTGTTAGGTGTGGGAATAGTTCACGGTACGACTTTGTACGAGCAGGCGAACAAAAATGCAGAATTGTAGATAAAAGGAACAGAACAGCATCTGGAACAAAACAAAATTGTGTCGTTAGATTTCAAATTGAAGTAAGTCCAAAATGATGAAACTCATTAAAAGCGGTTTTTTTTTCTGTTCGAGTAAGGCTTTTTATTATCTCATTTTGAGGCTGGTGTGACTATCAAAAATCGGATTCTCTATCATCCTTTCTATCATTGTTTCTATGAAATATTTCTAGATTACGAGAAAAACGAATTTCTAATTTGGATTTAGGTTTATTTTGTCAAAATGAACCAAGTCCTTCGGACTTAGCTTCATTTGATCTAACAGAATACTGGACTTAGTGCAGTTTGAACACACAACTGGGCGCCATTTTGAACGATCGCGTCGCTCTGATTGGCTCAATGCGACTTGCTGCGTTTTGATATAAGATGTCAAATGGACTTGGTTCAATTTGAAAAAAGGGATGTGTTTTAAACTTATTTTGCTTGAAAACTACAGGGACTTGTTTCAATTTGATAACATATTGTAAAAGATACTTCCCCTGCCTTTTAAATAAGAATAAAAGCTAACTTCATGCCAAAAGTGGACTTGATGCGATTTTAAATCTAACGACACAATTATACAATTCCGCGCCTATTAAGGAAATGTGTAAAATAATGTTTCAAACAATCTTGAAATACACTTTCCTGTGAAGAATATTTGTTTTGTAAAACATGAGTGGCCTGATAGTAACCTGTCGCTTCAATTTCGTCTTTTTCTTTGTGTAGTATTTTCTTTTTTTTAAATCAGGTTGTTCCCACGAGTCAGGGCTCCACATCGTGGTTATTTTGGCCCACAGCTCGTCAGGCATGCGGCAGACGTGGCCAGCCCAGTTCCATTTTAGCTTAGCCAGAAGGCGACGCGATAGACCTCGCAGGAGATGGCGGGACGGGCTGGACAAAACTAACGACCAGTGGTCCACATTGGCCCTGGATCGAAGAATTTGGAAGTCATGGAGAGAGGCCTTTGCCCAGCAGTGCGATGACGCAAGCTAACAGTATCAGTATCAGTAGTTCCCACGAGTAAAGGACATAAACAGTCCATCCCCCCTGAGGGCCATTGTAGGGGGATAAGGGCTTCAGTACAACAGAGTTCACCATTTTGATTTCGAGCAGTTACTAGACGAATATTAATGGTGGTGAGCCTATTGCCACCAACTGGGCATAAATCCAGACTCTGTGGCTGCTACAGAAAAATGCCTGATGGGAAAACCCAATGACACTTAACCAAACGTTTTAAAAGCGATGGTCAGTAGTCTAGGCCTTCAACACCAAATACTCAGCCATTACCCTCCCACGGTAAAGCCTAAGATTGCTTATACTTTTGTATCATCATCATCTGCCCAAGGGCGGATCCAGGGGGGGGGCTCATGGGGGTCATGACCCCCCCCTGTACTGGGAAAAATTATAATTTTAAAACGTTTTGGGAGAAGACATAAGAGAAAATTTGATTTTGTTATTTAATTAAGTAAATATATTTTGACATATAGCAGTAAAACACTTTCTTCGTAATTTGAATTATTATTGTAATCGAATTTGAGCCTGTCATGACAACTATGTGACCCCGCTCAACTATGTGACCCCTCTCAACTATGTGACCCCCCCTTGACATGATAGCTGGATCCGCCCTTGCATCTGCCTAGCCTTTTCCCAACTATGTTGGGGTCGGCTTCCAGTCTAACCGGATGCAGCTGAATATCAGTATTTTACATGGAGCGACTTCCTATCTACCTATAGTTAATATTTTTGTGTACACTTACGAATTCTTCGCATGTCGATTTTGTAAATATAGTCTTCTGAATGCTTGAAACAACAAATGATTAGAACTAGTATAATTATGCAATTTTAAAAATTAATTAGTAACGAGTGAGTGGTTTAATGAGTATCGTAATGAAACTTGTTTTATATTTCCTGTAAAGTAGTAATTAGTGTTTCTAAAATGTAGTTAAGAGCGCTTGTACAGAAAGTGGGCAACGTCGCAAATACCTGTCAAATTTTTCGCTGTTTTGATTAATTTGGCAATATTACTGTATGGAAATAAGAAATTTGGCTAACTAGTGAACTAAAGTATTGATTATCATCATCATCATCATCATTTCAGCCGAAAGACGTCCACTGCTGGACATAGGCCTCCCCCAAGTGTCGCCACATTGACCGGTCCCGTGCGTCTCGCATCCAGCGGATCCCTGCAACCTTTACGAGGTCATCGGTCCATCTAGTGGGAGGCCTTCCAACGCAGCGTCTTCCGGTTCGCGGTCGCCACTCCAGAACTTTTCGGCCCCATCGGCCGAAAAGTATTGATTATGGAATGCAATAATTAATATCGTAACACTGAATATTCAGTTTCAGATATAAAAACAGTATTTGGAAACTTTCCAAATGCCTCTTTTTACACCTAAAACGGTTACAACATCAAATTCAGTGTTTTAATTGCAATTCATTAATACTCGTAATATTCTAGTTCACTAGTTAGCCATGTTTCTTATTTCCATACAGTAATAAAGCCAAATTAATCAAAACAGCGAAATATTTGACAGCTATTTGCGACGTTGCCGGCTTTCTGTACAAGCGCTCTTAACCTATCATGGTATTTACGTTCAGTATAGTTTGACATTTCATCATGTAAAGACTTATTCTGTTTTTTTTTTTTTTTTTGGATGGCACAAATTATTCAGTTTCTGTATTACGCAACTCAGCGGTCTACGATGAGTGTGTTTCGTACACTTAGAGCAACTTATGGTTATCATGGTCAGCTACCGAATGCACAATTCGCTGTACCATCGTAAAGTTTGAAAGACAACTTGCGACACAGCAAGTGGGCTTTATTGCGAGAACAATTAGGTAAACACTTAATTTTGCGCTTCAGACCGGTGACTTGGCCGCCTAGATTCATTTACATCACATTCCTATAGTTTTTCCTTCGGGGCTATATAAAGTCCAAAGTCTAAAGAGGGTAAATAGACCCTTAACATTTCCGAAAGGCACTTGTTCTCCCCGTCTTTGTGATCATTTTTTTGTTCTAGAACACACCTGGGAACCTTCTAGTTACGGAGATATTGGGGGTCAAAGTTCCAACTTTTTCACAAGTTTTTTTAAAAACATTCTTTTAATGTAAGATTTTTACTTTACAGACCTCCACGACCCCCGTACTATTCAATCCATCCATCAGCACAATGCTTTAAGTGCTTTCCATCGAGTCCTACCGTAAAACGTGATTTTTCAAACCAAAAAAAAAGTCGATTCCCAGCAATAATTTTTGCGTAAAGTTACTTAGTTTGATGTACAGAATGGTTGGTTGACGGCTATGTGAAGGGTCTGTTTACACCCTGTATTATTATTATAAGCCTATGTTGTCCCACTGCAGGGCATAGGCCTTCCTTCCCTTCTTCCACATTTCGCGGTCTAGTGCGATCGTAGGCCAATCCTTATCATTGTTATGATTTATTTATTATTTGTGCGTCTTTCGTTCTTTCTTTCTAAGTTGGTTTTAAAAATACTTCTACACGTCACAATAATGTACGTTTAAAAAAAATCAGACGAATTGATAACCTCCTGCTTTTGGAAGTCGGTTAAAAACTAGATACGCACGACGACCAATCAAGCTATACAAATCCAGTTTATGCGGATCTCTCATTGCGAGCGAGACAAAAAAACACGCCATGTGTTTGCTTTGTATTTATGTTTAATTTGTTTAGCCTGCGCTCATACTTTATTTTTTTTTGGTAGTGTTTATATTTGCTATAGTTGTTTTGTATTATAAAATCCAAGTACTGTTTATTTTATTTTCTTATTTTATGTAATCAAATATTTATGCTTTCTGGCTTCCGTACGTTTTTTCACAGCATCATGCTGAGTCCACCTGCTTGTCGCAGTCACGACGTGCAGGCTGTTAACTTGTATTTTTTTTGTTTTATTTATTGTACTGTTGTATTTATAATATTTGTTATGCGTTGTATGATTATTGTTAAGTTATTGTATTATACTTTTTCTTTATTTATTTCTTTACAAATTAATTACATTTTTAAATATTCCTTAGAAAAAAACAATATAAAAAAGTTTAAAAATAAAAAAAAATATTTTTTTATTTTTTTATTTATTGTTCTGTTGTATTTATAATATTTGTTATGCGTTGTATGATTATTGTTAAGTTATTGTATTATACTTTTTCTTTATTTATTTCTTTACAAATTAATTACATTTTTAAATATTCCTTAGAAAAAAACAATATAAAAAAGTTTAAAAATAAAAAAAAATATTTTTTTATTTTTTTATTTATTGTTCTGTTGTATTTATAATATTTGTTATGCGTTGTATGATTATTGTTAATTTATTGTATGATTATTGTTAAGTTATTTTGTTTGTATGCACATCATGTCCCTGCGACAAATAAATATTTTTTCTTTCTTCTTTTCTTTTATTGTGCTGGAAATCTGTACAAAGCGAAGCCATGTTATACTGGTAATGTATAGCAGGATGTGTCGCCGTGTAGACTTGGCTACTCGGCGAATAAACAGCCGCACAGTCTCTTTTCAAGTCCAGCATAATCTCGCTGGCCGTGTCAGCTATCAAGTATCGAAATCCAGGGCAATTAAATTTTCTAGAGAAACTCCGTACCTAAACGTGATGAGTTTCATAAAATCAGTTTTTTTGTTCCATCATGTGTAGATTAGTTTTTGAAAGGTAACTCAATTTGTATGTATGTATTTCTTGTGATAAATGATGTTTATTTTGCAAATAGGTTATTAACAACACTTTTACACGTTATATTTTTTATATTTTGAGGCCGGTGTTTCGTACCTGACTACTCCGAGAAGACTCTTTTACTGACTTCTGTTTGGTCGGGTGCCCTAGGTAAAAATAAATAAATATAGTTATATGGCGGGACGAGCTTGACACCTAAAGGCAGGATTGGTTCACACTAGCCTTAGAATATTCAGGCTGGAGTAATCCTTATTATTTGCCCTGCAGTGCGATGAAATAGTCTTAAAATAAAATATAGGTGTATTCCCGTTGACCCCACCACCCTTGCCCCACCGGTTGGGCCAGCAGCACAATCACAGCATATTATATAAGGCTAGTGTGAACCAATCCTGCCTTTAAGTGTCAAGCTCGTCCCGCCATATAACTGTATTTTTTTTATTTTTACTAGGGCACCACTACAAACAGAAGTTAGTAAAAGAGGCTTCTCAGAGTAGTCAAGTTCGTCCCGCCAAATACTATCAAATTAATAAAATATACAAGTTCCTCGGAATAAAATTGTGGCATCTATGGGTTTTCTGTCATCGCAATGGAAAAAGCACTCGTTCGTGTATGTAACATTTGTGCTGGTGCAAACAGGTAGGTATACATGGGGACAAAAGACACATGACATTTTCACGTTTAAAGGTTCTACAACACGTCGCTGTGTACTCGTGTAGAATCCTTTTATGCAGGAAGGTAGTAATATTAGCCATACAACCGCATCTGAAAAAATAACATTTTATTACTACGTATATGGAGTACATCTATATATATAAAATGGTAAAGTGACTGACTGACTGGGTGATATATGAACACACAGCCCAAACCGCTGGTCCTACAGACATGAAACTTGGAGGGTGTGTTCTTTGTGAAGAGTAAGTATCCATTAAGAAAGGATTTTTGGGAATTCCAGCACTAAACGGGTAAAATAGGAGATGGAAGTTTATATAAAAGTCCGTCAGTTTTGAAGTAAGGATCTTCAAATTTTGTGTTTAGGATGACGATTGAAAATTAATCTATACGTGTCTCAGCGTTTTTGAGAATTCTACCCCCTAAGGGTTATAATAGGGGATGAAGGTAAGTAATCGGATATTTTTCGACATCCACGCGGGTCTTCACCCGCGTGGATGTCGAAGGGTAAAAGCTAGTCTGAAATAAATGTCTTCTATTCTATGACAAACGAATCAATCGAAATAACAATATTCTCCTGTGTTTAGCAAAAAAACGTAGCATAACCCCATTGCCGGACAATAGGAGCCCTATTACAGAGAGTGGCCTTTAATAGACCGCGCGGCGTCAATGGGGTTATTAGCTATCATGCTTTCGCATATACCGGTTTCCTCCAGATATTTTACTTCACAGTTTTGAGAGCAGTGGTGATAAAATACTTTACACACAGTAATGTCCTTGCCTGGGTTCGAACCTATGACTGACTCGTAAGTCGAGCCTGTTACGACTGGGCAACCACAGCTCTCCTCATGAAGATGGGCCACTTTTGCTTACTGTGGCAATATTCAAACACTGTTTTAAGCTTCCACGGTTTACAACTAAACTTATACTGTCACTTACGGGATATCTTCCGTGAATCCGGGATCATGGCGCTTGCAACAGCGCCGAAATATCTGGAGCTCAAAATAATGAACAATCACGGAAGATATCCCGTAAGTGACAGTATAAGTGAAACTTTGATAATATTCTAGTAGGGTCGTTCCGTAGTTACGTGCAAAAATCATATCCAGACTAATTTATTCATGGTTTTAATTTTTTAAGCAGAATGGGTAAAAACATAGTCACTTTAAAAGGAGCATCACTAATATTACATTTTGATTCGTTAATTTTATTAAATTAAAAAACTAATAAAACTGCGAGGAAATTCATTCCTCTCTGTTTCCAACTAGGGCCCTCCACGGATGTTTTCATGATTATTTGTCTATGTTCGAATTGACAGCTTTAATTAATACCGTTTATAAGTACCAAACCCCTGAGATTTGAATATACCATTAACTTCCCCACGTAATATACGCGCTTTGGACGTGGAGTTGCGGACACCAGCCCGTTATAAAATACAATACAATACGATTAACTTAGTAATAGTAGAAAAAAAATCAAATTAAAAAAAAAAAAACTTAAAAAAAAAACAAAAACCAATTGTCACAATAGAAAATTCATCACCATCCGTACTTGGAAGGAAACTTCATAATTTTGTAGATGGTTTATTGGGTTCCTAATATAATTCAGAGGGGTTACTATTACGTCATAAAGCAGGAGCAATTCCAGTGTGAGAAAGAGACAGAGCTATACAGGTCGTCTAGTGCCATCTCTTTCCCACACTGGAATTACTAAGACTAATTAATTAATTTAAGACTTCATTGTAACCCCCAGGTCACAACGTGTTTAGCTACTGATCAGTGATCAGTCAGCCGCGGCAAAAAGAGCGAAGCGGAATGCCTATCGCTGTCATAATTATTTACTACAGTTTCATCACATTCCTTCTATTTCACGAGGTACTGCAGTAAGCCAATTATTATAAATACTTATTATATTTATCTTCCGAATTGATTTTGATCCAATTTTATTATCGAGTTTTTAATGTATTCGGTAACGAAATTATTTAAATGTTTGAATTTTTCATTCATCTCCACTTCATCACCGTCCGTTCCCTCCATATATTAGCGGGAAGGTAATGAACAATTTTTATTCAGCGGAACGGTTCTATTTGCACGAAACGGCGGAACGCAAATGTTTTCTGTAAAAATTATATAAATAAATAAATATAAAAAAAAATTAAAAAATATTTTTATTTACCTGCTGCATAGAGGGTGTAAACAGACCCTTCAAATATCCGTCAACCAAGCATTCTGTACATCACACTAAGTAACTTTACGCAAAAATTATTGCTGGGAATCGACTTTTTTTTTTGGGGTTAAAAATCACGTTTTAAGGTAGGACTCGATGGAAAGCACTCAAAGCATTGTGCTGATGGATGAAGTGAATAGTACGGGGGTCGTGGAGGTGTGTAAAGTAAAAACTTATGAAAAAGTTGGAACTTTGACCCCCAATATCTCCGTAACTAGAAGGTTCCCAGGTATGGTCTAGAACAAAAAAATGATTGCAAAGACGGGGAGAACAAGTGCCTTTCGTTTGTGTTAAGGGTCTATTTACTCCCTTAATTATAAACAGAAACTTACAAATTCGTCGCATATTCATATTTGAAGTAAAAACACAAGCGTCCCAATGTTCTGCTGCCAAACAATTATGGATTTGAAATGAATAATTAAATATGTACTAAAAACTCAACAATCTATTAGATTGCTAAATTAAGTGCATGACTGTAATTAGCAATTAGTAACTTTATTTTTTTAACTTCTTGGTCACGCGCTCCCATCGCAGGTGACACGTGTCTTGCGAAGAAGATGTTTGGAGTGAGGCTTGAGTCCCCACATCGTGACTAGTGGAGCAACGGTCCTCCCGCAGTACATATTGATATAAAGGGTGTAAATAGACCCTTAACATATCCGAAAGGCACTTGTGATCCCCGTCTTTGCTATCATTTTTTTGTTCTAGACCATACCTGGGAACCTTCTAGTTTCGGAGATGTTGGGGGTCAAAGTTCCAACATTTTCACAAGTTTTTTTGAAATACCTGTTTTTAATGTAAGATTTTTACTTTACACACCTCCACGACCCCCATACTATTCAATCCATCCATCAGCACAATGCTTTGAGTGATTTCCATCGAATCCTACCGTAAAACGTGATTTTTCACCCAAAAAAAAAAGTCGATTCCCAGCAATGATTTTTGCGTAAAGTTACTTAGTTTGATGTACCTACAGAATGCTTGGTTGACGGTTATGTGAAGGGTCTCTTTAAACCCTGTATATATTTTTTTTGCTTAATGCAATGATTACTAGTATTCTACCTGGAGTGACTGTCTCAGACTGAAGGCTAGATACCATCACAACATAGTTATTGGTGACACAACACCCTTGGGAAGACTGGTTGTCAGATTTCCTGGCTTTTAACTATCGACTGTCAAAAATTAAAAAGACGGGTGGGACCAACTGCTTGTATAGCCGATAGTTTTTTGTAAATGAAACGAAGAGATTAAGTGTATTAAGCTTTATTCCATAATCAGTAACCGAAATTTTCAAAATAAGACATACAGAGTCCTGAGTGCAAAAGTTTTAATTCTCGTTCAGTTCCCCACAAACCTAACTTGCCGTTCATACACAACATTGAACATATATTAGTGAAAGATTGGTGATTTGTAGCACACACTGGGATGTATACTCGCGGACATATACACCCTGTTAGATTTTGAAGAAAAGGCAATTTATCTTCTACCCTATTCATAGTATACTTTTGAATATAAGCCGGGTTGTCTAGCTCGTCGTCGTTGTACTGTGTTTGGCGGCGCATCGAGTCAGGCGAAAAGAATAAGCCGAAGCCTTGTACCTTGAACTCCTCTTGTAGAATTGCCACACAAATGACTGCAACTAAAAAAAAAATAGTATTACAGGTAAATATGGATGAAAGCTTAAAACAGTGTTTAAATATGGATGAACTATGTGAGGAATGATATAAAAGAAAACCGGCCAAGTGCGAGTCGGACTCACACACAAATGGTTTCGCACTATAAAATATTAGATACTAGTTAGACATTCGTTCTTATGTGTAGAATTTAGAGCTTCGTCGTTGTATAGCACTAACTTCTGGGTTGGTTGATATTTGGTCGATTTATTATTTGATTAATGGTTAATTATTTATCATAAAGATCAAGATAAAACTCCGAAAAAACCTTTTCTTAATTTTTAGCTTTATTTTTTTTAAATTATTGTTGTCTCAAAGTGTCTACGCTTCAAAAGATATGAACGCTATGGACGGACCGACTGTGGAGCCTTTGTGATAGGTCCTGTTGGCACTTTTTGAGTACGGACCCCTAAAATTACTAGAAATCAAAGGTACTTACGGAATGTTATGATTTTTTTTCTTAAATACCAAACCATTATCCAATTTTAGTGGAAGTGAGTGGTATTTTTTTTTGTGGAAATCAATCAGTTAATGAGATTTTTTTTCTTAGTAAGACTCACGATTCCATTAAATCTTAATTAAGTATGCTGTAAACTTGTAATTATGATTTGATCTTGACTTTGTGAATGATTATTGGGTACTTTAATGCCACTGACAAATAACCTATTATGATTATTTTTAATTTCTGTTTAAACTGTGTGTACTGGCTATGTTTTTTACGCTGTGTGTCGGTCACTCATACTTGCCGCAAGCGCTGATGAAAACCTTAGTTTTTACCCATTCTTAAGAACAGGGGGGGTACCATGACGTCTTAAAGCAGGAGTTATTCCAGTGTGGGAAAGTGACAGAGCTATACAGGTTGTCTAGCGCTATCTCTTACCCACATTGGAATAACTCGTGTTTTAAGACGTCATGGTAGGCCACCAAGACAGGGGATGTATCGAATAGGCCAAATTATCGACCCATCTCACTTGCTACTACAACAGCTAAGCTACTTGAGAGTTAGCTTAATCAGAGTCTCAATGGGTACTTACATTTACATGACGCACAATGGGGATGGCAACTGTGAAACTAATGGCGCTAGCAAAGCTGAATCCAAGCATCGTCATTGGTTGAAAATCTGTCAATGTCATTTTATATTTTAAAATAGATTTACTTCATTGGTCAGACTGAGAGCTAGCTGTTGTGGCGCCATCTGCAATTAGCTTTTAACGGTCTTCCCCATTCGGTTTCAGGGCGGGGCTATCCACTGAGAGTGCTGTCTTATGCCTTAAGCATACTATCGGGTATTACACGGACAGAAGGACACCGATATATGCTTGTTCCCTCGATTTGTTTTAATAACAATTAAATGAACGGCTCGCCAGCACAGCAAAAAGGAATTCGTTGTAAAAAAAAAACAAAAAAATATCAACATTTTTTTTTCTTTTCTTTTTTTATAATTTTTTCAAATTATTTTCTTTATTATTTTATTCTTTGGAAACAACGTTGCCTTATCCTAGGAACTTCTCATGTATCGTGGGAGCGTTAACAAACATTTAAACTCACATTGCAAATTGCCAGATCTGGAACAACTACCAGAAGGTCATACAAACATTTGTATCTTGCGGGAATCGAACCCGCGACACGCAGCGCAGCAGCCAATCGCTAAGTCACTGCGCCAACCGTGGTGACCCAATTTTTTAATACCTAAGCTAAAAAATAAAAAGGGTGTAAATAGACCCTTAACATAGCCGAAAGGCACTTGTTTTCCCCGTCTTTGTGATCATTTTTTTGTTCTAGACCATACCTGGGAACCTTCTAGTTACGGAGATATTGGGGGTCAAAGTTACCACACATAATATACCCAAACAAAGCAATTACACTGTGACCAACTTGAATGTAGAGCTCGTAGTTCGCTGCGCCGCCGCTCGCTCAGCTCGCTCGTGATTTTGGCAGTTCTAACTTAACCTTGTGCATTTTTTTACCTTAGGTGCGTAATCATTAAAAAGGAAATTAACTATTGAAGGTAGATTCATATAGTTCACTAATGGTTTCCCCTCTGTTTAGTGGTTCAGCAAATTGTCTGATGTTCATTGTTCGTATGAAATCTTCTAGCTCAATGATTCTCAAAATTTGGAGACCTTACCGACATTTATCTATACATTTGATATTCACAGGACTCAATAGAGCGTGCAAATTTCATGTGGAGGTATTCTAAGATTTATTGGGCCTTACTTATCCTTACTACCACAATATTGATATAATCGACTGCCTCGTTGGTCGAGTGGTCGCAAGCCCTGCTGCTGAGCAGGAAGTTCTGGGTTCGATACCAATGTCGGGCAAAGTTTTATTGGTTTTTTCCATAAGGATTTTTTCTGAAGCAGCCACGGAGTCCGGATCAGTGCCCGGTTGTTTAAAATAGGCTCGCCCCATTTTGGCCTCGTAAGGACCAATTTAGTTATATTATGTCTTTTATTTCCAGTCTTGTTTTCGTTTTTTTATTTTTTTCCTTTATATAGACACGCGGTAGCGTGTCAAGCCAAGTTCAATCTATTCGTTTTAACACATATTATTTACATGTTTAAATTTTATTATTTAAAACAATCTAAAAAAACCACCGGCATCGGGAACAGGGACCGAGCTACCGGTGGTCAGGGCTCTTGAGAGAGGAACCTCCTAACGATTCGCGTCGTGTCCAGAACAAGTGCTTTCTGAATCAAGCCCTTCATCCAGCTGCTAAGCGCTCTCGCTTAGCTCCTCAGATATTGGTCGAGACTATTGGCTATTAAGCCATTGGACGACACGACTATCGGCGTAGTCATAGTTTTAACTCACCCATTTCTCTCTACACACACACTCAGCTACACACGGATGCACACACGCACTACACACACACAACCCCCCCACCCCCATCCCCATACACTATACTACACGTGAATAATGTAAAAATGTTATGTACTTTTTCTGTTCTGTTGCAAAATTGTCTAGCTGTGAAAGAGCGAAGTCTAACACAAGCTTTTTTTTTGCTTAAAAGGAGGCTCCAATCATCAACTCGTTGTTCTGATTTTAGTTATGAAAAAAAACATTTTTTTTTTTTTTCTTGTTCCCACACGTCGACAACCTCGCGAGTCAGATTGTTTTTTTTTTTATTGTTATGCCCTTTGTGAGAATATTTTTCTTACTTTCTTTACATGGGACTTTAACTTAACTGGCAAAATGTGGGTGTATTATTAGATACACCTCTGTCTAATCCTTCGACGGTAACGGTCATGATGTTATGTATGATGTTATCAGCCTACTCCTTGAAACGAATAGATGTAGGCGTAATGTTCTAATATGCTTTTACAGAACGGAACACATTATTTTCGCCCTTCATAACATGTTCATCTCATACCAAAGATTTCTTTTCAAAAGTACGTACATAAAGTCTCGCCTGTTTCCCGTGTGGGTAGGCTGTAACTAATCCTCTCCTTCTTTGCGTGTCGATAGACTCAAATAATACCCGACCAGTATATTGCCACCTGCACAGCTCTGTCGTTGGCTTCGTTTAAATCCAAGATGGGCAAGAAAGGAGGTGGGGCATATCTTGCAGAGGGGCTCCACACTGATATAGTATTTGGGACGGGTCGATGATACCCCATTTGGCCAGATTACTTCTACAGCGGCCAACCTGGGCCCTCATACGGTTAAGAGATTTCCAGATTGGCCACTGCAGTTCCTGTCCACGAGGAAGATGTTCTGCTGGATTGATGAAGTGAGGAGGAGTGGGATGTCTATTCCTCCACAATTCGCATTTTTCATCTGTAACTAATAATAATCTGCTACAATCCACACACTAATTGCTTCGTCTTTTCAAAATATGTTCTTAAAAAAACATGAAATACTTCCAGATGTTTCTTAAACTTTTAAAATTGGACTGTGATTCAAAATAATGCAAAGTAAGGGCTCCGGCGGCATCGTCCAAGTTTCCGTTGCATAATTTATACGGGGAGCGTTTTGAAAGCCAGTTTTGCAAGCTAAAATATGTTTTGTCTAACTGTCTGCGAATGTGGAGTACTGAGTTCTGCAGAGAGACTGAAGGCGCAGCTTTTAATAACGATTGAACCTTTTCAATCCTTATGCATTGTCATAAACTAATATAAAAAATAATATACAGGGTGTAAACGGACCCTTAGCGAACTCGTCAACCAAGCGTTCTGTACATCAAACCAGTATCCCTACGCCAACACAAAAAATATTGCTGGGAAACGATTTTTTTTTTTGGGTTGAACAGTCGAGTTTTACGGAAAAACTCATCGTAACGCACTCTGAACATTCTGCTGATAGATGCATTGAATAGTGAACGGGTCTGGAGATATGAAAAATAACCTTAAAAACTATAATTTAAAAAAAAGTTTTGAAAAAGTTGGAACTTTCACCTCCAATATCTCCGTAACTGGAAGGTTCCCAGGTATGGTTCAAAACAAAAAAATTATCGCAATGACGAGGAGAACGAGAGTATGCCTCGTGTCGGCTCTGTTAATGGTCTTTTTAAACCCTTTATAAAAATCGTAGCCCATCGGCATTAGGAAGGCATCAGGAGGCTGCCGATAGTCAGCGCTCCAGAGAGAAAAACCTCCTCACTATGCATGCTGTGTCCAGGAGTACTGCTTTCTGAATCAAGTCCTTGACCCAGCTGCGCAAGGAGAGCCTCCTAAGGTGTTTGAACCTTTTCAATTATTATTTCGAGTACAAGCCTTTTTAAAATTACCCAGGAAGCTTCTTGTCCTTCTTGATTTCTTCTTCTTTTTTTCTTATAAAAAGGATGCCGGCCAGAAAACGGTGGCGAGATGATTTAGACGCGCATTACGAAGGCTGGTTTGAGGTGGCGCAGGAGAAGAGTACCTGGAAGGATATGGGGGAGGCATTTGTCCAACAGTGGGACATACAAGGCTATTAAAGATAAATCTTATTCACGAAAAATTGTCCATACTTACTAATTTAAAACATCTCTCTGCCTACGTCGGTGTTGAAAGAAATAGCACAATGTTTTATATTCGTTTAGTGTTAATGCATTTAGTCATTTCTACTACATATTTGTGGACCTTAGTATTCCAGATGTCCTTGAGATTTAGATTTTAGACTAATCACAAGAGAGACACGCGATGCGGATTTCAGCCAGTGTGATTGAACGGCGCTATAAACATGCATTATCAGTCTATAATGTTCCCATAGCTGGGACGCAGACCTCCTATCAGTGAGAGGAATGCCTCTTACAGGGATGTTGATAAGCAATAGTGTGTCAACCCACAAAAAGTAAAATTTGGAAATATTTATGTATTCAATTTATTTAGGATTCTTGTGACATCTTTAGGTGCTTTTTTCTCAAAATTAAGTTTATTTTTCTCAAAATTAAGTTTAATTCTGAGAAAAATAAACTTAATTTGTGGGTTGACACACTATTGCTTATCAGCATCCTAGTGGTGAGCGCTAATTTTGTGATAGTCATTGACTGAATTTTGGTTACTATGGATACGCCTTGACGTTCACTAATACACTTGGTTAGTACTACAGTCGTTTCAGTGATTCTGTAACACTGTCAAAATCCCAGAGGTCTTTATTCTTGGTCAATCAGAATGCTGTAAGGTTGGGATCACTGACAAGGCAGTCAGGCAGGCAGTTATTCTGATTACAATATGGTTAGTGTTAGAATACCGTGTCTAGCAGCTGCCGCCGATATGTCTCCGTACTCTATGGATATTTTAAAAATCAGGAAAATTAATTGCTTATTCAAGTATGGCACGGTGCCCATAGTCCTTTACCACCAGTATGAATTGTCAGTTCCCGTGTCATCGTTTGATAGTTGTATAAGATAGGACCGCCTGACGGTCGCAGAGCCGCGACGCGGTTCACTGTACGCCATTAGACAGAGTATGCCAAATAAATTAATAATTAACTTCCCTTTACATAGTGACCGTAACAAATAAAAGAAAGGAAGAAAAAATATTGAAAGTGGTAGTGGTGATTTGTATTTTTTTTTTTTTAGAGGTTAAAGGTTTAGGAGAGGCCTACGCCGCAGAGGCGACTACTACTAATACAAGTTAACTTTATCTATACATAAAGGGTGTAAATAGATCCTTAACATAAACGAAAAGAAATTGTTTTCCCCGTCTTTGCGATCATTTTTTTGTTCTAGACCATACCTGGGAAACTTCTAGTTACGGATATAGGGGGTCAAAGTTCTAACATTTTCACAAGTTTTTTTTTAAATACATGTTTTTAACGTAAGATTTTACTTTACACACCTCCACGGCCCCCGTACTATTTAATTCATCCATCAGCACAATGCTTTGAGTGCTTTCCATCGACTCCTACCTTAAACGTTATATTTTACCCAAAAAAAAAGTTGATTCCCAGCAATAAATTTTGCGTAAAGTTACTTAGTTTGATGTACAGAATGCTTGGTTGACGGCTATGTGAAGGGTCTGTTTACACCCTGTATACATATAAATAACCATAAGTACCTAGAATATTATAAACTTGATTATTTTTATGATAAGTTCGAATAGTAGTAAGAAATAAAGGTTATTTTAATTTAATTTAATTTAATTTTTATCTAGAATTTTGCAAGGCCCGGTTCTAGTCATATTAACTTTTATCTTCTTATTTAGGTTATAACAAATAAGCTTACATTCATTAATGTAGGTTAAATTGTCGGAGCCACAAACTGGATAATAGACGAACGGACAGGATTTACAATTAGACCGAATTAAGCTTAAGTTAGGTGGGTCATAACTATTTATGCTAAAAAAGTGGCCGAAATTTTTCCTCCCCCCGCAAACCAATGATATGCCGTTAAGAAGTCCAGCAACTGAAAAAAAAAACAATGATTATGATGTATTCCATACTTAAAAAAAATAAATCAATCACAATTATAAATAAATCGGCAAGTGTAAGGGTCCCTGCACACGGGCCACCGGCCACAGCCACAAACGCCGCCACGAGAAGCTAGAAGCGGCTACAAAGGTAGCTGAAGCGCGCGACAGCCACTTGTGGCGCCGGCCACAAGGGCCGGTCGACACTTGCGGTCGGTGGCTGCTACTTTTTTTAACCCATGCATGCACTATCATAATGGACTCGGACGAAGAGTGTTGACTGAGGTAAGGGAGAGAGGGGTGGGGAATCGCGCGAGTGGCGTGTGGCGGCGTTTAGTGGCCGATGCGGGCCACAAGAAGCAAGCAGCGACGATTTGTAGCGTGTGGCAGCCACCGGCGTTAACCGTGTGCGGCGAGTCCATATAAAATGTATGAAAACTACAGGAAATATTATGCCGGTGGCGTCGTTTTGTGGTTGTGGCCGGTGGCCCGTGTGCGAGAACCCTAAGGCGGGATGGCTTCAGACTCGGTGGAGCAACGGTCTTCACAGGATGGCTAGTTGTAACTGGATGAGAGTTGCCAAGAATCGAGGTAAGTGGCGAGCGATTGAAGAGCCTATGTCCAGCACTGCTGTAAGCTGATGATGATGCCGAAACTATATTAAATCCTAGCGACCCATCCCTGCTTCGCACGTGTACAATAAAACGTCACAAAACGTGAATTTTTATATGCGACAACAGCGCCACCAAGTCCAAAACTATCCTATCTTTTAAGCTAGCTAGAACTAATCATACCGCATATTTTAAAACAAAGATTTTTAACTGACTTCAAAAAGGAGGAGGTTACAATTCGGATGTTTGTACTTTTTTTTATGTATATTCGGGCAGAACTCCGTCATAATTATGTAGACGGATTTGCAAAATTCTTTTTTTGTTCGAAAAGGGTTTATTCTAAAATGGTCCCATTTAAATTTTATATAAATCTGATGATGGGTTTCGGAGACTGCCAACGGAACTCTTCAAAAAATTACAGCCAATCAACATACATTGTTTACGTAATCAAACAACATAAACCTTAACCGCCTTCAAAAAAAGAGGAGTCAGTGAATTTATTTATTATTTACTTTTTTTTTAAATTTATTTATTTTGCTATGAAAACATAAAGAAAAAAACCATTTAAAAATAACATAGTAGCCCACGGGTATCGAGAACAGGGTCTAAGCTACTAGCGATCAGGGCTGGTAATTATTATTATTACTTACATAGAATAACGAAAAGTTTCCAATTTCTGAATGTCATTTCAGTATCTTGCATGATTCAAAAGCAAATGCTTTTGTAATTCGAAATCACTAAGCAATTATTTTTTATGAGGATTCAACTCGATTTGAAAACAAAACTACGAAATGTAAAAGTAATTAGAAAATTACTAACGCATTTGTAGGTAATGAAAAACTACGCTAAGAATCTGGCAAGGGGACTTTGTAGATCCACCTTATATTCCTTTGAGTACTAGGTTTGATTCCCTGGTACCTACCACCATAATCATTGTTTCCACTTTATATTGTCACAGTCTCACGTTGTATTCATCACCTGCCTTGCCTTATTATTTATTTGAGAAAATACGTAAAATAGAACAGGCAAGTCCAAGTTTAAGCACAGTTAAAAGAAAATATTAACAACTAGCTGTTGCCCGCGACTTCGTTCGCGTGGAAATTTTGGTGTCCATGTGTGAGACTGCCACGTTGGTCTAGTGGTCGCAAGCGCGACTTCTAGGCGTGGGGACCGATTCCCGGGTCGGGCAGTGTTAAAAAAAAATGTTTATTTCAATTACATAAAGTTATTCACACACATGATTTGGAAGATCACCTTTTAAGCATGGAGATGCTTCTTTTAGGGGGCATCCATTAATTACGTGAGGCGATTTTTCGACACCCCTCCTCCCCTGGTGGGATGTCGTGAGATTTGGCTTGACCCCCTCATCTCCCTCCTAATCTCACGTGAGATTTATCAACATGAGATTGGGTGATATTTGGCGCGATTGTGCCCGGTTGATGGCAATAGGCTCACCCCTTACTACATGGGACTTCAATATAACTGGCGAAATGTGTGTGTACGATTAGGTAAACGTCTGCCCAAACCTTCGGGGCTTTAAGGCGTGACGTTATGTTATGTGTGAGAACTGACTGCCAGATCAAAAGGTGATGTACTGATGACTACAAAAGGCGTTCTTTTGGGTGCTGTAATTCTGGGCGGCAGAGGTCCGAAACAAAATTAAATGGCGTTGAGGCGACGATATGGCTTCAAAAATCGGTGTATTTTGGCACTGTACAACTTTTTTTCAAAGTGAACCTTGTTTAGCGCTTTTAATTCTAATACCGTGCTGTATACAACATTAAATGATTTTTTGCGAGAGCCCTTAGACCTCTTTAATTCGGCCCTGTTGCAAAATCCGTTCTTAGCGAACGTCTACTAACTATTAACTACCTCCCTGCCAAATTTCAAGTTTATAGCACACAAAATGAATGACTTTCATACAAACTTGCGAGAGCCCTTAGACCTCCTTAATCCGGCCCTGTCGTAAAATGCATTCTTAGCGGACGTCTACTAACTATAAACTACCTGCCTGCCAAATTTCATCTTTATACGTAAAGCGGTTTTCGACCTTTCGCTTTCATATATTTAGATAGATTTCTCATAATTAAACCTCTCTTTCAGTACCAAATTTTTAGTGCAAAGAGTAAAGACAAAAGGAAACAAAAACTGAATCAAACAAACAAATTCACCGACTTCTGAAGCTAAAGTTATTTTTCACTTTTTTGTGTTTTTGAAGGCGGTTTTATTTTTTGCAAAAAAGTTTTTTATTTTTCCATTTTTAGTTGTAATATCCTATACAATTAATATTTGCTATGCATTTATTTTATATTGTCAACAAAAATAAACAAATCTGGTTATACTGCACGCATCTGTGTACACCCTCGGAGCATACAGGCGTTATATTAGGATATTGTGTAAACAATAAACATCTAAGCCAGCAATGGCTTAGATGTTTATTGTTTACTGTTTGTTGTTAACAAAATTAGGCAGCAAATCTGCCGTGATTGCTGCAAAGCAATCACGGCAGATTTGCTGCCTAATTTTGTTGAGTTCCATTGTACCTATATCTCCGAAGATCAGCATCAGATCTTCACCAAATTTAAACGGGGCCAGCGCCGCCGAATAATATTCCTCCAAATAAAAAAGAAATCATTGAAATAGGTTCTCTATTGGCAATGGTATCGCTGAACTTACACACAATGATGATTACCAGGCATAATGTGTGCCTATACAATTTACAAAATTCCCTTGATTTCTCTTTCCCCATAAAATTTGAGGGTTGCCCTTAATTTTCCGTGGACCCCATCATCAGATTCTGACCTGATGAAAATGGGACCACATCAGGAGTATAGACTTTCGAATAAAAAAAGATTTTTCAAAACCTCCTCCTTTTATGAAGTCGGTTAAAAATTGTCAAAGGATTTTTGTTGAAACATTAGATAACCGTTAACAATACATGTCATGGTAATAGGCTTATCCCCAACAAAATGGAACTGAGCATACCTAATTATCAAAATGTGGGTGCACTGTACAAATCTGCGTAGCCCCTCAGAGCATCCAGGCGCGATATTATGTTATGGTGTTGTGTAAACAATAAACATCCAAGCGATTGCAGCAATCACGACAGATTTGCTGTCTATTATTGAAGAGTTCCATTGATATCTCCGAAGATCACCATCAGATCTTCACCAAATAAAAAATGGGACCATCGCGAAATAATATTCTTCCAAACAAAAAAAGAATCATCAAAATCGGTTCACAATTGGCGAAACTAAAACCTATTTACGTAAATTATTTTTATCATAGAAATCGCGCATGAGGTTACCAAGTAAATTTTAAATATTAATATCTTTTGCGTCTGTTGGTCGATTTTGATGAAATAAACGCTAAATAATACCCAGAACAACGCTTCTTATTTTGTAATATTTCGATTTTGAATACAATGAGGGGTTTTTACGTGATGCGCGCACAAACGAACAGACAAACCGACAAACCGACAAACAGACAAAAATTTAAAAAAATATTTTTTTACTTTCTACTACTTATATCTAGCACCTTCCAGTGATTTTTTTGTAAAAATATGTAATGTACAGACACGGAAAGTCTACGATTTTATTATATGTATAGATAAGGAATTTAAAAGGTTCCTCTCTCTGGAGCCCTGACCGCCGGTAGCTTGGACCCTGTTCCCGATACCGGTGGGCTACAATTTTTTATGTTTTTAATTGTTTTTTTTTGTAAGGAATATTTAAAAAATTTATTGATTTGTATAGAAATAAATTATGAAAAGTAATATAAAAAAAAGCAAAAAAAAAAAAAAATATATTTAAAAATAACAAAAAAGTCATCTTTCGTGCATCCCCTCACACATTGTTATGGACCACACCTGAGAACCTTCTAGTTACGGATATATTGGGGGTGAAAGTTCCAACTTTTTTTAAAGTTTTATTTAAATACAAGTTTTTAATAATCTTACATTAGTTTAAATACTTCCATGACCACCGTACTATTCTATGCATCTATCAGCACAATGTTTTAAGTGCGTTGCACTGTGTCCTACCGTAAAACGTGATTTTACACCCCAAAAAAAGTCATTTCTTAGCAAAAGTTATTGCGTAGAGTTACCTAATAAGTTTGATGTACAGAATGCTTGGTTGACGGCTTCGTGAAGGATCCTTTTACACCTTGTATACTACTAATTGAATATACTATCAATTCTGAATAAATTCTGAGAATTTGGCTGGTTATTGAATAGCTAGCCGTTTCGTCGTACGCTGTAGTGCAGATGCCTTAGTAAAGCGTCAAGATTTGAACCCAAGGTAATTTCATCGGGCGTCACCCTATTAGGCTGGACCATTTACAGTGTCATTCAAATGCGCCTGACACGGAAGGAACCCCGGAAAGCGTTTTGATCCTTTCAATGTGGTAGCATTTACACCGTAGTGAGATTTGTTATGATTTGGCAGACAGTCCTTAAGTCAGTTGATTGACTCGTTGGTGTTGTTGTCGCAAGCGTCTCCGTTGAGCATGAGGTCCTGGGTTCGATTTCTAGGTCGGGCAAGGTTTTATTGCGTTTTTCAACAGGAATTTTTCAGAAGCAGTCTGCAATCAGGACGTGTGCGGTTGATAGCTCGCTCCTAAATAAAAAACATAATTGCGAAATTTGGTTTTACTGTAAGTACAGTAACACCTACGTTTGACCTTTCTTTTTTCTTTTTTTCGGATGGGAAATCATCAAATGACCCCCCCCCCCCACTCTGGGCGGAGCGGAAGGGAGTGTCAGACTTCTACTGACTAAAACCCATCCATGTTCCTTCATTGCCCTTTGTGTTCCAGGGCCACGGTATCTCTTTCGAACAGTCCCGCAGCCCTGGCATCGGCCCATGCGGATCCGTACGTGGTTGCTAACATCTCTTTGAGGCGCACGTGGAACACGAATGCGCCGTCGACACGGCCTGTCGTCATAAGAAGGCCAGACGGCGAGCTAGCCCATAACTTGCCGTCCACAGGCCTGCGGATTACAAGTGTGATGTTATGCCTTCTAATTTAGCGAAATCGTCTGACAACAAGTATGATTAACTCAGTAACTAACAGGAAGATTTGAACTACGAACTTGGTTAGTCATTATTTCTGTCTTTTTATGAATGAGCCTGCTCTTAACTTCGATCTTGTCTGTTGCTTCGAAGGTTAATTTTAAACCGGGTTTAAAACTAGCAGTCGTATGCCGAGTATACAGACAATTAAAAAGTCATGTGTCTCGCCTAGATCTACGTTCGACACGAAATGTTAAACTTATCTTCCTACTGAATTTATGAATTGGGACATTCTTATCACAAAATGCCCGTCAAGACACGACTGCTGCGTAATATACACCGTGACTTTTTAGTCGTCTTACAACGGCAGCCCACTTCATGTATCCAATGACTACTAAACATTCTTTAAAAAAAATAGGTATTTGTGAGATTTTAATAATTTAAAAATAAAAATATTATCTATACATATAATAAAATCGTAGACTTTCCGTGTCTGTACATTACATATTTTTACAAAAAAATCACTGGAAGGTGCTAGATATAAGTAGTAGAAAGTAAAAAAATATTTTTTTAAATTTTTGTCTGTTTGTCGGTTTGTCGGTTTGTCTGTTCGTTTGTGCGCGCATCACGTAAAAACCCCTCATTGTATTCAAAATCGAAATATTACAAAATAAGAAGCGTTGTTCTGGGTATTATTTAGCGTTTATTTCATCAAAATCGACCAACAGACGCAAAAGATATTAATATTTAAAATTTACTTGGTAACCTCATGCGCGATTTCTATGATAAAAATAATTTACGTAAATAGGTTTTAGTTTCGCCAATTGTGAACCGATTTTGATGATTCTTTTTTTGTTTGGAAGAATATTATTTCGCGATGGTCCCATTTTTTATTTGGTGAAGATCTGATGGTGATCTTCGGAGATATCAATGGAACTCTTCAATAATAGACAGCAAATCTGTCGTGATTGCTGCAATCGCTTGGATGTTTATTGTTTACACAACACCATAACATAATATCGCGCCTGGATGCTCTGAGGGGCTACGCAGATTTGTACAGTGCACCCACATTTTGATAATTAGGTATGCTCAGTTCCATTTTGTTGGGGATAAGCCTATTACCATGACATGTATTGTTAACGGTTATCTAATGTTTCAACAAAAATCCTTTGACAATTTTTAACCGACTTCATAAAAGGAGGAGGTTTTGAAAAATCTTTTTTTATTCGAAAGTCTATACTCCTGATGTGGTCCCATTTTCATCAGGTCAGAATCTGATGATGGGGTCCACGGAAAATTAAGGGCAACCCTCAAATTTTATGGGGAAAGAGAAATCAAGGGAATTTTGTAAATTGTATAGGCACACATTATGCCTGGTAATCATCATTGTGTGTAAGTTCAGCGATACCATTGCCAATAGAGAACCTATTTCAATGATTTCTTTTTTATTTGGAGGAATATTATTCGGCGGCGCTGGCCCCGTTTAAATTTGGTGAAGATCTGATGCTGATCTTCGGAGATATAGGTACAATGGAACTCAACAAAATTAGGCAGCAAATCTGCCGTGATTGCTTTGCAGCAATCACGGCAGATTTGCTGCCTAATTTTGTTAACAACAAACAGTAAACAATAAACATCTAAGCCATTGCTGGCTTAGATGTTTATTGTTTACACAATATCCTAATATAACGCCTGTATGCTCCGAGGGTGTACACAGATGCGTGCAGTATAACCAGATTTGTTTATTTTTGTTGACAATATAAAATAAATGCATAGCAAATATTAATTGTATAGGATATTACAACTAAAAATGGAAAAATAAAAAACTTTTTTGCAAAAAATAAAACCGCCTTCAAAAACACAAAAAAGTGAAAAATAACTTTAGCTTCAGAAGTCGGTGAATTTGTTTGTTTGATTCAGTTTTTGTTTCCTTTTGTCTTTACTCTTTGCACTAAAAATTTGGTACTGAAAGAGAGGTTTAATTATGAGAAATCTATCTAAATATATGAAAGCGAAAGGTCGAAAACCGCTTTACGTATAAAGATGAAATTTGGCAGGCAGGTAGTTTATAGTTAGTAGACGTCCGCTAAGAATGCATTTTACGACAGGGCCGGATTAAGGAGGTCTAAGGGCTCTCGCAAGTTTGTATGAAAGTCATTCATTTTGTGTGCTATAAACTTGAAATTTGGCAGGGAGGTAGTTAATAGTTAGTAGACGTTCGCTAAGAACGGATTTTGCAACAGGGCCGAATTAAAGAGGTCTAAGGGCTCTCGCAAAAAATCATTTAATGTTGTATACAGCACGGTATTAGAATTAAAAGCGCTAAACAAGGTTCACTTTGAAAAAAAGTTGTACAGTGCCAAAATACACCGATTTTTGAAGCCATATCGTCGCCTCAACGCCATTTAATTTTGTTTCGGACCTCTGCCGCCCAGAATTACAGCACCCAAAAGAACGCCTTTTGTAGTCATCAGTACATCACCTTTTGATCTGGCAGTCAGTTCTCACACATAACATAACGTCACGCCTTAAAGCCCCGAAGGTTTGGGCAGACGTTTACCTAATCGTACACACACATTTCGCCAGTTATATTGAAGTCCCATGTAGTAAGGGGTGAGCCTATTGCCATCAACCGGGCACAATCGCGCCAAATATCACCCAATCTCATGTTGATAAATCTCACGTGAGATTAGGAGGGAGATGAGGGGGTCAAGCCAAATCTCACGACATCCCACCAGGGGAGGAGGGGTGTCGAAAAATCGCCTCACGTAATTAATGGATGCCCCCTAAAAGAAGCATCTCCATGCTTAAAAGGTGATCTTCCAAATCATGTGTGTGAATAACTTTATGTAATTGAAATAAACATTTTTTTTTAACACTGCCCGACCCGGGAATCGGTCCCCACGCCTAGAAGTCGCGCTTGCGACCACTAGACCAACGTGGCAGTCTCACACATGGACACCAAAATTTCCACGCGAACGAAGTCGCGGGCAACAGCTAGTTCAGTAATAAGACGCATGACGTAGTTAAAACATCCTGTTGGCGACCGATGATCTACTGGACTCGAGCGCTGGTAGGTATGTTCTCCCGTTAGACACGTAAACACCATTAACAGGATGTTTCATAATTTTATTCTAATGTATTATTTATTTTCTTTGTACAGACCTATTATGGTAGGTAAAAAAAAAATCGCGCCTAGAGCTATTTTATGTGGGGTACATTGAGTGGACCACCTTTGTTAGACGACTAAAAAGTCCGGTGTATAATGTATAAATAATTAAAGGCTAATTTAAGTTTCTGATTTGGCGGTTCCATTGTCAATTAAAACGTCAGGTCTAAAACATTTATTGTAATAAAAAGCAGTCTTCTTCTTCGTATCGCTGTCACGACAAATTTTATATTTTGCTAGCCCGAAACTTCGCCATTTCCACCGCGTCGTCGGTGCCAGCGAAACGTAGAAAAAAAATAGAAAAAAAGTTTTTTTTTTCTTTTTAGTTTTTACCTTTTTATTGTGTTTTAAGTTTTTTATTTTTTTTATTGTTGTGTGCACTTGTGGCATGTTCCAAATAAATATGTTTTCTTTCTTTCTTTTCTTTTAGCGCAGTAGTAAAGCAGTTCAGAAAATAAATAGATGGTATGTTACATTTCGGTGTGACATGCGGATATAAAGGGATATTCATACGTAACGACTATGCCTTATGTCACGAATCCTTTAACCTTTTTGCTTTTTGACCCTTTTTGACCTCTCACATGTCCAATTTGGTAATATGAAAAGGTGACCCACAGTAAGTATTTTTAAATATTTTTTAAAGAACCCACTCATTATTTGCATAGCCTTTTTCTACCTATGTTAGGGTCGGCTTCCAGTCTAACCGAATGCAGCTGAATACCAGTATTTTACATGAAGCGACTGCCTATCTGACCTCCACAATCCAGTTAGTACTGGGTAATAATACGATACCCCTGGTAAGACTGGTTGTCAGACTTTTTGGGCCACTACCTAACGACTGTCAAAGATCTAAGATCTACAAATGACACCCGGGACCAACGGCTTAACGTGCTTTCCGAGGCACGGAGGAAACTCGGTATGTAATGAGTGGTCACCCATCCACAGACCAACCTAGGCAAGCACAGCTTAATCTAAAGATTGAGCCGAGCGGCTGTTATTATTTAGCCACGAAGTCCTCGAGGTTTTAAAGAAACCACTAAATACTATAAACAACCTTAAATAAATGTACAAACTGAATATTTACAATCAAATGTTATGTTAAGTTTTGGTTTTTTTTTTTCCAGTATATGTGGCAATGCTGCCAGTCTTCTGGGCACGTTTCCAGATGACAGCGATGCGGAGGAGTACTTTGATGCCTAAGTGTCCTATTGTCGTCATTTTTTAGATGTTTATATTTTCTTACTTTTAGTCTTATTTTTATCATTAGTTTAGTTCTATTTGTAGTCTGTATATAATGTAAATAATTGATAAATAAATATTATTATACAACTACATATGTTAGTATTTAATAATTTAAGGTACTTTAAATAACACAGCGTCGCACTCCTCATCAGCGCCTAATTTAACACCTTTACTCGTATTTTTCCATATTGACGGAATATTCACATCGAGAATAATTGTGGTAGATCTTCTATATATAATGCACGGACCCAGTCGACGCATTGTGGTTTTTTTCATGCAATTTAGGACGCATGGATTGAAATAGGTTTCCTTATCCATGCCACAACATGCGTAGTATGAGCGAGGGCAAGTGCAGTTCCTTAGGTCTTCCATGTCTTCAAGATCTGGTTTAGAAGGTAGTTCAAAGGGATCAACTAGACTGTATCTCGCTTTTAGATCATTATAGCTTCTTAATGATAGTTTGCTATAGCCTTGGCACTGGTGATAATCTGTGGTGACAGCAATTGATTAAAATATCCTCCCAACAGTATTTCGTCTACAGCGGCCAGTCTCAACGAAGATTAATTAGTACGCAGGAAATTATTATAGTGCACATGATTGTGTGTGCGCCGGCACAGGTGCAGTCTGGTCCTTTACTTTCATGGTCCGAGAGGACGGCAATCTGACCTGATCGGGGAGAGATCAGGCGACAGACCAACGTACCTTCCGAGGCACGGGGGTATCACACCGCCAACTTCCGAAATCCGAGCTGCTACACTTTTTGCCCGACTCGGGAATCGAACCCAGAATCCGACGCTCAGGAGTCGCGCTTTCGACCTCGAGACCAACGGGGCAGTCTGAAATTGTTAAGTGAAGAGTAGAAATAATCCCGAAGAAGAAAACATGCATAGGTACCTATTATAGAGGATAACTCCATCATAAAGTACCTAAGCAAAGTAGGATAAAACACTATTTCGTGATTTTTTCTTTTATATTTGTTTATGGCATTTTGTATTTCCTTGTTAGTTGCATGATTAGTTGCTACGAGCATTTCAGCACGAAAAGTATCTGTGTGTGAATATCACATAATATACAGGGTGTAAACAGACCCTTCACAAAGCCGTCAACCAAGCATTCTGCACATCAAACTAAGTAACTTTACGCTAAAAAGATTGCTGGGAATCGACTTTTTTTTTGGGTTGAAAAATCACGTTTTACGGTAGGACTCGATGGAAAGTACTCAAAGCATTGCATTGTGCTGATGGATGAATTGAATAGTACGGGGGTCGTGGAGGTGTGTAAAGTAAAAATCTTACCTACATTAAAAACAAGTATTTAAAAAAAACTTGTGAAAAAGTTTTAACTTTGACCCCCAATATCTCCGTAACTAAAAGGTTCCCAGGTATGGTCTAGAACAAAAAAATGATCGTAAAGACGGGGAGAACAAGTGCCTTTCGGTTATGTTAAGAGTCTATTTACACCCTTTATTATGGCTGTATTAGACGAATGTCGGTCTGTGAGACCGACGCATATAGGTCTTGTAAAAAGGGTCTTCTGTGATTTTGTACTGAAACTTAAATTATGAATGTCTCAAGTTATTTGTATTCTTAAAGTATATTTTAGGTTCGTAAATTTGTTGAAAGAAAATAATCATCTTTCGTAACAATTTACAACCTCTTACGAAATCTAGTATTTGTCAAAGACTACAGTAAAAGGCCATTACTCGGTAGATTATCAGTATATTGTCGGTAAATTATCATTTATACGATACTTTTATAGTATATTGCATTTTGAAAAAAAAAACCAAATTCAGTTCCAAACTTTTGAGGGCAGGGTTGGCGAAGTGGCTATACGATTGACTGCTGCGTATCGCGGGTTCGGTACCCGCTAAGAACAAATATTTGTATGACCTACATTTAGTTGTTCCGGGTCTGGCTGTTTGTGTATTTGAGTTTAATTTTTTGTAAACGCACCCACGATACAGGAGAAATTCCTAGTGTGTGAGCGTTTTTTTTTTTAAACAAAAAAAAAAACTTTCAGTCCTTCTGACCGTGCCCGGGTATTATAGGGGTTGTCAATTTTGGCTCAGGTATACGAATTTAAAACTCTAATAATATGAGACGTGTTTCGTTCAATCCAAAGTAGCACTCATAAAAAAAATTAAACATAACACAACAACAAAACAACAACAAACAGCAACAACAACAAACAACAACACATTACACACACACACACATCACACACACACACATCATCACACACACACATCACACACACACACACACATCACATTACATTATTAATTAATTAGTCCAAACATTCAGTTACTCATTTCAAAACCAGTCAATTACTATTATAAAAATACTCACGTATGAAACAAAAAAAAATCCACCAAAAGCGAACAACATGAAATGAAAGTGATATTTTTGAAAATTCAGTAATCGTGTTTTGTGTCATCTTATTTTTTTTTGTCTATCGAAATACACGGAGTCCATGACAGATCGAAGTAAATTGCATTTCGAATCGATTGGCGTTAGTACTTAGGATATTTGCATATCGTGTTATCATACAAAATAATTTAAAAATCGGCCAAGTGCGAGTCGTCGTAACGACTGTCAAAAAGCTACAAATGACAGCCGGGACCAACAGCTTAACGTGCTTTACGTGGCACGGAGGAAACTCGGTATGTAATGTGTGGTCACCCATCCACAGACCAACCTAGGCAAGCTTAACCTAAAGATTGATCCGAGCGGCTGTTATTATTTAGCCACAAGCTCCTCAATACAGCTGTCAGATACCGACATAATAAAATGTGCCAGACTACCACTGCCATTACGTCTGGTGTTCGATAGATAAATGGTATCACATTTCAAAGGGTACTAATGTTGCCAATGCGGAAGTTATTATTTTATCCTTAAGACCCGTTCACACGGCGATCACACGAACACGGGATTATTTTGGAATACATACAGGGTGTAAACAGACCCTTCACATAGCCGTCAACCAAGCATTCTGTACATCAAACTAAGTAACTTTATGAAAAATTATTGCTGGGAATCTACTTCTTTTTTTGGGGTGAAAAATCACGTGATACGGTAGGACTCGATGGAAAGCACTTAAAGCATTGTGCTGATGGACGGGTTGAATAGTACGGGGGTCGTGGAAGTGTGTAAAGTAAAAATCTTACATTAAAAATACATGTATTTTAAAAAAAACTTGTGAAAAAGTTGGAACTTTGACCCCCAATATCTCCGTAACTAGAAGGTTCCCAGGTATGGTGTATAACAAAAAAAATATCGCAAAGACGGGGAGAACAAGTACCTTTCGTATATGTTAAGGGTCTATATACACCCTTTATAGCAGTTTAAGAGGGAACAGGGCCTGCATGGAATTTGAAAAATAGGTATTTGAAGAAACTATTGCCGCCGCGCTGCGTCAAACCTGCCTCCATAGATTGCGATAAGGATAGCTGCAGCTCAGACCGAATTATATCACAAAAATTGTGACGAGATCGACGTTTCGTATTTCCCTTTTTTCGCCTCGAAAACTGAGCCGATTCAATTATTTTTTAAATTAAAATTTTAAGAAAAAGTATGTCTAGGTGCTTATCAATTTCTTTTATGATTTTTTTTTTTCAAATTTGTCTGGTTGTCCACTAACCACGGTCGTAAAAATGGAGCATTTTTATCATTTTTGGAGGGTCATATTTTCTTTACTTATCAGTTGCTGAAAAAGAAGGAAATGACAAGGATGTGTCTACAGTAGACCTTGATTTTATGAACAAAAAATGATTGCTCTAGAGGGATTATTCAGGAAGAAAAAGGGGAATCCATTTGTATGGAGAATCGCAGTCCCTGTTTCCCTCTTAAGGTAGAAAACACATTTATACGCACAGATCATTTATGAACACTAAAAAGGGAATGCTCCAAATAAATTTTCAGTATTTCACAAGTAGCTTTTAATAATGTATTAGTATTAGATCACATCGTACCGTACTTGTATTATTTAATTTACTATAATTTATTATCTAAAGCATGTGAAAATGAATTTTAGTATTATGTATTATTTTATTTTACAATCGATTTTATTATTTGATTTGATTTATTTGATATTGATTATTTGATTTGATTTTTAAATTTTCATTTTTAAACTTGATTTTTGTGATTATTTACAATTGATTATTTTTAATTACGATTTTTGTGATTATTTACAATTGTTTTATTTTACTTTAATAATAGTGATTAACTAGAATTAAATACATTAATGTTTACTTTTGTGATTATGCATGGAATTAATAAAGCTATTTTAATTTGATTTGATTAGATCACATTGAAATGAGTAAAAAAAAACCCTATTCACCTTGTTTGTGTGTAGACCCTCTAAATTTTGACCTAGGCTAGCCTCAAGAGTACTTTCTCGTTTAATATCGCCCATAATTTCATTTTCCTTCTGGCGTGATGTACAGTTAATATTTATATGATGCGTTTTAAGCCTAATCCAAGTTTTAAATACGTTTAAAATAACATTAAATTTGGTTCAAATTGCAAAAACTCGGTTTTCAAGCGGCGCTTCATAATTTTGAGCTAAACGAATTTATTTTAAACATGTTCATTTCATTTATTAAGATCCTATCTGAAACGAGACGTCCTTTTCTAATAAGATCAAATTAAAGTAATATCGCTGTACAGTAGACTTCACGCCAGGTCATTACTTTGACATTTTGCTGGTCTGGAGAAGTACCGATTTTTAATAGAATAAGAAGTCAATTTATTCTGGCTAAGTTACTGCTGGTACGTAACAACGATTAAAATTATCATTAACACTAGAAAATCAGTAAACATGGTAAATATCTCGATATTTACCATGTTTACTGATTTCTGTTTAGTTTTTTGATGGTGCTTGCAACAGCGCCGAAATAAGCGGAACTCAAAGAAATCAGTAAACATGGTAAATAACCCGATATTTACCATGTTTATTGATTTCTGATTTGTTTTTTGATGGTGCTTGCAATAGCGCCGAAATATCGGGAACTCACAGAAATCAGTAAACATGGTAAATATCCTGTTTTTATTGTAATGGTAATGTTAGTGACCATGATAATTTTAAAATCTTATAACGATTAAACTGTGACAAGCTTACCAAAATTCAGCCCTACTTCTCTCATTTATCATATAGAAAAATAAGATATATAACATAACATCACGCTTGTAATACCCGATGAGTTAGGCAGAGGTACCTAATAGTACACCGACATTTGGCCAATTATGTTTGAGTCCTATGTAATAGGGGGCGAGCCTACTGCCATCAACCGCGCACAAATCCAGAATCCGTGGCTGCTACTGAGAAATTCCTGACGTAAAAACAGACATTTGGCCTTACGTGGGTATCGAACCCAGGACCTCAGGCTCAGCAGTCCCGCTTGCGACCACTAGACCAACGAAGCTGCCAAATAAGAAAAATAAGGTTATTATTTAAAAAAATACTTTATTTTAATCCATCTAGGTATTCACAGCATAAATCCGAACGACTCGAGCAGAAATTCATTGGTGATGTATGATTTTCGGGAGTGATATGAAGATTCGAATGACGTTATTGCGACGCACGCTATTTCGAAAAAAATTAAGAGTGGTACGCCAGTTCGAAAACACATTAAGTCGAAAACCGCTATATCGAATGACGTTATCGCGAACACGCTGATTCGGAGAACTGTTTGAATGGAACGCTAGTGTGAAAGTCTTGGCATTGAAATCCACTGTTGCGAATAGCATATTCCAATTCAACTCTCGGCACAGCAGCGAAAGTTGGAAATTCGAAACCTTTTACTCAAGCATTCATAGATGTCACTATGTGTTAGTGAACAGGCACAAATGAACGACTGTTAACCAAGTAACCTCATAATAACCATCATGAACGTCAGTCGATCAGGTTAATGTCCCACATACAAATTCAAACACAAATATATTATCCGTACAGAAGCTAAGCACCAATAGTTCATGTCAATCGGGACAGATGCTAATGCCGAATGTGACGACTAGCTTCTGCTCGAAGTGTACATACGGGTATTCGGGATATTGTCTTAGACAAATTAAATCACGTGGTTTTAGGAGTGTGTATTGATGAAAGTTGGTAACGTCGCAAATATCTGTCTAATATTTCAGAATCAGAATCATTTATTTGATAAACATATGTACGAGTATAAACTCCATTTTCTTACGAAGTATTTTGACCAAACTCATTTCGAAAATTTTCCCTCGCTTCACAAAGAAAACTATTCATGTTAGACATAGTCTACGCTCCATCGAATGTCGTCGACCCATCACACTACTACGCCCCACGCATTTTTCCACACAATTGAATGCCAATAAAAGAGAAAATTTATAGGAGCAAAAGGCCAGACAAAAAAAATCCAAGATTGCATTAAAACTTTTAATGCCTTCAATAGGCACTTACTCACAGCAGAACTGAAAGAACTGGCCAGAAACGCTTTGACAAAAACTTGGAACAATTAATAAAAGGGAGGAATAAAATTAAAGTGCAAGGAGAGCGTATAAAAAGTTTTCTCGCCCGATGTTCATAACTCATTCTAAACTGAGCACACACTAGCACCCTTGAGAGAACTGAGCAGACCTTCGGGGGGAACTGTGGCGATGGTGCAAAGGATAAGCGGGTGATGAATGATTGGGAGACCGGTTCAATAAATGAAGTACATGTAGATTCTTTTATAGAAAGGTAATCAGCGACGCGCGACGTAAGCAGTGATGGCCTTGTGGTGTGACAGTCGGACTATCGTGGGTGCGTTTACAAACATTTAAACTCACATTCACAAATAGCCAGACCGGGAACTACTTATAGGCCATATAAATATTTGTTCAGTGCGGGAATCGAACTAGCGATACGCAGTGCAGCAGACAATCGCTGAACCACTGCACCAACCGTGCCATCCGAAAATAAGAAGTCGGTTGCATTTTTTGTAGAATAGTTTTTATACCGTGTTGATTTTTCTAACATTTCATCCGCTACCCTCTTTCACCTCAACCCCTTCTGTGCTGTGGTCCCGGTACACACCATAACTGGGTCACCTGCGATATTTATGTATAAATCACGAGAAAGTTTCCGTTCTCGTGTCAACATTATCAAATGAAATAATAAACATCGCGCTGGACGAATGGTATTAAGGGTAAAAGGATTATTAGCATTTCAGCCAGCCTCCAAATATAACCAATGGAACCGAACGCGATCAAGACAACTAAACTGCGTTTAAAAGCAATCAATTTCAATATTATTGGACATGGTTTTAATAAGGTTCCGTTTCATTGGTGGAATTCACCCTTAGATTTTGTAAAAAAAAGAGGTGTTCCTTACATTTTGTCAATTTTTTTTTTAGTCCAGTCAAAATAGACATTCAAGGTTGCAATAATTTGCATTGAGCTGTATTTGTACGAATGTTGGAACCAGTATAGATGAACTATGAAAAGTCCCCATCGATCCCAAAAAAAAAAGAAAATCCACAACTGCAAAAAAAATTCAAGGTCAAAGTTCGCGAAAATGTTTTCTTTTTGCATTTTTCAGCCAAACGGTAAGTTTTATCATAAAAACATTTCAGAGAAAAAAATAAAAATAATTTTGCATTGATGTATGCCTTTTTTTAATAAAGGCGAAGAAGAACTGAAATCAAGTCATTAATAACCTCTTCTCTTATCTAGAAATCAAAGTGACAACTAGAAAAGGTCTAAAAAGGACCCGAATTAAATCCTAAAATTTCAGTTCAAGCTAATTTAAATGCTGACTGTATTTAAACATCTTATTTCAGCCGAATGTCTTGACTTAGAGATAAAATTCTTTCCAGCACAGAAACAAAATCTAATTAAGGAATTCATTGGACTCAGCGAAACCTGATTACAATGGCACACAAGATGGATTTTGTTTAAAATTGCAGCGCTATTCGAGAAATAAGATCCAGCGTCCATTGGATCGGAAAGAGCTATCGTTCTAAAAGATTTTATGTTTTTTTGGATCTATGTTAGCTTTTGTAGGGTTCCGCACCCGAAGGGTAACCAAGGGGGCCCTATTACTAAGCCTCCAGTAGTAATAGAGTAGACAGTTGAAATTTTCACAGAATGTGTATTTCTGTTGGCGGTATAACAACAAATTAAAAATTTAAGGGGACCCAGGAACCCTTCATGCGCGAACCCGACTCGCACTTGGCCGATTTTTTTGTAAATTTAAACTGGTTTAAAAAAAGAACCCAAGAACAGCCAGCTGTAATATTGACAGCAGACCTATTCATTCTGTGTACAATATTATTAGTATCTTAGAAATTATTCAGGCCAAAAGTCGAATCAGGTCAAATCACGCCAAAAACCATCTCAAGCTTTAGTTAGAGTGCTTGTCCTTCAGATTAATCACTCAACTAAAGGCGATTTACAAGTTTTAATGTATGAAGATCCTCTTATATTAATTTCCGTCTTATCCCTTATCTCGAACTAATCTCATACTTGTTCGTCTTGACACGACATTCGTTCCCATCAACCAATGGTCTCTTCGAAACTTGGTACATTAATCTTAGCCGAGTCGATTCAAATTTATCTTTGTTTTAGCAAGTTTGTAAAATAAATTTATCCTCCCCTCCATTGAAAATGCGAGTAACTTCCAATTTAGAAGGGGGTAGACGGGCGATTGGTGCAATCTAAGTACTTTTTTCTGAAGAGTTCGAAGGAGGTTTTATTGTTTTAAATTTGGAGTTAGCTGAACCGTTTCGGGGCGAAATCCTTTTAGAAAAGCAATGTTTTTTAGACGTTTTGAATACCCCATTTTATTGATGTGTAACATCTATTGGCGCGCCTTGGCAGTAAAACCGACACGTATGCCGTGACGGGAAATGGCATGATGCCGTCATGCCGTGATGAGGGGGCATCCGCCACGTAAAATTAACCTTTTCCCGTTAAAATAAAGTTTGTTTTGGATCGACTGTTGATCTATGTATTATATTATGTTTTTTATAAGAAATATTTTAAAATGTGAAAAGTTTGTTATTGTCACAATGAATAAAAGAAAAATTAAATCGATTTTATTAACAAAATTAAGTGTCTTTATTTTACTTCATTTTATGTAACAGGTTTTTATTAATTCTAATATTAACATAGATGTTTCACATCTACCGGGCGTCCCGTAATGGAAATTTTTTTTAGTATTTCACAAACACTTTTTCATTTCAATTCATTTAATATTTATTACTCAATCACTTATGAAGACCTCATATTCGTAAAAAGTAACACGTGTACTGAACAAAGAATAACATAAAACACAGGGATTATTTTTGCTTTAAATGTAAGTCATGACATGCGCTAAAGTTAAGCCCTTTTGGCATGAAAGTATTTTTTATACTACTTATTTACTTACTTTTTTGTACTTTTGACGTGTTTTATTAGTATTTACTCCATTGATTACCTTTCTAGTATTTTGCTTCATATGCTTGGAGATAAAAAGAAAAAAAATCCTTTTGAACTATGCCTTTTTTTTTTTTTTTTTCATAACCGTAATAATAATCTCAGCGATCATTGTGCCAATAGTCGTATCAGCCAATGACTTAATTGCCAAGAGCCTCGAACAAGTCAGGCAGCTGGATCAATGGCTTGATTCAGAAAGCGGTACTCCTGGACACACCTCTTATTATTAGGAGGTTCCTCTCTCTGGGGCCCTGACCGGTAGCTTAGACACTGTTCCCTATACCGATGGCATACATTTTGTTTAAATATTTTTAAGTCTTTTTTTTCCAAGCATAAAAAAAAAAAAAAAAAAATGTAAAATTATTAATAAGGAAAGTAAATAAAACCTACAGAATATTACTTTACCGCTATCAGTCTCCCGTCTACACTTCCCTTCGTGTATACCGCCGTCCTAACTTAAAAATTGACAAGTTCGTGAAATATGATATCCAAGATTTCCGTCTGTCGTTAATGCTTTCATTATAAATGACTTTTTCTCGAGTTTTATACGATTAATTTCTTCAATATTCTGTCATCTGCTAAGTGGCAAGTTTTGAATTGATGATGTGATATTAGAAACAGTTTCGAGCATTGTGTTTTTGTGAGGGGAAATCTGAAATAAATTACGAACTTAAAACTGAAAAAAAGGAAAACGTGTCTCTTCTACTTTACAGTAAATTATTATTTCCTTTATTTATATTTTTACAAATTGTTTACATTTTTAAATATTCCTTAGAAAAAACAATATAAAAACATTTAAAAATATAAATTATTATTATTATTAATCATTTATTTCAGACATAGTCCATAGGACAATTATAAAAATTAAAATCACATTAAACACATGTACATTAAAATGATCAATAAAAAATAAAATTACACATACACACTACAATCACATAACCAAATTAAATTAATTATAAAATAAAATAAAATAAACAGTGGTTTTAATAAACAGTGGTTAATTACAGTGGTTTTAGTCCGGAATTTGTTCGCAATTAGATTATATTAATAATTTATTTTAATTAATTTAATGCCTTACTTTGCGGAATTTATTTTCTGAAAAGTTTATTAATTTTTAGGGTTTATAATAAATAATGTTTTTTTTTGTCATCTCCATAACATGATCCATCATTAAAAACTACACTCAATCCGATTTATTTGTAGCCTGTTGCTTGACACTTTCTGTCAATAATGGGCAATATTTTATTGAAACCTTAAAGTCATTCCTCAATTAGTTTATGCCATTGTTTATCAAGTACAATATTGCATGGACGCCTCAACCCCCAGGTAGCACACTCCCCTCCTGCCACCGCAGCCCCCCCAGTAACCCTCAGTTACACGCCTGCTTATCTTGAGCAATCATTTGCGTAGAGACACAAACGATTGCTCAAGAATAACAGGCTTCAAAAATTGAAGAAAAGAAGAGAAGTCAAAATAGCCTTTTAAAAATATTCCTATCGAATGCAGTCCTATTTAGTTTGACGCCGTTAAAGTTTTTACTATTAGGAACTTGGTCGTGGCCTGCCAGCAACATTTGCTTGCTGTTTTTCGAATCGTTGGGATTCTATTTAAAAGTTGCAGCATTAAAAGAGTACAGAACTTTCTGGAATGTTCGTTTAAGTTTGTAGGGCGTAACCACATTAAAGTTATTAGTCGTGCTGACTAGTTCTCACTGATTATACCATTTTATTTGTTTAGCTTTTTGAATATAAATCTTAAAATATCGATAACCGGTAGCCAAACACATTGTTAATAATAACAACCACAATTGCCTTTTCACTATTATTTTATATTAAATAATAACAATAAATTATATAATAAATACATGACATTTTAAAATAACAAATATGCACCCAATAAAACTGACATACAATAATATTACAAATTATAAATACATAAAATAAATAAATGAGTGATATAAACAAATATAATAATAATAATTAATTTCAATAAAAAGCAATGATATAAATATAATAAAATAATCTACTTAATTTCCAATTTTCTCTAGTCTTACGGAATTAAACGGTTTATATAATAAAAATGCACCCATTAAATAAAATATAACTGGACTATCATAATATTACAAATTATAAATAGATAGAATAAAGAAACGAATTATATAATCAAATATAATAATTAATTTCTTTATAAATTAATTATATAATTACAATAAAAAAAAAAACATTAAAAAAAAACAGTCTACCTAATTTAGTTGTTTTAGTGTTATGGAAAGTTGATAAAAGCGCTCTTCCTCTCTCCTACCTATTTATCTAATTTTGCTGTGCCCGACAGGGTCCATAATTGTTTCTTCTTAATTGTATTTTACCACCTGTATTTGTACATTATGGATTGCAATAAATAATTTGAATGGAATTGCATTGAATTGACAATATTTATATTTTTTACTGTACACTACATCATCATCATTTCAGCCAAAAGACGTCCACTGCTGGACATAAGCGTCCCCCAAGTGTCGCCACATTAACCGGTCCCACACACACACACAACACACTACATTCACTACATTGGTCTGTACACTACATTTATCTCCAATTAAAATTCGAACAAAGCGCTATGCTTCAAAGTTCTGGAGTGGCGACCGCGAACCGGAAGACGCTGCGTTGGAAGGTCTCCCACTGGGTGGACCGATGACCTTGTAAAGGTTGCAGGGATCCGCTGGATGCGAGACGCACGGGACCGGTCAATGTGGTGACACTTGGGGGAGGCCTATGTCCAGCAGTGGACGTCTTTCGGCTGAAATGATGATGATGATGATGCTATGCTTCAACATTGCTCAAATTCGCCAGTCTGTGGAATGTACTGCCGGCTTATCCGTTTCCCGATCATTATAATCTAGATCTCTTCAAAGTTCTACTGAATCAGTTTCTTTGAGACAAGCGTGCTCCACCCTAGGCCACGTCATCGCTTCACATCAAGCGAGTTGCGGCCAAACGGAAACCAATTTAGCATCAAAAGAACCCTATCTTTTTTAAGAACCAAATTACCAAACTATCTATAAAAAATAGAAAGGTTATGAAGGCTCATTGACAAGTTGGCCGTAGCAAATACTGTCGAGAACCGAACCTCGACATCTTCGGGTGCGGCAGGCGTAGCGCGTGTGAGCCGCTGAGCCAGGCGGCTGGTGCGCGGGCGACGGGCGGCGCGGACGACGGACCTCAGGGACTCGCTCTTCAAGCGCACCAGACTTCTCCTTGGGCCACGGCTTAGTACACATGTGTACGATTTCTTGTATTAAATTCAGTTGTACCAGCAAACTATACAGTGCACTCATTTATCTCCACCATCTTCGAGACCTTCACACTGTTCTCAACAAGACAATCTCTTCAGATGGATGTTCATGCACGGCTCAGATCTCAAGTGCGTATGCGGCGTGTCTCCACAGACAATGGTAAACCTCCCATCTCGCGCTGCATGGCCTGACACTTGCGCACTTGACGATCTTATGGCTGCATCAGCAAGCGGAGTTCGCATACTAGAATTTTGGGCAAATATATTTAATGACTCTCTAAGAAGAAAATTGCCAATTTGCAGAAGATAGATCTTCACCTATTTTTAACGCAGTCCGGCACTTCTTTTACTTGGAATCCAAACAAGTATAAAGCTACCTTTCTCCCCAGAAAATGAAAAACCTTTATCAAGAGCGAAGCCGCGGGCGCAGCTAGTAAATTATAAATGTATGTTCAAATTGGACGGCCGGGGCGGTCCGGTCTTTCGTCTAGAAGTTTATAATGCAATGAAATTCTAGCGTTCAACTTTAGTAATGTTATGCACTGTAGTTCGTTATTTCCATTCGTTTGCTAACTTTGTTTGTTCAGCGCAAATTTTATCAAATTTTTCTGGCTCTTGTGATACAGGAACTCCTAGTACAAGAGCCAGAGCTATACTTATGTTTGTGAGTAATCATTTGTCAATAAATATTACAAATATAATATTATTATAATAATTTTATTATTTATATTTATTATTTTTATTTTTATATGTACAAATACGTGCTTAAATTCCTAAATGAGATTCTTTGTAAGTCCCTTGTAGAATTTAACATGACTTCTAAAAAATGAGGTGGTTATTTATTCGGCAGATTTTTTTTTTTCGTGTATGTACACAGATTTCTCCGTGATTACTAGTCCGATTTAATTGATTATTTTTTCATTTGGTAGAAGAAGCTTGTGCGGTGGTCTATATATATATAATTTAGTTAATTTTGCTTAGGTACTTTATAAGTTCTCCCCACAATATGCAATTTTCTTCTTCGTCTATGTATCATCCACATAGACGAAGAAGAAGATTGCATATTGTGGGGAGAACTTATAAAGTACCTAAGCAAAATTAACTACTAGTTATTTACAATGTAAAATTGACAAGAATTTGTGTGAGATATCACAACTAAAAAGAGTAAAATAAAAACGTTTTTGCAAAAAAATAACCGACTTCCAAAAAAAAAACACATAAAAGTGGAAAATAACATTACTTTCGGAAGTCGGTGGCAAAAAAGTCAATGAAAAAAGTCCCTGACTTCCGAAAGTAAAGTCATTTACCACTATATTTTTATAAGAAGTGTTTTTAACAGGCACTAAACAAGAATACGAGTATAATAGAAGCTACACCTGATAAAATTACTTACTTTATAATGAGGAGAACCTCTTCTTTAAGTCGCTTAAAGACAAGAAACTAGATGGTAATATGAAACATAAGAATTCTCTGGCACTGCATTTTAAAAGGGGAATTTTTAACACAAGTACCTAAATATTAACTTTGATGTTCCCTCAATCTTTTAAGAAGTCAGACCGTTTTAAATTGTACGCTTATAATGATTCCAATTGATGTATTCACAAGCTTTTCTTAAGTGAAACAAAACACACACACAATCACAATCACACACACAACACGTTTTGTGTTTGTATTTATAAGTATGTATGTATATTCTTATATTATTATGTTTTAATAGTTCTGTTTTACGTTTTATGTATTCTATTTTCTCTTCTTCTTTTACACACTGTCTACATCTCTTTTTTTTTAGTATCTCCTTTCGCAGGTATGCTGGAAGAGATTTCTTTAGAAATAAGCATCACCTTTGTACTATTTTCTGTTCTTTTCTTCTTTTCTGTATTTTAGTGTGTACATAAACTGTTAAATAAAATAAACAACACAACACAAACACACACACATAACAAACACACATAACACACACACATACACACATTTATCATCACAATTATTATGCCTTGTAGCTGGACTGTAGCTTCATCTCTCCGTACTTAAAGCTGATCCAGTTCACCAAGCTGTCATTTTATAACAAAATGTTCATGGAAAATTAAATACTTTGACAAGTATCTCAATTTCCAATCAGACAGTTAATGAATTTCGATAGGGAATTGATTTATAACGGGCTCTAATCTAATTTCGTGAGTTAGTGGAGGTACGAAGTGTTGACGCGGCATTAATCTCGGTATTTGGTTTATGGTGTTAGGTACAATGGGTGTAAAAGTAGCCTTAACGAAGCCGAAAGGCAATTGTTTTCCTCATCATTGCGATATTTTTTTGTTCGATACTATACCTGGGAACCTTATAGAGAAGAACTACTAGTTTAATGACACCTATACAAGGTGTAACATAATAAACGCAAGACCTCCCGTGTGGTCACTCGCACCATGAAACTAAACATCTTTTGTTCTACGAGTTCTTGAAATTCGCAAAAAAAAAAAATATCTAAAGGAACCGACGCAATCAGCTGATCCACATGTATGGTAAAACTAAAAAAAAAGTTATGAATTTCCAAAAGTCATAGAACAAAAGTTGTTCACTTTCATGGTCTGAGACACCACACGAGAGGTCTTGCGTTTATTATGTTACACGTTGTATATGTCTGACACTGTTTCTTCAGGCAGCCTGAAAGATCAGCGATAAATAATGGAAAAAAAGATTGATATATTATGTAAATTACCGAAATGCTTATCCCAATAAGCAATTCGGAAGTCGGTAGAAAAAAAGTCAATGAAACAAACAAAGTCACCGACTTCCGAAAGAAAAGTTTTTTTAGAAAATTTTGTGTTTTTTTGGAAGTCGGTTTTTTGTTGTTGAAAGTTGAATATAAAGCATAATAAACTTAATTTAAAAAAAAAAAGCAAGATTTTATTAAATAATAATTTTGTCTATCAACATTGATTGCGCTTACAAAGTTTGTCGTGGGGCTCTGGTTCTTCGTGTCCGTGCTATTAACCGTTGAGGAGTGCCTAGCGTTTTCCCAACTATGTTGGGGTCGGCCTGCAGTCTAACGGGATGCAGCGGAATACCAGTATTTTACATGGAGCGACTGCCTATCTGCGTAATACGATACCCCTTGGTAAATCTGGTTGTTGACATTGACTACCTAACGATTGTCAAAGATCTACAAATGACATCCGAGACCAACGGCTTAACGTGCTTTCCGAGGCATGGAGGAAACTCAGTGTGTAATGGGTGGTCACCCATCCGCAGACCAAAATAGCTAAGCACGGCTTAACCTAAAGATCGACCCGAGTGGCTGTTATTATTTAGCCACGAACTCCTATCTGCCATTAAAAAGGTATTGTCACTAGAACCAAAGGTGTGTGCAATTTCAGCTCAATCGTTTGGGGGGAACTGGTTAGAAAGTCAGCACAACACACATCCATGGATTCCACCATCTACGTCTACAGCTTGGCTTGTGCAAATTCAGCGGTATAGCTAGCGCCCTCAGAGATTTCATGTAGCAAATTATAGACGCTTCAATAGTGGTGCTTCGGTTGTAATTCTGGAACGCACTGATATTGTAATTCAAATTCAAATTCATTTATTTCGTGATCACAGAAGATGATAAAAATAAACTAGCTTATGCGCTCATGAGCTCGGGAATTGCCCACGGGATCTTACTTCTAATAAGTTTTTTAGTATGTATATCAACAACTAAGGCCCATTTATAAATACACAAAATAATCTTAAACAATAATAAAACTAATACAAAAAAAAAAATCGGTTGTCTGTAAAGTCGGATTACTGACGATAGTTGAACGTGACAACGTCATAAGAAAATACTGATGGAATGGTTGCATTTTTCAAAAGAAAATTTTAATTTTATATGTTTGATAGATATTTTGTATGGATATAGAGAAGGAGGTAAATGGAAATCACAATTGAATTGATCAAGTTACATTTATTTGTACGCATAAATACAATTATGTAATTTTTTTTTTTTACAATTTTCGTAGTTTTTACAAGTATGAATGTGCGTTGAGCAATTGTTTTATGGAACGCCTCAGAGCGAGGTAACGCCCGTTTTTTCGAGCGTGCAGCCGGCTCCATCGAATTATAAGACGTTGTCATGTCAAAAAACCTTACTGAACTATAACTATACACGTACACACACTATTAGGTACACCTCTGCCTAACCCTTCGGGAATTACAGGCGTGATGTACGCAATGAAAAAAAAATACGCTACAATCAAATAAAATTCCAAAATGTAATAAGGCACTTTTGCAAAAGTTCTCTGAACTCAAATAGAATCCAACAGAATTTAAGGTCCGCTTCTTCTAAATGTTCATCCGACCATACTTCGATTAATACCTCGGTATAGCGTTAAATATTATCAGGCAAATGCCACAGAATAAAAAATTATGGAAGAGAATCTTCAGAGTGTTTAAAATGCCTACGCTTACACACACACTTGCGTGCTAGACGTAGCTGAGTTTTGGGCCAAATATATTTGATGAAAATTTGCCATCGATACGCTAAGAAGAAGGCCTAAGTTTGAACCGACGACCCCCTCCCCCCCCTACGTAAATAGGTCGTAGGTACAAACTCAGGCAAGCACTTTACTTTGGCTGTATTTATTTCATCACCACTGATTCCAACAAGATGAAGGAAAACATTGTGACGAGCCAGTATGACCATCATCTGAATAGCTTTTTCCCAACTATGCTGGGGTCGTTTTCCAGTGTAACCAGATGCAGCTGAATATTGCAGCCAGTATTTTACATGGAGTGCCTGCCTATCTGACCTCCACAACCCAGTTAGTGATGAGTAATACGATACCCCTTGGTAAGACTGGTTGTCAGACTTTCGGACCACTGACTATTTAACGACTGCCTAGGATCTACAATTGACAGCTGGGACCAACGGCTTTAACGTGGTTTCCGAGGCATTTAGGAAACTCGGTATGTAATGGTTGGTCACCCATCCACGGACAAACCTAGTCAAGCGCGGCTTAACCTGAAGATCGACCCAAGCGGCTGATATAATTTAGCCCTCTAGCTAGACACAGGTATAACCAATAATCCTAAAACTTGACATCCATCAATCCACATTAGACTTGATGGATTTTGGCCCACTCCCTTTGGCATGTGTCCCAACAGTGGGAACGTTATAGGATGATTATACTATGTACACATTTTACACGCACAAAAGAAAAATGTTTTTTGAAGAGTTTCGCTTCTGCACAATTTTCTTAGTCTATGGCAACGTCTGAAAGTGCGTCTTCTCCGATTAATTTACTGGCAACCCACGATTTGTCTGCGTCACTCACTGATTGACGATGCTCTGCAACAGTACTGATTCTGTTGTAGTTACATTTATTATGTACGGCTTTGGCTTGTTCAAGGGTTGTGATTTAGATGATTTTGATGTTGTGAGTTGACAGCCGCTCGGGTCGACCTTTAAATTAAGCCGCGCTTGCCGAGGTTGCTCCGTGAATGGGTGGCCACCCATTATTTACCAAGTTTCCTCCGTGCTTCGGAAAGCACGTTAAGCCGTTGGTTCCGCCTGGCAATTGTAGATCATTGACAGTCGTTACAGAACAATGGCCCGAAAGTCTGACAACCAGTCTTACCAAAGGGGTATCGTATTACCCAGTACTAACTGGGTTGTGGAGGTCAGATAGGCAGTCATCATTATCATCATCATTTCAGCCGAAAGACGTCCACTGCTGGACATAGGCCTCACCTAAGTGTCGCCACATTGACCGGTCCCGTGCGACTCGCATCCATAGGCAGTCGCTCCGTATAAAATACTGGTATTCAGCGGCATACGATTAGACTGGAAGCCAACCCCGACACAGTTGGGAAAAGGCTAGGCAGATGATCATGATGTTCTGAGTTGACTTGTTCTAGTGACGTTTAGGTGAAGAGTCATTGCCTGGAAATTGTATCGGAAAAGTACAGGATTTTTGTGTTTTGAGCTCGTTTTCATTACTCTACCTACACCAAATCTAATTGTTATATTTCCAGGCCGGGCAGTGTGTTATCCGATGTTACCTGGGTACCTGATTTAACCTTTTTTCTAAAAATTTCCGCATATCATTACTTCCCAGAATTTAATCCTTAATAGCGACGCTATCGTATGGTATAATAATAATACAGTGTGTTTTTTTTCCAAAATCAACGGGTTCGATTCCTGGCTAGGGATATTGATTTTCCAAAAATCTAATGATGGAGTTTTAGTTTTCATCATAATCGGACCAAAAGGAGGTTGACTCCTTTGGAGTATTTTTCGCTATTCCTCATAGTTTTAAATTTGGCCATCAATGCCCACTTGAAAAATTCAGCCTGTATACTATGTTGTACTATGAGGTACCTCTGCCTAATCCTTTGGGGATTACAGGCGTGATGTGAATTAGCAAATTTTTGTGCCAACAAAATATTAAATACTGTCGTCACGACAAAAAAGAAAACTAAGCACGAAATATTTTCTCTTAAGCTTTATCGCATTAACATTCATTTAAAACCCTGAAGGTTCAGCCTAATCAATTTCCCATCACAACATTCCCGTTCTACCATCCAATTGGTATGCCAGAGGCTGGCAACAATAACGACAGCAACCAGATTGCCTCTACAACATAAATGCATTTAGCAACAGTGTTCGAACGTGCTAACTGGGTGCAAACTGCGGGCGAACTGGCCCAACGCAGCTCTGTGCCAGTAATCCGATGATTCTGCCATAATGTTCGGATTGTATGGAAGTTAAGTATATTTCAGAAGGATATAAATGTGAAAGGAAGGAAGTTTTAAAGTAGTTTCTGAATCTTTTGCTTTGATTTTTTTGTGTAGCTTTTGGTACATGTTTTGCAGTAACTGAGTAGATTTTATAACTCAACTCGCTTACATAAATAGTAATCAGCTTACGTTCCTACTGCGGGTACAGGCGTCCTCTCTGTGTGGGTTTTCGATGCTACATATCTCGCAAGTCATATCAGTCGCAAGTTGCAGCCGTTTGTTAACATTACTCCTAAGTAACCAGGCACCAAAACCTTAAAATAAATAAAATCATACACTGTTTTAAGCTTTCACGGTTTACAACTAAACTTATACTGTCACTTACGGGATATCTTCCGTGATTGACGTGACAATTTATTTTTCATCCACCCGCATTCTCCAGTCAACCCGCGATCATGGCGCTTGCAACAGCGCCGAAATATCAGGAGCTCAAAATAATGAACAATCGCGGAAGATATCCCGAAAATGACAGTATAAGTTTAAATAAAATCATTTATTTCGGTCAACTAAATGATCCATAAATTGTTAGTAACAGATTTGCACGTAAACACTATTGTTAGTAACTTAACTAGAGACGAATTAATGAGAGAAAGAAAGAAATAAAGAAAATACATTTATTTGGCACATGCCACAAGTGCACACAATTTAAAACAAAAATAATACAAAAAAAAAAAAAAACTTAAAACTGAACAAAAAATGTGGGTAACACTGTGTGCCTCATAGCTGTGCCAAATAGGACCAGTTCAGCAAAATGCCGGGCAACTAGTGCCTGACGCTGGTTTTCAACTGGACCTGGATTAGAGAGGTCACGGATGTAAAACAGTTTTATGTGTTGTGTCAGTGGTGGTGGTGAAAAGAAGGACCGGACGAGAGGACCACCTAATAACTAGGTCAGCGAAATTCTAGGCTATAAGTCTAGTCTAGTGGGGTAGGATGTAGAGTGTGTCATTCCAGAGGCACTACAAAAACGAGGCAATTGCAACAGCATCTTAAAAACATTATTGGACGCGCAGAACATCCAGCGATCTTTTCCAGTAGTTGTCCAAAGATTACCGGTGTAAAAACTCTGTCAATAAGCTTTAAATAGCGAACAATAAAAAAAAGGCTTGATTCAGAAAGCAGTACTTCTGGACACGCCGTGTATCGTAAGGAGGTTCCTCTCTCAAGCGCCCTGACCACCGGTAGCTCGGACCCTGTTCCCGATGCCGCGCCGGTGGGCTACTATTTTTATATTTTTAAATGTTTTTGTATATATAATTTTTGTTAATGAAAATATTTAAAACTGTAAATAATGTGTTAGGAAAACGAATAAAGGACATAAAAAAATATAGTAAAGAAAAGTTAACCCAAACTTAGGAGGAGGTGGTGTAACTTGCCGTTAATATCATTAAATACTTAAATGCAAGTTTAAATTCTAATACCTCAATTTAATTTTGTTAAGATCTCGTCGCCCTTACAAAACTTTCCAAAATTGAGGTTTTACCACCAATCTGCTTTCTACTCTTACTAATATTATAAATGCGAAAGTAACTCCGTCTGTCTATTTATTTTGAACGACTGATCTGGCCATCTACAGCCAGTCTTACCAAGGGGTATCGTATTACCCAGTACTAACTGGGTTGTCGAGGTCAGATAGGCAGTCGCTCCATGTAAAATACTGGTATTCAGCTGCATTCGGTTAGACTGGAAGCCGACCCCAATATAATTGGGAAAAGGCAGGCAGATGATAACTGAACTGGGCATCTAGAACAATTTGAAAGCAATAACTATGACAGGTAGACCAATTCCCGATTATAATACATTTTTCTATGTGAAACATCTATTTGCGCGCCCACGCAATCAAACCGACTCGTATGCCGTGGCAGAAGACGGCATGACGCTGTCATGGCGTGATGCCTTCTCTATGCCACGTAAAATCAACCTATTCCCATCAGAATAAAGTTTGTTTTGGAACGATTGTTGGTCTACATATTCCGTTTTCGAAAGTTCCACGCTACTCAATTAGTGATGTAGTTAGGTCGTATGCAGATTTGATCCATAGATATCGATAAAAGAAAATACTTTAATGTAATATTTCTTATCTTAAATTTTACATTAAAGTATTTCTTCAATATTTTTTTGTCACTTTTTGTGCAATAGTCTCAATATTGTTAATAACTAAGGGAAAGAGCGAGACATCTGCAACACAAGTACTATCAATTACTTACTGGGGATGTCTCATTTATAATCTATGTCACTGCTTTTGGGTCAAATAATCTTTTTTTAAATATTTATTCTTTATTTTACTTAGGGTTTTTTATTAATTATGAATTCTAATATTAACGTAGATGTTTCAGATCTGCTGGGCGTCCCGTCACGGTATTACGTTGTTGTGGAGTAATTATTATCGATCTCTACGTGGCCGTGGGCGAAGACACTGTTAGTAGTAAAACCTAGTTAAGATATTAATTATATTTCCCTCCTAACCTTTTGACATTTAAAATTTCCAAGTAAAATTGGATTTTATGTCAAATACCGCATAAAGTTTGTCACACCAACACTACGTATAACCGTAGTGTTTACCATGGTATAATAATATACTTCGCCTGGTATTCTCTTCCCGGGACAGCTGGGTCACGTGATTGGCCAATGAATACGTCATCAGTTGCGATGCGGTCGAGGTGTTGCCATGGTGTGTGATTGAATTACCCGAGCAAAATGTATTTTTTAACTTAACAAAGCAATTATGAACTAATAATTCAATATGTAAATTAATTTAAAACTAAATAGATGAATCACACGAGTTACTAAACAGTTAAGCTAGTTAGTAATTTATTTTATTTTCATTCACTAAATGAGAAAGTCCCTAAATTTACTGAAAAGAAAAATCAATGGTAACACTTATCGTGACGTAGTCTTGGGCCATCGTGGGAAGAGAACACCAGGCGAAGTATATTATTATACCATGGTGTTTACCTCACTTAGTTGAAACTTCACAAAGTTTGGAGAAGTATTTCATATATTGACGCGTCAGGTGTGGGTGTCGGTAAAGGTCCTATATTTAGCCCCTTGACGAAGCCAATAATATTGGCAACACGCTCTTAGAAACTGTAATTAACCGGACTTCTGAAAGTGGCAGAAATGTTATCGCTTTGACTGATGGTAATGAAACAGTGGCTACTGAAGCATGTAAAGCTCTGTAAAGATTATTTAGAATCAGAATGGGAACAATGTCATTCGACCGCCAAAAAAATTTTGTGTCACTGTATGCAAAGGTGTATGAATTAAGACACGGGTAAACAGCACGGCTACACATTCAACTTTCCCAATATGCAAAGGAACCGACTTTCCATTCTTTGTGGGGTAAATTATTCTCTTGAACAAAGATTATCTTCATTCGATGTGTCATTGCAGTAACATATTATTTTTACCATCTTTTGTACCGCAAATTTAAATAATTTTGATTTGATGCACAACTTGTTTGACCACAATTATACAACATTAGTTTTAGTATATACGAAACCTGAAACACGTGTCTAGAGTATTTTTATACTGTCACTTACGGGATATCTTAACCGTGAAAGCTTGAAACAGTGTTAGAGTATTTTTATTCATTTATTTATTGGATCTCCAACAGAAACTACACAATTACATGCAAGGATACATTAAACAGAGACAAGTACAAGTGTGCGCTTCCAATTATAGGAGACCACATCATTCATTTATAATCTAGGTGCATACAGTCATCTATGCACAAAATTTCAAAACTATATCATGAAAATGTATCACAAAGTTATAAGCTTGTTCTGTTACCTGGCTGTTCACCTCGTGCGCCTCCAGCCTCGTTTTGGGCTCATTGATAATAATAATTTGGCAGTAGGTACCTAAATTATTGCTATAGGTAAGTGTCGTTCGGTGTCCAACTTGTAGCCTTTTTGAAATATTTTTGGTACAAAATATAACATGGTTTAAAAATTATTGGAATCGATTAAGTTACTTATTCTGAACAAACTATATTCTGGTTTCGCATACTAAAAATAATGTGGTATAAAACAGCGCCAAAATTAAACTAACATCTACAACGTGTAACAGAATAAACGTGTGGTGTCTCTGACCATGAAACTGAACATCTTTTGTTCTACGAGTTCTTGAAATTCGCAAAAAAAAAAGCTTTCTATAGGAACGGACGCAATCAGCTGATCCACATGTATGGTAAAACTAAAAAAAAAGTTATGAATTTCCAAAAGTCATAGAACAAAAGTTGTTCAGTTTCATGGTCTGAGATACCACACGAGAGGTCTTGCGTTTATTCTGTTACACGTTGTATAAGGTCACTCTCCATTAAAACCAGATGCTTCTAAAACCACCAAAAAATCCATTAACATCAAAAAGTAACAGAGACAATCAGATTTTATTTTTGTTTAATTATTTTCTCTTATCTTTGCGGCCCAAAATATCTCAGTCCTTAAACATTTTTCCGTTACGAAAAATCTATTGTTCCATTCCCCTTCGAATTTCAAAAGGCAAAATGGCGGATAAAATTTTACGTTCTGTTGGCTGGCTCGTTGCCCCGACGACTTAAATTCGTTGCAAAATAGGCTTGAGCGGTAATAAGTATGCGGGCGGACGAATTTCCAAAGTTTTTAGCAAATATTCTTGTTTCTGAGAAATGTTTTGGGTGAAATTATTTTGCTGGGACGTAGATAGCGGAAGTTGTAGAGTTTCTTTTTATTTTAAACTAGCTTTTGCCCGCGGCTTCGCTCACGTTAATTTAGAATTTGACAATAAATTCGGGCTGTACCCTGCTTGTAATAATATAATTTAATCATGATTCAAAAACACGTGGCGCCATCTTTTATCATATGAATAGATGGCGCCACGAGTTATTGTTGTTTTCCTCGGGAACAGTATTTTTTTTCGGGATGAAAGGTTCCCTATGACAGTTTCTATACACGGCAAAGGCAACGTAATCTACTTATGGACTAATAAATAGTAATAAAAGCTATAAGCAATAAGCATATTAACATCCTAAAACTTAAAAAATATATTTTAGTGTGATATAAAATATTTTACTGGATATCTCAATATTCCCATTACTCACAATAATGCGCCTCAGGCTGTTATATCTATATATCTCAGGCTTTAAAATAAGGTATAATTCGTTAATGTTCGCCGTGGGTATTTTTTCCATACTTAAGGACCCAATGTCCTTTATAGTACTTGCATCTACTTTTAATTAACTCTGAAAGCCCACACCATATTTTCCCAAAAATTTTACATCGTGTAAACTTTCACGAAACTTATTTAATTTTGAAGCTGCGCACACCGCTTCCGCGTAATAAAACAACAAAAATATTATTAAAAACTTTTTACACACGAGTAATGTTACAAGAGGAAAATATTGACAGAACGATGCGACGTGGTAGCGTAGCCAAGTATTAATGAGCACCGCTAGTGCGAACATCATATACACAAAGAATAGATGGACAAAAGGTCCGTTCTATACATCAAGCGAAAACAGTCGCACACACAAATAGGCGCGATAGGAGATCATCATCTACCGAGTGTTTTCCCAACTATGTTGGGGTCGGCTTTCAGTCTCACCGGATCCGGATTTTGATCTCAAACACGTAAAAACGCAAAAAATTTTCACATCCGTTATCTTGGATTTTCATTTACGTATCATCACCCTAGACTTCATTCCTTCCTTCCTTCCTTCTTCCTCAATTCTTCTTACCTCTACATCGTGTCGTGGCTGTTCAAAAGATGCTCAGAACGCGTTGTGGGATTTCCTCATTGCTAGAACGCATTGCGGTCGAAAATCAAAACAGCTACGACACGAATTTCGTTTTGTGTTCGCCAGAACGCGTTGTGGTCATTTTAAAAGAGCCATGACCTAAATTTTACTTAGTGGCCATTTTGAAAAGTTTTTTGCGATGAATGTAGTCGACCTTCTGTGTTGTCTTCGATACAAATATGAATTAAATTCACTTGTTCCATATTTGTTTTAATTGGATTGCTGCAGTTTATTAATTACCATACGTCAGATGATCGTTTTATGTAATATGTGAGCAATTTATATGCATCTAGCGCTCTTGTTCGCTAGCTAATTTATGATCAAGTTTTCCTTACGATATTTTCCCTTCACCGATGTTAGTGATGTGCAAAATAGACTTAGGAGGTAGCTACATAATATGAATTTAACAATCACATTTGTGCTTGTCCGGATCCCTTCGGATTATGGTAAAAAAACAAGTCACTGCTGGAGTTTCAGTCCCATTTTTCTAAAACTAAATATCATACCTTATTCAAACCAATTTTTGTATAGCTGTTAGATAGAAGTCACCTACTCTCTAAATTTCAACTGTGTGGTGCCAACAACCTCGGAGTAAAATCTCTGTAACACACAGACAGGACGAATCTATTAAGCTGCGTCTGCGTTAGGCGAGCCGAACACGATCGGAGCACGAATTCGCTTAGCGTAGACGGACTTAGAAGCCTCGACCGAGCACTCCCGCCAAGGAAATTTGTGCTCCGCTTGTGCTCTGCTCGTGTTCGGCTCGCCTAGCATAGACGCAGCTTTAGGGTGCCATTAAGCTATGGAACACTAAAAATGACGAAATACAATGTGTCCGGTCATGGACTAGCGATATTCTAGGTATTTATAAAACAAGAATTTTAATACACAATAACATAACACACTTGGGTCCAATCCACTTCCCTGCTATTTGGCAGCCATTTTTTTTTTCATACAAAAAAAATCATATCTCTCAAAGTTTTGGTCTTACTGACATAAAAATAGACTTATACAGAAGGCAAATATATTGTCTATTGTTTACATTATGAAATAATGGGTTCTCACTATCGTACCTATAAGAAATTATACTTCAGAAAAATAAAAATAAATAATGCATATCAACAATTGTTTGTCAACAAATTCTTTGTAAATCAACAAATTTGTAAAATAGAATAGTTGTTATATAAGTACCTAGAGTATCGCTAGTTCATGAACGGACACATTTTATAAAACAAACACACACAAAGTCGAAGAAGCGGGAAGCCGCTCAAAATTAGTAAAACAGATTTAAAACACGCATCAATAAAAAAAAAAGAAAAAAGCCTTTTACAAATACTACCTTCAATGTTCCAGACAGTAACATTTTAAACACATTGGAGCCAAAGAACCCATCGCTCGTCCTCGTCTCTCAAACTGAATAATTCACGATCAACAATAAGACAACATGGGTTTGGATCTGTGCCCCCCGGGAAATGACGTCATTATCCCTATCAATCCGATTAAGCTTTGGGGCCCACTAGGCAATTTTACTTCGGGCAATCTATTGACGGTAGTACAGAAATGATAATATTTTGATTCCAGTCTTTGCAATTTTTTCCTCTCGAGGGACTGCGCGTGGGATTTATTTGTTTCATTATTTTGTGAATTTTCAGGATATTATAGGATATTGAGGAGCTCGTGGCTAAATATTAACAGCCTCTCGGGTCGATCATTAGGTTAAGCCGCTTGCCTAGGTAGGCCCGTGGATGGGTGACCACACATTACGTACCGGAATACCTCCGTGCCTCGTTTGACCTGGCTGAAAATTACTTTCAAAAGTCGGTGATTTTGGTTTGTTTCATCGACTTTTTGCCACCGACTTCCGAAAGGTATTTTCCACTTTTATTAGTGTTTTGTTTTTGGAAGTCGGTTTTTTTTTGCAAATCTGTTTTTATTTTACCCTTTTCAGTTATGGTATCTTACACAAATCCTTGTCAAGTATCAATTTTACATTGTAATTAGATCGCATATCGTCCGCATAGACGAAGAAGAAAATGCATATTACAGAGGATACCTCATAAAGCATCTTAGCAAAGTTAGTAAAAAATATATGGGACGTTGCGTTGAAAGGTCTCCCACTAGGTGGACCGATGACCTGGTGAAGGTTGCAGGGATCCGCTGGATGTGAGCCGCACGGGACCGGTCAATATGACGACACTTGGGGGAGGCCTTTGTCCAGCAGTGGACGTCTTTCGCCTGTAATGATGATGATATGGGACTACCGTGCGAGCTTCCTCTACCAAATGAAAAAAAAAAACACTTAAATTGGACTTGATATCGGTGGACATAAATAAAAAAAAAAAAAACAATGTTATTAAACTACATAACCACCTCCTTTTTTAGAAGCCATTTAAAAATTGGCGAATTCGATTTACAAAGATACAAACTGATTGCGCACACGACTTTAGGTCTAGTCTTAACTCACTGTAGCGTTCGTTCGGCTAATCTAATCGTACGATCCGAGGCAATACGATAAGTCATCTTGACACACAGTCTAAAGCTGGGCAGACAATGATTTACAGGTGTTTGCAATCTAAACTATTGTAATGTATTTGAGCTGTTTGTGTTATGTACAATGTACAGACCACTTCAAGCTACCCGAAACTGACAAATCTTCCTAATCAACCTTGAACCTAATGCTTTAGCCATAAAGTTGAAAATCTATAAAAGAAGTTTGACAGATTGTTGAAGCTTGATGTACTGGCATTTGTACGTAAGTAATATATTATAGTATCTGGTTACAATGGGACTGTTGGAAGACAATGTCCTTTGCTCATTCAGGGATGGATACTCAGTTTATACGATTTCAAATGATAACATTGGAATCAGTAGGTGTGTGTTCAGATGGGAATATCGATAAAAAGATAGGAATTTTAACATGTAATTTTTTTTTATGAAACCCGCATGGCCGGTTGTTGTACCACATCTGCACTCGTAGCATGACCACCGTAGATACGGGTTTTGTCGGAAGAATCGACAAAATGACAGATTTCTTTCTCTGTCATTTTGTCGATTCTTCTGTTCTGAAGTCAAAGCTTCTTCTTCTTGCTCGTGGTGGTTCCTTTAGTGTTAGCTTCGATCAGAACTCTGTTACCTAAATAGCTTAAGTTCTCTATTAATATATTACGAACAATATTCCATGTAATGGCGCAATTAAATTTGGTCGTTTGCCCGTTTGGTTGTTTGTTTTGTATTCGAGTGTTGTTAGAAGATACGTACTCGCGTACTCAACCGCGTTCATTTACAAGTCTTGGTCGTTTGCCCTAATTCCATAGGCAATCGACTTCGGGCAAACGACCATTTGTAATTGCGCCATAACAGAGGGGATTGTTGTTAAGCAATTATGTTATTAAAATGACAAAAGGAGGAGAACAATCACTTGCATTAAACTTAATCTTAACTTGACTTTTGTAATTTTGTTACCGACGTAGCCCGAAGAATAGCCAAACTTAAGTGGCATTGGGCAGGGCACATTGCTCGCAGAACGGATGGCCGATGGGGCCGAAAAGTTCTGGAGTGGCAACCGCGAACCGGAAGACGTTGCGTTGGAAGGCCTCCCACTAGGTGGACCGATGACCTGTTGAAGGTTGCAGGGATCCGCTGGATGCGAGTCGCACGGGACCGGTCAATGTGGCGACACTTGGGGGAGGCCTATGTCCAGCAGTGGACGTCTTTTGGCTGAAATGATGATGAAAATTTTGTAATAGTACTCGTGCTAGAATAATAAGAATTTCTTTCAAGAGCTTCCACCGCAAATGTACTAACACCAAAAAAATAAGCGTAAATAGAAGCGTAACTTCTCCCCAAAACAAACTCAGGTATTAAACGGTGGTAGTAACTAAATGAGATATCACGTGCGACGCATGACCCCGAATGCATTACCCGACCGCCGCCGCGCCAAAGCTTAACCGCTTATATTGTTGGTGTTGAAGCTAATTAAAATTATTGTTCCTAAGTACTTTGATTGGCTGAAGTTTGTTTGACGTTCTGGCCTTTTTAAAAGGCTTTTTCGCTGTAGATATTTGTAAAGTTGAACGGTGTTTTTAAAACAAATGAATGAACAGTGAGGGTGTTTTTTTATTTGCTCTTGCCATTTAAATAATATTTAAACATTACACAGCAAGCACTTTTTGAACATCCATTACGCTAGTTTACTGTACGTATTTACCTATTGTCATTGTTAGAATATGGGAGTAAAGGTTTTATGCAAAAAATCTCAAAAATTTTTAGAGTTATAATAATTTCGTAAAAAAACACTCAGATAATTTTTTTCGTTGCTATGGCGGCTTTACGATTTATAGCAGTTACCCTTAAAATATTTCGTATATGAAAAGATAGACCTTATATATGACGGAGTTATGCCCGAACACATATAAAAAAAAAAATGATAACCTCCTCCTTTTTAAAGTCGGTTAAAAACAACTCCAATATTCTTAATGATGACGATGACAATATAAACAAGACAAACAAAAAATACACTCCCTCCAAATATCCCAAGACAAATTACAATTGTTTCAGAACCTTCAACGAATGTAATTTCAAGGAAAAGCTGACGCAAGAAAGACTCCAAGTGGCTCAGAAGAAAAATATAGGAAAGTTAAAACGTTGTTCGCATCTTTGCAACGTTTCTTTGCAAAAGATAAATTGTAGGTCGGAATAGTAGGACTGCTGCGAATAACTCACTGAGGTTTCCTGAACGATTACCTTTGTTTATGTTTATGCAAGCAATGTGAACAACTATTGTGACAATCAATTAAATCAATTTAATATTAACTTAATCAATTTAATCTTATCTTTAACTATTGTGACAATCAATTTAATCAATTTAATTGTAAAAGAGTGGGTGTATTGAAAAAGAGCTCGTGGCTAAATAATAACAACCGCTCGGGTCGATCTTTAGGTTACTCCGTGCTTACCTAAGTTTGACTGTGGATGGGTGACCACCCATTACATACCGAGTTTCCTCCGTGCCTTGGAAAGCACATGGTCCCGGCTGTCGTTAGGTAGTCAGTGGCTCAAAAAGTCTGACAACCAGTCTTACCAAGGGGTATCGTATTACCCAGTACTAACTGGGTTGTGGAGGTCAGATAGGCAGTCGCTCCAAATAAAATACTGGTATTCAGCTGCATCGGTTAGACTGGAAGCTGACCCCAACATAGTTGGGAAAAGGCAGATGATGGAGATTTTTATCCATTTTTTTTTGGCACATGATTTTAGTTATGATCAAATGATCATAAGTCAAATCATCTCAAGTTATTTTGAATTTTTCGACGAAAATAATTCACGTTCGCTTTATTTTAAGTTTCACTTCTAACTTGTAAATGTTTGGCAAATAAAACAATGTCATTACTGAAAAACAAACATCAATTTGCATAGTTTTAGACTTGTGCAGTAAATATAAATTTTAGTTTAAAACTTCGGCCGTATATAATGTGAGGATAAACAAAATATTATTTCATGTCAAAGTGGTATTTGTATCGACGTTCGCTATGAATTATATTTGTAAAGTTCGGAGCACCTCATTAAGAGTTTAGAGTGGTGTCTTCAAGCATCTCTTAGGTATGTTAATCTTGAGATCTGTGTCTTTTAGAGCTTGTAGCATCTTTCAAGCATCACCACTCTTCTGATCTTCATTCTTTTTAACGATTCGCGTGCTAAAGAAAGGGCTAAAGAAGATTATTAAAGTCAGATTAATAGACCTCCGGCTACTTTTGTTACAGAGAACTATGATTATAAAAAAAGTGTAAGTGTGTGTGGATGTGAGTGGGTGTGTTAATAGTGTACTCATTGTTGAAGAGCTAAATAAAATAAATGAATATATTGAAAATAAAAATAAAATTGTTAAATTCTCACCATTAAAAATTACAATTTAGTAGGTACATGAAAATTATTACAATTGTTTTCTTGTGGTGGTAATAACGAGGTTCACAGAGATTTGACCAGACCCCCTGAACTAGGCGGGATCCTGTATCTGTGTCAAAGAAAAACTAAGGGCGAGTCGGACTCACACACAAAGGGTACCAAATTATTATTTACTAGCACTACGCCCGCGACTTCGTCCGCGAAAATTGTGATAGCTCGGCTAATATGCATGATATCTTTATAATTTATAGCCTATAGCACTCACGAATAATGCAGCTTTCACCAGTGAAACAATTTTTAAAATTGGTTCATTACTTCCGGAGATTACCCCCTACATACAAACAAATTTTACCTCTTTATAATATTAGTATAGATTATTTATCATTTATTCTCTCTTGACAAAGCTGACTTAAAGTTAATGTGTACAAAAAAGTCTCATCTGTATTCAAACTTTGTGAGAGACTGGTGCCTGATGTAGGTTTTTGGGAAAAACCTGTGTTACAGGTCACCAGGCCCCTTCCAGGCTAGAATTAGCTTGTACAGAGATTCCAAGTAAGAGAAGAAGTTAAAAATTATGCATAACAAAATTAAAAGCACAGTAGAAGGTAAACAATATGAAAAACAAAAACATAAGAACAAGCAAAAACAACAAAAAAAAAATCGGTTGTCTGTAAAGTCGGTTCACTGACGATAGTTGAACGTGACAACGTCATAAGAAAATACTGATGGAATGGTTGCATTTTTCAAAAAATGAATGTGCGTTGAGCAATTGTTTTATGGAACGCCTCAGAGCGAGGTAACGCCTCATTTTATCGTGCGTGCAGCCGGCTCCATCGAATTATAAGACGTTGTCACGTCAAAAATAAGCCTGCAGAAATCATGTGTGTGAGTGAGTATCTAGTGTGAATTGTTAGACTCGTAGTGTGATTCTGATGAGCAATGTACATCATGAGTGAGGGTGACTTTTGTGGAGTAAGTACAGTGAGAGATGTTTTTAAATAGTAGCAATTGTAAAGCGAGTAGGAGTGAGGAACAGTTCGTATGTGTAAAAGATGGATGGTCAAAGTTAGGTTTATTTCAGAACGGTCAAAAGATTCTCTGTTTTTTGATAATCAAGGGTTTTTAAGTATTTTTTTATTTCTTTGATACAGATTGACCTAGTTTTTGGATATAGGTTTAGGGATTTATTCAACTTATTGTAAAGAAAATGCCCAAGGAATATAATAAAAATATTTTTAACGCTCATTCGTGTATATAATGTCAATAATGTAAAAGAAAACTCTCATAAAATATTTAAAAAACGAAATATCAAATCTTATTTATTCAAACCAATTTTCGTTGAAAGGTCCTTTTACGTTCTACAAACCCACATTTTTTCAGGATTTTTCTTATTTTTCTATAAAAAATTAGGGGGGTGACACAATTTTAACGGCTTAACAAGCGAATATCTCATCAATCATTGATTTTTGAAAAAAAGTATTTTCGTAACTTGGATATCATTATTGATACTCAAGTAGTAGTGAGATAAGTAGATTTTTGTAATCATCTGTTACATGTATGGAGGGCCAATCCTATTTTTATTTTTTTCATAATTTCACATCACTTTTGAGTAGCAGTTCACAGAAGAAACCTACTCACTAAATTTCAACTTTGTGAAGCCAACAGTCTCGGAGTAAAATGGTTGTAACATACGAACTACACTGAATGTCGAGGCTGGTAATGTACGAGGAATTATATTATGGACCCCTTTACAAATTCTAATAAAAACAGTCCCATTTTTTTCTAAAAATATGACTATAAAGACACTGTAACATAAAAATATCTATTATGAAATGTTATTCACATAATTCTGAAATGAAATTGCGTAAAAATATCATTCGTAAGTTCCTGTCTCCTATTCTTTTTGTTAGAATACGAGGGGATCTCCAGAAATAACACAATAGAAACGGGAAAACATTCGTATAATTGTTTAAAAGACTGCAAAAATAACGTTTTCTTATTCTATTATGAGGTAAATAAAATCCTCGTCACAATACATCGCGTTATTAATTTGGCTTTTGTCTTTTAAGAGCTTATAATTTGGACGATGGTTTCAGGGTGGAATGGAGAAGAAGGATGTTTTCTTGCCTAAACGAAATCTTTTGGTTTTCGTAATTAATCTTTGTTAGACTGTGCTAGAACCAACAACAACACAGCTTCTATAGAGCCCTGATGTTCAGCTCGAGGCGAGGCTGACATTCAATGTCTGATCGCGGTGAAGTTGAGACGTCTTGGAACTGTACCCGATTCATTGTGCCCCGTGTTATTGTGTTAAGTTGTAATCTCAAGTAATTCGTTAGTTTTGCTAGAAACAGTGTATTGCAACCAGTGTGTTTTCATAGCACAAAACCCATCGTCTGCCCACATGATGTACGCACGACGGCCAATCAAGCTATACAAAACCAATGTATGCGGATCTCTCATTGTACGGGAAACCTATACAAAGCGCGACCAAATTATACTGGAAACGTATAGCTTGATGTGCCGCCGTGTGTACGAGCGTAACGGAATAAATCTTGACATATCCGACAGATACATGCCATCACGGACTTTTTATTAGATCTACAGGGTAGAGACGACAATGCGACAATAAATTAAACTGTATGTAACTCATGACGTTCCCAGCTGCATACAAAAATTCAATCGAAAATTACTAGATATTTTCGATTGAATATTGTATGCAGTTTATTCACAGGACGTTTTTTTTCACTTTTAGCATTTTCTACACAGTGTAGATAATAGGCTACCACCAACAGGTTAACGAATCCCGCATCGGTATAAACTTTAAACACATGTTGCCAACTCGCTACTTCAAAAACCTTGGCCAAAATTGTCGTATTGTCGTCTCCACCTTGTTTAAAAGAGAAATATCCGAATATAGGCAGTTTTTTCGATGAAAGCTTCCAGGTGGCTTGATTTTTACAGACACTTCGAACAATTATCGTTATATTTCAAAAAACAAAAATAAAAACAAAAAGTGTAAGTGCCGCGGTTGTTCCAAATATAACTGACAAGATGATTTCAAAAAGTTTCCAAAGTTGAAAGGAAACAAAAACCCTAAAAGGAAATTAAATTAGATGAACATTTTAATGTTTTACATAAAACAAAAGTTTATTCCGAGTTCATTATTTTTATTTCTGTGTAATTCAATCACAAAGGTGATTGATCTCTCTTACTTTGTACGGTGTTAAATTTAATGCTGTGTTCTACAAAATATTTCACGGATTTTGTTAATATTTTCATAAAATTCGTAACAAAATCTATGAAAACGAGAATCGCAAAATGGACAGGGATGCTTTCAGCAAAAGTTTAGCGGAATATTGATAGGTAACCCCATATTAATGTATTAAAAACCCGTTTTTTGGAGATTATCTATCCTGATGTTTAGAGAAACTCGTGGCTAAGTAATAACTGCCGCTCGGGTCGATCTTCAGGCTAAGCCGCACTTAGCAAGCCGTCCGGCCGTCTTATGACGACAGGCCGTGTCGACGGCGCGTTCATGTTCCACGCGCGCCTCAAAGGGATGTCAGCAACCACGTAGGGGTCCACATGGGCCGATGCCTGCCAGGGCTGCGGGACTGTTCGAAAGAGATACCGTGGCCCTGGAACACAAAGGGCAAAGAAGGAACATGGATGGGTTTTAGTAAGTAGAAATCTGACACTCCCTTCCGCTCCAGCCAGAGTGGGGGGGGGGGGGGGTCATTTCATCATCATTCATCATCATCACTTACAGAGTTTCCTCCGTGTCTCGGCAAGTACGCTAAGCCGTTGGCCCCGGCTGTTATCTTTAAATCTTTGACAGTCGTTACAGGTGGTCAGTGGCTCGAAAGTCTAAGGGGTATCGTATTACCCGTTTTTTTTAACAAAAAAAGGTATTAATTTATTGTTCATTTTTAAATTCCGAGCCTAATTTCTGAATACAGCGTGACACAAAATTAAACCAATGAATTTTCTTCAACTCTTCCATTTCAATACACAAATATTATGCCAATCTGTTCTATATCAATGATTACAAATTCATCTCCAAGAATTTCCATCTCCAAATACTTCTTTCAAACCTTCCCAGAAGTGTCGCAAACAATTCTATTTCAATTCATATTGTATTCCACTCCCGTCATTACACGTTTCAAATCCCTTCCTTTCTCACGAAAAGTTTTAATTGTTTTGTACTTGAAAAATAATAAAAATAAAAACAGAAAGGATCCCTCGATTTTACGACAAAACACGACCCTCGGGCAAAGACAGGCAAAGTAACAGAAGGTTGGCTCCGCACAAAGTGCGAAAACACACGCACACATAGACATGTTTCGCGTACAGCGAGTGCAAACGCACTCGCGACTGGCATTTGTTTGATTTCGCCGTATATGCGTGCGCCTGTTTTAAGTCGTTTTATACACCCAAAGAGATATCTCATCTGTCTTGCCTATTTCCAACCATGTTGGGGTTGGTTTCCAGTCTAACCGGATGCAGCTGAATACCACTATTTTACATGGAGCGACTGCCTCTCTGACCTCTTCAACCCAGTTAGTACAGGGTAATACGATACCCCTTGGTAAGACTGGTTGTCAGACTTTCGGGCCACTGACTACCTGTAACGACTGTCAAAGATCTACAATTGACAGCTGGAATCAATGGCTTAACGTACTTTCCGAGGTAACGAGGAAACTGAGTATGTAATGGGTAGTCATACATCCACAGACAATCCTAGGCAAGCGCGGCTTAACCTGAAGATCAACCAAAGCGTCTGTTATTATTTAGCCATGAGCTCTTGCCAAAGAGAGAAATGCGATCTCAGAGACACATAAAAGCAAAATGACCACCAAGTTAGACACGTTACGCTTCGATCGACGGCACCCATTTGGCTCTTGGAAGTAGATTAGGTTTTTCTTTACATTGTCCCCGCTGCCTAACCCTTCGGGGTTTACAGGCATGATTTTATGCTGCTGTTATGCCGCCTATCATATATAATCGTAAGTATGTTTGTAGGTATGTATATTTAAACTAACTTCTGCCCGAGTGGCTTGTAAGCCAAAAAAAAAAAAATGTTTCAAGTATGAAATTGTTTCATGTATGAAACAATTTTTTTTTTAATTTAAAAAGCTAACATTATAAGCGCTCTCACTCCCTCTTTGACTCCTTTGGGGGATGGTTTTGGAAGAACTGTGATACACGTGTCTCATAATTTGAGTTGAAGAGTGTGTACACAAATTTTTGAGTCAATCGACTCAAAGAATATAAAGTTACACAGAAAATTCAACCACCCATTTCACCCTCTTAGGGGTGGAATTTCGAAAAACCCTTCCCCAGTTGATACATATCCTTCACAAAGAATACACCCTCCAAATTTCATGTCTCTAGGACCAGCGGTTTGGGGTGTGCTATCAGTCAGTCAATCAATCAGTCAGTCAGTCAGTCAGCACTTTGAATTTTATATGCACTCGTATAATATGTCGGAACCGGTCATCAGTACGGACATAAAAACCAAGAATCGCAAGTGAGCTGGTGGTGACGTCGTGCGATCTACTTACAAGTCTACCCTCACCACAGCTTACTACTACAGAGCCCTGATGTTACAGCTCGGAGGTGAGGAGGACATTGAATGTCTGATCGCAGCGGAGTTGAGACGTCCTGGAACTGTACCCGATTAATTGTACCCCGTGTTATTGTTTTAAATTGTAATGTCAAGTACTTTGTTAGTTTATTATAAACAGTGTATCGCACCCAGTGTATTTTCATTGCACGAAACCCATCGTCTGCCCACATGATGTACGAGCCTAACAGAAAAATCCTGACAAATCCGACATATGTTTTTGAATGGAGCTGCCCTTCTGTATTACTCAGTGCTTCAGATTTTTTATCTATCTGTTTACATCTCTCCGCCGTGAAATATTCTTTTTTTATCCCTTCTTTGTTGCATTTTTTAAAGTCTTTAGCATCAACAGTGTCTATTTGCACACCTTCTATAAAAATATTTTTCATAGCGTCATGGTTGTAATCTCTGAAGGGACGGAATTTATGTTAGCCCATTATGTTAACAGCGCTATGCAAAGGGCGATTCTAGCGCTATTTACCATCATCATCTTCAGACCAGCTGGTTGTTTTAAGTAGATAATGAAGTTGTTACCCTTTTCGCGTGTATTATTATCATTATCTACTTCATCGTCATCATTTCAGCCGAAAGACGTCCACTGCTGGACATAGGACTCCCCCAAGTATCGCCACATTGACCGGTCGTGCGACTCGTATCCAGCGGATCCCTGCAACCTTCACCAGGTCATCGGTCCACCTAGTTGGAGGCCTTTCAACGCAACGTCTTTCAGTTCGCGGCTGCCACTCCAGAACTTTTCGGCCCCATCGACCATCCGTTCTGCGAACAATGTGCCCTACGTTACGTTTACACTGCGCGCCCGGGCTACGGCCTCTGATGTATGAACGTGGACGATGCAAAAGGAGTAAAGTGCAGTATACCAGTCTTACCAACTGAACTGGGAACTGGGTTGTGGAGGTCAGATAGGCAGTCGTTCCATGTAAAATGCTGGTATTCAGCAGCATCCGGTTAGACTGGAAGCCGACCCCGACATAGTTGGGAAAAGGTTAGGCAGATGATGATGGATCGAAGCAGCTGGCGGTTTGTTGTTTCTGCTTACCCCCATGGAAAAAAGGGGGCGTGAGTTTAAGTATGTATATATTCATTTATTATTTTCTTACCACATTTCCAATATATATTTTTGTCAGTCAATAAACACAGCCTACATCAGTTATTGTTTTAATTCCCAGACAATGTCTGTTTTTCTAAAGGTTTACGAATAAATGGCGAATGGAAACAGCTGTCTGGTAATTCTCCCACGATTTAATATGTTCATGTATTATTGGAGATTGGAAGAAAAATTCTTACACGAGTAGAAATTGTTCTCATATATTATTTATTTAAGGTCTAACTATTCATTCACGAAATATTTTCAGGGAATCATCTAACGGCTATAACGAAGCCATTTCAAGAGATTATTTTTTTTATCTGAGTATATTTTTATGAAAAATAAGTAATTTAAAATTACTTGACCCACAAAATAAATACTATCTTCTTATTTTTCAACATCCATTACGTTAGTTTACTGTAGGTACTACGTACGTGGTGGTTGTGGTACGTGGTTAGATTAGTTAGTCGCATGCGCGACTGCTGCGAATGAGGTTGTTTTAGGAAACAAAAAATCTAATAATCTCTATTTAATCTTTTGCACAAAATCCTAAATATAAAAGAATCTGTTTTTGTTATAAGTGCCGTATATTTGCATATGCATTCAGTAAAAAGCTGTCATTTTGATATTACAAACAGAAACTTCATTTTTTTTGTATGTATCACAACATAGTATAAAACAAAGTCGCTTCCCGCTGTCTGTCTGTCCCTATGTATGCTTAGATCTTTAAAACTATGCAACGGATTTTGATGCGATTTTCAGTAATAGATAGAGTGATTCAAGAGGAAGGTTTATATATATATACTAGCTGTTGCCCGCGACTTCGTTCTCGTGGAAAAATATACATAAAATAGATAAAATAAATAATAATAATCTCTATCAAAAAAAAGTACAACCAACTACAAAAAGTATAATTTTACTGGGGATCGAACTTGCGAAGTGATGCACGTAAAGCGGTCATGAAACCATCTCTCTATTTGCTTCGCTGACATATACTTTGAAATAGACGTTGTTACGCATATAATGGCTGAAACGATAAACAATTGAATAATAATAACGTAATGCAATATTGCTCATCCCCTTAAGCAAGTAGGGTGATAATATATAGCCTAACATTTGAAGAAGCCTATTACAGATATTTGTGCAAAATTTGAACAGGATCTAAGCAGTAGTTTTTGCGCCAAGTCGGAACATCGGACCGGATTTTAACGATTTTATTATATGTAGAGAAGAGAAGAGAAGAGACTAGCTGTGCGTTGCAATGCATCTTTTTTAACCTACTCTAGCTGCCTACCTTACCTAACTACCCTACCCTACAACCTACCCTTCCTACCCTAGCTGTATGAAAAATAGATAGTAGCCGATTCTCAGACCAATTGAATATGCATTAAAATTTCATAAAAATCGGTCAAGCCGTTTCGGAGGAGTATAGTAACTAACATTGTGACACGAGAATTTTAAATATAAGATATTACACCCGTGCGATGCCGGGCGAATCGCTAGTAGAAGAATAAACTGTAGTTTATAGTTCTGTTTCAGAAGCATTAAAATTCATAGGAATCGTTTCAAAAGTTTTTATTTTAACTACATAGTTTCGTATTTTTGTTGCCTTTTGTCTGCTATTTATTTGAGTCTAGCATTTGTTTCAACGGTCATTGACCCTGACGTCTTGGTAGGATTTCGTAGCCAAAGGGTACCAACGGCTATGGATAAGGCTCCGCTGTCTGTCCGTCCATCCGTCCGTCTGTCACAGGCTTGTATCTTGTGAACCATAATAGGTAGATACTCGAAATTTACGCAGAATATGTATTACTGTGGCTATCACATATGTATAATTACACCATAGTACAACTTAATTATTAATTTAATTTTAAAAATAGTATGGCATCAATCGATACAATCGATAATCGGTCAATCATAAGGATCAAATTTCTCATGATAAATGGCATCAATTGCCATAGAGGTACAGGGTGTCATTTTTTTGCAATTTAGCCGGTACGATTCCCGAGTGTGACAAGCGAGTTTTCGAAAATCTTTGAATGAAGATTTATTTATAGTTTCCTTTGAGTAAAGTTTTCTATCCAGTATTTAGAGTATTTTCCCTTTCCCTCCAGGTGGCATTGAAAATTTCCACAATGTATAAAGGGTGTAAATAGACCCTTAACATAGCCGAAAGGCACTTGTTTTCCCCGTCTTTGCGATCATTTTTTTGTTCTAGACCATAACTGGGAACCTTCTAGTTACGGAGATATTGGGGGTCAAAGTTCCAACTTTTTCACAAGTTTTTTTTTAAATACATGTTTTTAATGTAAGGTTTTTACTTTACACAACTCCACGACCCCCGTACTATTCAATACATCCATCAGCACAATGCTTTGAGTGCTTTCCATCGAGTCCTACCGTAAAACGTGATTTTTCACCTCAAAAAAAAAGTCGATCCCCAGCAATAATTTTTTCGTAAAGTTACTTAGTTTAACGTACAGAATGCTTGGTTGACGGCTATGTGAAGGGTCTGTTTACACCCTCTATCAGTCTACTATCCTACCGAAATCCGCTGACTCCTAAAAAAACTTTGAAAAATTTAGATAATTTCATCAGCGAGTTGAATTGGACCTAAAAGACGAAAGGTTAAAGTCCACCACACTTCAACATCTATTGAAAAGTTCACACAACGTTCTTGACATTCACACGCTACCCACATTTAGCGCAAAACTGATAAAACTGAAAATAAGCAGTTTATCTCGCTCATATTATTTAGAGTGCACTTTACAGCGAGTGGCGACAAAATGGCAGCTATAGAATCTTCAATACTTTATAACAAAGTGAAGATAAGGGGACCGATGGACACGTACCAACACTGTGAACCCATTAACCTTCCGTTGTCTATGCACACATTGTAAGGTAGCTTGTCCATTGCAGTGGCGAGGAGCGGGCAGGAGCACATAAGTGTGGAGTTAGTTAAGCAGCATACATCATCTGCCTAGCCTTTTCCCAACTATGTTAGGGTCGGCTTCCAGTCTAACCGGATGCAGCTGAATACCAGTATTTTATATGGAGCGACTGCCTATCTTACCTCCACAACCCAGTTAGTACTAGGTAATACGATACCCCTTGAAGACTGGTTGTCAGACTTTTTGGGCCACTGACTACCTATAACGACTGTCAAAGATCTACAAATGACAGCCGGGATCAACGGCTTAACGTGCTTTCCGAGGCACGGAGGAAACTCGGTATGTAATGGGTGGTCAACCATCCACAGCCCAACCCAGGCAAGCGCGGCTTAACCTAAAGATCGACCTGAACGGCTGTTATTATTTAGCCACGAGCTCCTCCTCGAGCTTAGTTAAGCAGCATACGCATGTCGCAAAATGTTTTCGTGTTGCTCAGAATAATGTATAAAGTAGTGTTTGAAACAAATTGTTTTCAATTCAATTTAGACTTATTACTAAAAAAATTTATAGATTGGGACACCAATTTCATTGGTAGGACATAGAGCTCGACTAAATTGTATACATAAGACCTTTATTGTAATACCTATGTTCACAAATAAAGTTTGATTGATTGATTGATTGTTTCAAGCAACACGAAATCATGTCGTAGTCGTTGTGATTACATTGAGTACGGTACAGGTTCAACTTTGAAATTCTACAAAATCCCCGACTTTGCTTTATTGGACATGGCTTTACAGTGGAGTGGAGATTAGTTTTCAAATTTTTATTAAATACGAAATCTCCACACGACGGTGGCACCGCATAATCTATGCCCATTCGTAGCTTTGATTGCTCAAAACATTTTTACACTAAATAGGCTTGCCGCAACTCGCCTGATCTTCTCTTCTTAGCGTGTCGATGGCAATCTAAATTGTGTCAGCCCAGAACTGAGCTACTAGTTGGGCGCTTTCGGTAGCGTCCATCAGTTCCTGAAGTGAACAAACAACAGGACACGCAGGACACGATATTAAGTGCCCCATCGTTTGCAGAACAGCACCACATTTACACTCCAGGGCAGAGCCGCCGCCGCCGCCGCCGCTTTCGCATCAGGCTCGCCTGATGTGAAGTGATGATGCAGCCTAGGGTGGAGCACGCTTGCAAAGCGATTCACTCGAACTTTGAATAGATGCAGATTATAATGGTCAGAGAATAGAGAAGCCGGCAGTGACAGGTTGACGGTTCTTTGGGTTGAACGCTTTGTACCTAATACATCGCGCCTTTAAGCCGCTCCTGTTCAATGGTTAGTTGGACGACTCTGTGCGGTTTGCTCGCTCCGCTCCTGTAGATGGATAGCCTAAAGGGATGGTGTTTGCGAATAATTTAATGTCTTCACTACCTTTTGCTCCGCTTAGGTGGACATGAATTTTATGAGTCATAATCATAATGTTAAAATAAGCTACCCGTGTGTGAGCAGGACTTTTATTTAATGTAACATCGTTATCCCTAGTTCAACTTACTATGATTTGTACTCTTCTTTGTTCCTTATAAAGGGTGTAAATAGACCTTTAACATAACTGAAAGGTACGACGATGTTTTTAATGTAAGATTTTTACTTTACACACCTCCATGACCCCCGTACTATGCAATCCATCCATCAGCACAATGCTTTTTTTTTTCTTGTTAAAATCATCAAATGAGTCCTCCCACCCAGGGCAGAGCGGGAGGGACTGTCAGACTTGTACTGACTAAAATTCACGGTGTCCTTTAATAGCCCTTTATGATCCAGGGTCACGGTAATTCTATAAGTCCCGCACAATGCTTTGAGTGCTTTCCATCGAGTCCCACCGTAAAACGTGATTTTTCACCCCAAAAAAAAGTCGATTCCCAGCAACAGTTTTTGCGTAGTTACTTAGTTTGATGTACAGAATGCTTGGTTGACGGCTTCGTGAAGGGTTTGTTTACACCCTGTATTTAAGTCTCATGTAATGGAGGCTGCATTAACTTTTTTTTTGTCATTTTAAAACGAAATTAGTATTAGCAGTCCGGTACAAGAAAGGTAATAATGCCAGACTACTTTACAATGTAGTAATGACACTTTAAATGCCATTAGAACCGTCCAATACCTAGGTTTTACATTTATTATTAAAAGCATTATTTAGGTAATCGTGTTGTCCATCGCCTGTCGGTTTTGCTTTCGTTCTTGGTCAATACCAAGAAATCTATCGTCAATACTGGCGTATGTTAAACCGATAACGTATAGACAAATAAGCTAGAATGGAATATTGTGTGTGTATGATCAGAGACGCAGCCGCGTTAAAGAAAAACAGTGATAACCTAGTGGGGTGACCGTCGGACTACCAAGTCATAGATCACGAGTTCGAACCCAAGGCACGCTACTCTGATTTTTCATGTGCGTATTGTACAATTGCGAAGGGACCCCGACTACATACCCAAACAAGCTTTGAACTGGAACCCTCAAGGGACAAGAAAGCGTGGCCGTCCCCGCCAAACCTGGCGTCGCACCGTGCTGGCAGAAACGGCAAGCATCGATATGACGTGGAGCGAGGTGAAGCGTGAAGCTCAAGACCTTTTTCGATGGAGAACATCTGTAGACGCCCTCTGCCCCATTTATGGGACATAGGACATTAAGTCAAAGTGAGTCAGTTGTAAAATTATTACTTGCTTCGGTGAAGAAAAACATCGTGACGATTTCGACATGCCTGAGAGATATTTCTCAAAAGCATGTACAGCCAAGTCAGAGTCCCATGATCACACGATAAAAATAAATGTTATGGTGCTCCCTCACCGCGAGCATTCACCTGTAATGTGACAGTCCAAGATTCGATTTTGTATGGAAACAAGTGAATCTGAACTGTTACATTACAGGCGAATGCTCGCGGTGAGGGAGCACCTTTATAGATTAAATTTTAACGTCCAATCATACCATCAAAGTCTTCAACAAACGTTTTTACCCCTTAGAAACAGTTCGAAAACTCAGCCAAAACCCGGAAGACATTATCAAAACAATCGGAAGTCAGACTGACCTGTTAATGAAGGAGTGACATCATTACCTCCTTGTGTAACGACGTCATCACAATCAGTGCTATTAGGCGCCAGGTGCTGGGGCTAAAGCTTGGTTCCTGGAACGGATGGCGAAAATTGATGTTTCAATTTGTGAGAGACTAGCGGGAATAATTGTGGATGAAAATAGTTTGCTTATGACATGTGTATTTGCAGAATACGAGAGTGTGCGATAAAATAACATAACGTAACATCACGCCTGTAATCCCCGAAGAGTTAAGCAGAGGCGTACCTAATATTACACCTACATTTCGCCAGTTATGTTTTAAATTCCATGTAATAGGAGGCGACCTATTGCTATCAGACCAGGGCAAATCCAGACTACGTGGCTACTACTAAGAAATTCCACACTTTCTAGCAGCCACGGAAATTGATACAAAAACCCAATAATATTTAGCGCGACCCGGGAATCGAAACCAGGACCTCATGCTCGGCAGTCGTGCTTGCGACCATCGAAGCAGTCTCCCAGTGGTAGTCAGTGTGATAAAATAACTTGACATTATTTCAATAAGACAAAGGCACTTTACAATTAGCCTTCGGCATTTTACAATAGCCTTAGGCATTTTACAAGATCGCGAGCGTTTGCAAACAGATGACGCAGTTTATATGACAGATCATAAAATATGCCAACGACACATAATCTGAGCGGAAGTAGTTTAGTTAACCCACATGACACCAGTTTTGTTTCATCATCATCATCCACTCCACTAGGTGGACCGACCTGGTAAAGGTTGCTGGGATCCGCTGGGTGCGAGTCGAGACCGGTCAATGTGGCGACATTTGGGGGAGGCCTATGTCCAGCAGTGGACGTCTTTCGGCTGAAATGATGATGATCGTTCGTTAAAGAGGTGACCGCTGAAATGACTAGAAATAGAGAAGTATGGAAGAAGAAGACATGCTGCGCTGACCCCAAATAAGTTGGTATAAGGGCAGGAGAATGATTATGATGATGACGATCGTTCCCACTTCTAGTACACAATGCTCCTCTTTGTGACGAAAAATAACAGCTACTGAAGTAGCATTAATGACGTAATCAAAATGCACAATAAACACAGGACACGATAAGAGTATCAATATAACAAAGCGAACTAATGAACTTTATCAACGCCAGTAAAGTGTCGTACCACTTTTTTCGACCCAAAAACTCCGCTATAGTTATCCGATGTCCGGCTTTCCTGTGGAAATTTAAAATTTCCATGCCGCAGCAATTGGTTAGGCTTGGTAAGCCTAGCCTTTTTAGTTTTTTTAGCAGCGAAAATTGCAATGGAAACTTTTGTAGCATTTTGCAATGAAGCTATTTTTTATTTTATGATCCTTATTGATAGTAATTTACTTACTTTTTTCTTTTTCAGCAGATATCCACCTCAATGCTGAGTTTAGGTCTTCTGCATTGCACGCCACTTTACGCGGTTCAAGGCCTCGCGCATCTATTTTTCTCTTGCCCTTCATTTGGGGTCGGCGCGGCATCATGTCTTCTTCTTCAATACTTCTCTGTTACTCGTCATCTCATCAGACACCTCCTTTCGTGCCATATCATCTACATACACTACTACACTTAAATAAAATATAAGTATATTAAACTATCTATACATATAAAATTCAAAGTCCTGACTGACTGACTGACTGACTGACTGACTTATATATCAACGCACAGCCCAAACCACTGGTCCTAGAGACATGAAATTTAGACAGTGTACTCTTTGTGAAGAGTAGGTATCCACTAAGAAAGGGTTTTTCGAAATTCTACCCCTAAGAGGGTGAAATGGGGTGTTGAATTTTCTATGTAACTTTTTATTCTCTGAGTCGATTGACTTCAAATTGTGTCTACATATACTTCAGTTAAAATGATGAGATACGTGTATCACAGTTTTTCCAAAATCATCCCCCTATTTAAAATTCAATGTCCTGACTGGCTGACTGATACATCAACGCACAGCCCAAAACACTGGTCCTAGAGACATGAAATTTGGACAGTGTACTCTTTGTGAAGAGTAGGTATTCACTAAGAAAGGGTTTTTCGAAATTTCACCCCGAAGAGGGCGAAATGGGGTGTTGAATTTTCTATGAAACTTTTTATGCTCTGAGTCGATTGACTTGAAATTGTGTCTACATATACTTCAGTTAAAATGATGAGATACGTGTATCACAGTTTTTCCAAAATCATCCCTCAATTTAAAATTCAATGTCCTGACTGGCTGACTGATATATCAACGCACAGCCCAAACCACTGGTCCTAGAGACATGAAATTTGGACAGCGTACTCTTTGTTGAGAGTAGGTATCCACTAAGAAAGGGATTTTCGAAATTTCACCCCTAAGAGGGTGAAATGGGGTGTTGAATTTTCTGTGAAACTCTCTCGGGGTCGATTGACTTGAAAATGTGTCTACATATACTTCAGTTAAAATGATGAGATATCACAACATCATCCCCCAATTTAAAATTCCATGTCCTGACTGGCTGACTGATATACCAACGCACAGCCCAAACCGCGGGTCCTAGAGATATGAAAATTGGAGGGTGTATTCTTTGTGAAGAGTTAGTATCAGTTTTTCGAAATTCCTACCCCTTAGAGGGTGAAATGGGGTGTTGAATTTTCTGTGAAACTTTTTACTCTCGGGGTCGATTGACTTGAAAATTTGTTTACATACTCTTCAGATAAAATCCAGTAAATCCGATGTCCAATCTCAAACCAAGGTATCAATATTTCACGTATCTAATTTAATTGATATAATAATAATAATTGCAAGTTAGCAAGCAAGCAAGTACATGTAAATCTATGTATGTATTATAGATAGATACATAGATTACTTATTATTCCAGAAGTAAGATCCCGTGGGCAATTCCCTAACTCCACGCGGGCGAAGCCGCCGGCATAAGCTAGTTAAACATATGATAACTAATTATTTCCTAACCTTTCAATACGCAGGATATCCCTCATCCAATCTTATTTTTTTTTTAATAACCATTCACCGCATAGACATTAAATAGCTGATTTATCAATAGATATAAGTAATACAACCCGTTTCCAATACAAGATAGCAAACTGAACTGTAAACAACTGCAACCACCTAAACCAACACATCCCCAAGCGCCAAGACGCGAAGAGCAAATTCCCAAATTGCCATGACATGATATACGGCTGCCCGAAGTTCCTAACTTGAGTCCTTGTGTTGGACATCCGGGCTCAAACTCCATCCATTAGCTGTAATTGGACGAAACCCTTTATAATGACTTTTAGAAAAAAAATTGAAGTGAGTTCACCGAAGTTTGTACTTTTGGGAGTAAGCTTCGGTAATTTTATGCCGTCATCATCAGTAAGTTGAGCCTTTATCAACTATGTTGGAATTGGCTTCCGACTATTTGTTTTTGGTAAATTAATAATGAACCAGGGCTAAGTTAATGGTTGAGTTGGAATCAGCTTCCGATCTCGTACTTTTGAGAAAAATACAAACAATTTCTCTACTGTGGTCAGGCTTCAAGGTAGATGTGAGTGAAAACGCCAGGACCGACGCTATAGACACTGGGAGGACGTAAACTAATCTCAGTGCTGATGGTTTTCATAACAGATAGTGCTAGCACCCGACGTGCATGAACATTGACGTAGCAAAAGAGTGTGGAAGGATCATAATTATCAGGTGGGGTTCCGTAGTTTCTTCTTACCTCCTTCTATGACGTATGTATGATCAAGCTTTTGCATGTCCGTGAAGATCGTCATAAACAGGTGAGTACCAAACTATAAATACGTAAAGCCAATAGGGATGTTTCCTGTGTAAAAAAAGATAAGATTTTATTTAGTCCGTCAGTTAGATTATCGAAAAATACTGGATACGTATTTTTTGTTTTATCAAATCAATAAAAAATTACGACGATAAAACGCATCAAAGATCATGAGACGTCACTTTTCGGTAAAAAGTGTGCTGAAGTATGACGTCACACGAGTTTTCGACGCACTGTATCGTCTTCATTTGTAGTTATCGTGAAAAAAGAAAAAATACGTGTCCAATGTTTTTTGGAAATCTATCTGACGGTTAATTAGATTTTTTCAGGAAACATCCCTATTAAAAGTACAATCAACCTCATCAATGGTCATCATCTGAAACGCGAAAACTTATTTTTTTAAAAGCGCCGTTGGTTAAAAATTGTTACCATGGAATTGATTGTGCCGAAGATAACATTAAAACAAATGAACACTACAGCATAGTGCGGTTACACAATGCCGATACCGAAAAATAAGACCGCTAAAACCGACCAGATCGATTCCACGTAAAACCGTTTATTCGAGGCCCGTCAGTAATTTGACTGCGTAAACCCGAAGGATTTGGAGCACGTAACCGATCCAGCCGGTTTATTACTGTTTATATCGTAACTTTGTATGCTTATTACTATAAACACCACTTTATCGTGTTCAGAAGTTATGACTTTAGATAACATCGGAGTAAAAGTTCATGTTTTGTTAGAGGTGACGTTGAGGACCTCTTTGGCATTTGAAGGGCTACTGAAGTCTAAGGAGTTTGTAAGAAGTTTGAAGAGGCCAGAATTTGTTCTGTGGGAGAAATAAGAAACATTCCTTAAAGTAATCGAAGAAAAAGGTCGTACGACTGATAATTTGCATGCAACTACTGACATTGTAAAGAAAGATACGCTAAGTTTATACTGAGCGGCGTTCAAATATCATTGCGTTGTTACGACTGCGATAGATAATACGGAACGCGTGATACAGAAACAGAGATAGCTATTGCGCTTGAAGTACTTAAATTACGACAATTGTCTGAATTTGTCTGCAACAATTTGAGCGCGCTAGTGCGATATCTACCTCTTTTTATTTATAATATCACTGCATACAACAATATTTTTTAGGGCACTGCGGTGTTCCAGTTGTAACGGCTTCAGTTTATGATCTGAAGTTCATGGGTTCGAACCTAGCTAGGGATATGGAAACCAGCACTTCCTAGACCCAAGAATCTGAAGACATCTCACATCCACTGAAACGGGTCCCGCATGGTGGATTACGTTCTGTGTGTCTCTGGTGGTGATGGTTTTAAAAACTATTTGGACTTTTGAGAGGTAAAACACATAATGTAAACTATATACATTGGCGTGTTAGGAACTCAATTTAGTCAAACAAAATTATTAATTAGCTTAGAAAATTAAGGGCACGGTGAGTAGATCACAAAAACATCTATCTAGACCTTAATTTAGTTTTAGTTATTCCACGATCATCACTAATTACTATTCATCCTTGGCTTCCTAAAATAGTATTAATTTGTGAAGCCTTTGTAAAACAATTTAATTTAGACGGTTAACACAATTATAACGAAATTGTCTACCTCGCTGTGTCTGTCAAATGAAATTCTAGGTTTTCACTTTGGCGCGTACATTTATTACCTTGAGAGGATTAATCCATTTCGAATTCATATTTTGTAAAACAGGAGTTGGTATAATATAATTTGTGGTTAAGAAGATTGTAAGGAATGGAATGGATTCCACTGAAAGACATAAATACATGGTGTACACGAACCCTTCACGAAGCCGTCAACCAAGCATTCTGTACATCAAACTAAGTAGCTCTACGCAGAAGTTATTCAAAAATCAAAAAAAAAAAAACAAAATATTTTATTTCACATAGGCCTCGATGGGCACTTATAAAACGTCGACAAAAAGGTGCACGGTTCGGGTTGGTCGTTTCCTATGGACAAGAACCGGCAAGAAACTCCATGGTTATTGCTAGGAAACGTCTTTTTTGAGATGAAATATCACGGTTTACGGTTGGACTCAATGTTGCGTAACTCAAAACATTGTGCTGATGGATGAATTGAATAGTAAAGGGGTCACGGAGGAATTTAAAGTAAAGTCTTAACATTAAAACTTGTACATAAAACAAAATATGGAAAAGTTTTAACTTTGATCCAAAATATCTACGTCACCAGAAGGTTCCCAGGTATGGTCATAGCATAAAACTGTTAACAAAAATACAACACCATTTATGAATATTGGTTTACTAACCTTAGGTATAATTTGCACTAATTCGTGTCTGGAAATAAAATTTAACCACCCTGTATTATGTAAGTACTAACTTTTAGTCTTATTTTTTTAGATCTGTTTGAATTTTGAATATAATGTGTACAGTCATGAATAAAACTATCAAAATATTGATCGATATTTAAAACCCGAAAAACTGTCAAGCCAGTTCAAATCCAAACCATCTCACTCTTCAACCATCTTAAGGCAACTTCGGTCACCCTTTTCAACTACGACAATGACATCATTAGGTTCGACAACCAAGTCATTCCGGTGCGAACATAACTTACGCAGACAGGATAAACTCGGAACTACAAAGTCGTAAACCCAATTTGACAAGTTCGAAAATCTTGTCCGAACTTGTTCCGAGCTTCCTTGAGGAAGGGAAGGCTGTAGTAAATGATAGGCGAAGGATATGCGATGTTTGAAATAAGGAAGTGAAGTCCCGTAAACCTATTTGTCAGGTGTCGACAGCGCTGTCGATAAATATATGGGCCTAGGACATCCGTTAGACCCGATGATGGCGCGGCGGCGTAACCGTTGAATTTTAAAATGTCAAGGCTTAAACAAACGGTAAGTGCTTTCAAAGTGTCTTGGATTTCTAAAATGTTAAAAACTTGTGAAACAGTTGAAACTTTGACCACCAATATCTCTGTAACTAGAAGGTTCCCAGGTATGGTTCACGACAAAAAAATGATCTCAATGACGAGATAACAAGTGCCTTTCGGCTTCGTTAAGGGCTTTTACACCTATTATATTGACAAGTTTGCTTATTTTCTCTATGTTTTGGTGATTGACAATTATACATACACGCACATACACACCACACACACAAACACACGCGCGCGCGCGCTTACTACACACACGCACGCGTCGCGCGTCTGAATAATTTATTTGTCACTATACAGGTTCAGATGTTTCAATAACATTTGTCGGAAATGTCAGGATTAATTCCGTTAGGCTCGTACATCATGTGGGCAGAAGATGAGTATCGTGTAATAAAAATACACTGGGTGCGATACACTGTTTTTAATAAAGAAACAAATTACTTGAGATTACAACTCAACACAATAACACGGGGCACAATGAATCGGGTACAGTTACAAGACGTCTCAACTCCGCCGCGATCAGACATTGGCTGTCGTCCTCGCCTCGAGCTGTAAACATCAGGGCTCTGTAGAAACACGCTGTGGTGGTGTGGGTTGACTTGAAGGTAGGTCGCGCAACGTCACCACCAGCACACTTGCGATTCATTTTATGTCCGTACTAATGACCGGATTCGACATATTTTTATTCGTGGAAGCACCTTTTGACCTTTAATTGCCATTTCAAAAATTATTTTGTCATTTACCTGTTTTTGAACTGCAAAATCTCAAGCAATTTCAGTGCTGTGAGTATGTAGGTATGATTACCAACAGTAATTGCAATGTATTGTTGAACAGAATGTAATCTTCGCACATTGTGTGCTTCAAAGAGGCGTTAGGGAATAAAACGACAATTAAATACAGACCAGCTCTCAGAATCTTATCGTCGAAAATGTCGTAGATAGTTTGTCCTTAATGGGTGTATTAATTAAGATTAATCGGTATTAGTGTGAACTTATCTTGTAATGTGAACATTAAAATAACAGTAACGGTCTTGTCTAGAACTACATTGACATGTTATTGGTAGTGGCGATTGATTTGCAGTTATGCCGTTTTACAGTTTATGAATACCGAGTTTTCTCCGTGTAAGGGAAAGCACGTTAAGCCGTTGATCCCGGCTGTCAAATGTAGATATTTGACAGTCGTTAAGTAGTCAGTGGCTTAAAAGTCTGACAACCAGTCTTACCAAGGGGTATCGTATTACCCAGTACTAACTGGGTTGTTGAGGTCAGATAGGCAGTCGCTCTATGTAAAATACTGGTATTCAGCTGTATCAGGTTAGACTGGAAGCCGAACACAATGTAGTTGTGAAGAGGCTAGGCAGATGATGATCGATGATGAGAAGAATACGAGAAATAAAATAACCTCCTCCTTTTGGAAGTCGGTTAATGACATCACTCTTAAGCGGGTTTATCAAACTATTAGATCCACATTATTCAGAAGTTGTCCGGAATCTGGATTTGTGCCCTGTTGTTGGCAATTGGCTCGCCTATTTTCTACATGGGATTTAAATAAACCTAACCGTCAGGAGAAACTAGGAGTGATATTATGTTACGTTGTGTATTGTGCCCTGGCTGAACCGTTTGGTCTACAACAATCAATCATCTCAGTCCACTGTTGGGTGAAGGGCTTTGCGTAACTGCGTTACCGCCACCCGTAGTCTTATGAGCCTGTAATTTTTCATTGCAGATTGTGGAGATTTAATGAGCGGTTCACCATTGTATCGGTCATTAAATCACTGCTATTTGCTATTATCATGACGTTTGATTGCAGAATTTGTGACTATAACCAAACTAATCGAATGAAAAGTTTGCTACAAGCGTGACCGCGCGTGGGCGCGCATCAAGTCCTGGGTTCGATTTCCAGGTCGGGGAAAATGTTATTAGGTTTTCCATCAGGCATTTCTCAGTAGCTGCCACAGAATTTGGATTTATGCCCGTTTTATAAGTCCTAGTTGAAAGAGGTGAATCACCGATTTGAATCTTTAACTTTAAATCTAAGGTTTCATGATTGTCGTCTTCCTGCCCTTGTCCCATGTTTGTTGGGGTCAGGGCAACACGTTATTTTCTTCCATTTTCCTCTGTCAACCGCCACGCTATCATAGACTCCTTTTTTTTCATATCATTTCTCACATAATCCATTCATCTTTTCTTTGGTCTTTCCCTCCACTCCACCACACACTCTGGGCGGAGCGGAAGGGAGTGTTAGACTTGTACTGACTTAAACCCATCCATGTTCCTTCTTTGCCCTTTGTGTTCCAGGGCTACGGTATCTCTTTCGAAAAGTCCCGCAGCCCTGGCAGGCATCGGCCCTAGCAGACCCCTACATCGCATAGCTTTTCCCTTCAAATAAGAACTTCCAGAATATCCTCAAAAACAATAGCTTACAGTACAACATCACCCTTAACAATGTTTCGTCCCACACCTGTTGCGAGCATGCACCAATTTTGTGACGAAAATGATGGATAGTGTGGACGCTGCCCGATATATTCTGGGCTACAAATAGCCCGTTGATATACAGACCTGGTGTCACTTTTAGAACTGCGTTTCCGAAACAGTTTTGGATAATAAATCTGGACCTAGAACTGTGGTGTGTTGATTTGTGAGTGTGTTTGTGAGAGATAAACGTTTGCGCGGTAGGTATTTGTTTTTTGGATGCGGGATTGAATGATTTAGAGGTTTTTCAGTTAGCGGAGTACGCTGTGTTGGTCCGGTAATGGAAAGCAGGCTGCCAATGCTATGTGTTGTTTCTCAATAGGAACAATACAAACCATTGTTAGGCGGTTCTATATTTCCAAGTAGCCAGTGATTGGTATTGCCAGATTATTAGGGACCTGACCTAACATTAGGGACTGCCAAACTGCAAATGAAAACGGGTACAAGCCTCAGTATTAGCAAGACCTTAATAACGTTTAAATATCTCGACCTATCATTGGAACTTTAGCCGAAATTAAAGGAGTATACTGTTCAAATTATAAGGCTATATTTATTTTTGTGGAGCGAGCGCGTCCTGCACTGCTATCCACGAAATGGAAACAGACGCCGCGGTAGATCATTAACGATGATGGCGAGACGATATCGTCGCACTGGCAGAGATAGAGCGGACCAGAATGGCCCAAGATAAGTATAGATGGAAACAGAAGGAGGAGGTCTTCATCCAGATATGGATGACCCTTAACAGGTTAAGTTTTAAAAATATAGAATTAGGGAAATAAAGGCATTTTTTTTTTGTTTTTTAATTTTTTTTTTTAGCCTGTACTGTATTTTAATTTAATTCAATTTATTTATTTTTGTACCATACTTTCAAATCGACGAAAGGGACAAAATAAATACTTAGAAAAGAAATTACAGAACGAATTTACCTTTATTTAATTTGAAATTAACCACAAAAAATATATTTATTTATAGTATTTTATATATCCTTGTAGTTTATCTTAGTATTAAAATTATTTTCAGATATACACCTACCACTGTTTGTCTCTGCATCACCCAAAGGTTGACTGGCAGAAAATGCCTATGGCATTAAGTCCGCCTCTGTACTTATGTGCTTGAAGTGTTAAATAAATAAATAAATAAAAATGAACTTCAAATCTAGATAAAAGCATTTGGCAAAGGCATTACAGATCATTAATTACCGATAAAACTTAAATAAGCATTACCATAAAAGTCATATTCTTTTATAACCTCTGTCATAATATTCGATAATATCGTTTTAATGTCTCCTAACGATCGTACATAAAAATATAAATACTGGCGAACCGTGAGTGATTTCTCTTGTATTGAAATTCAGATTTAAAAGATTTCGAATGTTCCTTTGATTGCGAAGTAATTGGGTTAATGTGAATCTTTTTGTGAACTTATGAGCAGGATTGGGCTGGATACAATCATGAAGATTAATTATCAGTCTACAAATTCATGGTTTGGCCCACTTTGTACAACATTATTTTTAGTATATGCAAAACCTGAATATAGTTTGTTCAGAATAAGTAACTGAATCGATTCCAATAATTTTTAAACCATGTTATATTTTGTCCCAAAAATATTTAAAAAGGTTACAAGTTGGACACCGGGCGACACTAAGTACCTATCGCAATCATTTCGCCAAATTATTATTATCAATGAGCTCAAGGCGACGCTGAAGGCGCGCGCGTGGCGTCGCCGCGTGATGACCTCGTTTTTGTGCGGACAACCAGGTAACAGAACAAGCCTATAACTTTGTAATTTATCATGAAACAATTTTGAAATTTTGTACATAGCTTCTTTACATAAAAATACTTGACACGTGTTTCAGGTTTCACATTTACTAAAACTAACGTTGTAGATAAATATGTTTTCAAGATTTTTTCCGTAAAATTGTTTGTGTGCTTTCTTCATAATCATCCGACCAATAAACTAATATTATTACAAAGTGTAAACGGATCCTTTACGAAACCGTCAACCAAGCATTCTGGGCATCATACTTAGTAACTATACGCAAAAATTATTGCTGGGAATTTTATAATATTTTATATTTTATTTATTTGAGCAAAGTATTAAAATATAAAAGAATTATAAAATCCTATCGATTCGTATTCTAAAAAATCTCAACCGTTTATGCAAAGGTGGTTCAGCTAATTGCTATAACTCACTGTACCAATCTCATCTAGGATTGATCCGTGGTAGCAACAATATTATTATCATCTGCGCATCTCGCTAAGCTTTCTTAGTCCCAAAAAAATCTCGGCAAAGAGGTCGTCAGTTCTGAAAGCTACCTCACAAAGACGACGACAAAAGATCACTTTGTCCAGTAAACACTGGGCATGGCAAACAAATCTTTGACTGACAGTTACAGTTAAATCTCGGTACAATAATTGCCAAAAAAAAAAATCGGTTGTCTGTAAAGTCGGTTTACTGACGATAGTTGAATGTGACAACGTCATAAGAAAATACTGATGGAGTGGTTGCATTTTTCAAAAAATGAATGTGCGTTGAGCAATTGTTTTATGGAACGCCTCAGAGCGAGGTAACGCCTCATACGTCATGTTTTTTCGTGCGTACAGCCGGCTCCATCGAATTATAAGAAGTTGTCACGTCAAAAAACTGAGCTCATGCTTTAACTTTTGTTTTCTACAAAGATGTTAAAATATTTACGAGCGATAGACGGGACAAGCCGAAGAAAATCATTATCCAATATTTGTTACTACTTAATAACAGCTCGGTCTGTCTAGTGTCACTTGCTCAGTTGTCAGATAGCATTCGTGTGTCAAAATCGGAAATATCTGGGATCTAAATGTTTGTATGAATTTGTTCCCAATGTCCGCTCATTGTTTTTAGATCTTCTTTGGCGTATTAGTCATCATCGTACACTTTCACTTGTCCCATGTAACTTGGGCTCGTACCGGTCGCAACACGTTTTTTTCTTCCATTCTCCTCTGTCAACCGTCACGTCATTCCTTTTTCTTTCGTATCATTCCTCACACAACCCATCCACCGTCCCCTTGGTCTGCCTCTCGGCTTCTTAGTACAATTCTACAATTCTGGTGAACAATCTCATAAAGCAAGATCATCAAAACCTTGTCTTAAGATAATTTTCGACCAACGTTTTCGCCAAAATCCACTAAATTTGACCTCACCGGAGCATTTTTTCCCCGACACTCCCCTTCATTAGTAAAGGTTTCCTTATCACAGACGGGTATAATTTTAGTTATTTATTACATCGGCCGAGCCACCGATCTGACTTTGATAATGTCACCTAAGTTATTAAGTGCTTTCCCTTTAATAACTACGTAATATCAACGATTAGGGTTGTGTGTAATTTACGCAATAAAGATTAGCATCGATGGTTTTCTATGTGTGGTCAAAAGTGCGTCGACTGGTGGGCGGGGAGAGTAATCAAAATTAATTGGACTTGTGACTGTTGTGAAGTATAGGATGATGTAATTCCTGGGGGTGTCTACACATTAATTTTGGAAACCAGGTGGGTTGTGTCAATTGAAGCGAAACTTTCGACCACAATGGCTTTGTTAACCAGTTAAAGTCGCGTACTGTGATTATTTACCGTGGTTTTAATGTGAAATTCATCCAATATTCTTGTAACGTTGACGTGAAATTAAGGTCTGTGTTCAACAGTAAATGATTAGGAATATAATGTTACTATTATGAAAACGAAGACTAAGTAATAAGACGTGTGTCTTGTACAGAAAATATGTGATTCCAGCGTGGGAGGCAATATACTTAGACAAACCTTTTAAAAGCAAATGTCAGGAATATCAGAAATAGTACCACAGACAAAGTAAAAAGATAGACTGTTACAAGACTCATCACACCCGTAGTTTAAGTCGTGGATTGAACTTAAGTCGGACTAGACACGCCTACTTTTCACCCCATAAGTCATATTGACAGCTACAGTTTGTTTATAATTTGACATAAACGCCCACTTTTCAAGGGTTTTGTAGTACAAGAATGTTTTGGCGCTCGAATGAAGCTGACAGGGGGGCGCTGTTTGTAAACCTTTTGTTAATTGTTTTGTAAAAAATATTGAGAAAAGAAAGAGATAGCTGCGTTAGTTCCGATGTTTGCCCGCGCCATCAGATCCTTGAAACCTACCTTGTGGGTGACATATGTACCTACTGAAATCCAAGTGAATCGACGTGTGTAAAATTGTTTTCTTGTTATAGCCAAAGCAAGATGAATTTTGAGGAGTATGTCGGTTATGTAGGATACGATATGCCATACAATTATTTATCGCGACCCGATGCCGACAACCCGTTAGAATGTGACATCAATATACAGTTCCAAAGACACTTTCGATTTTAGAAGGAAACCGTACAAAAATTGGAAAGCCATGCGAGAGGTCTTTGCCCAGCAGTAGGACATAGAGGGCTGATATAAAATAAAATAGGGAAGCTACTGTAAAAGAAAACGCGGTTCGTTTTAGGTTCCAACGTTTTCGTTCTGGAAATTTTGACCTACAGCCCGTGGACGGCCCTTGTTGATAAAAACTATTTTCCGTCGCCTTTAATTTCCAAGCCAGCTAGTATGTAGTCGGGATTATTAATCAATGATTATTAATATTGCGAGCACTTGCAAATATCCGTGGTAAATATATATAAAGCACGGTTTCTTTTTCAAATCGGTAGGTATTGGTATCGGTAGGTGTTCATTATCGTGGGATTGTATGAATTAGCAATCAAGATCGCGTAAATAATTATATTAGTGACAAATAGTCGTAATATGGAGTACCGTACACATAAAAGATGAATACAAGCTTAATTCACGTGATATTTCTAAAGCATGAGAAAACTAACGAACCGTTTTGAATCTCAGACAAAATGGTGCGAATGGTGCTTATGAGCGAGCTTGCCCATACTCGTGTTGTTTTGTTTATACCTACGATACCACAAAGTCGCTCTCATCATCTATCTATACTTAAAAACATCATCAAGAGTCAAATAGGCCTTCGAAACTCACGTAGACGGGCCATGGCGCGCAGTTTTACGCAGGGCGTGCAGGGCGCATTTACCTATTAGTAAGTAGGTAGAATATTTCTGAGGTAGTCGTGTCTGTAAATATATGTGAAAACCCGATTTTCGCGTTGGCTCGTGATACAACATCATCATCATCATCATTTCAGCCGAGAGACGTCCACTGCTGGACATAGGCCTCCCCCAACTGTCGCCATATTGACTCGTGATACGCGACACTGATATTAAATATTATGTAAAAGTATTATGTCTATATAGATTCCTAATGAATCATTTGATTGTCGCCACCGGTGTCCAATCTCGAACCAAGTTATCAATATTTCACATAAATGTAATGTAATTGATATGAAAATGAACAAGTTATAAGTAAGTACATGTAAGAAAAACGCGAGTGTGTCTGTATTGCTCAAATAAAATGAAATACTTACACTAACTATTATTCATTACCTATTCAACTTTAAAAGTAAAAGCTTACACATAGATCTTACATAACTATTATAAATGCGAAAGTTTGGATGAATAGATGTTTGTTACTCAATCGCCAGAAACGGCTGAACAGATCTGGATGAAACTTGGTACAGAGATATATTATAGTCTGGTATAGCACATAGATCTTTCTACCTGTAGTAATACGGGTAATCCCATTGCCTTTGCGGTACTATCGCAGTAGTATATAGATTGTAAATAGAAGGAGAAAGAAAAAAATACAAATTTGATGCAACCAACTTGGATGTAGCGCTCGTCAGCCGCTGTTGTGGCCAGTTTCTGTTATATTGCAATAATAAAACAATCAAATCGAATTCTTATTCGCCGTTGCGTTTAGTGGTTTAGCCGGCTTATCTTAGGTTTGTTTTCATATGATACGGGAAAGGACAGGTGTAAGCTAAACATGAGTAGCAGGCGGCTTGCTACTGCTAAACGGAGGAAGAGAAGGGCCGATATATGAAACCCACCATTATGTTGGGTGACCACAACCATGTCATGCGCACAAACTCATTCTGCAGAGTAATGATGAGAGAATAAGCGATAACGAATCCAAAGAAATTCAAGGCTACTCGGTCCATCGTCCAACTGAATTCTTCCCTCAACTCTGGACGACCGGAACCTTCTAATCTCAGGAATTGCTGGTTCCAATTGAAAAATCTTTTAGTGTTGGATAACCCTTTTGTTGAGGAATAGGAGCGGAGCATTAAAAAATGTTGCGAAAACGGGTTTTTTTTAAATATAAAAATCGCGGACGAAGGTCGCGGGCAACAGCTAGTATGTTTATAATTGTGTGATGATCATATTTGTATTTTTGTTCTCTCGTTGGTCAAATAGTCATAAGCGCAATTGCACGGTGTGAGGTTATGGGTTCGATCCCCATGCATGTAGTGTTGTTGGGTTTTACTAACCTAGAGATTGGATCCAGTCTTACGTAGTCCTACGTGAATGAAAATGAAAAATTTCCTTTGTTTTTCTATGTCTATAAATGTGTAATTTAGATATTTTTTATACGTGATACTACTTTTAAATAAAATAAAAACCAGTTGGCTTGTACAATAATAATTTAATTTATTTTTTCGGCGTCGTCCCTTGTAACATCACTGAATCGAAGTAGCTGGGCGGCACTCAAACGTTCGAGTTTTGCCTTTTGGTACGCTTCTTCTGCTGCCTTCACCACCACTTCTGCTTCTCCATTTTCAGCAGATGTTACTCCTCCTCTCGTTCCTCATTCCGTTTTAAATTTTTCGCCCGTACCTCCTTTATTATAACTTGGGCGCGAACATATATTAGTATTAATTTGCTAACCACAAGCACCTTCAAAAAACACTAATGAGAATATAAAAAATAAAATGCTTCAAATGAATACAAATAGATTGATGTTATTTCAAATTCAGTATTGGTGCCATACACAGATAATTTAACTTTCTGATGTACGGTAACGTGTAGAGATGAACTGAAAATCATTTGATCAACCCTACCAATAAACTGCGAGTTTGCTGATGCCAAGTCAGTCGAGTTATTTTCAGGTGGCCCTTGAGCCACCGGTACCGGTACCTCGTCTACCGGACGAAATTCCAGAACTGAAAAAAGAAAGTAAATATTTTTAATAATCTAATCATATATTCGTTAACAAGAATATATGATTAGATTATAAGAAAAGAATAGAATCAATAAAATTACTAGACTATAGGTGTATCGTCAGCAGGAGTTTCACTTGGCATAGTGTCACAGTCTATTGCGAACCTCAATTTCAAATCGGTGGAGGCCGGCAGCGCATCTTTCACTCCTTCGAGATCTGAGGACGCGGGGCCAGGATAGGGGCCACCCCCAGTCCTCATTCTTTCTTTTTTTTCTAAATTAAGGGTGGCCTTAATATTGGACCAGCACCTGTTTAACTGAGATTCGGTTCTCTATAAAAAGAAAAGATTGCCGTTCATTACGATCATCAAACATAGACCAGGTATTAATTAAACAGCATACATGTTATTTGGTACTTACGCGCGAGTTAAATACTGAGTTATACTCTTGGGTTAGGCGAGCCCACAGCACATTTTATCGCTCATGAGCTGCCCGGCAACGTCGTATTTTGAAGAAGCTTGTACTTGCAGACAAGTTCCTGTCCTGACTTTTCACCATCCGAAAAGAAAATTCTTGATGCCATTATTTTAAGTGAAAATCTTATAAATGAACCACGAAAAAATAAATATTTATTTTCAAGTAATTCCGTTTAAGTTCTTTGACAAATGATGTCAACCAAGAGCATTCGGTAGAACATCAATTGAAGACATCTCTAGCATTGGGACGTATTTTATTATAACATTTTTAGCATACAAAGCAGCTTGCAACCTTCATGCAACATACTTATTTTGGGTTTGAAATGGACAGCATGTTTTGGAGGTAGATTAAGGTGAGTACTCATCTGAGCAATTACATTGGTTGATAAATTGAGGAATGATATAATACTGCAAGGTTGCGGTTGAAAAGGAGATGTAAAGACAAAAAATTAAAAGAATATGTTTGGATGATGGTCTTGTTGAGAGGACGAGTAAAAGGCGACTAACAAAACCCGAAAGAGAACACCTTAGAAGGACAAAAATTATTGGTATTGTTCTTAAAAAAGGTCAGGTGGCAGTGCTCGCGACCTGCGTGCGAGTATGACCAGATGTATGAACGTGAACGAAGCAAAAGGAGTAAGCCGGTGGGGTTCTTTAGTGACTGTTCTTACTGTGTGGCATTTAGGTACTCTTCGTTGATATGTCGGATTTGCAAGTCGCGTGTGCTGCAATTTAATTTAATATTAAAAAAAAAAACACTGAGCGAATTAGGAGAAGTAACGACCAGCAAAATCCACGCACCTTTTTCCATGTTGCACGATTTGCCCGCGCTCGTGTTTTTGCTCGATGAAATGTTACACAAGTTGCTTGTTTCTTAGCAAAATCAAGTTTTAACAAAGTGTCAAGCGGCTCGATGTCTTGTTGCAAATGCAAGCTCTAGCTAGTCTGTCCTCACCTTTTGAACATCATTGAGTGGGTGTTGCTGATACCGTGGTGGGCGTTCCTCACCTGTTGCCATGACAACAAATGTCGACTTAAGTTCAAAAATGGACTAAGTCGGCGTTCTGGAATATGGGTGTTAGAACAATAAGACTTAACTAAAATATCATACCGACATTTTGATGACGATAATAAACATGCGTTGCTGCTTTTTTGTGGAGACGGTTTTGAAAAAGATAATGAAGATGATTCTGTAATTATGTTAAAACAGACACTTTAACTCGTCAAAGGCATTTTTGTAAACTAGAAGAGGTCGAGGAGAGGTTGGCCAGAGAAAACCGCACGAAGAGATGAGTGGAAGGCTGTGGGTGAGGCCCCATCATCATCATCATCATCATCATTTCAGCCGAAAGACGTCCACTGCTGGACATAGGCCTCCCCCAAGTGTCGCCACATTGACCGGTCCCGTGCGTCTCGCATCCAGCGGATCCCTGCAACCTTTACGAGGTCATCGGTCCACCTAGTGGGTGGGTGAGGCCCAGCAGTGGAACAATATAGGCTCATCAACATCCTTTTTCTTTTATAACATTCCTCACACAATCCATCCATCGTTTCAGGTAGGCAGTCTCTCCATGTAAAATACTGGTATTCAGCTGCATCCGGTTACACTGGAAGCCGACCCCAACATAGTTGGGGAAAGGGACGATGATGTGAAACAATTAAATCATATGCCTAGTTAGAGGTCAAATGTTTACTAAAACATACATATTTATTTACTACATTAGTTTTAGTATATGCGAATCCTGAAACATGTGTCTAGTATTTTTATGTAAAGAATCTATGTACAAAACTTCAAAACTGTATCATGAAAAATCACAAAGTTATAAGCTTGTTCTTTTACCTGGTTGTCCGCTCAAAAACGTGGTCACCACGCAGCGCGCCCGCGCACGCGCTTCCAGCGTCGTCTTGCGCTCATTGATTATAATAATTTGGCAGTGGGTACCTAAATGATTGCGATAGGTACTTAATGTCGCTCGGTATTGTAACTTTTTTTAAATATTTTTTTGACAAAATTTAACATGGGTTAAAAATTATTGGAATCGATTCAGTTACTTATTCTGAACAAACTATATTCAGATTTCGCATATACTAAAAATAAAATTGTATAGACATCGTATTTCAGTAAAAAAACCTGTAAGCAGTGACAGGGTCAAAACTAATAAGCTATTTATATGATAATTCTTCTTTCAGAGCGGATATTGAAGATTAGACCGGAATTTTTATTAAACACGGTAGAAAAAAAAATCTTATTTGACAAAATACCTGATCAGATACTCTCTTATTCACTGAGACACAAGGTTAAGTTTTGTTTGGCAAGTTGTAAGTCACTTAGTAAGCGACATTTATTTTAATGATTCTGTATAAGGTCCCGCTCTGTTATGTATGGCTCGAATAACTTTCTACTGAGTTTAATATTGTTGAAAATATCACCTACATATATCAGTATTTATTACTTTGGGTTTTGGGAATTAGGATATTAGTTTTTTTAAGCTTTTAGTAGTTTCAGTACTGTTCTTCGTGAAGAAGCCCCTGGGGAGTAGGTCCACAACATACAGGGTGTAAACAGACCCTTCACATAGCCGTCAACCAAGCATTCTGTACATCAAACTAAGTAACTTTACGCAAAAATTATTGCTGGGAAACGACTTTTTTTTTTTGGGTGAAAAGTCACGTTTTACGGTAGGACTCGATGGAAAGCAGTCAAAACATTGAGCTGATGGATGGATTCAATAGTACGGGGGTCGTGGAGGTGTGTAAAGTAAAAATCTTACATTAAGAACATGTATTAAAAAAAAAACTTGTGAAAAAGTTGGAACTTTGACCCCCAATATCTCCGTAACTAGAAGGTTCCCAGGTATGGTCTAGAACAAAAAAATTATCAAAAAGACGGGGAGAACAAGTGCTTTTCGTTTATGTTAAGGTTCTATTTACACCCTTTAGATTCTTCATCATCATCATCATCATCAGGTTACAGCAGTCCACTGCTGGACATAGGCCTCCTCAATCGCACGCCACTCGATTCTCAGCAGCTCTCATTCACCTGCTACCAGCCACTCTGTAAAGATCGTCGCGGCGTCCTACCTTACGCTTGCCGATTCACGGTCTCCACTCAAGACCACGTCTACCCCAATAAGGGGTCGAGAATCATATTTTTATCAACATACAACCCGACACTGAAAATTGCAAAAAAAAAACGTAAGAACATTTGAATTTCCCGGGCTACCCTGGTATTTCCACATTAACATCATAACAGTATTTAACAGACAACAAGACACAACACAACACTCAACACACAACACCACACACAACACAACACAACACACAACACAACACAACACAACACACAACACAACACAACACACAACACACAACACAACACAACACAGAATGTGTGTGTGTGTTTTTTTTTTTGTTTTTTTAGTTTATGAACATCCCTCAACATCATCGTCATCATCATTTCAGCCGAAAGACGTCCACTGCTGGACATAGGCCTCCCCCAAGTGTCGCCACATTGCCCGGTCCCGTGCGACTCGCATCCAGCGGATCCCTGCAACCTTCACCAGGTCAACGGTCCACCTAGTGGGAGGCCTTCCAACGCAGCGTCTTCCAGTTCGCGGTCATCATCATCAGCCTATAGCAGTCCACTGCTGGACATAGGCCTCCTCAATCGCACGCCATCCAGCTCGATTTTCAGCGACTCTCATCCAGTTGCTACCAGCCACCCTGCGAAGATCGTCACTCCACCGAGCCTGAGGGCGTCCCACCTTACGTTTGCCGATTCGCGGTCTCCACTCAAGAACACGTCTACCCCAACGGTCATCGGTTCTACGGCTAATATGACCGGCCCATTGCCACTTCAGCTTACTTATTCTGTGAGCTATGTCGACAACTCTGGTTTTCTGTCGGATCACATCGTTTCGGATGCGATCCCTCAGAGAGACTCCAAGCATAGCCCTTTCCATAGCTCGCTGAGCGACCTTAAATTTATGGACCAGTCGTACTGTAAGTGTCCACGTTTCGGCTCCGTAAGTCATAACAGGCAGGACGCACTGGTTGAAGACCTTAGTCTTTAGGCTCTGTGGAATACGCGACGAGAAGACCCGGCGAAGCTTCCCAAATGCTGCCCAGCCCAGCTGGATTCTTCTGTTAGCCTCCCTCTCAAAGTTGTTCTTACCAAACTGCAGAGTTTGCCCGAGGTAAACATATTCTCGAACAACCTCGAGAGGACCGTCATTGACAACAACAGGTCCTGGGGCGACGTGTTCGTTGAACATAACCTGGGTTTTGTCCAAGTTCACCCTGAGACCAATGCGTATTGAAGAATCCACTAGGCCATCCAGCATCTGCTGCAAGTCGTGCAGCGATTCAGCCAGTATGACGATGTCATCTGCGAATCTCAAGTGTGAGATGTACTCGCCGTTGATGTTTATGCCACGTCCTTCCCATTTTAGCGTCTTGAACACATCCTCCAGTGCGTTGGTGAACAATTTCGGGGAAATAACGTCTCCTTGCCTCACCCCCCGACGCAATGGGATATGCTCCGTTTGCTGGTTTTGACTTTGGACGGTCATTGTGGCGTTCTCATAAAGACTTCTCAACACTTGGATGTATCGCCAGTCGACTTGGCATCGCTGCAGAGACTCCAGAACCGACCAGGTCTCGACAGAGTCAAAAGCTTTCTCATAGTCCACAAATGCAAGACACAGCGGGCGATTATACTCTTCGGACTTCTGTATGATCTGCCGCACTGTGTGGATGTGGTCTATGGTGCTGTATCCTCCTCGAAACCAGGCCTGCTCCGGTGGCTGGAAGTCATCGAGTCTTCGCGCTAGACGATTCGTGATGACTCTTGAGAACAGCTTATACACGTGGCTAAGGAGCGAAATGGGTCTGTAATTCTTTAATAGGGTCTTGTTTCCCTTTTTAAAGAAAAGAACGACCACGCTCCTTCTCCACGCTTCTGGAGTTCTCCCAGAGAACAGGACGGAGTTGAAGAGCTCCCGAAGCTCTCTTAAAACAGGACTTCCTCCCGCTTTCAGGAGCTCAGTCGTTATCCCATCCTCGCCAGGGGCTTTTCCATTCTTAAGCTGTCTAAGAGCCGCCTCGATTTCGTCTTGGCTGACTTCTGGCAGGTCTTCTGTGAAATGGCGGGTTAAGGTGGCTCTGGAATCCTCATTTTCGGGATCAGGTCGAGATGCATGCGATGCATACAACTGGCCGTAGAAGTTTTCGACTTCCGAAAGAATCTCGGGCTTCGAAACGACGATATCCCCACTAGATTTGGTCAACTTCGTCAGGTGGCTCCTCCCAAGTGATTGGACGAACACTTTCGACCCCCGATTTTGCTCAATCGCTTTTTCTATTGAGCGTGTGCTGGAGCATCGAAGGTCGCGTCGCACCAATTTCCTAATTTTATTATTGAGTGCCTGTAGTCCTGACGAAGTGATGGGTGGGTTTTCACGTCGTTCCGTCATAAGCTCCAGAGTCTCCTCCGAAAGTTTGGACTTCTTGCCCGTATGCCGCATTTTACAAAAACGCGTCCCTTCCTCCCTGAGGATTTCCACAATTTGGTCGAGCGCCTGGTCAACGTCATTTGTGGTTTCCACGGCCACGAATCGGTTCTCCAGATCTGACTGGACTGCTTCAGACCCTAGCATGGTTTGGAGCATATTTGGACGGAGCTTAGACTTCATCAAGCGGGTTCGCTCCAGCTTAAAATTAATATTCAGAGTGCCACGGACAAGTCTGTGATCGCTACCGGTGTTGAACCTGTTGATCACCGAGACATCTCTGAATATATGCTTTTTATCCGCTATGATGAAGTCTATCTCATTTTTCGTCATAGTGTCGGGGCTTCGCCACGTCCACTTCCTTTGGGGCTGTTTCTTAAAGAAAGAATTCATCATGAAAAGCCCCTCCTTCTCAAGGAAGTTGACAAGCATTTGCCCCCTATGATTTCTGCTGCCAAACCCGTAGGATCCTACTACCGATTCACTGCCATTTTGTACTCCCACTTTAGCGTTAAAATCCCCCATAACAACGCTGTAATGGGCCTTAGTAGTGGAGTGCAAGGCCTTGGAAATGTCCTCAAACATTTCCTCCACCACGTCGTCCGAGTGTGCCGAAGTTGGTGCGTAGACCTGAACAACCTTGAGGCTATACCTCTCGGTTAGCTTTAATATGAGGTATGCTACCCTGTTCGAGACACTAGACACTTCTACCACGTTGTCACAAAGGGATTTGTGTACCAGGAACCCGACTCCGCCTTGGGATAGCTGGTCTCCCTCTCGAAAATACATCAGGTGGCCCGACTCAAGGGTTATTGTGTCCTCCCCCTCTCTTCGGACTTCACTCAACCCAAGAATGTGCCACCTTACCCTTTCGAGTTCTTCCTCCAGCTGCACTAGATGTTCGTCGAGCCGTAACGTGCGTCCGTTGTACGTCGCCAAGGTCAGTTGGGTTTGGCGGCCATTCGTAACCCGGGGATTCTTAGCACCCCCTACCTTGCCGTTACCGTGACCGCCGCCAAAATCAGGAATAGCAAAGGCCGCCGGGAACTGGGGGCCGTGGTTGATTCTGGCTTGCCATTAAGGGTTTTGCCCATAATCGCCACGCTGGGCATGCGGGTTGGCGATCGCAGATCGCAACTCCTCGCACTAGTGACGCTGCTGCCCGGCACTAGTCTGCGCTATTTAGTTGCGAACTTTCGAAATGGTTATACCGCCATTTATCGGTCGTCAGAGCCTCGTTTGTTGTTTAGCAGGATGCACCACGAGCAGGTGAGGTTGACTTGGGGCACTGAGATGGTAGGTGCGCCCCCTTACACCCTCGTTCAGTTCGCGGTCGCCACTCCAGAACTTTTGGCCCCATCAGCCATCCGTTCTACGAGCAATGTGCCATCTCCTCATCAAAAGCTATTTCAGACTTTCAATACCTATTATACGGTTAATGGGTTTTAGGTTCTAGGCAATTTACTACGATTTGAAAACCGTCACAATGTCGTGACAGTACTACATTACACTTGGGACTGATGATATTCAGTTTTTGGCAGACCATAAATAATTATAGAACAGTGTGGCCCTATTCTCAACTATAAAAAAAAACCGGCCAAGTGCGACTTGGACTCGCGCATGAATTCCGTATTATCGTAGTAGGGTAACGCAAAAAATATTAATTTAAAGGGGAAGCCCCCTTTAAATTAATATTTTTTGCGTTCTTTTATCACACCCTACCAACACAGCTATCAAGTTTTTATGCTGAATGTGCTTGCAGAAAACTGCTCCGAGTTCTCACCATTCAGTTATTGCTTTACCAAAACATAATTTTCTAAAATGAAATGCTCGATAGGAAATTAAAATTATTGTATTTTTTTATCTACAACTAATGGGTATAAAAGTACCCTTAACGACGCCGAATGGCAAATGTTGTCGCCGTCATTGCGATCATGTTTTTGTTCTAGAACCTTGTGTGTCCTTGTAGTTACGGGAATTTCGGGGGTCAAAGTTCCAGGTTCCAAGTTTTTTTTTAATACATGTTTCTAATCTTAAACCTTTACTTTAAATACCTCCACGACCCCCGTACTATTCAATGCATCCATCAGCACAAGTTTCTAGTTCTTTACATTGGTTGGACTCATAAACGTGATTTTTCACCCCAAAAATTAAAGTCGTTTTACCTGCTCCCGTAGCATGACCACCGTAGACAAGGATTTCTTTGACGGAAGAATCGACAAAATGACATTGTGTCGACACAATGACAGATTTCTTTGCACTATCTGTCATTGTCGATTCTCGATCGGTCGATTGGTCGATTGTCGATTCTTCCGTCAAAGAAATCCTTGTCTACGGTGGTTATGCTACAGGGGCAGAAATAATTTTTGCGTAGAATTACTTAGTTTGATGTGCAGAATGCTTGGTTGACGGATCCGTCCGTTTTTCATCTTGTATATCAAAGTAAAAAAACTATAGATTAGTTTAATGACTTAGTTTACCTAAAAATATTGTACAAACATAATCCCAGGTATCCTCAAACGAAACAGTCGACCCAATCGCCCGGGGAAACAAAAGACGAACGGTAGAACCCTGCCTATCAATCCAGGGATAACCTAAGGGTATTAGGGCTGACTCTTATTTATTTCATGAACGTACCTACCCATCCTTTTACGTATCAAATACGTACATGAAGTTTGTGTAACCATTTTTACCTTTTATATCGTCATAAACCGTAGATTTTGGTGTTCGATTTGTAAAGCCCGTTGGGTATTGCCAATGTATTGGATTTTATGAGCTTTTGATGTGGTTCTGTGGGATCTAACTTTTATGTGCATTTTTGTTTTAAAGCGTGAATGTCGAAGACCTATTATAGTTTGCATTTTGTAATTAGATGCTTAAGTGGCAGTGGGCACGGCACATTGCTCGCAACGGATGGCCGATGGGGCCGAAAAGTTCTGGAGTGGCGACCGCGATCCGTGTCGTTTGTGGAACAGCACCACATTTACATCCAGGGTAGTCAGTCATCAATGTTTGGCGGTATGGAGAACAGGGTGTAAAGTTTGGTTGTCTGCTGCCCGACAGTTGCTGTTGGGTTCTTCTACATAGTCTTAAGTCGCTGATAACTTTACTTGCGCGATGTAGGATTTTGGTGTACTTCAATGTTCATCGTCTGTGTCATAGATGGCGCTGTAGTACTTTTTATTCTATGTTGCTGTAGTACTCCTTGTAGTGCCGCTACAAATGAATCTCCACATGAGTACGTTTTCCTTTTTTTTCACATTTAGACATTTCTATAGTCTTTCAGTAAGCTCCAATTCCTGAGACAAGATTGTCACACTGAACGACAACCCATAAAACTAAAACCTCCCACCTAACTTCGAAGCGATAAACACCATCGGAATTGAAAACTCCATTAAAATTGAAGAAGAACAATTCGCCGGCAAAATTAGTTTATTACGTCGTGATTTCAGTCCACGTCGCTGGCTGGAGCACGTGACTGCCTCCAATAAAGGCGCTGGCGTGAAACTTTAAACGCAGCCCGTCTAGGAAGGCTTTATTTATATCTGTTTGTCTGTTTGTTTGGCGGGAGAGACGTAATTTGTGTTGATTCTTGTGTTTTCTGATTTTAGTGGATTTTGCTTGGTCCAGGCTGAAATCTAAGTTGAAAAATCAAAATGAAGTGAGTATTTTTGAATGTCAAGAGCAACATAAAATGCCCCTTAAAATACACGTTGATTTTGTGGCGACTTTGTAACTACATACAAACTACACGACATTTAAGCGCATAGTATAGTGCATGTAGTACTCTTCTTTAAGTAATGGGGTACTTAGACTTAAGTTTGTAATGTTTTACTATATCATATGTAATAGTGTACTCATTGTTGAAGAGCCAAATAAAATTAATAAATAAACTACACTTCATACTTGACGTCGCAGAAAAAATCTACATACATCGCGCAAGTCTTTATTTTCGAGACTTGGATATAGATTTACACAAAAGTCAGTATAAACCGTCGCGAAGTATGCCAGTAGATGAAGCACCTCACTTGTCAGAGGATCCTCCCTGTTCTGTTGAGGACGAGAAACTTTACCTGTGTGGATTCAATTCGAGTTGTGATGCCCTAATTACCAAGTTCGCTCTTGCATTATAAGTTCTTAGTTAAATCATTGCAGTCTGGGAGCTCACTTGGCTGGAGTAGACAGCGTCTATAATCAAATTAGCGATCACTAGCACCGACAGCGGAGTCGTAGCAAAACTAGTAGCATAGCAGATTCAGCCTATAATGTTCCCACTGCTGGGACACAGGCCTCCTCTCTATGATGGGGAATGGGCTATAACCCACCAGTGGCGAAGGTTCCATACAACCCGTTTCCTACCGGCTTCCCTATGAAAAATGGCACAGTCAGTATTCTATAGCCGATAATATTCCATACAGTAAATATATGTACTCCGGCTTACCTCTTACAAAAATTGACCCTTCACTACTTTAACCTACCACACGGACCCAGTGCGGGTGCATGTCACATATCTTCGAATTTTTGGTTCTAGGACATGCCGGTTTCCACACGATGTTTTCCTTCACCGTTTTGAGTGCAGCGGTGATAAAATAAATGACACAAAGTAATGCGCCTGCCTGGGTTCAAACCAACGACTAACTGCTCGTAAGTCGGGACCGGCACCACTGGGCCACTGCTGCATTTGAACATTTATGTATTTTTTCCTATATTTATTTTCATACAAATCTTATACATTTTTAAGCATTTCTTAAATAAAAGCAATATAAAAGTTCCAACTTTTTCACAAGGTTTTTTTAAAATACATGTTCTTAATGTAAGTTTTTTACTTAACACATCTCCACGACCCCCGTACTATTCAATCCATTCATCAGCATAATGCTTTGAGTACTTTCCATCGAGTCCTACCGTATAACGAGATTTTTCTCCCCAAAAAAAAAGTCGATTCCCAGCAATATTTTTTGCGTAAAGTTACTTAGTTTGATGTACAGAATGCTTAGTTGACGGCTATGCGAAGGGTCTGTTTAAACCCTGTATACCTTACAGACTAACATACGTTTATGCTAAATTACAAATTGTGTTAGTAAATAGGACCTTAAAACTATGTTAGTTACGCTTTACTTATGCACTATTTCAATGTGCGCTCATGTGGCACTTGCTCGTGGAAGTAATGGAACACCACTCCCTGCGGCCAAAAGTCCTGCTCCAAAACGAGGTGCAGATAACACGTTGGTATTCGCGACAACGAACGCCTTACAGTTGACGCAGACGACGTTGGCTGTTGACGTTGGTTAAGCAGAGTACATCCTTATAGCGGGGCTTTTGGCTTCCATGCTGCCGCTTACTCTTCACCATCAAAGTAGAAGACCAATTTAGATAAAGGCTGGTCCACCGAAGGCGGCTGAATACCAGTATTTTATTCGCAGTGGAGTAAAATACTGGTATTTAGCCGATCCCAACACATTTTGGAAAGGGCAGATCATCATCAGCCTACAACAATCCAATGCTGGACATAGTCCTCTTCAATTACATGCCACTGAACTCAATTCTCGGCAACTCTCACAGCCAGTTGCTACCAGCCACCCTGCAAAGATCGTAAGCGGTTTCCACTCGAGAACACATCTACCTCAACGGTCATCGGTTCTACGGCTAATATGACCGGCCCAATGCCACTTCAGCTTACTTATCTGTAAGCTATGTCGACAATTTTCTCTCAGTTCACAAACCCAAAAAATACAAAACTCAATCTCAAAACAAAAAAACACAGCAAAGAACAGTTTTCCCCAAACACAAAGACAGAGACAAACGTCCACAAATCTTCCGGATAACAACACACGTCCCGATTCTTCTTCCTCACAATAAAACCCCTCATTCCGTATTCCTTTCGATTCAAACATGTAAAATCTTCCACTTCATTTACCCGACGTAGAATCTTCGCCATTAAGACATTCAAGAAACAATTTGGCAGGCTTGGGTTCAGATTCGATTTACAATCTTATATTTATCAGCTAAATAACATAGACCCCACCTTATAACGAAGAGATAAAGCCTAAAGTATGTTCAGCGTAGTGCATTTGACAGGAACGCGAATTCAAAATGGGGCCAATGAGAATGTTCGCCGATTCTGTTCGGTTGAATGTTTACATGTGGGAGTTCGAGCGACTTGTAATGCTATTATGCTCTAATTACTGAACTAGTCTTTCAGCCAACTATTTTAGAAAGGAAATTAGGACTAATAGGTAACTAAACTGGATGTAGGTAACTACGAAACATTTTCAGTTGAAAGGAATCTCATTTTAGTGAAAACGAAATTTGAAAACATAAGTTAGAACGCTTTTTTTTTTTTTAACGTGGTCAAATCATCAAACGAGTCCTCCCACCCAGGGCAGAGCGGGAGGGACTGTCAGACTTGTACTGACTAAAATCCACGGTGTCCTTCAGTAGCCCTTTATGTTCCAGGGTCACGGTAATTCTATGAGTCCCGCGACCCCGGCAGGCTTTGGCCCTCTAGAGGGGGGCCCCGTCATTATGCTGACACTCTTTAAGTTAGAACGCTTGTAATAATTTGGAATAAACATAAGAAATTTCACGAAAACAAAGTTGCATTACGAAAATACTACAACGGCACCTGAACTAGAACACGTTTAGTCCACTCTCGTTCCCTCGACCCCCAAAAAATAATGTGTCCACTCGACCCCTAACTATAGTTTCTTCTGGACCCCTGGGGGTCAAGAGTGGATTTTATTTTCCAGCCAAGTTTTAGTTTCCTCTCGACCCCCGAAGTACAATTACCTACGATGATAAATCATCAGTCTGCCATATACAGCACCTAAATGCAGAACAAGACAAGAGGCAATCGCTTTAATTCTTTTTTTTGTTTTTGATGTATACATGTACATATTTATTTAGTTAATCTGATTGCAACAGTATCGTCAATTTTCCCAGTTTTTGCTCTAAAAAATGTTGGTAAGTTTTTTATTTTTTTTTATTACAAAATAGGCCCGCTCTTGACCTCGAACACGCCTGATGGAAAGCGATAGATGAGGTCTATGATGGGACGAGCGTGCTCAGAAGATGCCTGTTCACTCTTGCTTTGAAGGCTGACGGGTTAAATGTGGGAGGGAACACAGATGCCGGCAGAGAGTGCCACACTTTGGCTGTGCGCATTATAAAAGTGGATGAGAAGCGCTGAGTACGACTCGTCGGGATATCAACCAAGTGTGGATGGTACGCCGCAGTGTGTCTGCTAGTCCGGTGGTAAAAAGTTGATGGTGGGATCTGGTCGTGGAGCTCCTGCGCACACTCTCCGGAGTACAGCCTGTAGAAGACCGACAGGCAGGCAACATTAGGCCGATGCGCTAGGCTGTGAAGCGTAGCTGCCAACGTCTCGTCTCCTATAAGCCTTTTAGCTCTGCGTTCCACCGAGTCAAGTGCAGTAAGTAGTGTAACTTTAGTTATGTATGTACAAATGAAGGAGAAGCAGTATGTAAGGTCCATAAAGAATGGCGTTCTAAAGAATCGAAAAGAGTACAATAATCATTATCTCCAAACAAATGTTTACTTAAATTCTCTGTTTGCGAAATACGCTTCAATAAAGCCTACGTGTTTTCAACGCGAAATTATTCTCTTCACAAAACATCAAAATAGCAGCATTTGGAGTCAAATTACAAGCATGCTATGCCTGAACAGAATTTTGTTGCTAACTGACACACTGACGGTGCTAATGGAAAGCGGAGACACTGTGTTGATAGATACGATTGAAGTGATGGGATTTCTGGCTTCTGGATGAAAAGCTTGGGTGGAGTTGTGTTGATAGACTTGTAATCAAACAGCTATGGAAAAGCTTTTAGCTGAAACGTGTCTGGTATGAAATAACGCAATGCATTGGTAGTTTGATCAACTGAGCCCATTGCAGACAACTGCTAGCGTCTCCCGTGCTGCGCCACACACAACAGCCCCAACAAGTCTGTCCCAGAAACCTCTTAAGAGTCGTTAGTCCATCTAGTCTGGGGGCATGTGTCTACTGTCGATTTGCAGTATCCACTTCAGGATATCTATTCCATCGGTCATCGGTACGTTGATGAACATGGTCTGTCCAATTCTGTCATCATCATTCTCTTGCCCTTATCCCAATTAAATAGGGGTCGGCGCAGCATCTCTTCTTCTTCCATACTTCTCTATTACTCGTCATCTCATTCCAATTCCATATTAGCGAAAAATGTTGGTAACTCTAGTTCTTTTTCGGATAATCTCTGAGTTTAGAACGCAGAGCGACCGTGGATTTGTGGATCAATCCAACCGTCAGTGTCCAAGCTTACGATTATCACCATGCAAAAAGGAGAAAACACAAACCTTCTTCAGAAACAATGAACCTGTTCTATTGAAGAAGTTATAAAGCAACAGGATTACACACTCAAGAAAACATAACACTATGAAAACTTGCAACGACAACGCCTAACATCACATTTGGCTTCCACCCAACAAATCCGATGCATATCGTAGTAAACAGTGTGTGTACAACCGTGATATCACTGCGGTTGTAACAGCTGGTACACAGACGTGTCCTGGATTATTCCACTTCACACCACCTAGTTGTGCCACTAGTTTTATGTTTTTTTTTTTTAAGTACTGTGGTATAGTTTGTTGTTGGGCTTACAATGTTGTCTCATACCCAAGAATTAAATAAAATAAAATAAACTGCATCCGATTAGATTGGAAACCGATCCTAACACAGTTGGGAAAAGGCTTGGCAGATGATGATGATGACAGCGAGGAATAAGCCAAAAATATTTTTCGAAAGACTTCGAAGAGTTTCGAAATACTAAAATATTCGAACCTTGAATCCTCATTTTTTATAAATGAAGGTGTTTGAAAAAATATATTTTTAATTTGTCGGTAGTTGTTGTCTAAACAGTCAAAATCAAATAGCCTGAGAGTTCAATGTTTGTCTCAAACGTTATAAATTCTACTTTAAGTAATGTTTTAACAAAATAATGAATAGAAAAAGAATATACTATTGCATGCATGATTTGAACTTACGACTTCTCGTTTGTGCCAGGATTGCTGTAGTAACATCATGCAAAATATTATATCTCCTTCAGCATCATAAGTGAATGATGACTATATATTGGTATATGGTAATTGATGTGCCACACTCACACTAATAAAAACCGAGCTCGCTCGTTTTATTTTGTGTTTGTGTGCATAACTATGACTTCACCCACACATATAAACTGTAAACCAAATACTTGGGTCTTGTGTACCTCGTTTCTGTGTTTTCATAAGTGCCCAATTCTGGAATTAAAGAGGGACTAAGCGAAATTTTTAAATTTCTTATCTCCACTTTTTCTCACTAATCGATCTAACACTATTGGATTGGTAGTGGTGGATTTATGAAAATACATTTTTCTTTGAAGTTCTTTAAAAAAAACGTTGCCCCACACTAGAAATTTCTCCTGTATCGTAGGTGCGTTTTACAAACATTTAAACTCACATACACTTACAGACCGCTACCCTAAGCAACTACCTGTAGGTCATGCAAAATTTGCTGAATCGAACCCACGACACGCAGCGCAGCAGTCAATCGCTCAACCACTGCGCCAACCATACGGTCAATAGTTGTACTTAGAATTGCAAACAAAAGAAAATTGTGGCAGTATTTGAATGAAACTGGCTTTTCTCTTAGATTATTATTTTGTTAGAATTCCACTGGAGGCATGCCTTGTAGGGCCAAAGTGGAACAAACCCCTGTCGTGACCCACTGCCGTTAAACATTGATACTCATATTGCAAAATTTTACACAAATCTAACCTGTTCGATGGTGGATTGGAGCAAGGGTGAAATTGCTTTATTTGTTTTACGAGTTTAGGTTTATTTCTTTTAACGGGTTTTAGTGAAAACCTTTGGTATACCTGCCGGTATCAGCAAACCGTTGATCCCACCTTTGACAGCCATTGTTATGTGTAGTTAGATACCAGTCCTACCAAGGAGTATCGTGTTTTTTTAATAAATGGGATGTGGAGGTCAGGTACGCGGTCACTCCATGTCAAATACTCGTATCCAGCTGCAACCGGTTAGTCTGGAAACCAACCCAGTATAGTTGAGAAAAAACTAGGCAGAGGAGGAGGAGTTTAGTGTGTGTGTGTGTGGTGTTTGTTTAAGTGTGTTTTTCTAGGAGGGTTTTTAACTTTCGGCAATGGGGTGCCCCTAAAAGCTGTAGAACCGATGACCGTTGAGGTAGACGTGTTCTTGAGTGGAGACCGCGAATCGGCAAACGTAAGGTGAGACGCCCTCGGGCTCGGTGGAGCGACGATCCTCGTAGCGTGACTCGTAGTAACTGGATGAGACTTGCCGAGAATCGAATTAAGTGGCGTGCGATTGAGGAGGCCTATGTCCTCTAGGCTGATGATGATGATGAACTTTCGATGAAAAATAAGGTTGATACTTATAATTTTTTTTAATGATGTTTCTTTATTCTTTATTGCACACAAAAAAAATATACATACAAATTGCAACAATTTAGCTTATGTACAATGGCGAGCTTAACCCAGAATTGGGTTTTTTTTGTTTTGCAGAAAACGATAAACTTAAGTGCATGTTTATTTAATTTTGTAGCCTTTGTCTGTATTTCGGTTTACCTGACTATTTATCTATCTGTCTGTAGCATTGAAGCTCTCAAACAAATATACCAATTTGTATGCGGTTGCATATATTTTGAAGTCTGCCATTTTATTAATTTTAAACCTTAATACCCTTTAAAGTTAAATACAAAGTATTTGTTTTAATACCTCATTAGTGTGCACATAATATTTGCATACAACAAAATTAAATCGCCATTTTACAATGTTAACGTGTTTGCTTTGACCACACAACAATAAAAATACTAACTAAAATAATTTTAATATTCTAGACTTTAACGGGAACCTCAGTAAACAAAAATATGAAGGGTTTAAGTGGAAAGCATAAAATGGATAAGTACAGAAGGTTGGTTCCATACAACGACCAAAAACACACGCACTCGTAGACATGGCTCACAGTGGAAGCGCACTCGCGACTGTAACTGGTATGCTTTTGTGAAAGACAATGGCAAAATTCATAATTCAAATTACATTTTTATCACTGACTCACGACTGGTAAGCTTTAATGGGTGTAAAAATACCGTTAACGAAGCCGAAAGGTACTTGTTCTCCCCGTCATTGCGATATTTGTTTTGTTTTGGACCATACCTGGGAACCTTCTAGTTACGAAGATATCGGAGGTTAGGTAAAGTTCCAACTTTTTCACAAGTTTATTTTTTAAATAGTTACAAGTTTTTAATGTTATAACTTTACTTTAAATACCTCCACGACCCCCGTTCTATCCACTTCATCCATCAGCACGATGTTTTGAGTGCATTACATTGAGTCCTACCGAAAACATGATTTTTAAAAAGTCGCAATAATTTTTGTGTAGAGTTACTTAGTTTGATGTACAGCATGCTTGGTTGACGGCTTCGTGAAGGTTCCGTTTGCACCCTGTATAAGCGAAGGATAGAGACAGGAACAAGTGTAGATAAAGCTTATAGATTTCGTCTTGAAATCGTGGTTCGTTCATTATGGACATCGTGGTCAATTTTTACCAAGACTTCAGTAGGTACATTGATTCTATTTTATTCTGATTTATTGACATAACTATAAATTTAATATTGTTATTTGTTGTTATTATCTCAATTTATGCAATTTTATCTTTGGTGGCCATATTGTATGTCGAAATATATTGATGAAATGTGAAGTTATTATTTTGAAATTGTTGATGTAGTTCATGACATTCATATGTAATTTATTTTAGTGTATGTACTGTAATTGTGTAATTTTTGTGTTTAAATTCAGATACAAATTAATTGTTAATGAATAAATGACTATGACTATGACTATCTACCCCCCTCCACCAGGCGTGGCAATTGCAAGTTATTGCAAAAAATAAGCTCTTCCATTACAATAAATCAAAGATCCAAATTTAGGAGCAGCGGTGGCCTAGTGGTATCTGCCCGGACTTACGAGCAGTAAGTCGTTCGAACCCAGGCAGGCGCATTACTTTGTGTAACATATATCATCACCACTGCTCTCAAAATGGTGAAGGAAAACATCGTGAGGAAACCAGCATGTCCTAGAACTAAAAATTCGAAGACATGACATGTGGCATCTAGCAACCCGCTCTGGGCCTGCGTGGTAGATTATAGCCCATTCCCTGTTATGTCTCAGCAGTGTGGTAACATTTTAGGCTGATTATGCCAAATGTATGTGAGAGCATAGTTTTTGTAACAGTACGCGTGTTATCGCTGGTTTCTTGAACCTTCTGCATCTATCTATTAGTGGTCGAGTGGCTTACAGCGAAACGTATTTATATAACTAACAATAAAATGAACTGCATTATTTAATTGGCCACAATCAGAGTAATCAAAAGGTTTTATTATATTAAATAACAAACAAAGGTTAATTAAAAGCTTTGTTCAACACTTAATTGATAAAAGCTGTGATAGCCTAGTGGTGTGACTGTCGGACTGCCAAGTCATAGGTCTCGAGTTCGAACCCAAGACACGCACCTCTGATTTTGCGAATTCATGTGCGTATTGTATAATTATCACTTGCTTCGGTGAAGGAAAACATCGTGAGGAAGCCAACATGCCAGAGAGATATTTCTTGATGGCATGTAAAGCCAAGTCAGAGGCCCATGGGCGGCATAAAAACTCTCGACATCAGATCAGGCACTAACCACACGATAAAGAAAAAAAACAATTAATTTATGTAGCATAAATACAATTAACCATTGCAATAATTTGTAATTGATATTTCAATATATATCCTATCGTTCGGATGGCAGCTACATTTACATTCAATATAATGTAATATTTAACACGATTGCTTCATAAATATCAATTTCAATGCAGACATTGTGCCACCAATATATTGTTAATCGAACGTTGCAAGCATACTGTACCTGCAGTTGTGTTGCAGGTCAATTGTAGTTGCGTCGCATTATGCGGAATCACGGAATGTGAAGGCAGGTCTGCCAGGCATCGGATATAGGAAAGAACGAGTAGCGGGTGAAAGTAAAGTAAAGTAAAGTCAAAGGAGGTCAGCAAAAGCCCATACAACTTTGCCCAAACATGTACCTCGAGGTACACGTGCACCAAATCGTAGAGAAAAAATAGAGCAATTCGAAAATAATTGTGTTTTTATCCATAAATAATTGAAAACTACTTAATAAATTATTTAAAGTTTTAATAACCTGTAACACAATTAAATCATGTGGCAACTTTGCATGTACGGGTCGACATTAGTAGTATATGTGTTCTGTGGACATTTTTTCGTGGATAAATGTCATTCACATGTCATTCCGTTCGTTTCTGCGTTTCGGGGTACTCTGTTGTTCGTTTGTGTTGTGTATTTTGTTTAATAACTTGGCTATTCTTTCTGGTATTCCGTTTGTCACTTCACGATTCGGTTCTTGACGATACAGTGATCCCGAAATCTTGGCTATTCTTTCTGGACTTTTGTTACCTCACGATTTGGTTCCTGTACTCCTGACGGATTGGCTATTCATAATCGACATTACGATTTGGATACTCAGGCTTGAGTATCCAAATAGGCTATCAGAAAATATATATAAAATATATCAGGCTTTGGGTTGGGCTCGGCATCAAGAAAATATAGCAGCGCCTGCCATTTTCCTTGATAATATTTTAGTGAGAGATGACATTGAAAATGAAGAACGCTAATAAAAAACAAAAAAAAAATGTTGTTTTATTCCATACAACTAACTCGATAAGTCTATTTATTCCATTGCTATTGGTTTTTTTTTACTGGAAAGATGACTTCCAGGCTTTAATTCATTGAGTGCCACTCGGGCTCCAGGGCCCGATAACAGTAGGAAATGCTTGAAAGGTTAATTGAATTTCATGAAGTGGGCTACTCAGTATCTAATCTCAAATTCAACTTCCACCCCTTATGCACATCACAATAGAGGCAGAGTAAGCATAAAAAAGTGTATTTTATGTAAGAATTCGATGTTTCTTGGCTTAATGTTCTATTTATTTCAAGAAATCAAGATAAAGTCAATAAAAGATTTCATTTAAATGCGACTTCTATTCACTGAAACCTGGATGATCTGGCTTAATTTATGTTAAGCTAGAATATGACGGAGGATCCAGGTCCCATCAAGTTGAAACCCCTGGATGTCGGCGCTAAGGAACTCATTTATTTATCGAGTTTGTTATTCGCTCTTATAGACTTCTAACACTGCTTCCTATATTAAGTACTATTCATCAATATTCACAGCTTGTATTCAGCTACTTTGAGTATAAGCATTCTTTCTTATGTTAGGTAGGTACATAACTTTGCCTAACGAAAATCGATTATACAATAAGAGTTATTATTTAATTCAGATTGAATTAAACTATAAAAATATTTGAAATGAAACCAAAACAACAGCAGCTGAAGCCGACAGACAACTGTCAACATGACAGTTGTTTTTTTTAATAGGGAATGTAATGGACCAAGGTAGTATAATTGTGCCCAAAATGGCGAGCTTTTAATTACGTTAAAAGTTATTTTATTCTCGTCCACGGGTAACGATAAGAAAAATATATAAATGCAATATTATTCAGTGTAATCTAATGTATTTTATGCCACTAAGTGTACCTCGGTACTTCGTTTGGGCAGATTTTGGTGACATCCTTTATTTGTTTAGATTGCAGGTACATAAAATAGGATGTAACAATAAAGGCGCCTAGGCATGCAATTATTGAAATTGTTAACTAAATTGAGTTGGTGGCAGTTTTAGTATGATGAAGAGTGGATTGTTGGATGTTACACGGCTTCGCCCGCGTGGATGTCGTAAATATTCGATTACTTACCTTCACCCCCCTTTTTAACCCTTCGGGAGTAGAATTATCAAAAACGCCGAGACACGTATAATCAATCGTCAGCCTAAACACAAAATTTGAAGATCCTAACTTCAAAACTGACAGACTTTCATACAAACTTCCATCCCCTATTTTACCCCTTTAGGGGTGGAATTCCCAAAAATCCTTTCTTAGTGGAAACCTTCTCTTCACAAAGTACACACCCTCCAAGTTTCATATCTCTAGGACCAGCGGTTTGGGCTGTGTGTTGATATATCACCCAGTCAGTTTACTATTTTATATATAGAAGATTACTATAAAGAGATAGACTTTGTAACATGGATATTGGATGTTAGGATCAGGTAACCCCGAAACTATTCATCCGATTTAAAAAATCTTTATCTGCAAAAAAACTACCTACCTACTACTACTACTAGAATCGAAGCCGTGAGCAGAACCTCGTGGTGAATACAGTCAATATGCAGAATGATTTTTCGCAGTAATTCAACAGAAACCATAATTATATTGTTTTCAAGCGATCCCTATCAATATCCGCTCCGCTCATCACTCAACTCTCACCCTTATTGAGTTCAAAATACAAAACAATCTCGTTGAGTCGCATTGTGTCCGTGCTGATGATTTCGAATGTCCCGCTGAATGACGACGGCTACCAAAATTACATATTACTACTACTCACTGCGATATTGGATGCTTATTAACAAATACTGTGAGTTATTACTGTGGTTTATTTGGCTTTTGGCAAAGGCGCTTATGACATACCAATGTTTGTCAGAAAATTAGTTAAGATATAGTGCTTATCCAGAGAATCTGACCCACTGGAGTTGGACAAGGAGGTAGCCTAGACAGTCTTTAGAAATGGTCAGAACGTTGAAGTGCTGTGATCATCTTCTGTCTACTCTTTTCTCCACTACGCTGGGGTCGACTTCCAGTCTATTCGGTTGCTGCTGAGTACCAGTATTTTACAGGGAGCGACTGCACTATGTGATCTCCATAACCCAATACGATGAACCCTTTAGTAAGACTGGTTGTCAGACTTTCGGACCACAGACTACCTGCAACAACTGTCAAAGTTCTACTAATGACAGCCGGGACCAACAGCTTAACGTGCTTTCCGAGTCCTTTATGGTAAAGCGCACCTGAAAAATACAATTCTCATTTTAAAATTACCAGCTCCAATTACTGTCAGACATAAATAAAGGAATTCAATCACAAAAAGGCACATTACAGGCGCTCATATTCAAAAGATTTCAGCGCCATAAACACAAATTACTTTTCGCTGCTGTTCGTATACCAAGTCAATATTAGGTTTCCGCGAAAACTCTGACTACGATCACTGATATGAAATTAGTTCGTACAGGGTTGGCTGCTAGTTGGTCTGTGGGATGTGTATTCAAGATTGGCACTCTCAAAAAATATGAGTAGCTTTTATTTACATAACATAACATCACGCCTGCAATCCCCGAAGGATTATTCTGCAGCGTATCTAATAGAACACCCACATTTTTTTGACAAAATATAACATGAGTTAAAAATGATTACTGGAAATGAATGATTATTTACTGGAATGATTATGATTATTGGAATCGATTCAGCAACTTATTCTGAACAAACTATATTCAGGTTTCGTATATACTAAAAATAATACTTTATATACGGCACTTAAAACAAAACCACACTTTATTCAATTTTTGTCCGTCTTTCTGTCTGTTTGTTCCCTCTAATCACCGAAACGGCTGAGCCGATTTTGACGAGACTTTTACTAGCAGATAGCTGATTTTATAAAGAGTTTACTCTATATGCTACGTTTATTTTAGAAAAAGGAAAAAAAATCGTGCAAAAAATTAAAATCCTTGAAATTGTTAACAAAATCCGATTTCAATAGGGAAGTAATCTTCTTCTTCTTAAATATAAAAATTCTCGTGTAACATTGTTAGTTACCATACTCCTCCGAAACGGCTAGACCGATTTTTATGAAATTTTATATGCATATTCAGTAGGTCTGAGAATCGGCTACTATCTATTTTTCATACCGCTAGGGTAGGTAGGGTATGTAGTAGGGTAAGGTAGTTAGGTAAGGTAGGTAGCTAGGGTAGGTAGGTAGGGTAAGATAACATTATATAATTTATAATTTAAAGCTGCTTTTAAGGGTGTATGTGATAAATTTAGGAAAGACAGAGAAAAATAAAAAATAAATCGGTTGTCTGTAAAGTCGGATTTTATTTTATTTGTTTGATAGATATTTTGTATGGATATAAAGAAGGAGGTAAATGGAAATCACAATTGAATTGATCAAGTTACATTTATTTGTACGCATAAATACAATTGTGTCAATTTTTTTTTTTTACAATGTCCATAGTTTTTACAAGTATGAATGTGCGTTGAGCAATTGTTTTATGGAACGCCTCAGAGCGAGGTAACGCCCGTTTTTTCGTGCGTGCAGCCGGCTCCATCGAATTATAAGACGTTGTCACGTCAAAAAACAAACAAGGAATGTGAATAATTCCTGAATAAGCCTAGTATTTTTATAATAACTTCACGTGGACGAAGGTCGCGGGAAAAGCTAGTAAAGAAATAAATGAGCATCAACAACAACACTTATCAAAATCGTCTTTCGAACCACAAATCTTCCGAATGACTAGATCACCCTCTCCCTATATTGGAATTTTCCGCAACACATCCCTAGTTTCCGTGCCTGTTCAAATAGAATTTTCTAGGTCCGTTCACATATTCCATACATTTGTAAACATGATAGCGTTGTGGTAATGATTAGTGTAATCGGCGAAAATGGAGTTTGGTTTGCTTTGTGCCGTGTGATTGGGATTTCATGTCGGAAGTTAGTAATCTCATTTATGGCCAACTGCATTATTATTATCTACTAGCTGTTGCCCGCGACCTTGTCCGCGTGAAATTATAAAAACAAAAACTATTTCCCTTGTTTTAGCAACATTTTTTATTGATGCTCCGCTCCTATCGGTAGAGTAGCGCGCGCGCGATGTTTTATAGTCTATAACCTTCCTCGATAAATGGCTATCCAACACTAATAGAACTTTTCAAATCGAATCAGGAGTTCCTGACATTAGCGCGTTCAACCAAACAAACAAACTCTTCAACTTTATAATGTTAGTATAGATTTCAGGGTTTGATATTTATCATGCCACTAGTGTCCCTCCCCTGAGAGAGACGAGATGAAGATTAACAGAGAAGTATGGAAGAGGGAGACATGCTGCGCCGACCCCAAATTATTGGGATAAGGGCAAGAGAATGGTGACGAGTGTCCCACCCCTGATTTGTAAGGGTTTAGCGCCAACATGTCAAGCACAGCAAGATTTGATTTCTGCGCTTTCATTAAATTATCAAATTTTGGCAGCGTTTTCATCCCACTTCTGAGTGTACACCTTCATTATATGCAGTGATTTCCAGGTGCTCTGGGCTTTGCCTGGGTTACATAATATTAAAATTAAACGCAAAAACGTTTTGAAGTAAACTCTTTAAAGGAAACCGCATCAAAATCCGTTGTGAAGTTTTAAAGAACAATGCGGTCACACAGTCAGATATGAAAAGCGATTTAAATTTTTATCATATATAGATTATAATTGTAATTTCTTATGTTTCTAGGAATTTCTCAGTGGCAGCCACACAGTCTGGATTTGTGCCCGGTTCATGGCAATAGGCTCACCCCCTATTACATGGGACTTAATCATAATCGGCGAAATGTGGGTGTATTAGGGACTCGTCTGCCTAACCCTTCGGAGATTAAAAGGCGTGAAGTTATGTGATGATGTTCATGTAATTTCTTATTAATTTTTCAAAAATACCTCTACAGTCTGTCCAAGTGCCTATCTTTAAGTCAACGTCGTTCAAGTCGCATTTTATTTGGCACGAAACCATCGGCTCCGGCGTGCCATTTACACTTCACTGGTTTCATCCCCCGAGTTCTTTTATACAGTGCACTGGCCGCCGTCAGTCGGAAGCCACAGAATATCTGGAGTACCGAGCGACTGGTAGCGGTGACTTGTGAGAAAAATAAAGTGTTGGCAAGAATTTGTTCCTGTCGTAAGTCTTTTATTGATAGTTTTATACGGCACAGAACGATACGGTACCGGAACGGTACGGTTACGCCTAGTTCTAGCCGTCTAAACCTAGGTGCAGCCGGTAACAGTTGTGTATTCTTTTTATTGCTAGGACACACCGATCAAATGGATTAGGTTAGAACTGAGAGCAAACGCGCGCGAGCCGAGCGAGCGCAGCGAGCGGTGCCGTGACAGCGGCCGGCGAGCGCTACATCCAAATTGGTTGCATGTTCTAACCAAAGATAAGTAGTAAGTAGTAAGTTGTACTCGGCTAAAACAAGGTGTTGCCGCACTTCGGCTATTAGCCGTAACATTTATAAAGATTGTGAGTGATTTCAAACTTATATCTATTGCTATAGTGACTGCCTCATCAGTCTAGCAAGTGGTTGCATACGCCTGTTGAGCATGATGTCCTGGGGTCCACCCCCGGGCAAAGTGTTCTTGGATTCTTCTATCAGGAATTTCTCATTAGCGACTTGGAGTCTGAATTTGTGCTCGGTTGATGGCAAAAGGCCGCCGTTTGTTACTGTGAATGTACTATATACCCACACATACCTCTGCCCAACCATTCGGGGGTTACAATCGTAATGTTATGTTACGAAAAATCATAAAATAATTTCCATATCCCCAATACGTGCGCAATATTATAACATTACAAGTTTATAACTATTGAATCCCAATTGGACTGTACAGCCTATAAAGCATCGACACTACAATTACCTCCTCCGAATTCATAATCATTCAGAGAGACTCCCATAACAATCTATACAAAATCTACACTAACATGCCCAACTGCTACGGATTTGTCATCCGTCTGTTTTTATGTAAACTTTTCCGACATGCTCGGTTCTCACACTCATAGGTGTAATGCTCAAATCTGAGCTGTTGCATTACATGCGAATGCTGGTGAGGGACGTCTTTAAAAATCATTTGATTCTGTACAGAAACGAATCTTGGATTCGGATTTGGCGTATTACAGACAAATGTTTCAGTGAAAGAATGCTTTAACAATACTCGCCGTATTTTGAAGGCTTATATGACAGTTACAGGTGGTCATCAGCCCGTATTCGGGTGCCCGAAGTACTTTACCTAAATTCGGGCACCCGCTGCATTTATTACTACGAGTAGTTTGAATGAAGTCGAACCATGAAACTGAACAAGATTGCCCGAAGAGGGGCGTACTCGCCCGTTCTTTTGCAGTTGGTCGTTTGGCCGAATTCCAGAGGCAATCGAATAGTGTATTTGCGCCATTAGACAAGTGACACTCGCTTTCAAAGTATTTCATATTACTTAACTTCTTACAACACCTGGCATGCTTAAATTATGAGTAAGTAGCACGTGGCCAAGAGGTAAGGATGGACACAAGCCTATAGGCGAAGTACGCTTAATCAATTAAAGTTTGTATGACAAAATCCAAAAACCACGCGACCAAAGTCGCTGCAAACCGCTAGTGTATTTCCATCCAGCCCATTCATGCGAGACCTATAATCAAATCATTTATAGGATGAATTCAGCCTTCATATTCTGAAGGATGAATTTAAATGGGGGATGATGAATATCAAAGCTATGGGCTCATGGGAATCAGTGTCTTTCCAATGCACACGCTTAGGGGGCCGGGTGGTAATGTCTTTTAAGGTAGAAGGTATCACGCTTGGAAAGACATGGAGATGTAATGTGGGAAATTGGTAGGTGAGTATGTTAATTGAAAGGCATCCAAAGAGGCGAAGTTAAATTGTCGCATTGTATCATGAGCGCACATCTGAAGGGGTATTTAATTGAATAAGACAATATGAAGTCCTAACTTCCTAACTCATATTATAAATGCGAAAGTAAGTTTGTTTGTTTGTTACCAATTTATGCTTAAACCACTGAACCGATAATCCTGAAATTTTGCATATACGTTGTCAGGTATATCGAAACGGACATAGTTTAATCCCGAAAAAAAGTACTATTCCCGAGGAGACCAACAATAACTTTCTTATGGTAATGGCGCCACGTGTCTTTTGAATCATGATTGAATTATATTAGTACAAGCAGAGTACAATCGAAGCGGGCAAAAGCTGGTTCATTTATAAATTGAAATAACCTAAAGTAACTAACTTATTAAAAGACGAATTTAAAGGCGTCAAAAAACTCCTTTTTGAATCCTTTTAATTCTTTTCTGCTTTTGATAATGTACACATTTTTGTTATTATTTTAGGTCTGTATAGTAAATAATGTATGTCGGATAGGTCAGGATTTATTCCGTAAAGCTTGTACATCATGTGGGCAGACGATGGGTTTCGTGCTATGGAAACACATTAGGTGCGATACACTGTTTCTAGCAAAACTAACCAATTCTTGAGATTACAACTTAACACAATGAAATGGATACAGTTCCAAGACGTCTCAACTCCGCCGCGATCAGACATTGACTGTCGCCCTCGCCTCGACCTGGACATCAGGGCACTGTAGAAGCACGCTGTGTTGTGACTGGTAAGTAGGTCGCGTGATGTCACCACTGCACACTGGCGCGCTTTCCAATTCATTTTATGTTTGTACTAACGACCGGATCCGACATGTATATATTTTATGAGAAAGTTATTAAAGGCCAATTGATTAATCTTTGTTATCTTTTTCAATCAAAAACTAACCACCAAATTATCCCACACACCCTCAACACTATCCTCAAAACTACAACAGCGAAAATTTACACCAGTTTCGCACACCACATTTTCAGGCGACATGTAAAGCCTTTTATTCCGCCTGACATCACTTCGTATTGCTCGTTCTGCTGATAACTGAAGGATTATTTCGTTTTGGGCAAACGAAATATTCAGCAAAGTGACAATTAACAACGTAAGATAGCGAGCGTCGTAATTTTGTTGGGCTAGCAGAAATTTTGGGACAAAAGGGACACGATTTGAAGCGTCAATTTCATTTGTGAGATGATTGTGAGTAGGTTGTTTTGAATGATACATGGTTTGGTTTATAACGGATTGTGAAGATTTTAAAATTGGACGTAGTTAAGCGAAAAAGATACAATCCACAACATGGGCAAAAATTACTTTAATGCATCAAACTGATGCTTAAATATCGAAACTATTAGCCACTAAAAAGATCCAACCAAAATACAAAAGGTTATCATTTTTATCAACATTAAAACCAACCCACACGTACATGCGGCTTATAGTATCAACATTTAGCATCAGCTTGTGAAATAAACTCATTTTTGGCCATATTGTGGATTGGATCCTTTTCGCTTAACTACGTCCAATTGTAAACAGTTCATGTATTTTGTTTACTGTTTTTTTGCTCGGTTCGACCTACTGGTTAAGCTGCGCTTGCCTCTACAGCGCGATAAGCCGTTGGTCCCGGTTGTTATTTGTAGATCTTTGACAGTCGTTACAGGTAGTCAGCGACCCGAAAGTCTGACAACCAGTCTTACTAAGGGGCATCGTATTACCCAGTACTAACTGGGTTGTGGGGGTCAGATAGGCAGTCGCTCCATGTAAAATACTGGTATTCAGCAGCATCCGGCTAGTATGTGTGGGCGGGACATAGCTGACCACAATTTAATTATTTAAGACCTGTATTATGTACCTACCTATGATCCACAATAAAGATATTGATTGATTGCCAAAATCGAGGATCTATTTAAGTGCAAAAATAAAAATGACTTCCCTACGGGCCTTGCTGATTCGGAGAGTAGGATAAACCAAAAACAAAAAAATATTTCCGCCCTCAGTAAAACTTGGGGCTTCCATTTTTCCTAATTTATTTTCTTTTACATTTCATCATCATTTCAGCCAAAAGACGTCCACTGCTGGATATAGGCCTCCCCCAAGTGTCGCCACATTGACCGGTCCCGTGCGACTCGCAAAAGAAGGAAGGCCTTTACTATTTTCCCATAAATAATTGCCATGTTTTTTCCATCATAATTTAAAGTACTAGCATGAATTCAAGGTGGTATTTATTCTAACAGTGCCGTCTGTACACAAGTTCTGGGCAAGACCTACTTAGAGAAGAGATATACAACATTCGAACTTAAAATTTAATGAATTATGGTCGAATTTCAACCACTGGCCCAACACTAGTAATAATTTATAATGCGTGTCCTTCAAAGCCATCAATTTTCAAAGCCTAAACAAATTACGTCTTACTTGGCCGCTAATGTGTCCTTCCCTTAAGCTCCTGTTGACGTTGGGCTCCAAAGAAACTAGGTCGGCAGTTTAAAACTTCTTTAGCCCTGTCTTAACACTTTAAGGGCCTTAACAGACGTGGTACTTTTAGCATCGGTGCGTTTTTGGGTTCTTCGGAAGCTCGATACTACTGTAAAAGTACTATAGCGCCATCTATGTAACAAAGAAAGAGCAAATATCAAAATTCTGAATCGCGATATTGAAGTTATCCTCGATTTAAGACTGTATAGGAAAACTCGACAACAACTGACGAACAGTTGCTAACCAGATACAACACACGTCTGGTCGAAGAATCCTCCCTTTTCAGCGGGGAATGATGAAGTCTATTACAGCTTGTTCTTCATCGCCTGACGCCTGAGCTTCGTTTGCATGGCTCGTTTTACCTTCTCATCTGTCTGATCTGACCCATCATTGGCAGCCTTGTGTTACCCACTGCTGAGAATATTTCTCCTCCTTTTGGTGCCATTCTTTCTTGGTCTGCGCGAATCTCATTATCATTAACCCATCCTGCTGTTGGCCTGCCCACTTCTTCTATCCTCTCTCGGTAACCACTCAGTGAGGGTTCTATTCCATCTAACCTTATACCACCTCAAGAGCAATCACCAACGACAATCTACCGCTCCCTGAAGCGCAATGTCTAAAAACTGATGTGATCTTAGGTCCCACAATATTTTTGGGTTTTTAAAAAGGCTTTCAACATCGGTCATCAAGTTTGATGTCACCATTTCGGTAGTGTATAAAAATCCAATACATTTTTGACGTTATCACTAATTGAATGTCAGTTTGTCGAGGGCTTCTAGTGCAGGTTCGCCTATTCTATTCAGTTCTGTAACCAGTAGCTTTAAACCTCACATACTTTTAGCTGCAGCATTCAGCTATTTAGTCGATATGTGGAAACGCTACACACGGGTCTACTCCACACATTCGGATGCCAGTCGAAGCGATCGGCTTTTGTGGAGCATGCGGAGAACGCAAAACTTTGAAACCCGGATCAAACGCCGCGTACCGTTACCGCTTTTGGAACATAGGCCTACTCTCTGCTACGATGCATGCCTAATGCGGGTTGGTAGATGTCACAGTCATAGGTTTGATTTTTGTTTTCTCTCGATTTTTCCCTTTATTCACCAGTCCTAACAAAGGATATCATATTAAATAGTTAGTCAGATCGACAGTCGCAACTGCATCCAGTTATGCTGGCAGTCGACAAAAACATAGTTGGGAAAAGGCTACGCAGATGATAATGACGATGTTTTCCTTCATCTTTTCGTTCCATCGTCGACCTCATCTCTTCAGGTCAAAATTGAGGTCAAAAGAAGGCCCATTTAATATAAAAAAACCGTTAGCATAGTTGATCAAGTCACAAAGTCGCTGATGCACAAAGTAGTTGGTCTGTAAAGACTCTAAGGAAAGACAAATTCGTTTGATAATATTCCTGAATGGGAGTAATTAAGGTGTTTGAGAATTATTACGAGTTGAATTTTGAGTGGAAAGACTTATAGGTGCGAAGTTCAGGTGTTTTTGGCCGTTTGGTCGTTTTGCTGACTTATTTTCTTGAGGGTTAAAAATAGCTTGACTTCCATCCATTTTATTTCATCTAATTGTAGGTAAATGAAGGTAGGTTGTCTCCAAAGGTATTGTACTGAGTGATCTCTGGAAAAGCAGGACTTTTCTTGAGTTGTAACATATTCACGCCAGTAATACCCAAAGGGTTAGGCAGAGTAGTTGTGGGTGTACTTAAGTACACCCACATTTCGCTAGTTATGTTTTAAGTCCCATACGTAATAGAGGGCGAGCCTATTACCATCAACCTGGAGCAAATCCAGACTCCATCGCATTTTTTCTTTATCGTGTGGTTAGAGCCTATAACCTGGTGTAAGAATTTTTATGCCGCACATGGGCTTCTTCTTCTGGCTGCATCGCTGCTACAGGAACTAGAAAGATTCCTGATGGACAAACTAATAACACTGCGCGACTTAAGAATTTAACCCAGGACCTTGTGCGACCACTAGTAATGAGAAACTATTACATCTCCAAAATCTAGCTCGCATGTAGCTTGCTTGAAACTATCGTTCCTGTCAAAGCACATTACCTTGCCTTGCAAATCAGCATTACACTTAAGTCTAGCTTAAAACTTTAAAATTATGGCTGTGCAAGGAACTTGCATACTAATAGTCATAAATGCAGCTTGCCAAATTCTGGGTGGACTGCGGTAAGGCGGACTGTTGGTAGATTGCGATCGATACGCTATGAAGAAAAGTACCAGGTTACACTCAGGAGTGTAACCTGCAAAAGTTAAGCAAATTGTAAGTCACTGCACTAATCATCGTCATCGTTCTCATGCTCTTACCCAATTTCATGGTCAGCGCAGCATGTCTCCTTCTTCCATGCTTCTCTATTACTCGTCATCTCATCACACACCTCTTTTCTTGCCACATCATCCTTCACACAGTCCATCCATCGTTTCTTTGTGGAATGAATGTGGAGCAGAGGGTCTTCCTCTACTATTATACCCGCCCACATTCATACTCATCAGTTTCCTCTCGTCATTTTATTTATTTATTTATTTATGTACACACAAAATACTTAATAAGACATTACATTAAGATAGAAACCTTCCTTATTCCTCCGCATTTTTATACTCCTTGCAAGCAGTGATAGCCTAGTGGTGTGACCGTCAGACAGCCAAGTCATAGGTTTCAAGTTCGAACCCAAAACCTCTGATTTTACGGATTCATATGCGTATTGCATAATTATCAGTTGCTTGAAGGAAAACATCGTGAGGAAACCAGCATGTCTGAGAGATATTTCTCGACGGCATGTAAGGCCAAGTCAGAGGCCCATGGCGGCAAAAACTCTGATACCAGGTTAGGCACTAACCAGACGAAAAAGAAGAAAATAATCATTGCAAACGTTAGACTAAATACCAGTAGCCATAGCATAGCTATAATATTTAATTGGTACGGTAATCTAAAAACCTTTACGAGTCGTCGTTTGTTAGTATTACGACCGGTGAAATGGAAAACAAAACACGTAATGGACTATTATTTTGAGAGTATGGTGTCAATACTGAGCATTTTTTTAGTACCAACAAAAATTTATGGACTACACACTCTTTACTCTTTTTTTTTGTTTCCGTGTTTTTGGGAGGCATAAAGTCATTGATTTATTTTTAGAAGAATAGGTATCATCTGCCTAGCCTTTGGGTCGGCTTCCAGTCTAACCGGATGCAACCCAGGTAGTACTGGGTAATACAATACCCCTTGGTAAGTCTGGTTGTCAGACTTTCGGGCCACTGACTACCTGTAACGACTGACAAAGATCTTCAAATGACAGCTAGGACCAACGGCTCAGCGTGCTTTCTGAGGCACGGAGGAAATGTGGTATGTAATGGGCGATCACCAATCTACGGACCAACCTAGACAAGCGCGGCTTAACCTGAAGCTTGACCCGAGCAGCTGTTATTATTGTTGAAATTACGGCAAAAGATTAAAAGAAAAAAAAACGTGGAACATGGACTACGTGAAACAATGACGCAGACACACAATGACCAAATTATCATGAGCATCTTACGTTTCTAAAAGGATTAATTTTTATTTATTTGTTTAGGATCTCCAACAAAGGATGTACACAAACACACGAAATAAATAATCGACGACAAAAATATCACGTAGATGTACTCCTTAACTTACAGGAGACCACAGCATTTTTGCTCTATAGTGGCACAATAAATTACAGGCTAATGCTATGACAGAAAGCTGAAATATTAAGGTTCGCATCGGTAAAATAAAAAAAAAATCTGCTGTACCATACAATTTTTTTTTTTTTAATTCCATGTATGTATTTGCACTTTTGTAGGAAGCAGCAGTTTTTTTGACGTGACGTCTTATAATTCGATGGAGCCGGCTGCACGCACGAAAAAACATGACGTATGAGGCGTTACCTCGCTCTGAGGCGTTCCATAAAACAAATGCTCAACGCACATTCATTTTTTGAAAAATGCAACCATTCCATCAGTATTTTCTTATGACGTTGTCACGTTCAACTATCATCAGTAAACCGACTTTACAGACAACCGATTTTTTATTACTGATGAAAAATTGCTATGTACAGAATGATGTTAAATGGTTACCATGTATTCAGTATACATGGTAACCATTAGTACGTCGGTGACCCTTCCATTCTGTATAGCCAAGAAATTATATTTGCAGCAATTTTGTGACCTTTATTTAATTTTTTATTGACATGACAAAGACGAATTTGTAATAACAAAGCTCAGATATATCCACTTCTTTACTAGAAATTTTAACTAAAAAACAAAAACTAAACTAACTAACTATTAACTAACTAACTAATTAATTAACTAACTAACTATTTAAACTTTTGTTTAGTTCCAAAACCCAGATTATTACACAAAAAAAAACCTTTTTACGCACATAACCGCCCACCTAGTAACAATGAAAATGAAATATTCATAACAGCGCGAAGATTAACGGCTCCCAATTTGAACCTAAATTCGGTTACCTAAATTCAAGGCATTCAAAAGAATAGTGACCTAGCCTAATGTCTGTATTGAAGCAAAATTGCTGTTTTCACGTTTTTGGAGCCATAATGATAATTTCTTTGGTGCCTGGCGCCGTGCCTATAAAATACCTTTTGTGAATGTAACGTGATGTTAGTTTTGTACTGGAAGTGTTGTAGACTAAAAATTGTTTTATAATATTTTGTTATTTTTATTTTGACTGAAGAGAAGATGGCGGGACTTCTTGGATGGCTTCCTCGCGAATTGGCAAGAAGAAGCACATCATGGTGAAAAGCGGAAGGAATGGGGGGTGGCTTTTGCTCAGGAGTGGGAAAATACGGGCTAAATAAAAAATACATGTGGGACCCGGTCATAAGTATGGACATAAAATTAATCACCAATGCGCTGGTGGTGACGTCAGACGACTTACAAGTCTACCCACACCACAGCGTGCTTCTACAGAGCCCTGATGTTTACAGCTCGAGGCGAGGACGGCAGTCAATGTCTGATCGCAGAGGAGTTGAGAAGTCTTGGAACTGTACCAAGGACATATTTATATTTTGATAAGGTAGCGAGACACTGGAAAGTCTGACAGCCAGTCTTACCAAGGCGTATCGTGTCACCCAGTACTGAGTTGTGGAGTGACGGTCCGATGAAACAGTCCCAAATGAGGCAGTTTACGGTTAGACTGGAACCTGAGCTTAAAATAGTTGTGAAAAAGTAGTACAGATGAATCATTATTTTGTTTAGGTTTCATATAATATAATAATTGTAGATTCAAATATTTTCTGGAGAACTCAAAATAACTTAGACTTGGCCAGACCTACAGTTCTAGTAAAGAATAAGGAGAGATTTATTGGATAAAGAATAATACTGCAATATGTAGTGTGGATTAACGACAGTAAGTAATGAGACCCACTGGTGTCAATGCAGGCATCCGTCTTATGACTTCTTTTATACTTCAATTGGTTAATAGATCACCTGGGATCTGTGGAAGTAAGATTAGTTTTATCTAAACAAATAAATTGAAGTGTCTGTTTGTGATATCAAAATAACAGCTTTTTACTGAATGCATATTATGAAAAAATTAACGGCACTTATAACAAAAACACTTTTTTTTTTATCTGTCTGTGTGTTTGTTCCGGCTAATCTACGAAACGGCTGGACCGATGTTGACGGGACTTTACTGGCTGATAGCTGATGTTATACACATTCAATTAGGCTACCTAATAACTTTTATTTTAGAAAAAAGATTAGGGTTCCCTGCAAAAAAAATTGAAACTCTTGAAATTGTTAACAAAATCCGATTCAATTAAGAAAGTAATATTTTTATAATAATTGCTCGCCGACGAAGGACGCGGGCAACAGATAGTTAATAATAAATGAACTGCTCTTATCTGTGCCTTTTATACACACACTAGACAGGCACAGACACACACACACGCACACCGCAAATGGCGGTCGCACATCAAGCTACGCGAAACTGTCAAATTATCCCACCCAACCTTGAATCAAATGCTTTAGCGATAAAGTTGAGAATCTATTAAAGAAATTTGACAGATTGTAGTGTACTGTATGGTGTCGGACGTAAAGAATAGCACCATCCCATATCTTACCGTGGGTGTCGTAAGAGGCGACTAAGGGACTTACTGAGAATGGGCAGCAGCGTTCTCTGTGCTTTTTAACAACCGTACTGCGATCGCCAATCCGCCTGCCAAGCGTGGCGATTATGGCAAAACCCTAACTTTGGGGGCGGCCTATGTCCAGCAGTGGACGTCTTTCGGCTGAAATGATGATGATGATTTGCGCCGCGGCGTCTGTAAATTTGACTACACATCTTTAATACTACACAGAACTAAAATAATATTTTATTGAGCGCACTCCTCCTATCCATAGTACCTAAATCAATCTTGTTGACACATCCAGCTACCAGTTTACACCTGGACTTTCTCGGGCAGTGTTCCATGAAAAATATATTAACAATAGGCGCTGCCCCGTTCTGTCTGCTGATTTATTGCTATAATACAAAATGCTATTTATTATAAGTTTCCTATAAAATTGAACGGGATATTTTTCTACAATTTTTGTTTGGCATTAATGTGATATATTCACAGAAAGGCACGAAATAAAAGGCATTGTCGTTAGCGTTTTAAAAGCGAGCTTTGTATTGATATTAAATTGTGCCGAATTCTTTGATGAATGACGCTAAAATGGGACATGGTAATGGTTTTATGATGGAGTTATTTACATAATTTCAGGCATGAAAACTTGCTTTGTAAAAAAATTGGGTAGGTAATGGTCAAAATATCAGGATCCAGGAAACAAAGAAAACCTCAATCAAAAAAAATAAATCATAAATCAAAGAATCAAGAAAAAAAAACCAAAAAAGAGAAAAACAAGAATCAAGAAAAAAAAGGAATCAAGAATCTCGGGGGGATCTCTGGTCTCTCTGGTCAGTATCTTTTACCATTCATTAAAACGAAAACACTGCTAAGATGGTGATAATCCTAACTTCCTAACTATTATAATAAATGCGAAAGTAAGTTTGTTTGTTTGTTACCTTTTCACGCCTAAACCACGGAACCGATCATCCGGAAATTTCGCATATACGTTGTCAGGTGTGCAGAAACGGACATAAGGTACATTTCATCCCGAAAAAAAGGATTGTTCCCGAGGAAAACAATAATAACGTTCTTATGATAATATGTAGATGGAGCCACGTGTCTGTTGTGAATTAATTGTGTGAAGTTGAAGTGTGTAATTGAGTGAAGCCGCGGGTAAAAGCTAGTTCACTGTAATCTTAATGTATATTCTTTCTGTAGGATTCAGTATTCCGTGCTCTATACAACATTAGTTTTAGTATGCGAAACCTGAAACACGTGTCTAGTATTTTTATGTAATTTTAATTGTAAAGAATCTATATACACAATTTCAAAATTGTATCATGAAAAATCACAAAGTTATAAGCTTGTTCTGTTACCTGGTTGTCCGCACGAAAACGTGGTCACCACGAAGCGCGCCTCCAACGTCGTCTTGAGCTCATTGATAATAATAATTTGGCAGTAGGTACCTAAATGATTTCGATAGGTACTTAGTGTCGCCCGGTGTCCAATTTGTAACTTTTGTTAAATATTTTTGGGACAAAATATAACATGGTGTAAAAATTATTGGAATCGATTCAGTTACTTATTCTGAACAAACTATATTCAGGTTTTGCATATACTAAAAATAATGTAGTATAACACTAAGCTCGTGTGGGGTAACCCTGACAGAATGGTAGTAGGGTAGTTGAATAGTTGTGTCACAAACTGTTTTCACGTCTTATCCTGCCTTCTATGCTCCAAAGAAGTATAAGATTTGAAAGACTGTAAACATAGCGCGTCTCAGAGGTACCTAACTAAAAGTCGGTAACATAACATCACGCCTGTAATCCCCGAAGGGTTAGGTCAGAGGTGTAATTAATAGTACACCCACATTTCGGTAGTTATGTTTTAAGTCCCATGCAATAGGGGGCGAGCCTATTGCCATCAACCAGGCACAAATTCAGGCTCTGTGGCTGCTACATACAATTCCTGATGGAAAAACTCAGTAACACTTTGCCCGACCCGGGAATCGAACCCAGGACCTCATGCTCAGCAGTCGTGTTGGCAACTACTCGGCCAACGAGGCAGTCTAAAAGCCGGTTATTATTTAATTGAGGACCAAATAAAATTATACACTCCTATAATTTTCGGTAACACAAAGAACATAACCACCCGCCCATAAAATAAATAGACCACTCAAAAACTTCATACAAAAACTACGTCCCTTTCAAAACCAAGAACTAAGTTTCTTATCGAAACCTTTTTCGCGATGGAAACACGCGACGATGACGTCATACCTTCTAGTAGTTCTGAAAGTTATAAATTATAAGCACGTAGTATGTTGCGAAGTTTTTCATAGAAGATTTTGCCGAAGTTTGGATTGAGAGGAATCCCCAAGGTCATTAGTAAGTTTGTGAGATTTGATTATCAGTTTATCTTGGTTGTCATTTGTTTTGTTTGTAATCTTGTTTCGGTTCTTGGAATTGGAGACTTATCACTACATAGTATAAAACAAAGTCGCTTCCCGCTGTCCGTCTGTCCCTATGTATGCTTAGATCTTTAAAACTACGGAACGAATTTTGATGCGGTTTTTTTAATATAATATAGTGATTCAAGAGGAAGGTTTATATATATATATTGCACCCGAAGCCGGGGCGGGTCGCTAGAAAAGCAAAAAAAGCAAAATTGTATCATGAAAAATCACAAAGTTATAAGCTTGTTCTGTTACCTGGTTGTCCGCACAAAAACGTGGTCACCACGAAGCTCGCCTCCAGCGTCGTCTTGAGCTCATTGAAAATAATAATTTGGCAGTAGGTACCTAAATGATTGCGATAGGTACTTAGTGTCGCCCGGTGTCCAACTTGTAACTTTTTTGATCCTATATAGCCAGCGGTTTGGGCTTTGTCTTGATATATCACCCAGTCAGTCAGTCAGTCATTCAGTTTACTATTTTATATATAGATATTGCACCCGAAGCCGGGGCGGGTCGCTAGTTTATCATAAGATTTGGTTGTTTTTTGGATATGCTACTAGTGAGACATCCTAGCTTTGAACAGTTTTGACGACATTTTGTATGGACAAGTTTAATTTGAATGTTTCTACCGAAAAAACTCTATATTATGGTGAACTACGCAGGCGCTGTCGCAGATACAAAAAGAGACTCTAATTTATAATACTAGCTGCCACCCGCGACTTCGTCCACATAGTTTATTCTTTTAACATAAAACGTATGTTTTATATTATATTTTCTATGACACTCACACTTTTAAAATCGGATGAGTAGTTTCGGAGATTATTTCTTACATTCTAAGTTAGTAGGTGGTAGGTGTACTAGAAGATATAAATCAAGTTCTTAGCACTTTTATAGATTCAACTGCGGAAATATTGTCAATTCTTCAAGAGAGACAATTTGGATTATCTATTGCGAGAGCTCAGACTGGGGTTTTGATTTTTTGAATTCTTATTCCTAAATCCTAAATAACTCTCAACTAAAGTGATGGTTGGAATTAGGAAAATGATGAGTCACAAACCATCACTGTTGAAAAGCAGGGAGCCTAGTGGTCTGACCGTCGGACTGCCAAGTCATAGATCTCGAGTTCGATTCCAAGACACGACACCTCTGATTTTTCGGATTCATTTTCTTATTGTATAAATATCACTTTCTTCGGTGAAATAAAACATCGAAAGGAAACCAAACCAGCATGCCTGAGAGATATTTCTCGCCGGCATGTAAAGCTAAGTCAGAGGCCTATGGACGGCATTAAAAATCTAACACAAGAATAAACTCAAAACAAGCAAAGCAAAAACCAAAAAAAAAAAAAAAAAAGCATCAAGCAAGCAGCAAGCTCAAAGCATTTATTTCAATTAGACTATTACAGGCACTTTTTAATGTCAGAAAAACAAAGAAAGCGAAGCTACAGTCACAGCCACAAGGCATAATACCTGTGAAAGTACTGTAGCTAGGCACTAATCCACAAGAAAAAATCACTATACAGGGTGTAAACTGACCCAAACTTGCGCAAAGTAGTAACTTTTTTTTTTTTTTTTTTTTATCGTGGTAAAATCATCAAATGAGTCCTCCCACCCAGGGCAGAGTGGGAGGAACTGCCAGACTTGTACTGACTAAAATCCACGGTGTCCTTCAATAGCCCTTTATGATCCAGGGTCACGGTAATTCTATAAGTCCCGCGACCCTGGCAGGCTTTCGCCCTCTAGAGGGGGGCCCCGTCATAATGCTGACACTCTTTGAGGCGCGCGTGGAACACAACGCGCCGTCGACCCGGGCATGGTCCATGGTCGGACAGCGAGTCGCCCATTACTCGCCGCCCGCAAGCCCGCGCCTACGGTGGCCGGAGATCGTCTGCCGACGTCCGGCGCCGTGGGCGTCTACCACTGCGGCTGGGGTGGAGGGAGGACGCTGTCCTCTCCCTCACGCGGCCCGCCTCCTCCTTCGCGAGCATGACTGCTTCGCAGAAGGAGGCGACCGCTTCCCACTCCGTCTCGCCCCGCAGCATGGCCTCGACCAATGCCGGGCGCGAGAGGTCTCCGCCTATCGCCGCCGTGAGGACACGGCGGTGCCCTGCCCAAGCGGGGCAGTCCTGCACCGTATGCTCCACCGTGTCCTCCGGGCGGTCCTCGCAGTGGTGACACCCAGGCGTTTCCTCCTTCCCCATCAGACACAGGTACCTCCCGAAGCTTCTGTGTCCGGTGAGGACCTGCGTCATGCGGTAGGTCAGGACGCCGTGACGCCTATCCAGCCACTCCTCAAAGAGGGGTCTTACCGCCGCGATTGCGGCGTGCCCGGCCCTCGGTTGCGACAGTCGTTCCCTCCATACTGCCCTGAGATCGCGCCGGAGCTCTTCCCGCTGCGCCTCGACTTGTCGAGGCAGCAGCGATTCGCCCCGGCGCTGCGCCTCCACGCGCCACTCATAGACGCGCTGGAGGGCAGTTGCCTCCAGATCCCAGGGCAGCAAAGTAGTAACTTTACGCAAGTTTGAATTATTGCTGGGAAACGACTTTTTTATTTGGGGTCAAAAATCACGTTTTACGGTAGAACTCAATGTACCGCACTCAAAACATTGTGCTGATGGATGAATTGAATAGAACAGGGGTCGTGAAAGTGTTTAAAATAAAAATCGTACATCAAAAACATGAATTTAAAAAATAAAAAAAATGTGAAAAAGTTGTAACTTTGACCCGCAATATCACCGTAACTAGAAGGTTCCCAGGTATGGTCTAGAACAAAAAAATTATCGGAATGACAGGGAGAACAAGTGCCTTTTGGCTTCGTTAAGGGTCTTTTTACACCCGTTATATTCAAATTCCTCTTCATCCCAACGAGGGCCATTCCGGTACGTACCACATACTCATAAAAAGGTTCCCAAAAATCTTTATTCTTAACATACGACATAGGATATCCTAAAATGCCATCCGACTACTAAATCCCAGTACCATTTGACCTAGAGATCCGAACTCGACCTTTGGCACGAGTATTCTCTCTTGTGCCAAATCATAGCCTGGTAACACGGCCATAAATTAAGACTGTACACATGAGTACATGCACAATTTAGTGCTGGTCTGTTAACAAATATGTTTGGTTCAGTGATTCCGGGAGTTCAAGTAAACGGAGCGGGGATATGGGACCGTTTTGAAGTTTGTAGTTTCTGGGACTTGCTTTTGGCAATTGGATCTTAATGTAGTAGAAGTAGAGTTCTTTTTGAAGTAATTTTTTAATTATTATTTGTATCTTCTTCATTATTTGCACCCTAATTGTGTAACACTTTCAATAACGATTTAAACATTTTTCAAAGAAATTCATTATACATTGCTTGATTTGATTGAAAAATTGTCTGCTTAATCATATAATTAAAGCATAGGAACGTTGCTGAACCGACAAAATGTACTTACAGGAACATGAGGAAAACCAGAAGTTATTTTTTGGATAATATTTTGTACCCTATCACAATTTGGTCCTATTTAACGCAAAGGTTGACTGGTAGAGAATGATTTGTGGCATTAAGCCTATGTACTACTATTGTAAAAGAAGTTTAAATAAATAAATGAGGCAGTTCAGCTAGGTCTGTGAGATGTCAATGCACCTGCGAAGCTTCTGGAATTGCAGAAATCCATACTTAACTGTTATCCCATAACATTAAAATATGTATACACGTCACGTTCATACACGCACGCCGTTTGCGAGTACTATTCACCGGCTCCTGTCAATAAGGTTTGAATTCTTTTGCAATTAAAAAAGTTCCTATAGTTTGTTCTATTGTTTTTCATTTGGTTATGAAATATCATTAATTAAAATGTCAGTAATTAGTTCGTCCGTGTGGATCAGTTTACAACGTTTTATGGAAAATGCCTGTAGCCGTATTGGGTTACGTTGAAATTTGAATTCATTTTCATTTTGTGCTTTGACAAAAGGCTTAATTAATAATGAAATTGTAACTTCGTTCAAGGCATTCTAGAACTTGATAGAAAATTAAAGTAAATAAATTAGAAAGCATTTATAAAAAAATAGTATCAAAATAAACATATTGCGTCACATATTTCAGATTTTTCATTATGTAGGTAAAATCTTCCCTCACGTCTCTTTTAATTCATTTGTGGCTCTGAAATGGAGGTGGGTAGGACACCACTGGCTTGACGTAGTCATGGCAGATGGAGCAGAGCCTTTTCATTTTTTTCGGATGGGAAATCATCAAATGACCGAGATGTTTACTTTAAACACTACTATTCAATCCATCGATCAGCACAATGCTTTGAGTGCGTTCCATCGAGTTCTTCCGTAAAACGTGATTTTTCACCCCAAAAAAAAAAACTCGTTTCCCAGCAAAAATTTTTGCGTAAAGTTACTTAGTTTGATGTTCAGAATGCTTGGTTGACGGCTTCGTGAAGGGTCTGTTTACACCCTGTATTTTTAACCACCTTGTATATTTTTGACTTTTCTAACGCCGCTATCACTACTAGAATAAGTGCTGTGTTAGCCGGCCAATTAGGCTGAATTTGTTTTACAGAGCTTATTTAAGAAGACCTTGCGAGCGAAGCAGCTATCATTAATTCGAATCTATCCTCACAAATTAGCACCGAATTACAACACCCAAATTCATAACAAGACTTAACATTTATCACTTCTAAATCTAGTCCTACATCAGCAAATTTTCGTTCCATAAATTAAATCCCACATTTGACTCGAAGCTATCAGATAGCGGCAAATCGAATTTTGCTCTCACACCGAGTCCAACATAGCTCTTCCACTTACTGAACCAATTAATAAACGGGCCAAATGCAAATTCAATATATCTCTTGGTACGAGCCAATTCTAGCTTTCATGAATGATATTAGCCATTAATAGTGGTTTATTAGTGTCTGGATGATTGATTTTGGTTAAGAATTTTGAATTTTACGCTGTAAATGTGTGCTTTCGGGTACAATGGTGTTTTATGGCTTATTAATGGGGTACTGTGAGCACTCCGTGCCTCTGAAACCACTAATTTTTTCACTTTAACATCCTCGACAGTCGTTGACATTTATGAGACTGGAAATCTGACAAAGAGTCTTACCAATCGTCACACCTAGTAACTAGATTTTGGAAGATCTGACTTTCAGGCAGACAGTCCATGTTAAATACTGGAATGTAAGGTATAGGTACTGTAAGGCATACATCTATGGGCCAAAGTTGCCTGGAAATAAATGAGTGTTGTTGTTAGCTGCATCCTGTTAGCCTGGAAGCCGAACCCAATATTCTCAAGAGAAGAACTAGTAAAAAAAAAAAATAAGAAAAAAAAAAAAACAAAAGGAACGAAAAGAAAAAGATCGTCATCTGTTTACAGATCTACTGTCTTATTTGTGAACGAGAAGACAAGTGCACTCCTTGCTTGCTTAACACGTGCATAACCTGTGTAAAGTGTGTTTCCCAAGTATGCTCAGGTATTTTATTTTAGGTAGTCAAGGTTCTTTGAGATTATTTTCCTACTATTATAATCTATATATATAAAATAGTAAACTGACTGACTGACTGGGTGATATATCAACACACAGCCCAAACCACTGGCCCTAGAGACATGAAACTTGGAGGGTGTGTTCTTTGTGAAGAGAAAATCTCCACTAAGAAAGGATTTTTTAGAATTCCACCCCTAAAGGGTAAAATAGGGGATGGAAGTTTGTATGAAAGTCTGTCAGTTTTGAAGTTAGGATCTTCAAATTTTGTGTTTAGGCTAACGATTGAAAATTAGTTTATACGTGTCTCGGCATTTTTGATAATTCTATCCCCGAGGGGTTAAAAAGGGGGGTGAAGGTAAGTAATCGGATATTTACGACATCCACGCGGGCGAAGTTGCGGGCAAAAGCTAGTAGATAATAAAAACTTTATACGAACTGTGCAAAGCCTTACTAGGTAAGTTTCAGTAAAACTCTTTGTAAACGGCTTTGTTCGCGTAAGTAAGTACTAAGCACCTGGCCTATTTGTACAATGCAGCGTTCTTAAGTCCCAGAGACATTGGTACAGATACAGGGTGTAAACAGACCCTTCACGAGCCGTCAACCAAGCATTCTGTACATCAAACTAAGTAACTTTACGCAAAAATTATTGCTTGGAAATGACTTTTTATTTTGGGGTGAAAAATCACGTTTTACTGTAGGATTCGACGGAACACACTCAAAGCATTGTGCTGACGGATAGATTGAATGGAGGTGTTAAAAGTAAAAATCTTACATTAAAAGCATTTATTATAAAAAAAATGTGAAAAAGTTTTAACTTTGACCCCCAATATCTCCGTAACTAGAAGGTTCCCAGGTATGGTCTAGAATCTAGACCATACCTGGGAACATAAAATAAATTTTTCACATTTTTTCTAGACTCTAGAACAAATGATCGCAAAGACGGGGAGAACGAAAAAATGTGAAAAAGTTTTAACTTTGACCCCCAATATCTCCGTAACTAGAAGGTTCCCAGGTATGGTCTAGAATCTAGAATCTAGACCATACCTGGGAACATAAAATAAATTTTTCACATTTTTTCTAGACTCTAGAACAAATGATCGCAAAGACGGGGAGAACAAGTGGCTTTCGGCTTCGTTAAGGGTCTATTTACGCCCTATAAAAGAGAGGTTAACTGTATTTTTAAACTTAGATTCAAAAGTTTAACTACAATACTAACACTACCCTCACCTGTAAATTTTTCAATGGAAACACCTCATCAAATGAACTTATCAAAAATAACAACAAAGAACAAATAACCAATCACAACGGTGATAGCTCTTTTAATGCGGTATCTTAGCCCTTCACCCTAGCTACCACATATATACCGGTACAGAAGTTTTAAGAAGTCACATTCATAGACAGGGCTCACGTTAACCTAGAGCAAGTGAATTTGCAACTGGTATTCGTCGTTTGTTATAGCTGTTTACGCATCTACGTCATCATCATCAATCAACTCGGCCTGTTGCAGTCTACTGCTAGACATAGGCTTCTCTCAAGTGGCGCCACAACACTATATCTTCCTCTTTCTTCATTCAGTGTGACCCAGCTGCCTTCTTCAGACCAGTCCGTCTAGCTGAGGGGCGTCCCACACTACCCTTACCGACACACAGTATTCATTTCATTACTCGTTCGGAATCGGCCGTCAAGTCTTTCAACAAACGTGGCTCTCTTATTTAGAAAACTATATCGGTAGCTTTAGTTATTTTCCATATAATTTCTTTTCGAATCTTATCCAGCCAGCCAGATATCATAGCACCGCTCGGGTCGACCATTAGGTTAAGTCGTGCTTGCGTAGGTTGTTCCGTATATGAGTGACCACCCAATGCATACCGAGTTTCCTTCTTGCCTCGGAAAGCACGATAAGCCGTTGGTCCCGGCTATCATTTGTAGATCTTTGACAGTCGTTACAAGTAGACAGTGGCCTGAAAATCTGACAACCTGCCTTACCAAAGGGTATCGTATTACCCGGTACTGAGTTGTGGAGGTCAGATAGGCAGTCGTTCCATGTAAAATACTGGTATTCAGCTGAATTCGATAAGACTTGAAGCTGACACCAATATATGTAGTTGGGAAAAGGTTAGGCAGATGATGTGTGAGTTTTCACCTTGTTGTTTGGAGCTGGGCTTCTGCCCTTATTTTGCACTCTGGAGTCAATGCCGCATAGAATTGAATTGCGTTCAACGCTCAGTAATAGTGGTGCGGTTTGCGGCATCCTGGCAGTTCAGGGTTAGATGATGGATAACTGGTGCAATCACGTAAGGTTGTTATAATTTTGAGAATAGGTTATTAGATATAGAACATAACATAACATGACGTGTACCTAATAGTACGCCCACATTTCGTCAGTTATGTTAAATTCCAATGTGATAGGGGCGAGCCTATTACCATCAGCCGGGCTTATTGAGAAATTCCTGATGGAAAAAAAAACTTTTTTCCCGACCTGGGAGTCGAACCCAGGACCTCATCCTCAGCAGTGGCACCTTCGACCACTAGACCAACGTGGCAGTCAGTTTAGAGTCTTCAGTTCACGATATGGGTTTTTTTGACGGGCCTTCAGGGTTTACAGGCGTGATGTTATGATGAAGACTCTAGAATACTTTTTTTAGTTAGAATTTCGAAAGTCGGATAACCAGAGATCACCATACATAATACAGGGTGTAAGGGACAGCCCTCCACAAACTGACAGGGTGCATTCAGCTCCTATTTTAAATCAAATTCCACCGGAATTTTTCTCCGGTTTTTTTTTGTTTTTCTGTTTCTATTCCTTTATTTCAATGTAAAATTACATTCCCTGTACGCAGTACTCCATTTATGTAAATAATACGGCTAAAATAAAAAATCCGCCAATGGATGTTGATATACTCTAACTATATATACGACGCGTGAAATCAGCAGTTCACTGATTCATTTATTTATTTATGCCTAGCTACAGAATTCATCGAACTCGTCGCGCTTGCCGTTTGTTACGTGTGTTTTGCCACGGTAACAATACATTGCATATGAGGAAATAAAACAAATCAAATTTATTGGATTCCCAAAACATTCCTGAAATAATTTCTTGTACCGGTCGTCTTAGTATGATATACTGAACTCACCCCATCAGTTTGTGGATGGCTGTCGGGATTACATCCTGTAAAATATCATTAACATAATCCACTCTCCTCATCCCACTTCTATAATACTACATTTCTGTCCTAGATTTAGTCGCCGAATACCCTGAAAACGGCAGCTCTGGAATGTAGCTCGACATTTAAGTTCATAATTACTATGTCACTGAATCCAAAAATTAATAAGCTAGTTCTCGACAGGAGTGCGATGCTGGGGCTTTAAAATTAATGTTATGCGGCTCGGCTTGTCCACATTCATAATATAGATACTTTAATCCTACTAATTTAGAGTATCTACTTAGTGCGTATCTAATATAGAGAATCCTACTAATATATCAGTAAGATTGTCATCATCTGCATAGCCTTTTCTCAACTATGTTAGGGTCGGCTTCCAGTCTAACCGGATGCAGCTGAATACCAGTATTTTACATGGAGCGACTGCCTATCTGACCTCCACAACCCAGTTAGTACTAGGTAATACGACGCCCCTTGGTAACACTGGTTGTCAGAGTTTTTGGGCCACTGACTACCTGTAAAGACTGTCGAAGATCTACAAATGACAGCCGGTACCAACGGCTTAACGTGCTTTCCCAGGCACGTAGGAAACTCGATATGTGATGGGTGGTCATCCATCCACAGACCAACCTAGGTAAGCACGGCTTAACCTAAAGATCGAGCTGAGCGGCGTTTATTATTTAGCCACGAGCTCCTCTACAGAAGAACAAACTAAAATAATGTGTCATTGAAAAATACAACAAAAGCCTGTAAACCACTAATGATACCACACACAGAGTTGCAAAATAACCTGAACACTACCTTTGTTCTATTGTTTTTCTTTACATAACTACGTTGGGGTTTTGAAACGATTTCCTAGAACCCGTTTGTTAGTGACCCATTTCGAGTGTCCGGTCACAGGAGAAATTATAATGACAGAGAAAATCTTAATTATCAGCTATACAACATTATTTTTAGTATATGCGAAACCTGAATATAGTTTGTTCAGAGTAAGTAACTGAATCGATTCCAATAATATTTACCACCTATGTACCACTCTTGTACATGAAGTTTAAACAAATAAATAATATTTATACCATGTTATATTTTGTCCCAAAAATTATTAAAAAAAGTTACAAGTTGGACACCGAGCGATATTAAGTATCTTTCGCAATCATTTAGGTACCTAAGTCCAAATAATTATTATCAATGAGTTCAAGACCGACGCTGTGGACGCGCGCGCGGGCCCTCTGCGTGGTGACCACGTTTTTGTGCGGATAACCAGGTAACAGAACAAGCTTATAACTTTGTGAAATTCATGATACAGTTTTGAAATTTTGTACATAGATTCTATAACTATATTCAGGTTTCGCATATAGGTACTAAAAATAATGTTGTATATTGAACTACCTTTACAGACTCAATTTAATTTTGTTCTGAAAAACTACCTTATTTGCAAAATCTTTTTAATACTTACACAAAGTCTCTTTCAAGTTTTTATCTTCCTACAAAATATAGGCCGACAACTTGTTCCAACTTGTCTAATATCCGGGAAATTAAAACACAACACGTTGCTGCAACATGTCGCTACGAACGTCGCGTCGTCGCTACGTTGACACCGAGGTTCAATGCTTTAAAACGTGAGCCAAATACATACTTTTTGAACAGAACTTTTTGTCGAGAAATATAAAAAGTACTGGTTATAACTGAAAATGAAGGATTTTTTGATGCTTGAACGAGATTGACAGGGGCACGCTTTTGGTAGACACTTGTGAAATGGGTACCTAAGTGCATTTTGTTATTGTTTTTTTATGGTAAATAAAGATATTTGAAAATGAAAATGAATGTATTAACAGAACAAGGCGGCAAAAAAATAAAATTAAAGTGTAAGTTCGTAATTTAAAAAAATAAACTTAATGGTAGGTACTTATAACACGTGTCTGTCTCTCTGTTGGTCTGTCAGTTTGTTCCGGCTAATCTCCGAAACGGCTGGACTGATTTTGCCGGCAGATAGCTGATGTTATAAGGTCTAACTAAGGCTACTTTTATTTTAGAACATAATAATAAGAGTTCCTTGCAAAATAATTAAAACACATGAAAACGGTAACAAAAAACCGATAAAAAAGGGAAGTAATATTTTTTATAATAATTACACGCGAACGGAGGTCGTGGACAATAGCCAGTTAAATATAAATCACGAAAATCTCAGCATCTGCAAAAAGCCGTTTTTTGATTAAAAAACGGCTCTTTTTGCAGACCCTATTCTCATTCTTTCAGTTTTCCTTAACAGATTGACAAGTCAAACAATCCGCCACCTGTGAGCTCCAAGACTATTTGTATGGCCTTTGACGCCAGAGTACACAGTCTGAATATTTGTTCCAGACGGCTGGCTGTAGGCGCCTCGGATGAAGTAAACTTTGGTTTAGCTACTGTTTAATGTTCCTTCTCTATACTGTGTGTTATTGGCTTCGATATTAATAGATTTGTGGATATTAATGTCAAATTTCTCTCGTGTGTGAATAACGTGGAGTTTTGGGTTAGACCCCAGCCAGGCTCGTTGCTTGTTGTTATTTATTTCATTACCACTGCTCTTGAAACGGTGACAGTAAACATCGTAAGGAACCCGTGAGTCCTAGAGGCAAAAAATCAAAATCAAAATCAAAGCATTTATTTCAAATAGGCCAGTTACAGGCACTTTTGAATTGTCGAAACAAAGACAACAATAGCTACAGTCCCAGCCACAAGGCATAAAAACTATGAAAGTACTGTAGTTGCCCATTCCCTAACGTAGATCTCTATGGAGAAGAACAGGCAAGAAACTCCATAAAAAAGGCGCTCTAGGTCCGCACAGAGGATTATCGCCCACTTCCCCTCTTAGAGAGGTGGGCCCGTGGGATCTTAGAGAGGTGAGTAGTGGGAACATTTTAGGCCGCTATTGTTTTTTTTGTTTTTAATAAAAACTTTGACCTACTCTAGGAATTTCTCCCTGTATCGTGGGTTACTTATGTTTGGATATCATTTCCCGAAATCCCGATTACAAGCCTACCACTTAACGGCCCGTTCACACATGGGAGTCCGTTTTACTGGTACGTTTTTAACGGATACGTCATAAATTTATGCTCTGTTAACACATAGGCACCGTATAACGTTCAACGGATCCGTCATTACTGGATGCGATGTGTGAACAGAAAACTCGCAGTATACCCCGCACGCACCGCCCGCCACGCACACAGTATCTATCCGTTAAAATTCTGCGTGTCCGTATATTTTTACTGTTCCGTCGTCCAGTATTCGATGACAAAACGGAATGTCTTTTTTTTACGGAACGATATTTATTACTGTATACAGAATACTGTGCCATGTGTGAAGTCGCTCATACAACTACATACGCCATCGACGAAAAAAAAAACGTACACGATAAAACGGAACAGTAAAACGGAGACATGTGTGAACCGGCCGTAACTAAGATGGTGCCTGAGGCCGTGACGAGTCGTGGGAGCTAGTCCTTCGCCCACAGACGGCTGTCAAATAGACCCAGTACGGTATTCGGTATTCGTTTCCTTTATAATGAACTCCTTTAACTCAATGTCACTCAAAGAAAAGCTGTCAGAATGGTTAGTACACTTTAACCAACTTATCTGTGCAGGCCAGAAAACAGGGAACTAAAAAAATATAATATTATTATTTCCTTTATTTTTTTTTCTTTTTTTTTCCTTTTTTTTTTTGTTACACAAATTAAATACATTTTTTAAATATTCTAATATAAAACCATATAAGCATACATTTAAAAATATAAAATAGTAGCCCACCAGCATCGGGAACAGGGTCCGAGCTACCGGTGATCAGGCTTGAGAGAGGAACCTACTAACGATGCGCGCCGTGTCCAGAAGCACTGCTTTCTGAATCAAGCCCTGATTATATTATATTATAGCCTTATTATATATATTTTTTGTTTTTTTTTTTTAAATTTTTAATTTTTATTCTTGACAAGTACGCCGCCTTGAACTGCACACATAAAGTGGTCATACTGTACAGCTTTCACCTCATGCTTTGAGAAATCGCTTACAAAACGTAACAAAGATTTGTGTGCGTGTGAACACATAAGCACATGACACAAGCATAATGTGTTGTGTGCCTTATGAAACATTGATCATCATTTATGCATGAAACTCAAACAAAATGTAATAATAATGTTCATAAATATAACACAGTGTTGATTTATATTTTATAGTATTTTTTACGATGAGAATTTCGGCGAAAAATCTTTACAAGACTTTTTGTGCAAGTTTTTTTGTAATCATATAAAGTAACATTATTTATGGATGTTTATGAAAATTATAGTACTTTTTACTTGAGAACTGTGTTGATATTTTGTGATCATTTATGCAAAGGTGAGTCGGCGAAGTCTCAGCCACATGCCAATGACATCGTCGACTCATCATTATAACTTGTCAGACCGAATTCATATGTGACACTGATGAGTTTTTATAGTTATACATAGTTATACATAGTTAATTACTATTGTGAAGACATTAAAAATGATTGAGGCTCATGTCATGTCCACATTGGTCAAAGGTTTAGGCTATTTTGATCTTTGTTATCAATTATTTAAATTTAATTGTCTATGCAATAGCATACAAACAAAACACACTCATACAACATCACAACATGTGTGTGTATGTGTTTGTGTGTGCGTGTGTGTTAAATTTAATTGACATTACATTACATTTTAATTCTTTCTTGACCAGGACACAACAATTATACTTTATGAAGATATGGGACTGAGCAGACAATAGTCTACAAAACAAACAAATTTGTAAACTGGTGAAGGTACAAAAGACTTGACTATATCCACAAACGCCAACTGTGTGAAGTGTACTCGAACATGTAAACAATTATTTTATTTGTATTGCAGTGGCAGCTGTGTGTAAATGTAATTGGATCCATAAGCCTTTTTATGTGCTTGTTCATCCCAACGATTACAATGTACATTGTGGTATACCGCAAAAGGCTGTTTAAAACTCTATAGTTTAAAATGATTAACTGTTAGTTTATCCGATTTTTTCCGGGAAACTTGCGTTTTTCATACAATTGTCTCACATAATTTTCTATTCCATTATTATTAATACTAGAAACGGGATATTTACCATGTTTACTGTGTGTGTGTGTATATCGGTGATCATGGTGCTTGCAACAGCGCCGAAATATCGGGAACTCATAGAAAACAGTAAACATGGTAAATATCCCGTTTCTAGTATTAATAATAATGTTAGTGACCATGATAGTTTAAAATTTCTATTCCAGGTTAACGATATTACCCATGTTTCTTAAATCATAAGTGAGATCATCATCAGATCAATCACAAAAAAAAAACAGTGGTGCCCAGTGCTGACAGTCCCTTACGTACCGTAGGCCTGGCTAGCCGAGAAGAATAGCCTGACCCTAAAAGGGTCAAGCCCATGCAGGCTTTTAAATTCGTGAAGGAAAACATCGTGAGGAAACTGGCATGCCATAGGACCAAAGACACTGGGCCTGCGTGGTACATTATGGCCGACTTACTCTCACACAAAGGAGGACCAGCCATGGGGGCATAAATAAATTCACGCCTATTTAACATAGGGGTAGGCAGAAACCACAGAACGCCACCTACTACGATCCTTACTTGTAAGTAAAGTTATTTTTGACTTTTTTTGGAAGTTCGGTTTAAAGACATTAATTTCTTAAAGAACAAATTACAGTTCACTTAAAGAAAAACTTAACAAAATTAACAATACGTTGTGTTACATTACGACGTTCAAGCTATCCAAGAAACTGAACACCATAGTTTCATGCATAAAATAGCAAGTACTGTACAGATGTAGTTTAAATGTTTGTAAACGCACTCACGATACAGGAGACATTCCTAGCGTGGGACAACAAAAAAAAAAAAAAAGAACGAAAGAAAGTTAAGTATAAATAAAAAAAACAAAACAATCCACGCTAAACTTATGATGTGTCTAATTTAAAAACCTAAACTTATGAGTCTAATACATAATTCCTTAGGCCTTTTTTAAATGTTGGTATGCTGATTTGTTGGGTTTTCAATAACTTTTTTTTCTTTTTATTTACTGTTCAGTAGCTACATTATCTCATAATATACTGCTAACAATATGCTTCTTTAGTAAATAAAAGGGTCTTGGCAACATAGAGGTTCACGTAATATAACCTAAACATGTGTTTATTAGCCCAGTGGACGCTCGTAAAAACAGCGTTGTTACAATAAAATCTTGTAATAAAAAGACGAGGAAAATAGTATTTTTTAACACAACAATAAGCTTTTAGGGAATTGTTGATAGAATTTAGGTTATTTGGTCCTTTTATTTTTACCCATATTTTTAGTCCTGGTCCTTTGATCCGTGTAAAATAATATTTATACTCATAACAGGACTGCGTAGGATCGTATTTTATGTGACGAAAATAGAGGTCTCCAATTTTGATAGCCTTCTTTATCAGTAATAGAATGATTTATCAATATCAGTAAAGCCTCGTCTCAATTTTGTGGGGTCGGCTTCCAGTCTAACAGAATGCAGCTGTATTTTACATGGAGAGACTGCCTATGTGACCTCCATAACCCAATATCTGGGTAACATGGGTACCACTTTTTTTACAGTAATTTTCAAATCATTTATATCTCTTGCTCAAAATAGTTACAGCACTGATAACAGTATTTGTGTCACTTGTTTAATTTAGTATTTTACAATATTTTCTTACCTTTGTATAGATTCTTTTTATCGATTGTTTGTGAATGTGTGGACATTGTAGGCTTTGTAGATTCCCAGCTGCTTGTTAACTTTTTATTTTGTTCTACATTTTTTGTGTAGTAAGCAACGACTTATTGTCGGGCCTACGCTGTCCCCCCATACTTAAGTACAAATTCTGTATCCATAATAATATTGTAACAGCAAATGATTTGAAAAGAGTAACCATGGAGTTTCTTGCCGGTTCTTCTCCATAGGAAACGACCAACCCGAACCGTGCACCTTTTTGTCGACGTTTTATAAGTGCCCATCGAGGCCTTTGTGTAATAAAATGTTTTGATTTTTTTGATTTTAGAGGTCTCCGTTTTTGATGGCCTTCTTTATCAGTAATAGAATGATTTATCAATATCAGTAAAGCCTCGTCTCAATTTTGTTGGGGTCGGCTTCCAGTCTAACAGAATGCAGCTGAACTCCAGTATTTTACATGGAGGGACTGCCTATGTGACTTCCATAACCCAATTTCTGGGTAACATGGGTACCACTTGAGATGCGACCTGTGGGGAAACAAACATCCCATCCCTCCACACTTCATCAACCTGGATGAATACCTGCCACCTGGATATTAACTGCAGTGGCCAATCTTGGCCCAGGTTGTCCGCTGTAGAAATAATCTGGCCAAATGGTGTATTATCCCCACCGTAGGCGCGGGCATGCGGGCGGCGAGTAATGGGCGACTCGCTGTCCGACCATGGACCATGCCCGGGTCGACGGCGCGTTGTGTTCTACGCGCGCCTCAAAGAGTGTCAGTATAATGACGGGGCCTCCCTCTAGAGGGCCAAAGCCTGCCGGGGTCGCGGGACTCATAGAATTACCGTGAACCTGGAACATAAAGGGCTATTGAAGGACACCGTGGATTTTAGTCAGTACAAGTCTGACAGTCCCTCCCGCTCTGCCCTGGGTGGGAGGACTCATTTGATGATTTTACCACGTTAAAAAAAAAAAATGGTGTATTATCGACCCCCCCCCCCCCCCCAATGCTAGTGTGGAGGCTCTCTGCAGGATATGCCCGACCTACTCTTGCCCATCATGCACAACCACCTCCACCTTTCAAGATTTAATCGAAGCAAATTTTAGAGCTATGCAGGTAGCTGCATACTGGTCTAACACCATTTGAGTTTCATAAACACGAAGACAGGAAGAGTTGAAACGACTGATAGTTAACGCTTTCGGGCTTTCGACTACCCGTAATGATTTAAATATCTGTGAACGATAACGTAATGTGCTTTCCAAGGCACGGAAAGGTCTTGGAATGTTAGAGGTCTCACATCCCCGGACCGATCTCGCCATGCGGCTGTTATAATTTATGCAAGAGCTCCTTCAGTAATACAAAGAGTAATACATTAATTAATAACGCCTTTTTATTTTCTTAATAAAATTCAATTTACAATTATATTACGATTAACTAGCGTGCAATTTATGTAACAATAAAATTAAAATTAAATTTAAAAAAATAAAATAACTTAAATTCTATTCAATAATTTTTTTCCTCCACGTAGTTCTGTCTCTCCCTCTCTCTCTCCTAAAGAGTAATACATACTAACCATAAAAAAAAACAACAGCATAAACAAGATTCCATATTCAAATAACAAAAAAACTACTTCTACATTTGAATCAACCTTACACGGAGAACCTATCTAGGGAATATAATCCTTGTCTCCAGTTCCCTAAACCCACATTCGCTCACTACTTATAGAATGAAACAATAGATCCATTTGGATCCCTTAGGTACGAGTTTACCTTGAACAGTATACCTCTGACTACGTGTTATATATTGCAAGGTATACCTGAATTAATCAGTCCCTACACGATTAGATTAACTGGGTACCGGAGCAAAAGGTGTTTTATACCCTTCGTAACTTATTTAATTTTCAAGACACACTTTTACTTTCTTGTTTTTGGAATGTTGTGTGAATATTTTGGGAAAGGGACTTTTTTTGTTCTAATTTTGGATGTTTGAAAACATGTTTGTTCCAGAATTGTTTCACGTTTTTATTTTAAATTTAGAATGTCATGTTGAGTGGGTTGCTAATGCTGAATTAATGTGAGAAATACGTAACTTATATGATTTTGTGTAGTAAAAGAGCCATTTGAGATTTAAACATAACACCTGACATCATACCTGTTAATCCCGAAGGGTTAGGCAGAGGTACCTAATAGTACACCCACATTTCGCCAGTTATGTTTAACTGCCATGTAATAGGAAGCGAGCCTATTGCCGTCAACTAGGCACAAATCCAGACTCCGTGGTTGCTACTGAGAAATTCCTGATGGAAAAACCCAATAACAATTTGCCCGACCCGGGAATCCAACCAAGGACCTCATGGTCAAAAGTCGCGATTGCGATCACTAGACCAACGAAGCAGCCCGACAATAGTGAAGATGCTGCAGTCTTTGGCGCTTTCTTTTTAAGAAGCCTTAAGAATGATCTTGGACTGACATAATTATTTTTTTATTATTTGTATTTTGTGTGTACATAAATAAATTAAAAAAAAAAAAAAAAAAAAAAAAAAAAATCCTTACGCCTAGCTAGGATATTATCAACAGTTTAACACGTCACGACTCTCAGTACTGAAGGACCAAGTATACATCAGAAGAGCAGTCTTCTTCTTTATCGTCTGGCTAGTGCCTAACCTGGTGTCAGAGTTCTTATGCCGCCCATAGGCCTGGGCTTAACATGCCGTCAAGAAATCTCTCAGGCATGCTAGTTTCCTCACGATATTTTCCTTCACCGAAGCAAGTGATAATTATACAAATACGCACACGAATCCGAAAAATCAGAGGTGCGTGCCTTGGGTTCGAACTCGAGACCTATGACTTGGCAGTCTGACGGTCACACCACTAGGCTAACACTAGAAGTAAAGTAAAGATGTAAGATTCTAATTGAAAAGTCTACAAAGTAATAAAACATTCTGAATGAATACTAATTCTCTAAATTTATACAGTTTGCCTCGGTTTTTAATTTATAGTTTGCCTCTAGTTTTTCAGGATTTTGGTTCCAAAAAAAAGGCTGGATAACGAGAATTTATGAACCTGAATTAATTTGGACTAAAAACCAAGATTCAACATCTACCTAGTCTTTTTCCAACTATGTTAGGGTCAGCTTCCAGTCTAACCAGAACCCTCAACACCAGTATTTTACATGGAGCGACTGCCTACCTGACCTCCACAACTCACATTAGTTATTACAGGGTAATACGATGCCCCTTGGTAAGACTCGTTGTCGGACTTTCGGGCTACTACCTAAAACGACTGTCAAACATAACCACAATTCGCAGCCGGGTCCAACGGCTTAACGTGCTTTCCGAAAAGGCACGGAGGAAACTCGGTATGTAATTGGGGGTCCATGGACCAACCTAGGCAAGCGCAGCTTAACCTGAAGGATGACCATAGCGGCTGTTATTATTTAGCCACGAGCTCGTGCCAAAGAGATATCATAGAAAGAAATGCGATCTCAGAGACACATAAAAGCAAAATGACCACCAAGTTAGACACGTTACGCTTCGACAGACGGCACCCAGTTGGCTCTTGGAAATAGATTACGTTTTTCTTATTTAGCCACAAGCTTATCTACAACCAAAGTTAAAAAATTAAATAAAATGACTAAACCTAACGTTAAAGAAACTCGAAAGCTGTCGGAAACGGAAGAAAATCCTTGAAATAAATGGTCTTAAGGAAAACATCATTTAATAATTCTTCCGTCAAGATCCATATTTCATTTACAATGACAACACACGAAAAAAAAAAGTCGTTCAAACCAAATGCTCACTCCTAGTTTAATAGATTTTACACTTGAGGGGGTGCCGCAAACCAATTTTGGAAGACCCCCGACTAAGTTCACATCTGTCTTCTTTACTAGGACTTATCTTTGGAGCAGAGGGGGGGAATAGTTCCAAGTTAAAGTGGTTCTGTTTAATAACGATCAGGAGGTCTTGTCAAGCAGTCTCTGAGTATAATGGACGAAGTTGGACAAAACTTAGACCATCAATAACTGATGGCATAACTTTGTGGGAGATTTTTACTTATTATGCTTTGAAAGACGTGACGGCTTCATATTTCTTATCCATAATCTCCACTAATATTAGATGAGCACCTCAGGGGCTAAGGGAAATCCGTTACGACATAAAAAAGGTAATAAATTCTGAGATAAAACATTTTGTTTTCTGATTTCTGCGAAAATATAAATGAAGCGAATCGCCCACATGGATAAAATATTTAATAAAGCAGAGGGTAAATTACGTATTTAAACACGATATTTCATAAATGGTACGTACCACACAATCAAATTATTTTTGAGTATAATTCTCATGCCGTTTCAGTTCATTTTTTGGTCAATATTTAATCACTACATAGTATAAAACAAAGACGCTTCCCGCTGTTTGTCTGTCCCTATGTATGCTTAGTACTTTAAAATTTTAATGCGGTTTTCATAATAGAGAGTGATTCAAGAGGAAGGTTTATTTATATATTGCACCCGTGCAAAGCCGGGGCGGGTCGCTAGTATATTATAATATTTGGTTTGGTCTTATAAAATAATTTATTTTAAAATAGTAATCCATATATTTAAAATTCTTTGACCAAGGAACTATGCCACGCAAAACCGTATCCACGGTTTGTCGTTGTGTTTTAAACAAGCGTTTACCTACAAGCAAGTCTTTTGACAAAAACTTATCTCTCACTATCAAAAGATGGACTAATCCTTATTCGAAATAGAAAACAAGCAACATAATAAATAATTGACATAACTTCTTACCAGAAAACATCATAACCAGAGTAATACTGTCACTTACGGGATATCTTCCGTGATTGTTCATTATTTTGAGCTCCCGATATTCCACAAAACCTAGTGATACTGTGAGTGTGTTTTACCGTGACTTGTGCACGTAGCAAAAGACAAAATAAGAGGGTAGATAGATTTGTCTGCTCTTAACAATTTATTTTCCATCCACCCGCATTCTCCAGTCAACCCGCGATCATGGCGCTTGCAACAGCGCCGAAATATCGGGAAAATAATTAACAATCACGGAAGATATCCCGTAAGTGACAGTATTAATATAGTTATAAACCGTGAAAGCTTAAAACAGTGATCATAACCAGAGCCCCAAAATCGACCGTGTCATTTTTCACAGTGATCGTATCAACAAATTCAATGTCCAAACTGCCAGCATTAATATTGGGATAGTGCATAAACTGAAGGGTTACGTCAGTACCCATATAGGGACCCACATACCCGTTTACAACGTAAGTGGGTACACAAACTAACTTGTTCGTTGCTTGTGATATCCAGTCTAAATCAATTCGATTTTCAGTTTCCTTTAGTTTGAGTTAATATGCAGTGCACTTCCTCAAAATGTGCATCCATGCATTAGCAGTAAAAGACTCATCGCAGAGCCGACATCTAAGCATTCTCTACATCAAAGTATAAAGGGTGTAAATAGACCCTTAACATATACGAGAGGCAGTTGTTCTCCCCGTCTTTGCGATCATTTTTTTGTTGTAGACCATACCTGGGAACCTTCCAGTTACGGAGATATTGGGGGTCAAAGTTCCAACGTTTTTTTTTTTTTAATCTATTTTTTAATGTAAGATTTTTACTTTACACACCTCCACGAACCTCGTACTATTCAATCCATCCATCAGCACAACGCTTTGAGTGCTTTCCATCGAGTCCTACCGTAAAACGTGATTTTTAACCCCAAAAAAAAGTCGATTTCCAGCAATAATTTTTGCGTAAAGTTACTTAGTTTGATGTACAGAATACTTAGTTGACGGCTATGTGAAGGGCCTTTTTACACCCTGTATTAAGAGAAAGTATTGCTGGAAGAGCAGCGGTGGCCCAGTGGTGGCGGCCACGACTTACGAGCAGTAAGTCGTGGGTTCGTATCTAGGCAGGCGGATTGATTAGGTGATCGAAGGATTAGGCAGAGCACACCCACATTTCGCCAATTATGTTTAAGTCCCATGTAATAGGTGGCGATCCTACTGCCATCAACTGGGCACAAATCCAGACTCCGTGGCTGCTACTGAGAAATTCCTGATGGAAAAATCCAATAACACTTTACCCGACGCGGGAATCGAGCCCAGGACCTCATGCTCAGCAGTCGCCCTAAAAAAAATACAAAACAACCTTTATTTTATTTAATCTCTAAAGCCACACATTTTTCTAAAAACATAACGCACTTGTTTTTGACACCGGAAGGGTAACTGAATGTAATATAATATTTTCTCCTCGCCTCGTATGAATATGTCAATCCCATCAATATTTCCCCTGGGAAGCTGTTATTGTTTACCTTCTGTAACCCTTTACATTGTTTTTCTTAGAAAAAGGGATTGCCCGTAGGTTTACAATAAATTGAATTACAAAAGCAGTAATATAATATAATATTTATAATAAATATAATTATATATATATTATTATTACTTGGGGGAGGCCTATGTTCAGCAGTGGACGTCTTTAGGCTGAAATGAGGATGATGATGATAATTTTAACCTAATTTTATGTTTTTTTTTCGTAAATTCTCAAAGTTTTAACTAAACTGCTTATTTATGGCCAAATTGAATGATAAATGAATTAATTTTTATTTTATTTAATTAAAGTAATGTGTAAGCAATCTAGCAAAACAAGTTTTAGGTCTCTGTGTTGTTAGACATTTTTTTTACAGACATTTAAAGTTCATAAAAATTTAAAAAAAATTAATTATTTAGAAAAAAACGGAGGGTGCTATTTTTGTTCAAACCTTTTTGAAAACATGCTTGATAATCGTTCTTATTTGTGAGGTATCATTTACGCGGACATCTTACAAATTATTGAAATTAGGACCTACAAACCAATTTGAGGGAGAAATTTTAAATTTTAGGCAGACTAATTAAAACAACATTTGAAGCTATCCATTATTACTGTCGAGTTCCAGTATTGTGCTCAGCAAAAGACTAAGAAAGAGGGTAGACAGATTTGTCTGCACCTAACAATTTATTTACCATCCACCCGCATAAAAAACAAACGATGGTCGAAACCCGTAAAACAATCGACCAAATAAAATTACGCGTAACAGGTCATCTGACGCCGCAAATTCTATGCCCTCAGGCTCCGTCCGACTCAAGATATTGTCCAGGAGCAACTTCGCACCAACGACCCACCGACCCCAATATATCAGTGCATTTCCTCCCTAACCGAATGCTGACCCTCGTTACTTTATCTTCAAGGGGAAATACAAAAGTCTTCGTGAATAATAAAGTAGGAAATAAAAAGTTTTCGCGTTCGGTACGTATCCGAGGAGTTGCGAATGAATATGTAATGCTGAGTTCATGATTAGTGTTCGAAGAAGTTTTATTGGTAATAGATTGGGTTCGTTTCTGGGTAGGTTTTATGGTGGTATAAAATGCCAGTTATTGTTAAACTAGCTGTAGCCCGCGACCTGCGGCCGCTTGAAATTATTATAAAAATATTACTTTCAAGGGAGTTTAATTTTTTTGCACGGAGTTCTTATACTTTTTCAAAAATAAAAGTAGCCCAAGGTACTCCTTATCTCCGGCCACCGTAGGCGCGGGCATGCGGGTGGCGAGTAATGGGCGACTCGCTTTCCGACCATGGACCATGCCCGGGTCGACGGCGCGTTGTGTTCCACGCGCGCCTCAAAGAGTGTCAGCATAATGAGGGCCAAAGCCTGCTGGGGTCGCGGGACTCATAGAATTACCGTGACCCTAGAACATAAAGGGCTATTGAAGGACACCGTGGATTTTAGTCAGTACAAGTCTGACAATCCCTCCCGCTCTGCCCTGGGTGGGAGGACTCATTTGATGATTTTACCACGCTAAAAAAAAAAAAAAAGGTACTCCTTATAACATCAGCTATCTGCCAGTAAAAATCACGAAATCAAAGGGTGCATTGAGCTCCTCATTTTGAATCATATTCCACCGGAATTTTTCTTCGGAAAACTTTTACTTTTTTTCATTTTTTTTCAGTAACTATTCCTTTATTTCAATGTAAAATTACATTTCCTGTACGCAGCACTCCATTTATGTAAATAATGCGGCTAAAATCAAAAATCCAATCATGGATGTTGAAATACTCTAACGAACGACGGTGAAATCAGCTGTTCACCTCCTGCCTAGCTACAGAGTTCACCGAACTTGTCGTCGCGGTTGCCGTTCGCTACGTGCGTTTTGCCACGGTAACGATACATTGTGTATGAGGAAAAAAAAACAAATCAAATTTATTGGATTCTTACAACATTCCTGAAATAATTTCTTGTACCAGTCTATTCAGTCTTAGTATGATGTACTGAATTCACCCGATCAGTTTGTGGAGGGCTGTCCCTTACACCCTGCTGGCAGGATAGGTCCACAAACTTAAGATAAAAGGAGGAATGGTGAAATGGAGGCCTTTACTTTGCTGTGGGACAACATATTACGCAAATTTAAATTTCCGTTACATTTAAATCGCCAAACCCGTCTTCAGCAAGTGTGGTGATCAATGCTCGTCTCTTCTCTGTATGTGAAGAGGCCTTTAATCAGCAGTGAGGCAGTAATTAGACTAGTATTATTTTTTATTTATATTACACTATTACTTGGCTCGCGACTTTTTCCGGAAAAATTGTGATAGCTTGGCTAATTTGCATGATATAAATAATATTTATTTATTCGACAGAAAACTACATCGTGGGTGTTTGCTTACAAACACCCACGAATAATTTAGCTTACTGTCCATGATAGAAATTTTAGGATTGGATGATTAGTTCCGGAGATTATCCCTTACATACAAACAAATACCATTATAAAATATTAGTATAAAAGTATAGATCATCCACAAAGTTTAATGTAATTCCTACAAGAATCGTGACATAAATAAAACGTACTAATTCTTCAAGTTACAAAAACTCAATTGAGAGACTTCGAGAGCACTTAAAGAAAGACTTTAGAACGAACATACCTACTTTAGACTAATTGAACTTTCAAGATCAATCGCCTAACAACACTGTAAGGACCAGGGCCATTTTTTTGCCAAAATTGAAACACAAAAGACCAAGAAAATGGCAACTAAATTAATGAACCTGTACGCACTTCAGAAAGGTCAAATGATTTCATAAGATCAAAACTTGGATAACAAGAGCCGATCACTCGAATGGCTGTTGGCTAAAGTTTTTTCATTAGCTACTTGGCTTGGCGAAGTCAGGATATTGTATGATTCATAGTAATTGGTTTCTGTTGTAATCTATACGGATAAGATCGTAAAAGTCAATGATGAGACGCAGCATTCGGGGTCCTTTCGTACTAATTCGTTTACTTGGCCTGTATTTTTGGTCTTTCGAAGTTTAAGTTTATACTAATTTTTATTCTGCTTTTAGTCTGAAACTAAAATGTGAGAAGTTTTTAGTTTATGAATGTGTGTGTGTTTATGTGTGTGTGTGTGTGTTTGTGTGTTTATGTGTGTGTGTGTGATGTGTGTGTGTGTGTGTGTTTGTGTGTGTGATGTGTGTGTATTATTTCAGGTAGTATTTCATTTAAGGTTGAATTATTTTATTTTCGAACGTAATCTACATCTACAAAGAGAGGGACATTTATGTAATCTATTTAATAAAAAGAAAATTCCTGACTAACTGACTCATCAACGCTCAGCCCAAACCCTTGGACCTAGAAAGCTGTAATTTTGCATAGCAGTTCCCTTTATAATGTAGAGTTTAGTATGAGGGTGAAATGGGGTATTGAATTTTCTGTGAAACTTTTTACTCTCGTAGTAGATTGACTTGAAAATGTTTGTACATACTCTTCAGTCAAAATTATGAGACCTACGTGTGTCACAGTTTTTTCAAAATCATCCCGCGATTCAAAATTCAATGTCCTGTCTGGCTGACTGATATTATATCAACGCACAGCCCAAAGCCCTGTCCTAGAGACATTAAATTTGGTCAGTGTATACTTTAATTTGGTTGTGGAGTTCAGATAAAATACAGGTATTCAGCTGCATCCGGTTAGACTTGAAGCCGATCCCAATGAAATTGGGAAAAGTCTAAGCAGATGATGATGAAATTCTATTTTCTTCATAACCTAAGCATCATTGTTACATTAATTTAAACCTTACCACTTAAAGTCACATCCGCCTTGGAAAGGTGCCACAAAAAACCTTCCATACATTTACAATTCACGATTATGTAAATCCTTTGTCGTGAACTTATTACAGGCCTATCGTTTAGCTGAGACCGTGTCAGAGGTACCTGAGGTGCGGGAGTGGTGTTAGCCTTGCAGTGGGTAATTGACAGATCTCATGTGAAATTTCATGACACCCTTCTCACATCGATTAACTTCTACGCTATACTTTTCTGATTAATTTCGTTGCGGGATCCAAGACAGTTAAATTGTTTCTCTGGAACTTCGTCGGCAATTGTCCCAGCATTTTTCTGGTGGTCGCCACTGTTGATTCTGACTTTCAGGAGTTAGTTTGGGAATAGTAGGCGGGCTTGTCACATCGGGTAAATGATGGACCTTCTTTCCTGCCCGTCGTGCACAAAAACTGCACCCTCTAAGACTTGAATGGAGCAAACATGAAGCTCTCCAGGTCGTTGTACTAGTCGGACAAAATCTGAGTCACCATTCGAGAAGAACGACAAATCAATCTCGCATCTTTCAGCTACTGTCTTTTCATGGTTATGTTACTTCCGACCTTTCGACTCTGTAAAAATCACAGCTATTGCAGTTCTAATAAGGTCGCTTCTAAATTGCTGTCACAGAAAAAATTACAATGATCTTCAATTCGTTCCAATAAGATTTTTGCTGGATTCCTCCTGTCCGAGGAACTGATACAGAACATTTACGCACCTAAGCACACATTAAAGCACCATTAACGCACATTAAAGCACCTAAGCACCAGCGCATGTCCATTAGCGCATTTAAGCACCTTCTTAGTGAAGCAGTAGGCTTCTAGCTAAACGTCATGATTCTTTTGCCCTTATCGCAATTCCTTTGGGGTCGGCGCAGGATGTCTTCTTTTTCCATACTTCTCTATTACTCGTCATCTCATCAGACACCTTCTTTCCTGCCATTATCATCGTCACATAGTCCATCTATCGTTTCTTTCATCTTCCTCTACTCTTATACCCATCCACTTTTAAACACAAAACTTTCCATCATGACATTTTCCTCATCCCTCCGCATCACATGCCCATACCATGCCAACCGATTACCACACAACGGATACTACAGTACCTATAAAATAAAGTGCAGATAACTGTTATATAAGTAAGGGTGTCCTTTATAAGTAACATAGCCGGGGAGACCCTTAACATAGCCGAGAAGCACTTGTTCTCCCCGTCATTGCGATATTTTTTTTGTTCTAGACCATACCTGGGAACCGGAGATATTAGGGGTCAAAGTTCCAACTTTTTCACAAGATTTTTTTAAATACATGTTTCTAATGTTAGATTTTTACTTTACACACCTCCATGACCCCCGTACTATTCAATTCATCCATCAGCACAATGCTTTGAGTGCTTTCCATCGAGTCCTACCGTAAAACGTGATTTTTCACCCCAAAAAAAAAAGTCAATTCCCAGCAATAATTTTTGCGTAAAGTTACTTAGTTTGATGTACAGAATACTTGGTTGACGGCTATGTGAAGATCTGTTTACACCCTGTAGGCTTACACACCGACTATTACCAATAACAGACTCAGAACAGGTGAAAATAAATCCTTATAAACAAAGATTAAAAAAATATAAATTTCACTCATCTCCCGAACGAACGAAAATTACTAAATTCTTATGAGAAATACCGATAATAAATTCTCTAACCGAAGAAACTGTTCGGTTTTATCATGAGGGGGTGAACGCTCAAATATGTCGGCGTATCGACGTTATAAGGGCAAAGGGTTGTACCAACCTAACCCACATTTGTTAACAAGAACTTACTGGCACGGCCTATCTCAATATACTTTTTACGTACATCTGTTTTAAGTACCCGAAAGGCCTTCCCAACACTTTTCCAACTTTGTATTACGAAATCTTGAAATTTCGCTATTATTACAGGAATCTCGCTTCTAAATTTTATTGGTAATTGTATCCAGTTTGTTGTAAGTTTCAAGTTGTTTTAGTTTGATTTGTGTTTTTCTTTCTTAGCGTTTCTTTTGTTATTATTCTGTGATTAGGTTTTTTGTGAATCTGAGTCTAGATTTTATAACAATTTTGATTAATGTTTGGTTAGCGTGTTTGTTTTAAGAACTTGACCCAGGTGGTAGTAAAGAAATTTATTGCCTGCTGTGCTACTTTTGCGAAATTTGTGTTTTTAACACTTATTTTAAAAAGTATTACAAAAAGTATACATTTCGGCGCAGTAGTAATATTAGTGTATAGCTTATGCCCGCGGCTTCGCCCGCGTGGAGTTAGGGAATTGCCCACGGGATCTTACTTCTGGAATAATAAGTAATCTATGTATCTATCTATAATACATACATAGATTTACATGTACTTGCTTATAACTTGCAATTATTATTATAAAGTTATATCAATTAAATTAGATACGTGAAATATTGATACCTTGGTTTGAGATTGGACATCGGATTTACTGGATTTTATCTGAAGAGTATGTAAACAAATTTTCAAGTCAACCGACCCCGAGAGTAAAAAGTTTCACAGAAAATTCAACACCCCATTTCACCCTCTAAGGGGTAGGAATTTCGAAAAACTGATACTAACTCTTCACAAAGAATACACCCTCCAATTTTCATATCTCTGGGACCCGCGGTTTGGTCTGTGCGTTGGTATATCAGTCAGCCAGTCAGGACATGGAATTTTAAATTGGGGGATGATTTTGTGATACACGTATCTCATCATTTTAACTGAAGCATATGTAGACACATTTTCAAGTCAATCGACTCAGAGAACAAAAAGTTTCATAGAAAATTCAACACCCCATTTCACCCTCTTAGGGGTGAAATTTCGAAAAACCCTTTCTTAGTGGATACCTACTCTCAACAAAGAGTACACTGTCCAAATTTCATGTCTCTAGGACCAGTGGTTTGGGCTGTGCGTTGATATATTAGTCAGCCAGTCAGGACATTGAATTTTAAATTGGGGGATGATTTTGAAAAAACTGTGATACACGATCTCATCATTTTAACTGAAGTATATGTAGACACAATTTCAAGTCAATCGACTCAGAGAATAAAAAGTTTCATAGAAAATTCAACACCCCATTTCACCCTCTTAGGGGTGAAATTTCGAAAAACCCTTTCTTAGTGGATACCTACTCTCCACAAAGAGTACACTTTCCAAATTTCATGTCTCTAGGACCAGTGGTTTGGGCTGTGCGTTGATATATCAGTCAGACAGTCAGGACATTGAATTTTAAATTGGGGGATGATTTTGGAAAAACTGTGATACACGTATCTCATCATTTTAACTGAAGTATATGTATACACAATTTCAAGTCAATCGACTCGGAGAATAAAAAGTTACATAGAAAATTCAATACCCCATTTCACCCTCTTAGGGGTGGAATTTCGAAAAACCCTTTCTTAGTAAATACCTACTCTTCACAAAGAGTACACTGTCCAAATTTCATGTCTCTAGGACCAGTGGTTTGGGCTGTGCGTTGATATATAAGTCAGTCAGTCAGTCAGTCAGTCAGTCAGTCAGGACTTTGAATTTTATATGTATAGATATGTAACGGCTAAAAGCCGGAGTACGGTAACACCTAGTTCTAGCCGGCTAAACCTAGGTGCGGCCGGTAACAGTTGTGTATCCTTTTTACTGCTAGGACACACCGATCAAATGGATTAGGTTAGGTCAGGTTAGAACTGTGACCAAACGCGCGCGAGCCGAGCGAGCGTGGCGAGCGCTACATCCAAACTGGTTGCATATTCTAATCGAAGATAAATAGGATACATCTAAGTTTAACCGGCTGCACCTAGGTATACCCGGCTAAAACTCGGTGTAGCCGCACTTTGGCTATTAGCCGTAACATATATAAGTAAACTATAACTATAATATATTAAACAGTTACAGTAATGATCGCCCGATCTAGGTTTATTTAAAAGCAAAGACAATAAGGAAACCGACCTGTTCTTGCGCTATAAAGAGTCTAAAACATGTGCCATCCACGTACCCACTGGGCAGGAGTGTTGCAATAAAGCCTGCTCCTTTCAACAGGGAAGACGCTGGAGTCCTTGAGCCACAGAATCATAGACTGATTTTAAAGTAGTAGGGAAGACTTGTAAATAAATATAAATTGTAATCTCATTTAAATGGATGGTTGGATTGTGTGAGGAATGATATGAAGGAAAAAGGAGTAAATGATAGCGTGACGATTGACAGGGGAGAATGGAAGAAAAAAAAACGTGTTGCGCCGACCCCAAGTAACATGGGACATGGGCAGGAAGATGATTTTGAGTCTCACTAAAAAACCACAAGTTTTTAATGTTATAACTTTACTTTAAATATCTCCTTGACCCCCGTACCATTCAATGCATCCACCAGCATAATGTTTTGAGTGCCTTACATTGAGTTCCACTGCACATCAACAAACTCCGAGAACTGGAAGAATCAAATGTCTTTGTCTCACAGTAGGACAGAAACCATGATAAAAGGAGTCGGTATGACCACGCGTAGCATGCTGGAAATCGCAAAGGGGGGCGTTATATCTATCCTCATAATACGAAAGAGGTGTGAGTTCATCTATGGTACAAACATATAAAGGGTACATCCGAAATGCACTTGTTCTCCCCGTCTTTGCGATCATTTTTTTTTGTTCTAGACCATACCTGGGAACCTTCTAGTTACGGAGATATTGGGGGTCAAAGTTCCAACTTTTTCACAAGTTTTTTTTTTAAATACATGTTTTAAATGTAAGATTACACACCTCCACGACCCCCGTACTATTCAATCCATCCATCAGCACAATGTTTTGAGTACTTTCCATCGAGTCCTACATTCGAGTAGATACTACTGTGAACAGTATTTTGTCATCCAAAAAATATAGTCTTTTCCCAGCAATATTTTTTACGTAGAGTTACTTAGTTTGATGTACAGAATGCTTGGTTGACGGCTTCGTGAAAGGTCTGTTTACACCTTACATAATCAGGTTAGGCGGAGGTATAGAATACCCACTGAAGAGACAATCTTATTGCCATCAAAACGGTCAAAGTCCTGACCCAATAACAGGTATATTAATTACTAAATATATCTACAGTTATTGTTTTACATATTACAGGCTCCTCAGTCTCTCGGCGGTGATTACAATTGTAAGCATTTATTAAATGCAAATACCTTCGCTACCTCCAACAATTTACATAATTTGCGGAAAGTAGTTACTATCATTCCTCGAAACACAATACCCTCCACAAAACAAAAGCAATAAATTAATTAAATTGAATTTCTAAAAACAATTACAAGTCAATTGAAAATGTAATGTAAACACGAAATTGTAAACTCGGGATCCCGATTTTGGACAACAATAGAAGCAAAGGTGAGGGGCCAAAATTATGAGGTTTGTTGTTATGCCAAATTGTTTCCGATTTTGCGCCGAAAATTGCCCTTAACTTTAGAAAATCTGAGTTGAACGTAGATTAATGTTCTGAGTTGCTAACTAGCGGTGTGGGAGGCATTTCGGGACGGTATTTTTTGTCCGACTGTAAGGTTATGCCACTATGCTAACTGAAAGGCTGGGTTGCGTAAAAAATGGCGGAGAGTACGGTATGTTTGTAAAGTAGGTTGTGAATTTGGTTTTTTTTGTGATAAACTGGGGATAACATAGAGGAATTGGGATATAGTAAATGATTCTCGGTTTACGCACAGATGGGAAGGCTTTTGTAGAAGTCATGAGTTTGTAGATAAAAAAAAAATATAATGATATGTGTATCGGGTACACAGAAGTTAAATTAAAGTGTTTTCACTAAATGAATACCACTGAAGGAATTTTAGCTCTGGGCGCTGAACTGAGGGTTGATAATCTAACAGAACGCTTATTTAAGCATTCATTTATGTGGTGTTTAGTGAAAGTTTTGTGGAGACTGGAATCAGATAATAACTAGGTACTTGTAAGAAATTACATCATAATTACCGACCTATCAGCTGTTCGTCAAATAGATACTTCGATAAAGTTAAATGTCTGCGTCATACATACCTGTTAATTTACGTCAAACAATGAAAATCGAACCTAAAACATACCATAATTAAATACGAAAATAGTTTGTTTAATATCACTTGTTAAGGTCACGTAACTACTTTAAAAGAAGAAATAATTAGAAAGAGTGTGAGTGTGTTGACATTGAACTATTTATTTTATTAAAGACAGCATACAGTTCATTATTGTATAAGGCTGGTCCACATCGGCTCATGGCTAAGCTACGCACGTGTACCTCAGCACATCATGCCGTTTTGCGCTGTATGTCCTGACACCTGCACAATTGATGATCTTATGAGTTTGCATTTGCATTTGCAAATTTGAGCCAATTAAAAAAAAAATCCTTGAAAATTATACCAAAATAGATGAAAACAAGGAAGATTGTAAAATGTAAGAGGGAATCAGGAAAGGTCAAGTTCCTTTTCTGATCAAAATGGTGTAATTATCTGAAAAATAACCAAATTAGATAAGCGAATTTGCGAATCTATTGTCTATACACCATGACTTTTTAGTCGTCTTACAACGGCAGCCAACTTCATGTTTCCAATGACTACTAAACATTCATTAAAAAAAAAAAAAAAATATTTTAATAATATAAAAATAAAAATATTATTCAGTATTATAACTCATGACCTAGTTAAAACACCCTGTTGCGAGCGATGATCTACTGGACTCGAGCGCTGGGTAGCATTATGTTCTCCCGTTTGACACGTAAACATCATTAACAGGACGTTTCATAATTTTATTGTAATGTATTATTTATTTTTCTTTGTACCTATTGTGGTAGGTAAAAAAAAAACGCGCCTATAGCTATTGTATGTCGGGTACATTGAGTGGACCACCTTTGTAAGACGACTAAAAAGTCACGGTGTATTTAACTGACCTTTCTAAATGAAATAAATTACCCACGATAACTAGACAATCGGTTATCGACTACAGAGTCAGCCTTTTCCCACGACTAGACACGTTTTTGGCTGTTCCTGGCCCTGGCTATCCCCTTTTCATGTTGGTCGACATCCAGTCCAACCTGATGCAAGTGAATACCAGTATTTGTACATGGAGCGACTGCATATCTGGAGTAGTATTAGACTGGTTGTCTTAACTAACTTGACTATCCGTATGAACAGTCAAAGATCAACGAATGTTCGACATTTTTATGACTATGTGTGGTCTCTGTCTTAATGTGCACGTCTTTGTACTTCGTTCTCACACAATTATATATATAATCTCAACATGAACGATGTAACCAAGATTTTGTAACAATATTTTGATTTAAAAGAGTGTCCATGGAGTTTCTTGCCCATTCTTCACCATAGAGATCTACGCTTTGGAATGTGCAACTACAGTACTTTCTCAAGTTATTATGCTTTGTGACTGTGACTGTAGCTTCGCTTCTTTTTTGTTTTTTTTTGACATTCAAAAGTGCCTGTGATGGTCTAATTGAAAAAAATGCTTTGAGTTTGAGTTTGTCTAAAGACTTGGAAATCCTTTAGCATATGGCATTAGCACAATCAGCCTAAAATGTACCCACTCCTGGGACACAGCCCTCCTCTCTATGAGAGGGAATGGGCTATAATCCACCACGTGGACCCAGTGCGGGTTCTTCAGTATGTCTTGGAATTTTTGTTTCGAACTCAAAAGCATGCCGATTTCCTCACAATGTTTTTTTCACCGTTTTTTAGAGCAGTAGAAATCTTTTATCAAACAAAATTAATATCAAGCCAAATGAATCGAGGTCTTAAGCCTCGTCGTCCTTATTAAATAATTCTATCCTTTCAATATTTATCTTTTCATCAGACTGATATTCAAAAGGTCTTCCTAAAGTGCGAGATACTAGCGATCTGCCCCTGCTTCGGTCGTTTTTATGACTTGATAAGACGTCGTCTTTTTTTAGTATGTTTAATATTAATCTTTACTAATAATGCATAATGCCGACTGGTCGACACTTCGCGTGACCAGAGGGCTGGCTCTTTCTTTGGCCAAAGAATTAGCATTGCCATTCAGCGTGGCAATGCTGCCAGTCTTCTGGGCACGTTTCCAGTTGACAGCGATGCGGAGGAGTACTTTGACGCACTCTGAAGTGTCCTTTTGTCGTCGTTTTTTATTTGTTTATGTTTTCTTACTTTAATTCTTTTTTTTCATTAGGTTAGTTCTATTTGGAGTCTGTATATAATGTAAATATTATTTAGTTATAAAAGAAATGATGCTAAAAAATAAAATTATCAACATGTTGTAAAGAATGAGAAAAAGAAAAAATCTTTACTTAAATTATAAAGAAGTAAAGTTTGTTAATTTGGATGTTGGAGTTACTGTCCGAAACTACTACATAGTTTGACTACGAAAATGATTTCTTTCATTGATAGAAAGTTACACGAATACCAATTACCAAAGAATCAGTTGGTAACGCCTTTGAACAGAGAAGAAGGTCGCAGTTAAATTTAAAACGTGATGACCTCAAACCTAGACGACCTACAGCTACACCCTACAATGTCGTCAAAGGTGTTCTGACATGTCCGCTTTGTGATCAGAGCATTTCGGCCAAAGTTGGATAGGCTAGCCAGTTGAGAGCACATAAAAGAGCACACTAATCCTCTCGACAACTATCCTAGAAAGCCATCGAATGCAGTGGCTGTGGCCGAAATCAGCAAGACGGCATCATCATCACCAAAAAATATTTTTATTTGCCTATTGGAAAAAGACCTCAAAATCAATTGCTAAATTTAGAAGAATAACGCGATCACACAGACGGAAACCAAGACGGATTGAATATTATAAAACCCATAGATTCAAAAGGTAGAGTAATTTGGATTATTTAAGTCATTGCCTTGAGCCAAACGGTCCGTAAGATGATTATCGTAGGTATCATCGGCGGCGATTACCGTAATGGTATTACGATGATTAGGTGAAACGTTTCGGCTCGATTTAACGCGTTGTGAATGATTTCATGGATTTTTTCTATTACTTATCGGTTTAGAAAGCTTTGTGTGTCGTTTTGTAAAGATTGTTGTATTTTAGCAATATTTTTTGGACAATTCATAATATGTAGCTTTTTTGACACACTTGTTCTCAAAACGGCACTTACTGCACCAGTTTTAGGTTTATAATAATTTTATTACGGAAGACGTGCTGCAATCTCGCCTCGATTGCAATGACAAACTTAGGATACTTGCATCAAAATTCATATTTTTGCTACGATGGTTCTTTTATGCGACGCAATTATTACACAGGGTACGTTTCCGCATATTTGCAGATATATTACACCAGGTTGGTGAACCTGCACTGGGCCCGCATGGTGGATACCAGCCCACTTTTTCTCATAGAGAGCAGACCTGTGTCCCAGCAGTGGGATTATAGGCTGAGATTATGCTAGACTAATGTGAGGTGTGACTGCCTCGTTGGTCTAGTGGTCGCCATCGCGACTTCCGAGCATGAGGTCTTGAGTTCGATTCCCAGGTCGGGCAAATTGTTATTGGGTTTTTCCATAAGGATTTTCTCAGTAGAGCCACGGAGTCTGGATTTGTGCCCGGTTGATGGTAATAGGCTCGCCCCCTATTACTTGGTACTTAAATATTATAACTAGTGAAACGAAGGTGGTAAATTGGGTACACCTCTGTCTAACGCTTTAGGGATTACAGGCGTAATGTTATGGTATGTGAGGTGCCTTTAAGAAATAATAGACTCGTAAAACTTTAGTACAAATAGACTTATCTAATACCTTACTAAAAGAACTTGTACCTACAACACAAAATTACAAGTTTCACCTCAATCAATTTTTCCTCAGCACACGTCATAAAATATCTACTTTCTTAGTTCTTATCCATTTGGGTTACAGTTCAAAATCGTGTAGCAGATATTTTTTAAGATGTATAAACCGGTATCGATTGTATTGTAATGTCGATGTTGCGTGATTGAGCGAAGGTTACATCAAAACGTATGGATGGATGTTTAATGTAAACTATGTAGTTTACTTTTAAGGTATGTTCTTTATAATTATTGTAGGATTAGACACTGTACCAAGATATAATATCACACGTGTTATACCTGAAGGGTTAGACAGATAGGTGTCGTCCATTTATAGAGCAACTAGCTTTTGCCCGCGGCTTCACCCGCGTGGATGTCGAAAAATATCCGATAACTTACCTTCATCCCCTTTTTAACCCTTCGGGGGTAGAATTATCAAAAACGCCGAGACACGTATAAATTAATTTTCAATCGTCAGCCTAAACACAAAATTTGAAGAGTCTAACTTCAAAACTGATGGACTTTCATATAAGTGTTTTGTGTGTGCATAAATAAATAAATAATTAAACTTCCATCCCCTATTTTACCCCTTTAGGGGTGGAATTCTCAAAAATCCTTTCTTAGTGGATACTTATTCTTCACAAAGAACACACCCTCCAAGTTTCATGTCTCTAGGACCAGGCGGTTTGGGCTGTGTGTAGATATATCACCCAGTCAGTCAGTCAGTCAGTCCGTTTACCATTTTATATATATAGATAGAAGATATGCAATAATGCAATTCTAGTTGCCGATTTATGCAAGCGTGTTTATATTTTCATTTGGAAAGATGAACAGTACAGTTCTATAATGAGTGAAAAAATACCCTTAAAGAAGCCGAAAGGCACTTGTTCTTCCCGTCATTGCAATATTTTCTAGTTCTGGACCATACCTTCTAGTTACGGCGATATTGGAAGTCATCTTTTTCGTTTTTTTTTCAATTAATTGTATTATCGACGAGGTATTATATGATTTTTGTTCTTGAAAACTTTGGTAATCGAGTACTTTTCCAAATCATCAATATTACGATAGAATCATTCTATTCCTCTTCTTCTTCTCTGTTCATTAAAATAAAGGGTGTAAATAGATTTTAACACAAACGAAAGGCACTTGTTCTCCCCGTCTTTGCGATTATTTTTTTGTTCTAGACCATACCTGGGAATCTTCTAGTTGCGGAGATATTGGGGGTCAAACTTCCATTTTCTTCATAAGTTTTTTTTTAAATACTTGTTTTTAATGTAAGATTTTTACTTTACACACCTCCACGACCCCCGACTATTCAATCCATCCATCAGCACAATGCTTTGAGTGCTTTCCATCGAGTCCTACCTTAAAACGTGTTTTATAACCCCAAAAAAACAAGTCGATTCCCAGCAATAATTTTTGCGTAAAGTTACTTAGTGTGATGACAGAATGCTTGGTTGACGGATATGTGAAGGGTCTATTTATACCCTGTATACGTTGTACAATTTAATAGTGTACATAAATTGAGGTCAATGGGCAGTATTTTAATGTTTGCACCTCTGGCAAATTTTTGCATGTCAGCCCAAATAATGCACGATCAGCCGATTTAAACTAAAACATAACCCGTCTGTAGTCATAACACATACCATATTTATTCTCAAGGGATCCCAAGCCCGCAGTGGTAGACGCCCATGGCGCCGGACGTCGGCAGACGATCTCCGGCCACCGTAGGCGCGGGCATGCGGGCGGCGAGTAATGGGCGACTCGCTTTCCGACCATGGACCATGCCCGGGTCGACGGCGCGTTGTGTTCCACGCGCGCCTCAAAGAGTGTCAGCATAATGACGGGGCCCCCCTCTAGAGGGCCAAAGCCTGCCGGGGTCGCGGGACTCATAGAATTACCGTTACCATGGAACATAAAGGGCTACTGAAGGACACCGTGGATTTTAGTCAGTACAAGTCTGACAGTCCCTCCCGCTCTGCCCTGGGTGGGAGGACTCATTTGATGATTTTACCACGTTAAAACAAAAAAAGGGATCCCAAGCCAGACTACGATGGAACTTAAGTACATAAAGTCTAGTTTAATCATAAATGAGAATTAGGTGGAGAGGTTTTAAGCACCTCAATTAAGTGTTTGTAATGAGTATTGCTCACCTCGTTTAGAAGCTAGTACTTACCCTTAGACACTTAAAGGGCTTTATTTCATTTGATGTAATTAGACGATCTATTTGATCTAATTGGACTGCCTCGTCGGTCCGGTGGTCGCATTTTTATTTCTCATTTCATTTATTCAATAACAATTAGATTGTGTCTGAATGTTACATTAAAAAAAAAAAATAGCAAACAAACACATACATAAATTGGTTAATAAGAAATAGAAAAATACACTATCACTATCACAAATTAAATTATAAAAAACAATAATAAAACAATGTCAGTTTAATAAAGTCGTTAAAATATTTAAAATAAAGTCATATAAAATAAATCAACAATGTTCAAAAAATAAATAAAAGATCGTAACTACAATTTTAATTCAAATTCATCAAACGTCTCATCACTATCATAAATTAAAATACAAAAAAACAATAATAAAACAATGTCAGAATAATAAACTCATTAAATATTTAAAAAACATGTCGCAAGCCCGACTGCTGAGAATGAGGTCCTGTGTCCAATTCCCAGGTCGGGCAAAGTGTTATTGGATTTTTCCATCAGGAATTTTTCAGTAGTAGCCTCGAATTCTGAAGTTGTGCCCAGTTGATGGCAATAGACTCGCCCCCTATTACATGGTGTAATTAGAGGAAACTTTAGTGGTTTTCAAAATAAATAAAGGAACGATTTTCTGTGTTTATTTGAGTGTAGCATCGATTTATGATAAGATTTTTCGAAAGCTTGTGTAAATCCAATATATTTTAGAATGTGAATTAATCTAGACACTCTGGTTAAGTTTTTTTTTCTTTTAGTGACTGCTGCCCGCGACCTTCGTCCGCGAAATTATTAAAAAAAATATATACTACTTCCTAATTTGAATAGAATTTTGTTAACATTATCAAGGGTTTAAATTGTTTTGCACGGAACCTTAATGTTTATTTCTAAAATAAAAGTAGCATTAGTTACTCCTTATAACTTCAGCTATCTGCCAGTAGTCCCACCAAAATCGATCTAGCCGTTTCGGAGATTAGACGGAACACATTAGCGGAGAGACAGACAAAAATTTTACAAAAGAGTTTTTTTGTTAGCATTTTAAAATTACACACAGACTCTTCAATTTTACTTAATTGTATAGATGTATAAGTAATACTAAGGTAGTTTGTGTAAATAAAATTTTACCTCGCTTATAAAAATTCAAAAATTCAACACTTTCAAAAACTTTTCTCCAAACGCAATTATATGACCGTTCCCACGAAAACGAAATTAGCTAGTTTTAAAAACTGAATGATGCAGAATATAAAACTGTTTACGACTCCACCAGGCGCGGCGCCAGCGCTTTGACTGCAAAAGAATTTTTAATATGACCTTTTCGGTTTTTAATATTTTTAGAACTATGAAAATCTACCAGAACAAACGCTTAAGTAAGATTCTTTCCAGCAATTTCGTTCTTAGCCTTTCTGATATTGGCTAGTACGAGTAGATGTGGATTGTGGGAGCTTGAGAGTTTGAACGCTTGCATTTATAGATAAAATTGAGGTGGGAAGCGTATGAAAACGGAAGTAAGGCCATGTGTACGACCTCAGGCCATGAGACGCAACTCGCCTAAGACCACACGCGCGACCGTCACTTGTTTCTTTCGCGCGAGTACCGCCTCGCCGCGTTGTCGCGATAAAACGTGAACGTTCATTCATTTGTTCTTCACAGCTGCCGTCACAACACATATGCCGCTTGATCATGTATGTCGTGTCCAAGCAGTAACATAGGTTACATTCACGAGTACATGCTATTGGGAACTAGGTGAGCTCTTCTGAAACTGCCTGATAGATTTGTCAGCGTTTTGTGAGGACACATTCTCTTGGAAATATGTGGATTTTCTCCGTATTGTAAGTGGTAGTTTTGGACGTTAGAACCCGGATAAAAGATAGCGGTTTGCGTTCAGTTTTATTGTTTCATATTGGTTGTAATATTTTTGTTGAGTGGTTTTCGATTTACTCATGTTGTTTTGTTGGTGTTTATCGAAGTTTTATTTTGCAAGTTTCTTTTTTAGTTGGTGTATGGAACTTTTGTTTCTATTCAGACAACTGACTATCTTTCCAGAGTAACCTGATGCAGCGGAATACCAGTATTTTAGTTACCGCCTATCTGACCACCACAGCCCAGTAACTGGGTAAAATGATAGTAAGACTGGTAGTCAGACTTCCGAGCATTTGGTTACTCGTAAATCACTGATCTTCGAATGCCAGCCAGGACCAACGGCTAATAAATATTTGCCTTCCTCGATATGTAATGAATGGTAACCCATCCAATCCAACCTCGGCAAGCACAGCCCGCTTACCATTAGACCCGTGCGGCTGTTATTGCTTAGCCAGAATCACCCGCTTTCGTTTTTCGTCTTAGTAACTTGATTATGCCAGTATCCAACCAAATCGATGCGACTGCCAAACATTGTCGCGACTTTTCAAAGCCACCTTAATATAATAATTGTTATGTGCTTGCTAAGAGCCTTAGCATTAGTTTGTTTAAGGTACCTGTCCCACTGCCGACGCGGAAGCGACTAATTATCGACCAATTTCTCGCTCAAAATATAATGGATGTAGGTCTCGTGTCAGTAATATAGACACATTACTATAATCTTCTTTATTGCGTTGTTAAAAGCATGCAGCATACAAGCGAGCATGCAACATGCAGCATGCAAGCGAGCATGCAACATACAGCAGGCATAGTTTTTGTCACGGCTCCGGCGCTGCGGGTCTTCGGCGGTTAATGCCTTTTATGCTGTCAGAGTTATTATGCCGCTCATATGCCTCTGACTTGGCTTTACATGTCCTCGAGAAATATCTCCCAAGCATGCTGGTTTGGTTTCCTCACTATGTTTTCGTTCACCGAAGCAAGTGATAAGTATGCAATACGTACATGAATCCCAAAAATCAGAGTTGTCTACGGGAAAAACTTCATAATCGCGAAAAAGTATTCATCTGTCCCATACATTTGGGTCGAGTTAATGTAAAAGATCGATGTATTAACATGTTGTTGGAGTGAATTTGCAAAGGTATATTATGCTACAAGCAAAATAATACTTAATTTTTATTTTATTCTTTAATGTAAGTGAATTGTGTTTGTTTAGGTTTGTACTATGTTTACGTAAGTAATTATGTTATGCTGTTTGTATATGTTAATAATGTTGTTAGTTTTTAATTTTTGTATTGTTTTTTTTATTGTAAGTATATAGTTTAGTATATTAGTTTAATTTCTTACCTGTCGCATTAGGGTAAACTCTGTAATGATAGGCTAAGCTGTTATAAATAAATAAATAATAATAATAATAATAATTAAAAGTTTTGTATGAGACAGCAAACAAATGCGTCAATTTTTGCAGGTCCTCTAGTGCTAGTTGCTAGCTCTACTCGCTATTCGCTAATCGTCGGTGGTGGGACAGGTGGGTAAAGCCAACCTGTAATCGCTTGTTTAAACATTAATTAATTTATGGAAATCCATAGGTAATTGATTGTTGACCCAGTGATTACGTTAAGTAATTTTGATTTGATTGAAATTTAATTTATTAATGGTTTTTAAATATGATTTTAATTACCCTTTATGTGCATGATTGTCCCATTGTCATATCGACGGCGTTGGCAAAAACAGAAACAAAAACCAACTTTATGTTTAGAAAATATGTGATGTACCCGTAATGTACAGGATTCCTGAAAAGGAATTAATTTATTATTCAATTACAGATAACTTAATACTAACATTTACGGTACCTACGCATATTTACTCGGCAAACATAAAATTTCCACAAATTCAAAACCATTCTTAGTCTGCGTCGTAACCAAAGCGATCGTCGTGCGAACACGAGCGATCATGGCTTTTATTGTGCTTGGAAAACCCGAGTTCGTGGTCGCACCGACAGAGGCCGCTTAACATACAGGTTGTAATCGGGACATCGACGTGCAACCTGTTACGAAGACTTCAGTACCTACATTTTATTAAAAATTGTTGTACAATGTCAACGCTCGTTAGTCTGAAATGACGTTATGAAGTTATGGCAAAAGTTTTCTAAAGGGTAAAAGCCCTGAATTTTCAATTGTGAACCATAAGATGGATGGAGTGTGTGAGGAATGATATAAAGGAAAAAGGAGTAAATGATAGCGTGACGATTGACAGAGGAGAATGGAAGAAAAAAACGTGTTGCGCCGACCCCAAGTAACATGGGACAAAGATCGGAAGGTGATGATGTACCATCTGTTATAGCTGTTGGTTTTCCCTTGAATAAATATTTAAATATGAAAGCAATGATCGCGTGTGACCGATCGTTTTGGTTAAGACACGGTAGTCAATAGTAGCAGAAAATTAAATAAATAGCGTAGTAGATATTCTTGGAATGAGTCTGGTAGGTTTTTACACGGTATCTTATTATAAAATATAAATCATGTTTTACGTTAGGACTCAATGTAACGCACTCAAAACATTGTGTTGATGGGTGGATTGAATAGTACAGAAGTCGTGGAGGTGATTAAAGTAAAGTTCTTACATTAAAAAAAAAGTATTAAAAAAAAGCATGTGAAAAAATTGGAACTTTGACACCTAATATCTCCGTAACTAGAAGGTTCCCAGGTTTGGTTTAGAACAAAAAAATGATCGCAATGATCGGGAGAACAAGTAACTTTCGGGTTCGTTAAGGGTCTTGTTACACCCTTTATACTAGGTCATGTAGGCTGTATATTCATTTAAAGGGTGTAAATAAACCCTTAAATATCCGAAAGGCACTTGTTCTCCCCGTCTTTGTGATCATTTTTTTGTTCTAGACTATACCTGGGAACCTTCTGGTTACGGAGATATTGGGGGTCAAATTTCCAATTTTTTCACAAGTTTTTTTTTAAATACTTGTTGTTTTACCTTTACACACCTCCATGACTCCTGTACTATTCAATCCATCCATCAGCACAATACTTTGAGTGCTTTCCATCGAGTATTACTGTAAAACGTGATTTTTCACCCCAAAAAAAAAGGCGATCCCCAGCAATAATTTTTGCGTAAAGTTACTTAGTTTGATGTACAGAATGCTTGGTTGACGGCTATGTGTGTGCCCTGTATGCTTTCCCGTTTATATACCCGACAAACAAAGTAAATGGATTCCAAACCAAAAGCCAACGAACGATCTAGCATCTCGCTATGTTCAGACAACCGCGACACCCAAATATGAGACTACGAAATAATTGAACCTTGAAGTATTAATGAGACAAGCTTGTCTATAGTTTTCATATACTGCAATAATCCTACACCCACTGGGAGTTGTTCTTCGGTGCATTTGCAAAGTGCATGCGGGGATAATCGTCGATTGTAAGCTCCTTGTGAGGATGTAAATTTCGGGCCGTCGTCGGTCGTACGCCGTTCAAAGGACATGCCATGGCCATATTTGTACTCGGCGAATAGTCGGAGTGATTAAAATGAAATTATAACATTTTTTGTTAATAATTTCTACATTTCGATCAGCCTTACAGTTATTTATAGTCTAAGAATCGGAGCTCTTCATTTGGTAGTAAAAATTGAACTTAAATCAAGAGAAATATAATTTTAACATTTAATAGAATAATAAAGAAATTTCTGTAACACACGGCGGGTGCGAGCGACTGCATTTTATGATGTACCTAATACGAGCGACTCAGCTGTACACGAAACGCCACGGACATTGCCGATGCCACCTGAACGCCACGGACAGCAGTCGGCTGATTAATCGGCCTTCTTGCAACCGACCAATCGGCCAGTTGGCTAGTGGGACCATCTCTAATAATGATTTAAAAACATATACCAGCCTATTATTTTCCCAATACAGGGCATAGAAAATTATTTATTTATTTATTTAAACTTCATGTACAATAGTGGTACATAGGCCTGACTTAATGCCACAAGGCATTCTCTACCAGTCAACCTTTATAATTAATTAATTATAATCATAGAAGACTGAAAATTTGATCCCACTGATTTTTGCTTCTCTGAGTGTAGCATTGAAATAAATACCCTAAAGCTCTCTGTTTCTATGTAGATAGTACAAGATACATAAAGGATTAGGCACGTGTACGGAATTGACGGTAGGGCTAAACCCTTATAAGAATATTATATCGTCTCATGTTAAGGTCACATCAAGGAAGTGAAATAGTAGGTAATCCCTAGTGGCAGTTTCATGAAAATATTTTAGTGACTTCGAAAACGATTTAAGGGAGACGCAGCTGAATTTTGTAATATTCTGTTGCGTGCATTCTTTTAATAATCATCGTCATTCTCCTGCTCTTATCCCAATTTATTTGGGGTCGGTGCAGCATGTCTTCTTCTGCCATACTTCTCTATTACTCGTCATCTGATCAGACACCTCCTTTCTTGCCATATTATTCTTTTGATAATAATCATCCATTTACTTTCAGGTAACAAAGACCCATAGATACCCACACCCATAGACCCATAGAGACCTTAATCTAAATATACATACTATAACACTCGTGTTAGTATAAGAAACTTAAAACAGCTACGTTAGTAACGATTCACTTGCAGTATGTTTTCGTTTTTTCTTGTGGAATTACTCCGCGGAAGCGACGGAAAAAAATTAATAAAAAAAACAAAAGCACCACATCCTGCGATCAAACACTTTCTTCCAACACCAATTGGAGTTAACACCTTTTGCCAGATGACGTGATTGGCTGTTATGTCTGCCATTTAACTGATTTAAAAAATGTACTTAGCATATTAACATCAATATTTTAACCACAAGCTGACTACGTGTGATGCTCTCTGTTTCGGTAGTGTTATTTAGGTAGATCTGTGGATGGGACCCATAACATACCGAGTTTCCTCCGTGCCTCGGAAAGCACGTTAAGCCGTTTGGTCCCGGCTGTCATTTGTAGATCTTTGACAGTCGTAAGGTAGTCGGTGTCTTACCAAGGGGTATCGTATTACCCAGTACTAACTGGGTTGTGGAGGTCAGATAGGCAGTCGCTTCATGTAAAATACTGGTATTCAGCTGCATCCGGTTGGACTGGAAGCCGACCCCAACATAGTTGGGAAAAGGCTGGGCAGATGATGACTTTTTCTTCTCATTTTTTTAAGATAGCTAAAAAGTAATTTGATACTCTCTGTTCCTTATTTTAATAAGGGTAGTATTTAAACGAGCGAAAATAAGTTCAAATTAAAGGTGTCAAAAATATTGAAAATGGGCTACTACGACAAATAGCGAGCGACAAATAGTGGGCAAATACAAATGTTTTAAACAGAGACTTGAAAATACAAATTTGAGTTACTAGTTGTTCAATACGATCAGTGTGATAATTAAAGGACTATGAAAAAAACCCAAAATATGTTTATTAACCACTACATTGTGGATAAGGCGTAGTCAGCGTATCCCCGCTGCGGGGCTCCTATTTCTGTTTGCACGGTTTATAGTAATCTAACACGAAAGGGATTACGAAGTCTTAGTTCGCTCACTTCGCTCGCTCACTAGACCCCGCCATCCCCTTCGAACCTAACCTGTCCGAGTCGGGGTGCCACGAGTCTCTCTCAGCCTTCGCTCGCTCTTGCTTCCCATATTCTCCTTGCCGCAATGACCGAATAAATAGTTACTTACTTGGTACAATAGTCGCCCATTCAGTATATTGGTCACCAATAACATTTTTATTTACCCGATTAATAATTTCCCGTTTAACAATCTGAAATATTTAAACGCGGCGGCGACTATTCTAGATAGTGTTTTGTTCAGCTTTTTTTTTCTCAGCAGTTCCATTGTCTTATCCATACTCAGGTTCTCCATCGCGTACCCTCATGAACTCTTGACCCAATTGCTAACAACCGTCACGGCAACGGTTCCTCTGACCACTTAGAACTACGACACAAACTCAATTAGACGCCACCATTACGGTGGGGCCTTAAATCGAGGCCAATTTGTTGAAGACGGGTCCGATTAGGGCTTAAAATGAGGCTGGCGGATGCCTCGAGTGTATTGGTACTGTTGATTTTGAGTATAAAGGGGTGATAATGTTATTTTATGGGTTTGTTACTAAATTCGAACGCGTGAAGGTATCAAGCTGAAATTAATATCAAATACTCAAGTCTGCTATCCTTTGGAGCAGTGAAAAAATCACTTGTAAGTCAACGCGATCAAAAGTTATGACCGTTTAGTCGCATATTTTGCGATTTCACAAAGAAATCAAAACTTATAGGGTATTATCCGTTGACTAAGAATCATGAAATTTGGCAAGAAGCAATGTCTAACACCACATGCAAAGAAGAAATCTGAAAACCATAAACCTGTACTTTAATAACAAAATACTACAAGTTTTTACGGAACTCTTGGTGCGCAAGTCCAACTCGCACTTGGCCGGTTTTATTTACCTTTGGGAAGAATTTTGCAGTGAAAACGATTGCATTTTTCTCTCTTGTTGAAGCTCGACACTAAATAAATGCATTTATCTATTAGTCGATAATCCAATAAAAAGCGATTTCTAATAAATGAATTTAAATCTTTAACTTCCCGCTATCGGACTAACCGAAACTTTTTCTTGGCTTCATAAATCCACGTCAAGCGTATGTTTTATTTATTAAAGAACTTATAATGAGGCATAAGTTGTGCCTCGAGGCAAGCCAACTCCGCTTAACACTTCCGCTCGTTTCGAAGCCACACGGTTTAACGACTTCTTTGAAAGTTTAATTTGTCTCTGTCATGATCAAAGTCTTTGTTATTCTTTGTAATAAAAATGTCTCGATTAAATTAATTAGTATGTCATGGTAGGTCTGCTCAGTAATTAGTGGTTGGAGTAGGTAGATTCAAGTGAAAAAAGTTAGCTTGTTATTATTTTGTATGGCTAAGCAACACAATGTGAAAAATCTACATTACTTTAAAATAAAAAATATACTTTACAAATTTTTTGAGATTTTGTGAAGATAAGAAGTTTATATTTTAGCCTGTTTTGTTTTTATTCAAGCCAAAAACAATATTCTAAGTAATCACGAAAATGTTGTTCTTATTTAATTTTATTATTTACTAGCTGAGCCCCGCGGTTCCACCCGCCGCTTCTGACTTGTTTTATTTTTGCTGGGCTCTTATTGGTCGTAGCGTGATATTATATAGCATATTATATAGCCTTCCTTCCATATTATATAGCTTTCCTCGATAAATTGACTACACCCAACTCTGAAAGAATATTTCAATTCGAACCATTAGTTCCTGAGATGAGCGCGTGCAACCAAACAAACAAACTTTAGCTTTATAATATTAGTATAGATTTTAGTAAGAAAGCGCCCTTACCAAAAAAGTACCGCAGTAACATCGTTGTCTAAAAGAATATTTTTGTCATAAATACGTAACCTGGTCCGCTTTACTGACTTTAAAAAAAAAAACATATTTTATACTATAATAACATTGACACAAAAATCCTACACTTCACAAGAGCGAAATCTAGTCACCCAACTTCCTGCTTCTATACTTGATTTCCTCACCTCACCTCCGCCTCAAAACCGCCTCTATTCCAGTTAGAGCGAGACACGTGATTGACGCTCGCTTCTGCTTGTGACGTCATCAAAGTAACCGGTTATTGCATGCGGTTTCCACTTGAACTTGCGGTGTGCGAAGTCGTAGGTTCCGTTTAAATATCGTACTACGATACATTGACTGAAAAAAAGTAAAACTGACAAGTTGATAGTTGCCTCGGGGTATTCCTCAAACCGCAACTATTTTTAAGCGCAACCAACGAAGCGCAACTAAATTATTCCTCAAAGCGCAACCATGATGAAAAATAGAGATTCATAAAATTTTTTTCAATCATGGTTGCGCTTTGAGGAATAAACAGATACCTTATATTTTTAATTTGAATTTGTGAGCGCAACTAATGGTTGCGCTTAGAGAAATAATTTAGTTTCGCTTAGTTGGTTGCGCTTCAAAATAGTTGCGCTTTGAGGAATACCCCGTTGCCTCAACTAAAGTTGCTCCATCTGCAAAGCGCCTAAGAGTGTCTCGTTGTAAGTGCGACAGTTGAAGGTGAGGATCTTAGGCTTGATTCTTGGGTCGTGTTAAGTTCTATACAAGCAGATGTTTTGACTTCAACCTGCGGTCTGCAAAGTAAGTTCCATTTGAATGTTGTGCTGTGAATCATGGAATCTGTGTTTGGTCTAGAGGCTGTAAATGCGACTGATTATTAGGGTCCGTCCGACTGAAATCCAAGTCGTGTAAATATCACATAACATCACGCCTGTAGTCCCCGAAGGGTATGACAGAATAAATAATACACCCACAATACACCATAATACTACACCCACATTTCGCCAGTTTAAGTTCCATGTAAAAGGGGGTGAGCCTATTGCCATCAACCATGCACAAATCCAGTGGCTGCTACTGAGAAATTTGTGATGGAAAAACCTAATAACAATTTGCCCGACCTAGGAATCGAAGAGTGTTTGTTGATTTATTACACGGTAGCAATTATTCATATTGATTTGATATCAAATCAGAGTTATAAATGGTTCTAACACAGATGCCATTCTATTCGATTTGGAAATGTCAAAAGTACTGAATTGACATAAAATAAGGTGGACCGATGACCTGGTGAAGATTGCAGGGATCCGCTGGATGCGAGTCGCACGGGACCGGTCAATGTGGCGACACTTGGGGGAGGCCTATGTCCAGCAGAGGACGTCTTTCGGCTGAAATGATGATGAAGGTACCAAAAAGTTTATGACAATCTTGCAGAAAGACGTTGAACAGATACGAAAACCTTTTGAAGCAAATGGCACTGGCTCTCTGGCCTCATTAAAAGAAATCATTAAATACTGTTCCATAATTCCATAAAAACCACAAATAAATTCGGAATGTATAGTTTTAACTTGACTTTATTATTGCAAGTATTAAATTGCAGTTTCAGACGATATACGCCTCCAGTCCCATTGCACATTACATAAATTATACCAATAAATATAAAAGCATTTAGCATTTTACATTAATTCGAACGAACGAAATAAACGAACCGTATATACTCGCAGGTACCTGGATTCTGAAATTGTTAAAATATTCGCTAGCAATTCAATGAATTTTGCAGTCATAAAAGCTTTGGGTACTGTCGCCAACACACTGGCTAGTAGATTTTACACTTTTTATCCCAATAGTACAATCCCGTGGGATAGTTACAGAACTCTACGCAGGCGAATCCGCGGGCATATGCTAGTACCTACTCCATAAAACTATTAACCTTGTTTAACTTAAAATCCTTTATAAAACAGTTGTCCTGCACTGTTTTGTAAATAGTTTTTCATGTCTTTGTATGACTTTTGTTGCCAACAGTACTGTACTAAAGCGAATATAACACACTGACATACAATCTCTTGACGATGGACAGTTGAATTCATTTTTGTTAATTGTGAGGATTTTGATTACAAATATATTATTGTGAAAAGTTGTTGCCTGTTTCAATGCTTTGCTAGCCTTTTCCCAACTATGGTTGCAGTCTTACTGGATGCAGCTGAATACCAGTATTTTACATGGAGCGACTGCATATCTGATCTCCACAATCCAGTTAGTACTGGGTAATACGATACAACTTGGTAAGACTGGTTGTCAGACTTTCAAGGCACTGATTACCTGTAACGACTGTCAAAGATCTACAAAAGACAGTAGGGACCAACTGTTTAACGTGCTTTCCGAGGCACGGTATATCTTATTAAAAAACACAAAAAAAGTAAAAAATTCATAACTTTACTTACCGAAGTCGGTGACTTTGTTTGTTTTTTGTTTATGTAACATCCACAACCGAACCTTAAACCCAATTATTGGGTAAAACGATACCCCTTGGTAAGATCTGTCGTTTGATTTTCGCGCTGTATTCCGAACTCTCGGCCGTAACGACTGTCAAAAGTCTACAAATGACAGTTTGCACCAATGAATTATCAAGCTTTCCGATACACGTAGGGATGGGTATCACAATCCAGTGGGTGGTCACCCATCCATGGACTCACCTCGACAAGCGCTGCTTAACCTAGAAGATCGGTCACTAGATTACGATTTACCTGACCTTAACAATCCAATCACGGGGTAACAAGATACCTCTTGGTAAGACTCGTTTGCGAAGGGTCAATTTTTGTAAGAGGTAAGCCGGAGTACATATCTTCAATGTGTTTATATTATTTGTCTATAGGATACTGACTGTGCCATTTTTCAAAGCGAAGCCGGTAGGAATCGAGTTATGTGGAAGCTTCGCCACTGGTAAGACACAAAAGTAACTTTAAATGTAATATGTTACGAAAGCATTAATTAGTGTAATTTTAGGTTTATTGTTTATTTTATGTTTATTGTTTCTTTTATGGTTTTACTTTTAAATTTTTGACTGTAAAACATATTTAAGTTAATTTTCTATAAGGTTAGGTTGTGTAATTGTTAGTAATGTAAGGTTATTTTAAATAGTTAATTATTACAAGTAGTCTTAGCTATCGCATTAGGTTTGTAACCTGTAATGATAGTTTAAGAGTTTTAAATATATATAAATATATATATAAATAAATAAATAACCATGCATATACCACGGTTAATTTGAACCGTATACCTTGTCTGAATCCTATAAAAAATCTCAAACAGGTAGGAAAGCCTGAAAAACCGGCTCTTTTTCCGTATCAGTTAAAACGAATTGTCAATAAAGACGGCTTTACGATTCGCTTTAAGTTGGTACTACGGATTTTGAAGTCATTCGGTTTTCACCTCGTTCAAAATTTGTGACATGTGTGTTTTTGTCACAAGTTGATTGAAATGTGTCACGGTTGACAAAAAAAAAAAATGTAAGTGTCCCAACACTATTCAAATATCATGTTAACGAAACGTGACGTGAATGTGTCCATCTTTTGATATATTTGGATGAATGTAACGTTTTAATAATGTGTTGAAGGTTGTTAAAACGTATTAGCCACGGGTGAACTCATTTTAACCCGTAATTTAAATTATATTGACCTGCTCTCCATATGTCAACTTAATCTATGGTTGGTATTAAACCAGCCATAAACTCGATAAAGACGGCGTTTCCCTACTTTGGCTAAGAGGGTATGTAACCACAGCGGTGTTTGAGTAAGCCGGCCCTTACGCTGAAACTAAATCTGGTACTAAATTGGTTCGACCTAGATACGAAAACCGTTTCTCTGTCGTCGACCTTTTTTGATTAAATATTGTATGAATTTTTTAATGAGTTGCCGTGACCTTTTTAGTTTACAGGAAAAACAATCCTAAAAGTGTCAAAATAAAGGTTAATACAATATGTGAAACCTCGTAGGTCTATGAAGAAGACTTTTAGGCTAAAATGGCGATGACTGCTGAACCGTCTCTACACGATGGGTGCCGAAAGACTGACAGCGCCGTCGAGGCCGGCCCAGAAAGAAGTAGCGAGACGATCTGGACGCGTACCGCGAGGGCTGGTTCTAGGATTCACGGGAAAAGAACTCATGGAAGGAATTAGCGGAGGCCGCTGCCCAGCAGTGTGAAAGTAAAATAAAAGAAAAACATACAAATAAAATTTTTTTGGGGACCCACGCGGTACATGTCCACCACGTGTCCCCAAAAGTTCAGGCCTCTCGCAAGGACCCCACCTATGTCCTAGTATAAGGAATATAGGCTACTTATTTAAGTACCTTGGTTCGAACCGAAGACCAGAAATTTGTGAAGACCGAACTGCAGTTAACTTCCTCGAAAACCTTATTTAAATTCCACTGAAAATCTTAAACTCAAAAAGACAGCGACAGTACATTGTAACAAGAAAGACCCTTCTAGTACATAAAACAAGTTAAATGAGAAAACTTCGCGCGAAGTACACGTTAATATAATATAACAAACATTTTGAAGTTCAGTTACATGTTACATCTCGAAGTTAGACTCTAAACGACACTAAACTTGGCAAGTGAAGGTGACACTGATTTGTTGGATCATATTCTTAATACTTTTTACGAGGAGCTCGTGGCTAAATAATAACAGCCGCTCGGGTCGATCTTTAGGTTAAGCCGTGCTTGCCTAGGTTGGTCTGTGGATGGGTGACCGCCCATTACATACCGAGTTTACTCCGTGCCTCGGAAAGCACGTTAAGCCGTTGGTCCCGGCTGTCATTTGTAGATCTTTGACAGTCGTTGGTAGTCAGGGGCCCAAAAAGTCGGACAACCAGTCTCACCAAGGGGTATAGTATTATGGGTTGGATAGGCAGTCGCTCCATGTAAAATACTGGTATTCAGCAGCATCCAGTTAGACTGGAAGCCGGCCCCAATATAGTTTAAAACAAAACATACATGGTGTAAACGGAACCTTCACGAAGCCGTCAAGCAAGCATTCATCATCATCATCATCATTTCAGCCGAAAGACGTCCACTGCTGGACATAGGCCTCCCCCAAGTGTCGCCACATTGACCGGTCCCGTGCGTCTCGCATCCAGCGGATCCCTGCAACCTTTACAAGGTCATCGGTCCACCTAGTGGGAGGCCTTCCAACGCAGCGTCTTCCGGTTCGCGGTCGCCACTCCAGAACTTTTCGGCCCCATCGGCCATCCGTTCTGCAAGCAATGTGCCCTGCCCACTGCCACTTAAGTTTGGCTATTCTTCGGGCTACGTCGGTAACCTTGGTTCTCTTGCGGATCTCCTCATTTCAAGCAAAGCGAAGCAAGCATTATGTACATCAAACTAAGTAACTCTCCGCAAAAATTATTGCTGGGAGACAACTTGAAAAATCACGTTTCACGGTAGGACTCAATGTAATGCACTTAAAACATTATTTTAGTACGGGGGTCTTGGAGGTATTTTAAGTAAAGTTATAACATTAAAAACTTGTGATAAACTTGGAACTTTTACCCCCAATATCTCCGTAGCTGGAATATTCCCAGCTATGGTCAAAAAAAAAATCGTAATGACGGGGAAAACAGGTGCCTTTTGGCTTCGTTAAGGGTATATTTAATGGAGCGCAGCATAATAGCTGTTAAGCGGACAGATCGCGTAAGAAACACTACCCTGCGCTCCATTACTCAAATAGCAGATGTTGGAGAAAAAACAGCCAAGCTGAAGTGGGAGTGGGCTGGCCACGTAGCACGGAGAGATGGGCTAAGCCTAAGATATAAACATCTAAAAAACGACGACAATAGGACAATTAGGCGGCAAAGTACTCATCCGCATCGCTGTCATCTGGAAACGTGCCCAGAAGACTGGCAGCATTGCCACGCTGAATGGCAATGCTAATTCTTTGGCCAAAGATATGGTTATTTTTTATATTACTTTCTATAGAAATATTTAAAAATGTAAATTATATGCATAGAAAATAAATAAAGGAAAATACGTCTTATTATTAAGGACCTAAAGACAAAGAACTTGCTATGCCAACCACCGTAAAAAAGTACACCAATTTTTATTCTTCCTCCGTAGTACGGGCCTCGCGTTTGCGCCATCCCAAGCCCACTGGATCACTGTAAACTGGCCCATTCCTTGTTATTGTTGCGACAGCCGAATAAAAATTATTTTGAAGCACCCTCTTTTGTACCTAAGTACGTAATAGGGCCTTTCTCTTTTATCAAGGGTGCCGTTTCTAAGATATCTTGTTAGAAGTATTTTCGATAGTGCAGAAACAAGAGCTCTAGAAAACTTTTGTAAGCCTAGATTTTTATGCGATGTATGTTGTAACTGGAATTTAGAATCTTATGAAGATACTATTCGCAAACAGCTCGTGACTAAATAATAACAGCCACTCGGGTCGATCTTCGGGTAAAGCCGTGCTTGCTTCGGTTGGTCCGTGGATGGGTGCACCGTGCCTCGGAAAACATGTTAAGCCGTTGGTCCCGGCTGTCAATTGTAGTCTTTGACAGTCGTTACAGGCAGTCAGTGACCCGAAAGTGGTTTTTGTTGTGGAGGTCAGAGATTCAGTCGCTTCATGTAAAATACTTGCATTTAGTTGCATCCGGTAAGGCTGGAAACCGATCCCAACATAATTGGGAAAAGGCTAGACTGATGATGTACGCTGTAACTGGAATTTAGAATTTCATGAAGATACTATTATAACAAAGTTTAGATTTGAAAATGTATAATATAACATTTACGGTAACATAACATTTCACGGTTTATTTAGAACTAGCTGTTGCCCGCGACTTCGTTCGCGTGAAAATTTTGGTGTGCATGTGTGAGACTGCCTTGTTGGTCTAGTGGTAGCAAGCGCGACTACTAAGCGTGGGGATCGATTCCCGGGGTCGGGCAAAGTGTTAAAAAAATATGTTTATTTCAATTACATAAAGCAAGCAGATGCTTTTGTTAGGGGGCGTCCATTAATTAAGTGAGCTGATTTTGCGACCCCCTCCCCCTGTGGTGGGATGTCGTGAGATTTGGCTTGACCCCCTCATCTCCCTCTTAATCTCGCGTAGTTTAGTATAAATACGGTAATCTGTGCTTGATTGCGTTGAATTCACTAAAAGAAAATAATTTGTAGAGAAACATGTTTACTCAATTAAACCCAGTGATATCTGCCGTAGTTATTAATTACCAACCAAAAGGCTTAATACAAATTTTCATGGTTTGAACTGCAGACATGACGATTTTCGATACAAACTTCATCCCCTATTTAACTTGCTTAGGGTTTGAATTTCGAAAAGCACTGAAACACATGGTTTTAATTTTTGACCAGAATGACAATCACCAATTTTTATGGTTTAAACTACAAAAATGATGATTTTCCATACAAAATTTCATCCCCTATTTAACTCCCTTAGGGGTTGAATTTCGAAAAGCACTGAAACACGTGGTTTTTAATTTTTAACCAGAATGGTAACCACCAATTTTTAAGATTTAAACTACAAAAATGTCAATTTTCTATACAAACTTTCATCCCCTATTTAACTCCCTTAGGGGTTGAATTTCGAAAAACACTGAAACACATGGATTTTAATTTTTCCTCATAATGATAAACGCCAATTTTCATGGTTTAAACTACAAAAATGACGATTTTCGATACAAACTTTCATCCCCTATTTAACTCCCTTAGAGGTTGAATTTGAAAAACAATGAAATACGTGATTTTTAACCAGAATGAAACACCAATTTTCGTGGTTTAAACTACAAAAATGATGATTTTCGATAAAAACTTTCATCCCCTATTTAACTCCCTTAGGGGTGGAATTTCGAAAAACACTGAAACACGTCGTTTTTAATTTCTTAACCAGAATTGTAATCAGCAGTTTTCATGGTTAAAACTACAAAAATGACGATTTTCGATACAAACTTTCATCCCCTATTTAACTCCCTTAGGGGTTGAATTTCGAAAAGCACTAAAACACGTGGATTTTAATTTTTCCCCATAATGATAAACACCAATTTTCATGGTTTAAACTACAAAAATGTCAATTTTCCATACAAACTTCCATCCCCTATTTAACTCCCTTAGAGGTTGAATTTGAAAAACACTGAAATACATGATTTTTAACCAGAATGAAACACCAATTTTCGCGGTTTAAACTACAAAAATGATGATTTTCGATACAAACTTTCATCCCCTATTTAACTCCCTTAGGGGTGGAATTTCGAAAAACACTGAAACACGTCGTTTTTAATTTCTTAACCAGAATTTTAATCACCAATTTTTATGGTTTAAACTACAAAAATGACGATTTTCGATACAAATTTTCATCCCCTATTTAACTCCCTTAGGGGTGGAATTTCGAAAAACACTGAAACACGTTGTTTTTAATTTCTTAACCAGAATTGTAATCACCAATTTTTATGGTTTAAACTACAAAAATGACGATTTTCGATACAAACTTTCATCCCCTATTTAACTCCCTTAGGGGTGGAATTTCGAAAAACACTGAAACACGTTGTTTTTAATTTCTTAACCAGAATTGTAATCAGCAGTTTTCATGGTTTAAACTACAAAAATGACGATTTTCCATACAAACTTTCATCCCCTATTTAACTCCCTTAGGGGTTGAATTTCGAAATATCCTTCCTTATTCCTCGTCTACATTATAAATCAAACCTCTGTGCAAAATTTCAGCTTTCTAGGTCCAAGGGTTTGGGCTGGGCGTTGATGAGTCAGTCAGTCAGTCAGTCAGTCAGTCAGTCAGTCAGGACTTCTCTTTTTATTTATATAGATTGGAGTATGTTGCGGCGTAACGCCTCACAATAATACTAGGGAGTATCAGCAGCAAACAGTTGCTATTATAGATTAAAAAAGTAGGCGCATACTGTTACGTCAACAGCCTACAGACATATTATCTTGCCATGTCATTCTACCTACCAACATTCGCTCTGTACACAACCTATTTTATTTAAACTACTATCCATTGTAATTTGGACTGTATAATCAAAATATACAGAGTATTTGATCCCTCCCTGTGTTGTATCGAATGACATAGTGTGGACACGATAAAATATTTGCGTGTGTATTCAGTGTCAAATACCATCATTATTATGAAATTCCATTCCTTAAAATAACTGTTGTGTAGTTTTATGTTACAAGCCTATCACGATGACACTATTTTCCGCATAGTAGTTATGGGACAAAGTTCTTTTGTGCAATATGAAAAAAAAAGTCTTACAGCTAGTTTTCATTATTTTTGCTTGTTGCAACGCGTGTATCTCTCTGTTTATGTTATGTAAGTTAAAATTAGGTACATTAGCAGTTTTATTTCGAAAATAAACTAATATTTTAACTAGCTGTGCCGTGTCTCTTTTTTCTCGTCCCTAATGGTCGTATCGTAATGTAAAACAGCTTATATAACCTTCCTCAAGAATTGGCCTATCAAATGCAAAAAGATTTTTTCGTTTGTTTCTTTCTATTTTTGTTTTCGACCGCTTTTTATTTGCTGACGCGCAAACAAGCCTTAAAAAAAACGCAAAAGACGAAAACGTGCCTAGGCATTCTACACGGGCGTTCACAAAAACTTCTCACCCACAAAAAATCCCTTTAAAAACCACACCATTCTCACAAACATGACCTTAGCGAAAGCAGCCATTGTGTATACAAATATTACAGGCCACCTTCTTTCAATGGGGCACTTTCAGCCAAAAATGACTTCTTTTGTCGGCAACAACAATGCATGATTTATTGGACAACGTCATCCAGCCATGACCTCAAAGGTGTTCTAATATAGGTTGGGTATGGTACGGAACAGAGGGGTATGTGCTATCGTTTGGAGATTTTCGACAGAATTGCGATTTTGCGAATTTAATTGGCTCAAAAACATTGTCCAGCCCGCCGCCCATTTCCGAAGTCAAACTGCATTGTGGTAATGCGCAGTCTAATATTTTTAAATCTTAAAGTAGTTATTCAGATGGATGGACTGATGAAATAAGGAAGACAGGTCAAATAACCTGAATGCAGAAGGCGGAAACCGGATATTTCTGTGCAATTTGAGACAGGCTTCGCTGTGCATGGACATAGCGAAGCTTAACGAGTTTCCAGTTTGGTTAGTTACGTAGTTTTTGCATTTTAGGCTTGTTTTTTTTCAACAGCACTTATGTCCTATTTATCGCGAACGATATCATCATCTACCTAGCCTTTTCCCAACTACGATGGGGTCGGTTTCCTGTCTAACCGGATGCAGCTGAATACCAGTGTTTTACACGGAGCGCCTGCCTATCTGATCTCCAGACCCTTTGGTAAGAATGGTTGTCAGACTTACGGGGCACTGACTTCCTGTTACGACTGTCAAAGATCTACAAATGACAGCCGGGTCCAACGGCTAAACGTGCTTTCCGAGGCACGGAGGAAACTCGGTATGTAATGCGTGGTCGACCATCCACGGCCCCACTTAGGCAAGCGCGGCTTAACCTAAAGATCGACCCGACCGGCTGTTATTATTTGCAGCTGCATAATTGTAATTTTAGTAATTAGACTCCTAAACTTTAACTTTAGATACGAAAACACTCCAGAAATCTCCAGAGCGCAGAAAAAAAAAAGGTATTACTGTAAGCAGGCATAAACTAAGTTAACCAATTCAAAACACAAAAAATATATTAACCAATAAAAGTTTTCTTTAGGTTTCAGCGTTCCAACAAGTTCAACTTTATTTGGACTTGTTAGAAAATTCCTAATACTTGTAGGTTCAGAACCAGTAAATGGAGGGTTTCCAATAAAATTCTTAGCAAAAAGGGATCGTTATTTTCCTTCTCAGAAGCACCCAAATTTTTAGGTTCAGGGTTCTTAGGTACATTTGCGTACACATAGTTATTTCGTTTGAATATTTTCTCGTAATTATTTTCGGAATTCCATTGGGTCTTTTCGCCTTTATAGAAGCCAGTACTGCGTTAGATTATTTTCTTCTTTTTAAGGATCTCGATAAAGATTACGTAAACGTGTTGCCTGAGAAAACATTTTAGGGATTTTGTTAAAGAGATTGGCAAAATAAAAGTGCGTTCAACGACTCTTTTGCTTGGAGCAGTGTTAATGACATTGCCTTTGCTTTTGAGTCTTTGTTAAGCGATTGCTAAATGCCGAAGTGGGCTGTTGTCTCTTCAATCGAATGTTCAGTAAGGAAGTCTATTTATGTTCAATCGTTTTTCAAACTATTTTTGATTTGGGGCTAAGTAATATGGTAGTAAAAAATCTGTTTAAATCCCGCCGATAAACTGTTACGCACTTTCATCATCATCTGGCTAGCCTTTTCCCAACTATATTGGGGTCGGCTTCCAGTCTAACCGGATGCAGCTGAATACCAGTATTTTACATGGAGCGACTGCCTATCTGACCTCCACAACCCAGTTAGTACTGGGTAATACGATACCTCTTGGTAAGACTGGTTGTCAGACTTTTTAACTGTTACGCAGTTTGGTGGGTGCATAAAATTTACATAATATTTGGTCCTGATTTAATGATTTATTCATTTATTTATTAGTAGTGGTATATCCACACTGATCGATCAAAGGTGAGTGAGCGAACATCCATAAGGCCCGAACTCAACAAAAAGACGAGCGAAGCGGTGCGGCTCAGACGTCCAAGATTTCACCAATCACAGCACAGACGAGAGACGCGATGTGGATTTAAAGTAACGTGATTGATAGATCCCCGCGCGTCTCTTCTCTTCTCCACTCATCTGCGCTTTGGTGGAGTACGGCCTTTACTCATATCGAGACGAGTTCCATCGACAGATCACATAAAGCCGTTGGTCCTGGCTGACATTAGTACATTTTTGACACCCTTAACGACTGGCAAAGACCGAAAATCTGTCAACCAGTCTTACCTATCATGTTATCTAGTAACTGGGTGGTGAAAGGCAGATACTTAGTCACTCAACCTCAATGATAGTGTTGGGAAAAGCCTAGACAGCAGTAGCGAAGGGTCAATTTTTGTAGGACGTAAGCTGGAGTACATATCTTTAATGTGATGATATTTGTGATGTGTGTGTATGTGTGTGGTGTGTGTATCTGTTAACACAGACACACACAGCACACACACACACGTTAGTGTGTGTGTCTGTGTTTGTGTGTGTGTGTGTCTACAGAATACTGACTGTGGCATTTCTCAAAGGGAACCCGGTAGGAATCGAGTTCTATGGAACCTTCGCCACTGCTAGACAGATGTTTATTTTATCATAATCAGGGATACCCTTTGTTTGACAATGTTTACAGGCTATTAGCGGTTTGATTGCCTTTTATTTCGAGAATATGTTTTGTCATTTCCGAAAACAAGGAAGCATTGTTTTGAGATTTCATTTCTGGACTTATCTTTATTCATCCGATTCTTGTAAAACTGAATACTTTTTAAGTTTATTTTTATTCCTGTGTAACTTTTTTGTTTCAAATGAAACTTCTCCATTCATTTAATAGCTTTTTTTTTATCGTGGTAAAATCATCAAATGAGTCCTCCCACCCAGGGCAGAGCGGGAGGAACTGTCAGACTTGTACTGACTAAAATCCACGGTGTCCTTCAATAGCCCTTTATGTTCCAGGGTCACGGTAGTTCTATAAGTCCCGCGACCCCGGCAGGCTTTGGCCCTCTAGAGGGGGGCCCCGTCATTATGCTGACACTCTTCGAGGCGCGCGTGGAACACAACGCGCCGTCGACCCGGGCATGGTCCATGGTCGGACAGCGAGTCGCCCATTACTCGCCGCCCGCAAGCCCGCTTCATTTAATAGCTTCAATATTTTTAGCAACTCGTTAGTGTTACTTTTAAAAATTTCCGAGAAGGACGTAAATAAAAAAGATACTTGAAAATAAATTGTTTTCTGACGTTTGCTTTTTGCACGTTATATAAAGAGATACTTTGTGTGACGTTCCTAGGTTATACACAGCAATACTTGTTCGTTTTACGTCTTTACAAATTAAAAAACAATAACAGATTTTCTTTACAAATTAGGGTAAAAAATTAGGCTTACCTGACGAAATAACATCACATGACATCACAGTTTTACTTCTTGAAGAGTTAAGCTGATTGGTGTACCTATGATTAACCCATATTTTGCCAGTTCCCACGTAACATAGGAGGCAGGCAACATAAGATATAATACCAAAGACATCCTAATATTTACTTGCAATACGGGACAATACGGGAAAATTGTAATGCTATACGTCTTACTACTTTGTAGTTAGCCCGCTTGTGAGGTAGAATTCGTGTGTCAATATCGAAAATTCAAAAAAAATTTTTTTAAATGTTCCCATATTATATTATGTTCTCGAAAATAAACAGATTAGAAGTGTCCAATCTGCGCTCTACTACTCTTTGCCTATAAAACCGGCAGCCGATTGTTTGTCGCGGCTACGCGTTAAATAGTCTCTCACCTGCCTCACTTTGATTAATAATTTACGAGTAAGAAAATTAAACGTAACGTAACATCATGCCTGTATTCCCCGTGGAGGGGTAAGCAGAGGTGTACATACAGTTCAAACTTGGTAGCAATGTCACGTTCGCGTCGCTGCATGCATACTTAAAGAATCGACAAAGTTTCCTAGTTTTATGTGGGAATTAAGCAAGCATAATTATACTAAAAGAGTGATCGTACTTATCAACGCGGAATTGTCTTGAGCTGATCAAAATGAGCTTTAAGTCGTGCCAATAAAAGCGAAGAAGATGACATTCGTCTCGTATCGCAACGGACTATTAATTGATAAATGATGTTTATTTTGCTAATAGACGATGAATTATCTGAATCTGAACCTGAATCTGAATCTGAAGACGATGATGATGATGATGTTTTGATGTTTTTTTTTACTTTTACACGTTAATTATTTTTAATATAAATGTGGCCGGTGTTTTGTACCTAAACGAATTCATCGAGTCATTTTTAAGGTCCAGACATAGTCTTGTTCAACTCACATGAGGCCTATGCAGGTTAGTGTCTGAGATGGTATTTTGAAGAAAGAACCACAGATTTGGTCTGTTTGGTTTTGGTTTGGTGGTTGGAGGGATTCTATTTCTGATCAGCTTGGTGACTCCCTTAGTGTATTATGTGTGTGTGTGTGTAAGTTGTGTGTAAGCGTGTGTACGTGTGTGTGTTGTGTTTGTATGTGTGTGTGTTGTGTATGTATATTTGCGTGTATTGTGTGTGTGTCTACAAAGCTATGCTTCCGTAGACGTTAGAGGACTTATTAAACTTCACAGTTCCTAGAAAGTGACTATAAAGTTTTCTAATAAAAAAATTAAAACCACGAGGTACATTATTATTAAACAATGTCACTTAAGCACCCAAGAGATCAGTAATATAAATAACTTTTGTCAGATGGCAATGTCAAAATAAAAATCTATACTAGTGATTCATTAAGAAGCCTTTATTACATTTTGTAAGCGCTTTTAGACGTTCACACACATTTAATTTATTTTTTTAATTAGGCTTGCGTTTGACCGCAACTCGCCTGTTGTGAAGCGATGACGCGGCCTAGGGTGGAGCACGCTTGCCTAGAAGAATCCGATTCACTGAAACTTTGAAGAGATCCAGATTATAATGATCGGGAAACAGAGAAACTGGCAGTGAATTCCACAGACTGGCAGCACTGGAAAATTTGCACGAATATTATCAAACCATAAAATAATTTACATACATGAGGAGCTCGTGGCTAAATAATAACAGCCGCTCGGGTCGATCTTTAGGTTAAGCCGTGCTTGCCTAGGTTGGTCTGTGGATGGGTGACCACCCATTACATACCGAGTTTCCTCCGTGCCTCGGAAAGCACGTTAAGCTGTTGGTCCCGGCTGTCATTTGTAGATCTTTGACAGTCGTTAGGTAGTCAGTGGCCCAAAAAGTCTGACAACCAGTTTTACCAAGGGGTATCGTATTTCCCAGTACTAACTGGATTGTGGAGGTCAGACAGGCAGTCGCTCCATGTAAAATGGTTGGCTGGTATTCAGCTGCATCCGGTTAGACTGGAAGCCGACCCCAATATAGTTGGGAAAAGGCTAGGCAGATGAAAATAATTTACATACATAATCAAGCCACCTGAGATCTTAAGGCCATTGGATATACTAAACTAGGTTATCCCCTATAGAAATACTCGATGTGTTAATTCATGCTAGTCTAATTCATGCAAGCCGAGTGAACCATTTCGTCTGACACCTTCTGATTTATTGAAACTGATAAAATATAGCGTACTAGTGTTTGCCCGCGGTTTCGCCCACGTGGAGGTTGGGAATTATCCCACTTAAATATCCTGCCAGGATAAAAAGTATCCTATGTCCTAACCGGGGTCTACCAAACAATGAAACCCGCACTGCCGTTAAGGGGTGAAAATCTTATATAAAAATGTTTATTTCTTAACCAAATCAAGACAGCAAGTTGATGATTAGAACCTCCTTTTAAGTAAAAAATACCTGTATTAGGGGACTCCACTCTTCCACAGCAAGATAATTGTTTTTATAATTACAGAATGGAATATAATTTAACACTTAAAACTTATTTTCTCTTTTGTCTATGCAAGTTTGATTTTAACATAACATCATACACACAACATCACGCCTGTATACCAGAAAGATAAAAAAAAGGTAAAATTAGTGGAATATAATAGGTGGCGATTCTATCACCATCAACCATCACAAATCCAGATACCGTGACTGCTACTGAGAAACGTATGATGGAAAACCCCAATAACATTTTTTTCCAACCCGCTAATCGAACCCTGGACCTCATGCTCAGCAACCGCCATTGCGATCATTAGACCAACGAGGCAGGGGTGAAAATATAATAGAAAAACTTCCTTTCTCTTTTGTATATGGTAATTTTAATTTTAAATTTATTTATCTTCTACAGAACTGTCAAAAATCTTAATATCATAAGTATTCTAAGAAATTGAAACAAAAGCTAAGTAATTTACTTCTTAAACAAGTTTAGAAACTTCACCTAATTTCCCAACAATGCTTCGAAAAAGGGGAACATCAAATCCAATCACACGCTCTCGAACTCACACATAAAAGTTGTTCTATAAAAGATAAGCGAAGGATGAAATTCAATTTGATATTTGTCGGCAAATGAGTGAAGCTCAAAGACGCAATCATGAACTCGCCTCTGAACGAAGTGCCATACACACTTACCAGGAGTTCAAAGCTTAGTAATGCTGGGAAGTTATGGGAAAGTAAAATGGCTGACATGTTTTGATTATGGGTATTGGTATTTCATGTTTATCTTATCGATATATTGATCTATAAACCGACCGCTTTAATGAGTCCTCCGCCTTGCCCCATCAAGCGTCCACAAAGTCCTATTATTTGTTTTAAAGTAACCATAATCTACGTAGGTATAACGATACTAATTGAACTAATACGTGATCAACCTTCAGAATATTCCATCCTTCGCGAGGACTCGTTAAAGCGATCGGTCTATAGTATTTAGGCTCGTGGCTAAATAAGAACAGCTGTTCACGTCGATCTTCAGGTTAAGCCGCGCTTGCCTAGATTCGTTCGTGGATGGGTCTTGTTTTCTTTCTCGTGTGGTTAGTCCCTAACCTGGTGTTAGAGGTTGTGTTTGATGCAAAAAAAAAACAAAAGCACTTTACCAAAGGAACTGTCACAGACAACTGTCTTCTGCCATTAAAAAGTTGACGACTAAACAAAAGAACTCCAATTAAATTGTTTCTCGCAAAACCTCTTTAAAACCAGAGATCTACATCCGCAATTTATATATTTGTTTGTCGCGCAATAAAACGTTACTGTCTATCATTTCCGCCACATCGTCACGGCTTTTACGATATTTAAGAACATTTAAAATTAAATGAACCGTTCCGACTTCAACTTGGATTGTCTTTTTATGGTTTTGTAATAAATTTAGGTTGGAGCGATTAAGTTGTAAAAAGTTTCAACCGCCTTCGTAAGTCGTGGAGTGTATCGTTGGTTGGACCATAAATTTGTTGGTGAAGTTATAAAATATACTGCTGGCGTAACGGTCTTAGCAGACATGCTACTTCAGGCACCAGTAAACGGTGCATTACTTGCGTGTCGGTGCGTACTTTTAGCAGGGTTACCTCAAAAATATTCAATATATAATATAATATAATATAATATAATATAATATAATATAATATAATATAATATAATATAATATAATATAATATAATATAATATAATATAATATAATATAATATAATATAATATAATATAATATAATATAATATAATATAATATAATAATATATCAAATAATATACAATATGACAAATTGTAAGAATTGACATTGATATTTATTTAATTTTGACATTGTACGATTATCTTTATTCCATTTATTATTTATAAGTGTACCTACTCAATTGTTAATGTTTTGCTTGCTTTTTTCTGTTTTGAGTTGTGTTGTGTTTTGTTGCAATTATTTTATTTTAATTATGTGAAAGAGTGTACACCTTTAAGGTAGATTTTTTGAGGAACTAATTATTTATTATTAAGATCTCATGTAAAATGTACCAAAAATCACACCAATAAATAAATTTGAATTTGAATTTGAATATAATATATTATAATATCTCAAATATATTCAATTAATATAATCGCCACAGTAAATTGGAAATCCCCTAAGAAAAGAAGTCCACTTTATTTTTATAACCTTCTTCATCAACATCACTCTCCTGCCCTTATTCCGATTAATTTGGGATCAGCGCAGTATGTCTTCTTCTGACATTCTTCAACTATAAATTATATAATTATTTTAATTTAAAATAGAGGCCCTGAATAAATCCCAACTCACTTATTTACCTCCTAAGTTTTGGGGGAAAACTACTAATCTGGTAACCCTGACTTTTAGAGCTTCAACGGACCGCATAGAAAACACGACCTATCATAAAAATTATTCTGCATTGTATATTCGCTGATACGCGCGATTTCATCGAACGACGTTAAAGTCGCCAAAATTAAATGCAACATTGGTGAAGTTGCATTTATGGAATAATAGTAGCATGCTTTTTACCTGATCAACAATATGTTTGACTATTTGTGGCATGCCATGTTTAAACACAATAATGGCTGTAAAAAGGCCCTTTAGTAAGCCGAAAGGCATTTGTTTCCCCCCGTTATTGAGATAATTTTTGTTCTGGAACCTTCTAGTTAGAGATATTGGGGGTCAATGTTCCAACTTTTTGACAATTTTTGTTTTAAATATTTGAAAGACTTTAATGTTGTAACTTTACTCTAAATACCTCCATGGCCCCGTACTATTCTATGCATTCTATGCAGCACAATGTTTTGAGTGCGTTACTTTCAGTCACCGTAAAACGTGATTTATCACCCCAAAAAAAAGTAATTTTCCAGCAATCATTTTTGCGTAGAGTTACTTAATTTGATGTACAGCATGTTTGGTGGCTTTTTGAAGGGTATGTTTACACCCTGTAAATCTGAAAAATAGTTACATTATTACTTACATTGAAAAACTCCTGCCCTTATCTCAATTTAGGTCGGCGCAGCATGTGTTCTTCTTCCATCATCATCATCATTTCAGCCAAAAGACGCCCACTGCTGGATATAGGCCTCCCCCAAGTGTCGCCACATTGACCGGTCCTGTGCGACTTGCATCCAGAGGATCCCTGCAACCTTCACCAGGTCATCGGTTCACCTAGTGGGAGGCCTTCCAACTAAACGTCTTCCGGTTCGCGGTCGCCACTCCAGAACTTTTCTCCTTGTTCTTCTTCCATAATTCTCTATTACTCGTCATCTAGCAATCACCTCCTTTCTAGCCATATATATGCTTCACATAGTCCATCCATAGTTTTTTTGATCTTCCTCTACAGGCAGCGTGATGTTATATGCGAATTAAAATAGTCCCAAAGTCGTCGATCGCTTGCGGCAAAAGTGGCACGTTTGTAACCATAAGTAAATGTGACGGTTTATCTGTTCCGAGAAGATTGAGGGCATTAGCAAAAGTGTTTGGTTTGCTCTTGTGTTTCAACGACGGGTTTGATACTTAAACGTCAATTCAACTTTTAAATACGGATTTTGTTTAACCTTGTCTCAAGTTGACTTGAGATTTTCGACTTTTTGAATAGAGCTGCCAATTCAGGAATTAAAATGTTAAATTGTTACCTAGCTGGATTGCTCTGGGTGAGTTGGGTTAGTAGTTAATAACACAACACATAACATAACATCACCTAACGTACCTAGTAAATCCCATGTAATAGGGGGCAACCCTATTGCAATCAATCGAGCACAAATTGGCTTCTACTGAGAAATTCCAGATGAAAAAACGCAATAACACTTTGCCCGACCATGAAATCGAACCCTGGACCTGAAGCTCAGCAGTCGCCCTTGCGACTAACCAACGAAGCGGTATGAGTGACAGAGACAGAGATTAATCAAAGCCAAACTATTGAAAACTCTGTGTGCTTTATTGAAGGTGCAATTCTGATGGTAACGCAATCGAAAAACATCGCTTTTGCCTTCGAAATTGAAGCTAGACTATTTAACATATTGTCATCAAGTTCGTTCGTAGTTAATATTCATCTATATTACCTGCACGGGAAAAGAGCACATGGAAGGAATTGGGGGAGGAGCTCGTGGCTAAATAATAACAGCCGCTCGGGTCGATCTTTAGGTTAAGCCGTGCTTGCCTAGGTTGGTCTGTGGATGGGTGACCACCCATTACATACCGAGTTTCCTCCGTGCCTCGCCTTTTTGGGCTACTGACTACTTGACGACTGTCAAAGATCTACAAATGACGCCCGAGATTAACGGTTTAACGTGCTTTCCGAGGCAGTATACAATATACAGGAATCACAGATAGAGTTATTCATATAAAATACATTAACATTATACAACTTTAATTACAGAATACCAAAACTTATTTATTTAAATTGTCAAATCGACACCTACTAATGAACCGAGAGCTATATCCGTAGCAAGTGCTACGTTCGAGCTACGAATTCCTACGCCGTAGGTGCTACGCCGTAGGTGCTACGCCGTAGCAATTACTGACATGTTTCGCGTTTATTTCATACATTCTAAATTAAATATATGTATATGTAAATTGATGTCGGTAATATGTTAGCGGGTATTATTTTAAATAATGCGGGTATTAGCATAATCGATTTGTGCAGTGTTGTGGTTCTATAATAACATTTGATGTTCAATTATTTGATGTTATGTTAATGTTGATTTCATTTTAATTGTTTTGATAGGTACTCTAATCCAATATATTAAAATTAATGTTTGGTTGTTCATATTTCATGTGTTGCCATACTGTTCATCCGATTGCTATAAAACTTTTTCAACTTTTTGCTTATAATATTTGCACGAAGGGAAGAGGCAAAAGAAATCGATGGCGAAGCTGCGGATGGAAACTATCTGTACAAATAAATAAAATTCAAGTGTCTGTTTGTAATATCCAAATAACAGCTTTTTACTTAATGCATATGAGAATATACAACATTATATTTAGTATATGCGAAACCTGAATGTAGTTTGCTCAGAATAAGTAACTGAATCGATTCCAATAATTTTTAAACCATGTTTGGACACTGAGCGACACTAAGTACCTATCGCAATCATTTAGGCACTTACTGTCAAATTATTATTATCAATGAGCTCAAGACGACGCTGGAGGCGCGCTCGCAGCGGCCGCGTGGTGACCACGTTTTTGTGCGGACAACCAGGTAACAGAACAAGCTTATAACTTTGTGATTTTTCATGATACAGGTTTGAAATTTTGAACATAGATTCTTTACATAAAAATACTACGCACGTGTTTCAGGTTTTGCATATACTAAAACTAATGTTGTATAACATTACATCTTGAAAAACCCAATAACACTTTGCCCGACCCGGGAATCGAACCCAGTAGATACCTCATGCTCAGCAGTCGCGCTTATGGCCACTGGACCAGCGAGACTGTACTTACGTATATCTTAATTATAAATCGCACAAACTATGTATAGCAGTAATGGTTTACTTCTTTAGTGCTTATAGTACGGTACAGTGAAAGTTATCGCCGTTAGTGGCGCAAAGGACGCTTTTAACTACTTATAAAACTATGCAACTTTGTTTTATCTTTGACAAACTTTTGTCGCAGTTTAAGTAGTGCGGTCTAAGTTATGGGTTAAATGTGTCTTATTTAGTTTGTGGTAGGAGTGAAAAACCAGTTTGAAGTTGCCAGTTAGTAGCAAGCAAGAGTGGTTACGCAATACTGTTTTAAGCTTTCACGGTTTACAACTAAACTTATACTGTCACTTATGGGTTATCTTCCGTGATTGTTCATTATTTTGAGCTCTCTTTGAAAACCATGCCAAAGCCATGTCAGAGGCCCATGGGCGGCATAATAACTCTAACACAAGCCCCCGTAGCATGACCACCGTAGACAAGGATATCTTTGACGGAAGAATCGACAAAATGACAGATTGTGTCGACACAATGACAGATTTCTTTGCACCATCTGTCATTTTGTCGATTTTTCCGTCAAAGAAATCCTTGCCTATGGTGGGCTTGCTACGGGGGCAGATTAGGCACTAACCACACGATAACGTAAGATTAATTAGGAAACAAAACATAATCAAATGGACACTTTAACCAGTGCAAATATGCCACGGTAATGGGTTCGACCGCAGAACAGGTGCTCTTTAAGCTAAATCACTAATTGAACATAATAGAAGATTATCGGTTCGGTGGGAGACCGCAGTAGTATTAATAATTTTGTGTGTCTGTTCACGTATTTGTTTGCGAGCTTACTTTAAAGCCTTTAGTTTTTTTGATCATCGATCTCATCATTCTCCCCCCCTTTTTCCAATTTGTTATTTGTTCTTTATCTGTGTCTAATTGCCAATTCTAATCTATATGGACGGTACGAAACACACACATAGACCACCTATGGACGGTTGATTGTAAATCCCCGCTTACCCCTTCGGACATACCTAAAAAGTAAGGGATTGATTTAATATGCATCCAGTAAAAAGCTGTGATTTTGAAATTACAAACAGACACTTAATTTGTTATTTATTTGTGTAAATGAGATCTGAAATTGACTATTAGAATAATATTGTGTATTAACCCCTCCACCCCCTCCTTAAAATAATTTGAATTTGAATATTATTATCATTAGAAGTTCTAAGTAAAGGCTATAATTGTCTTAAAATTTTGAGAATCTTGTTACAATACTCGATTTGAAGTTTAAAATTGGTTAAAAGTTTTCTTGAAACATTTTGTGTGACTGTAATTCTGAGATACTGTAATTGAATTTAAAATGGATTTCGAATATTGTTTAAATGGTTGCTATAAGATAATGACCCTTATTCAAAAAGTCATAATAATGTTCTTCTTCTTAGTATTTCGATGAAAAAAAACAAAACAAATCTGTTCAGTCACACGAACTCTGCTCGCTGATGCAGTCATGAGGTCATTAAGTGCGGTCATCATAAATCATATTATTTATTTCTGTAAATTGGTTTACAAAACTGTTTTACATTTCACAACATGTTATGTTACAAAACTAGATGGGGCCGGTGTTTCGTACCTGACTACTCTGAGAAGAAACATGAAACAAACTCGGCATGCGGTGCTAAGTGGAAGGTGGGCCACTGTAAGTAGAGGAGAGGCCGCATACGCACTTGAAATTTGATCCCTCCATGGGCCCAATCTGTGAAGATTGTCCTCAAAATTCATCGCTATGCCCTAATTGTATTATTGTATTGTGTGTGGCCTTTACGGCTCATTTTGCGGAGACGCAGTACTTACTATGGAGTAACTGCCGATTTGACCTCCACAACAAAGTAACTAGGTAAAACTGTTACGAGCTGAATATGAGATAAATTAAAACACTACCGGTTGTACACCAAATATTTTTACTCATCACAAAATACTTATAACTTAAACACATATTCACCAATGATCGTTTCAATATCGCACTTGTAGTTCACTTCGATTCGCTTCGTTGCGTGGCCAAGATCAACTGATTGCTCTGGCAAACCCGACGACTATTTCCACAACGTTCTTGAACCTTCTTCACAGCTTAATAGTGGAACATTCTAGGATTATTGTCGGATCTTCTATACAGTTCCATAATGGAACGTTTTAGACTCGAACGTAATGAAGAATGTTCTTCGCGACGTAACAATACGATACCCCTTGAAAAGACAGTCTTTGTTTTTTTCCATCCCCATTATTAAGCTTGCTATACTAAACGAAATTCGCTTAGCAAGATCCTTTTAAAAATCAAGCAATGCTTTAAAGCGCTTTTTCACGTTTTCACGGATCTAAGTCACAATTCGAGTCCCATTTAATTACTGCACCGTTCGTTGATTGTGTTACTTGCTGTCGAATGCAATCGGACCCTTTGATTACATTCGAATCCCTAATTTATAAAACACGATAGTTTCCGTACCATCGTACAATGTATTTTAACACTACTTTATATTACTAGTAACTAACTGCCCCGCTGGTCTAGTGGTCGTAAGCAATACTACTGAGCATGCAACAACGTTACAACTCAAGAACTTAATTCTGGATATTTAATGATTGCGACATTTGAATAGTACTGTCTGGCTAATCATCATCGTCATTTGCACATTTGTTCCAGCCACTGCTATAAGCCTCCTCTTTTTATGCCATTCTTCCCGGATCTGCGCGAGTCTTAACCAGATCTGAATGTCATACACCCATCTCGCTGCTCATCGCTTCGACGGGCACTTCCATAAGCAAAACGAAAGTTCAGAACTTCTTGAGATGTGTCATCCGTGGTTAAAATCATTTTAGTACATGACCTGAAAACATATAAAATACTGAGTCTGGCCTTAAAATAACAGCTGTTTTATGTACGTCGATGTCACTTATAAAATGTAGCTATATCAACTCCTCCATTATTCCTCAATATTGTTGTTACACCCTCAGATCAAAAACAACAGTTACACAGCATTAATCAAAGCACTATTACAACAATAGAAATACAATCTCTCACACAACACACGTTATGGCAATATTGAATATCATAATATATAAATTCTATTGTTACCTATACATAACGATAATAATTATAGTTCGTGTAAACTCCCGCAACTATATTAAAGTCAAACAAAAGAATGGGCGAACTTACTTCAACGGTATCATTCAACGTGAAGATTACGCTTTATCTGCTTCTAGGAAGACTGTTTAATTAATTCTAGCAACCCGCCCTGGCTTCGCACTGGTAGCAGAGCATATAATTATCCCTACAAGTATTTTTCTGTCGTAGTTTTGTTGGAGGGTTTCGGAAGAGCTCGTGGCTAAGTAATAACAGCCGCTCGGGTCGATCTTTAGGTTAAGCCGTGCTTGCCTAGATTGGTCTGTGGATGGGTGACCACCCATTACATACCGAGTTTCCTTCGTGGCTCGAAAAGCACGTTGAGCCGTTGGTCCCGGCTGTCATTGGTAGATCTTTGACAGTCGTTATCTTGAAATTTGAAATGCCGAGTTCGAGTCAACTGGATTCTTCTAGGCAAGTATGCTCCAGCTTAAGCTGCACCATGCTTTACATCACGCGTGTTGCGACCAAAAGCAAGCTTATTTAGTGTAAAAAATGCCACAGTGCACAGCTTTCCCGAAAAAAATTGTCAGATTCACAGGTAACTAGGCAGTTTAAGTAGGAAAAATGAAGTAGCAGAAGTGCAGAATCCAATTAAAGGAGCTCACCGGGGAAAGTTCTATTAGCTTTGCTATTTTTGCTGTCAATTAGTGTAACTATGCACTAGTTAGAACCTATAAATGCCGATATATTTTAGCTTCAACTGTGGCATGGTACTGCACCTACAATACCGCTGAAATTGAAAACAAAAGAACTATTTACCTACAAATACGTTGCCTACCTTCTCATTTAAAAAAAAATAATAAAGATTCCGAAAGATAGACTTTTGGTAGATCAACAAATAAAGATTTCTAGACATTCTTGCGAGAGATAAATATCAAACTAATAACGCAGGAACGTTGCTTTGTAGGATAACTTCTAATAAAATAGTTCACCTGAACCATTGCTACTTATTTCTGCCGCCAAAGAAGCATTGTTGCGTTCCAGTTCTAAGAAATTTTGCAGCTAAAGTTGCACACTCGAGACATTCACGACTTTTCAACTTTGTCTTTGAGTTTGATAACGAATTGGCTATCCTGTGTTGCAGGTGCAATCAATTTCCTTTTCCGTCACTTCTGTGTGTTCGAAAGCAGTCCTGTGTGCTCATATACAGCGTGTAGCAGAAAAGTCGTATTTAAGGGTGCGATTCAGACCATAAATTGAATCACTTTCGTTGTGGAACCAACAACGTGATTAAAAAAAAATCACATGGAGAATGGAGAAAGTGGTTCGGTTTATTGGTCTGTATCACACCCTGTAAGAACACACCTTTCTCTTCCATGCTGTATAATAAAAAAAGGATCACAGAAATATTATAAAAGGTGTTTCGTGCATCGTTTGCCAAATTGAGAGCGTCGAAAGAAGGGGTCATTTGAGGTCCAATTTAGCAATTTTTCAAATAATTAAAATTAATTAGTGTTCGCCATGGGTACGTATGTTGGTGAATTTGTGGCCGATTGATGGCACGCTCGCCCCCTATAACATGGTATTAAACATAACTGGAAAAATGTGAGTGTTCTATTAGATTTACCTCCGCCTAACCCTTCGGCGATTACAGGCATGATGTTATGTAATGCATATTTACGAGAACGCCATTGTGTGATCGGAAACACCACCCTTACTACTAGGGCAGGATCATTTAGGTTGAGCAAATACAGAAACTTCATCAAACAGTGTCTATGTACAGTAAACGCTCAAAAGTCCAGTAGCATGCTATGAACTGTGGACTCTTTCTGACTAGATAATGATGAAAGAGTGCGATATACGAGATCGTGTATGAGTGCAAAATGTTTGTTATGGAAAAATGTCGTAAGTGCGACTTGTTTTGATGCGATCGTTTTGTGAAACTGCTACTGGACTTATGGTCCCTACTGTACCTACCTTATTCCTCCACACACTGACCTTATTGGTGAAATTCTCCAGTAAGGTCAGGTGCGTAGTATTCGCAACCGTGATACGTGTGTGTTTATGAACAATAGAATAGGCGAAAGGAGTATGTAAGGATCGTAGTGAGCAGGTGACATTCAGTACTTCTGTAGTTTCTACCTACTCTACGGGAAAAATCGTGAGTATAATATACTGATAGGTGGTGATGACATTACGAAAATAAATGAAAACACTCGTAATACTAGTTTATAATATATGAATACCGATTTTTAAACTATCAAATTTAATAAATCCTTATATCCAAAAAAGAAAAATAAAAATTAAACAAGCTGAATAGCATAAAACTGTAAACGTAATATACACCATTTTTAATGGTTCACTAACCTTAAGTATAATTTACACTAACACAACACACACTGGATATATTCAATTGAATTTTTGTATGCAGACTGGGAACGTCATGAGGTATGGTAACAGTTTAATTTACTGTCGTATTGTTGTCGGCACCCTGTATATGTTTGTTAACTTCATTGTCCGTCATAACAACAAGCCTATCATAACACAAAAGCCTTCATCAAGCCAACAAAACAAAAATAAAATATTACTTACACGATTGGCGCAAAAGACCATTCTGAGCATAGCTACTCCCAAAATGGTCCTTGTCACGACTTGTTTCGAATTAATTATGTCATTAGTACCTTCATACATTAATAAGTTATTAATTATAATTAGACTTTCCCTTATAATTATACGTGTTGAATGTAGTGTTCGGAAATATTATTGATTCTGTAGATGACGACAATCATGAGGCCAGAGACCAAGGTCAAAGGAAGTTTTATTTATTCTTGCTTCGTAAATCTTTTAATCTAAAGATTTTTGAATCTTTAGATGTGTGTCATTGGTGTTGAATGAGCTCGTGGCTAAATAATAACAGCTGCTCGGTCGATCTTCGGGCTAAACCGCGCTTGCCTAGGTTGGTCTGTGGATGGGTGACCACCACATACCGAGTTTCCGTGCCTCGGAAAGCACGTTAAGCCGTTGATTCCGGTTATCATTTGTAGATGTTTGACAGTCGTTTCAGGTAGTCGGTGGCTCGAAGAGTCTGACAAACAGTTTTGCCAAGAGGTACTGTATTACCCAGTACTACTCGTTGGTCGAATGATCGCAAGCGTGACTGCTCATCATGAGGTCCTGGGTTCGATTCCCGGGTCGGACAAGGTGTTATTGGGTTTTTCCATCAGGAATTTCTTAGTATTAGCCACGGAGTCTGGATTAATGCCCGGTTGATGGCAATAGGCTCGCCCCGTATTACATGAGACTGAAACATAACTGGCGAAAGCCTAAGCCTTAGGGGATTACAAGCGTGATGTTATGTTATGTGTTAAATGCATACATACACTCTTGCTGCCTTTGCCCATGGGGTCTGCCTACCCCGAACGCGAACGCGGCAAAAAGAGTAAGTGAGGATCGTTCCTCACTTACTCTTTTTGCCGCGTTCGCTTTCATATATCTGTGTTAAATGTGTGTGTTAAATAAAACAATTAGACTTGGCACGTTAAATTCAAAATCGTTATTTATTCTTAATTCCAAATGACAGGTAATTACATTTCTTATACATCACTTACGTAAGAATATATTTCACATTACTTTTATTTACATTTAAACATTATTGTACTCAATTGGTATACTTTTTTTATTAATTTTATTTATCAAATTTGATAAATTTTAACTTTTAATTTAGTTTTTCAGCTGTATATAGGAAATTCGAACTGTTTACACGAAATCAATTTAACAATAATTATTTTTGATAATTATTATTTTACATCACAAATAAATATTAGAGCATAATTATTCGAACAATGTTTCTCTAATGTCACAAAATTCAATATTACATAATTAAAATTAACGCGAAATTGGTCGCTAATAGCATGAACTCATTAAACCAGAATTAATTTGATCAAACAGTGTAATTAGTAAATGCACATGTTGGTAATGTATTCTATTCCATATTTAAAAATATTTAGGAACGATTAAAGTTAAAAAAAAAATACTGAAATCTGACCCCAACAAGAACTCAATAAAACCGCGTTCACTCCGAGAGACAAAGTAATATTAATTATGAGACAAGGACACACTCATTAGATCCTGTGGTAAGAGTAAACGAGACAGAAATAGTAGTAGTAGTATAGTATTTATTCTTATATGTTTTAGTTATAAATATGTTCTAGTCTTTCTTACTGTTTATTGCACCTACTGTATATTATCTCTGCATCACCCTAAGGTACACTGGTAGAAAATGCCTACGGCATTAACTCCGCCATTGTGCAGTTCTTGTGCATAAAGTTTTAATAAATAAATAAATATGTTTTCTCGGGTATGCAAACTTTTTGTCAGCTCCAGTTGTTCGTTAACAACGCGACTGTACGATTTCTATGTATGTATAACTGGTTAAATAAGATAATACCAGATTGCAGTAACTGTTCAAGACTATCGCTATTTCATAATACACTGATAGCTAATCTTTAGCATTCTATTTGTCCAACACTAAGCGGTTAATCGGCCGTCAACAGTAAAAATGTATAGGGATGTACTGACCCGTCGGGAAAGCCGACTATCCGGCCAAAAGCGTCGAGACTAGTTGCAGGATTTATTCAAAAGCATATTGCGAAATTGGTTTGTAAAACATGTCAAGAGATATATAATCGACAAACAATTTATATGGTAATTCGAAAACAAGTTACATTGACAAGGAAATAAATAATTTAAATAGTGTTGGTTTTTGAAAACGAAGCGAGCGAGCACTTTGTTTAATATACTCAATGCAAGCGTTGTACAATGCAGCGATACCACCCGAACTACACCGAAAGCAATAATCGGATGGGCCGACTATTCAACCTTTTTGCAACCGAGTAGTCGACGAGTCGGCCCATCTCTAAAAATGTATGAAGAAAAACAAAGGACAGTGGACGGTGTTTGAAGTTGTTTTTCATTCATTCCGTACTGGATGCTCACATTCAGTGGTCGAATATTCGCTTTGGTTGTAAATTCGGCCTAAAACGAGGGAAAATTCCTTTCAGAAATCCTAGGAGGTAACATTCCTCTGTATCTCGTACAGTTTCGAGAAAAATTTTCAGTACATTTCATAACTTCGGACCATATAATTGTTAAACTAAGATAAAAGAATAAAAAAAGGAGTAAATAATGCCGTGACGTCTGACAGGGGAGAATGGAAGTAGAAAACGTGTTGCGCCGACCCCAAGTTAAATGGGAAAAGGGCAGGTAGATGATGATGAATATTCAAAATAACTTAATATTAAGATTCCCACGAAACAAAATGTGCTCGGGGTAAAAATTAAAAAAAAAATGCAATAAAATTGTGTTTTTTTTCTATTCACAAATTGTTCGATATTCGATATTAGGGGAGCTCGTGGCTAAATAATAACAGCCGCTCGGGTCGATCCTTAGGTTGGTCTATGGATGGGTGACTATCCATAACATACTGAGTTTCCTCCGTGCCTCGGAAGGCACGTTAAGCCGTTGCCGCGTTGGTCCCGGGTGTCATTTGTAGATCTTTGACAGTCGTTAGGTAGTCAGCGGCCCAAAAAGTCTGACAACCAGTCTTACCAAGGAGTATCGCATTACCCAGTACTAACTGGGTTGTGGAGGTCAGATAGGCAGTCGTTCCATGTAAAATACTGGTATTCAGTTGCATCCGGTTAGACTGGAAGCCGACCCCAACATAGATGGGAAAAGGCTAGACAGATGATGAAATCGTTCGATATTCGAAAATAGGTCGAGTGTTCGTCCTGTGGCTTCAGATCTATGAGATTAAAATGACACTGTACGCTTGTTAGGAATTAATACCCAAGTCCGTTTAATACACGAACTAAAACACTTCATAAATGAAAACACGAACAAAGATAAATAACTAACTTAACTACAGAACTGCAGTAAGTGTGTTATTTTCCGCTTAAATGTGACCATGGGGAGTTGCAAACTTCGTCGTTGTAATATGCGCCAAGTTTGTCCTATCTTGACAGAATTGTAGGCACGAGTAACTCCACTCTATAGAGATATTATGGAGCTTAAGATCCTTGTTTAAGATGTGCACTAACTTGAGGAAATATTATTATAATACATCATACTATATTGGGGTCGGCTTCCAGTCTAACCGAATGCAGCTGAATGCCAGTATTTTACATGGAGCGACTGCCTATCTGACCTCCACAACCCAGTTAGTACTGGGTAATACGATACCCCTTGGTAAGACTGGTTATCAGACTTTTTGGGCCACTGACTGCCTAACGACTGTCAAAGATCTACAAATGACAGCCGGGATCAACGGCTTAACGTGCTTTCCGAGGCACGGAGGAAACTCGGTATGTAATGGGCGGTCACCCATCCACAGACCAACCTAGGCAAGCACGGCTTAACCTAAAGATCGACCCGAGCGGCTGTTATTATTTAGCCACGAGCTCCTCTAAATATTATTATAATACACGGTAAGGAAAATCGACGCACAGACTTTTACCATAGATTCAGTCTAGAACCACCCTAGCATAAAATATTATATTTCACGCACAAACAAACAAACGGTTACCATATATTCAGCACATTATTCTGACCCCCCCCCCCCCCCCCAATAAATTTCTCACTGGTATTTTTTTTATCTGATCTTTCCTCTACAAAAGTGCAATACCAACACGGTCAAAATATATGGAACAGCTATTTTTTTTTAAACTACCAATGAAAAATGGCGTTTGGAATAATTATGTACCGAATACGTGCGTCAGTGTCCTTTCCAGCCTGTATTTAAAATATCGTAGCTAGGAAACTGCTACTCTCTGTATTTTGATCGTGTAGTTGCGTTTTTGTATGAAACAGCAGCCAGCACAGCCAGTTTAAAAAAAACATCCGCTTTGCCATACATTCTTATCGTGTAGGTATTGCACTATTGTATGAAACAGTTGATTTTATTAAATAACCGTGTTTAGAATTTATCATGTATTGCGTTTATGGTAAACGTTCGTTTAACTACATATATACCTTACACCGTGTATAGAGCATCGTGTCCTATAGGCAAGTCAACAAGGGAAATCTTCATTATGTGAATTGAACGCTTTCCGAGTCCATGTTCCTTTGGCCTCCCGTAGTGTAACTGGCACAATTTCCTTTTACCATTCCATAGTATTAATATTTGCCATATTCAGCATTCCATTAAGTAGACCATTGACATTATTAGCGTCCAAGTCTTAATTATCATTATTTTAGTTAAATCTTTGACCTTTTTAGTTGTGGTTCCTCACACAAATCCTTGTCAAGTATCAATTTTACATTGTAACTAGAAGTTATTAGCACATCATCCACATAGATGAAGAAGAAAAATTGCATATTATAGAGGCTAACTCATATAGTACCGAAACAACCCTACCAAATAAAAAAAGAATCACTTAAATCGTATCAATAATCACGGAGAAACCGGTGGACATGCATGAAAAAAAAGATGCTGTCCGAATATATAACCATTTCCTTTTTAAGAAGTCGGTAAAAAATTCAACTCCACCACAGTATAATACAAAAGGCCCGATTCATACAACGAGCGAGGACATACGCACAAATAGACTCGCTTCACGTACAGCGAGTGCAAGTGCACTCGCGACTGTCATTAATTTGTTTTAGATCGCCGTACGTACGCGTCTATGCGTGCGTGCGCCTGCTCTGTCGCACACATAGACACGTTGCACGTACAGCGAGTGCAAGTACACTCGCCTTGCACTCGCTGTGACTGTCATTTGTTTGAGATCGCCGCCGTACGCACGCGTGTAAGTGTGCGTTCGTCTCGATGCATGGAGCCGACCGTCAGTACCTGTCTATTTTGGGAATCCACCTTAATTTTACTCCTTTTAGCAAGTGCGTGGTTCTAAACGATGTATGTATTGTATAAAAGGCCTATTATGCGGAACGACTCATTCATCCACTTTAACGTTACCTTACCTTTTGTTAACAGGCTTTTTGGGTTTTGTTTATTTCCTTATCTCATTCGAAATGAGATGGGTACCCTCGAATAAAATGCACCAAAATCGGCAAAATGTGTAAAATTTTGACGTAAAAATTTTGAGCCATGTTTTTATGAATACACAACTCTTCAAATGTGATTAAAATTGTGTTTACTTTGCAGTATGTAACAACACTCATGAAGGTTGTAATCAAACATATTTTTCCTTTGATAAAAAAGAATAAATCAAAATTGACACACTTAAAATGTGTGACACTTTTAAAATCATGCAGCTATTAATGCAAAATAACTTTGCTGTGATAAAAAAGAATATATCAATAAATGCAGCTCTGATATTGAATATGATTTAAATCTAAATAATGATAAAAGCAAAAACAGATGAAGAGCTCAGAAATATTTTGCACTAAAGTTTGCATTTGCTGGATAACTAGTAAATTCTATTGATTATCCATCAATGATAAAATGGCCACGCATCAAACACTGCGCTAAATGTGAGCATTACTAGGCTGACATAAATTATGTGCGGTAAATCGTTCAGCTCACAACCACCACTTAGGCCGCTTGCACCGCAATTCACTAAATGCGGTTACAGTTAAACATGTTTAAAACATCGTTCTGTCTCTATCGACTTCAAACAATTCATAGAAATAGAACAATTTTTGAAATTTGTTTAACGCTAAACGTGTTAAGTGATTTTTGGTGTAAGCGGACGTCAATCCTTAAGGATTAACGAATACGGACGAAAACGAAAAACACGGAATACGGATTTTGAAAGACAGCAGTGGAATGAAGTGCACAGATTTAAAGTTATTACATGGAACAAATGAAACGTAACGAAAATTGTTACAGTAAAATTGATGGTGACAATGTAAACCCCATCTTTAACGTGCATAATTATTATATTTCAGAACTATATCAGTATACTACATACGTTTATCACAGACACCTGCAGAGAGGTTTTTGCCCAGCAGTGGGATGACACAAGCTTACAGTAACAGTAACATCTGCAGAGATAATTCAACCAGCAACATAATATCTACTACATTATTGTATTATACGGAGTTTAACGAATACCCCAATTCTCAATTCGACCAAAAGGAAGTTGTATAAAATTAATTTACAAATCAGCAATCTATCTTAATAATATTTCAGGCGAAAACATTTGTAAATAAAAGTACCGAAGTAAAACAAAAAGAACATAAGGCAAGAAAATTATATTCACAGTTTACATGGAAAGAGTTCGAAATAGCGCTAGAGTACGATCAGAAATCGAGTTCAGCATAAACATGATTGCAAAAGTTGTTAAAATTGCGATATGGAATGGCATGTTGCCAATCCATCGTATAGTTGTACTGCATTATGTGAATCGGCCTTACATTTGCATGTAAACGGTGATATACATGAACTATTACTGATAGTGCTCTTTATAATAACATATAAAATCAAAATAATTCTTAGTTTTCAAATCAAATCAAAAATTACAATAGTTTTATGAGCCGACTGAGACAGCAAATTCCACATTAAATTATAGATTCGATTTTCTTTCAGAGTGAGCAAAATTTGCTGGATGCGAGACGCACGGGACCGGTCAATGTGGCGACACTTGGGGGAGGCCTATGTCCAGCAATGGACGTCTTTCGGTTGAAATGATGATGATGATGATGATGAGCAAAATTCAAATGTCATTTTTCAATGAAACGTAATATTATTTTAAACAAGGCTAATCTAATTACTTATATACTTGTCCGAAAAAAAAGAAACCAAATCAAAACGTGGATGCTTATATTAAGAAATTACACATTATTTTTATGTTGAACATTCACACAGATTCCTATCTACAGCTGAAAAATATTAACATCAGAGAGTATTGTTTTATACACAGAAAATTAGTTACAACATTATAAATTACTTAGAGTACAAACGACGTTATCCAAACTCCTGATGATTCTGTACGACGAGCATCCTCAGAGCGATGAGGACCACCAGTAAGTGTATGAGTGAGTGTGTCTGGGAAGAAGCTGCTGAAGAGTTGTTACCGTGCTGCATCGCAGCTGGTGTTTCACCTGTAGACAATAGAAAAAGAAATCATGATTATCAATATCAAGAGCTTGTATAATCAGCCTAAAATGATCCCACTGCTGGGACACATGCGTCTTCTCTATGAGAGGGAATGGGATGTAATCCACTACGCGGGCTCAGTGCGGGTTGGTAGGTGTCACATGTCTTTGAATTTTTATTTCGAGGACATTTCCTCTAGATTGTTTTCCTTCACACGTGATGAAAATAAATTACTCAAAATAATGCGCCTGCCTGGGTTCAAACCCACGACTTACTGCTCGTAAGTCAGGGCCGCCACCACTAGGCCACCGCTGCTCTATTTCAGAACGAGCTGTAACATAATAAATAATCGGCCTATAACGTGGGACACTGCTGGGGATAGTACAAAAGAGATGGCCCGTTATCCGCGCGGATCAACGCGGGTTGTTGGAGTTCACATGTCTTTGAATTTTTGGTTCTAGAAAGTCGGACTGGTTTATCAAAGGTTAAGCTGCGTTTGACAAGGTTGGGTCGTGGATTCAAACATCTATGAATAGAAACTAGAGATGTTACGGAGGTTTGATTCCGAATCCGAAAGTTCTAAACTTCCGACTGATTTTGCACCTTCGATTCCGATTTTGGTTCCGATAAATTTTAATCGGAAGTTCTATCGGAAGTCGACGCAAAGCGGGGCAGCGCGGTAAGAGCGTATAAACAAGTTTATATTGGTTGTGGTTGGTTTGGTTGGTTGGTTTGTTTTGTTTTTGTTGTGTTTATATTCTTCTGTCGATTACTCTTTCACTTGTTGTTTTGTTTCGTATTTGGCGTTATTGTGCGTTGCGCTTATTTATTAGACCTTATTATTTTATTCTTCTTATTTTATTAGACCTGCCTTTAATACGTCTTTCCTTTTTCTCCGTCTCCGATTCCGGTTCCGATTCCGATTCCGGTTCCGACAAACCAAATTTAAAAACTCCGAATCCAAATTCCGATCCTTATAACCACCTCCGTAACATCCCTAATAGAAACCCCTCCTTAAATCAAAAGCCGTTGGTGCCAGCTGTCATTTCTGTAACGAGTAGTCGGAACCCGTAAGTCAGACATCCAGTCTTATCAAAAAGTTATGTATTAACGAGTCGCTGAGTTGTGGAGGTCAGATACGCGGCCGCTGCACATAATATTAAGCTGTGTCCAGTTAGACTGGAAGCTGACCACAACATCCTTGAAAAGACTAAGCTCATAATGAAATTCAACATGATATTATAGATCCGCAAGGTAACTCCAGAGGTAAAATAAATGTTCAAATATAATCATTGTAATGGACCGCCGATGGCTTCATGGCTTGCACAATGCCTATTGTTCAGAAAAAGGATTAAATGTAGCCGTACAATGGTCATAAGACTCTTATACATTTTAGTTCATGCTTTTCTTTATCGTACATCAAAGATTTTCAGTTACCAAGACAGTTTTAGCGGCTAAACTATAAGTGTTTGGTGCACCGTTTGCCAAATTGAACAGACCGAAATAAGGGGTCATTTGCTGTCTTGCCCCAACATCCTTGGCCCCATGGGTTTTATAATTAGGAACGTTAAAAAAAAAAAACGGAAATTTGAACATTAAATAAAAAAAATATTAAAGTGTAATCGCCAAATTTAATTGAAACAATGATGTTTACGGTTTTCTGGTTCTAACGAATTCAAAATTGGTCGCCGATAACATTTATTTTTGTTTTAACACAAAAAGTAAAAAAAAAAAAATCAAAGTAAACTTGACTCAACTTCAAATTTTAAAGTCGAATTTGAATCGAAAGTGCTATTTTACAAAATAAAATAAATTATTTGGTCTTTCTTTAGCTTTAGACACTAACCACACGACAAAGAAAGACTAAATAAATATTTAAAAAAAATCAAAGTGAAGCCAAAGATGTTATTCAGATGAACTTTGATAAGACATCAAATAATCCCGTCCTTTTGGCCCTTTCAATTTGGCAAAGTAAGCACCAAACACCCTGTATAAAATATTTCTACGTAGACTTCCAGGAAACCATTTCATACATTAAGACTATTATCGAGTTTCGAAGTCGCTACACGGAAAGAACTTCTTATAAGTCTGTAAAACTCACAACTTCATAATATCGACTTTATGGCTTAGTAGTCTTCATTTTCCGAACACACTTCAATATCGAAATTCTATTTTATAATTATAGGAACTCCTTTTAAAACTTATCTGAAATTTATCAGGCACGTCTCATCTTTATCTAGAATGCCGAATTTCAATTTGCCGGCTTCAAAGAGGGGCGGGCTTTGTTATAGACCCATTGAATAATTTTGAAGTCGTGATGAAAATTAAAATAATCGGTATTAAAAGATATTTCTGGTGTCATCATTTGCGATTTAATTCAGTCGACCTAAAAAATAAATTAACTTTTTTTATAAAGGAAAAGCAAGCTTTTATTAAAATGAAAAGGAGAAAATGAAGTTTATCTATCAACAGTGAACGGGCGTACAAAGTTTCGTGTCCATGCTATTAACCGTTTGAGGACTTCTCTCGTGAGGGCCTCGATCCTAGCTGCAGGATGCAAGACATGTCTGTCATAACAATGTATTGTCACCGGAACTAAAGGTGTGTGCAAAATTTCAGCTCCCAACCGATTGAGCTAAATGCACACAACTGGTTTGAAATTCAGTTGCAAGATTTGACCAATACATACTAACTAGCAAGGCAAGTTAAACAAAAGCTCATAACAAAGGACAATCATTAAACTACTGAATAGATGTTTGATGTGAACCCAGCCTTAGACCTCTGTACTAATATTATAAAAGGTAAAATTTGATGTTAAGTTTGTATGTAGTTGTAGGGGATGATCTTCGAAACTGCTGATCCGATTCCAAAAATTCTTTCACTAACGGAAAGCTGCATTTTTCCAAAGTGTTATAGGCTACATTTACAACGTCCCCGTGAGTACATTCCGTACATAACGGGAGTAAAGCCGCGAGCAAAAGTTAGTGAAAAATTAAATTACAACCCCGTCAAAGGTAAAGAAGAGTTTATTATTCATGAAATCAGTCACTGTATATAATATACTAACACATGGCTTAGATTTTAGTCTAGTAGTCTTCAAAGAACTAACTAAATTTCAAACTTTATTCAAAGTATCTTATTACGCATCAAGAATCTTTACGACTTCAAGAACTAAGCAAATGACAATAAAGTAATTACTCCGCTAGAATAAACAACAAAAACTTTGTAATTATTAAGTATATCTAATTTATCTACAAACGAATAATTGGTTGTACATTAAAAACTTGGTTAATTTTTCACGTTTTTGCGAGTCTCTTAAATAATTAAGAGCAGGCCACACGCCATTTAGCGAGCAAGCGAGCGAGCTGAGCGAGTATCGTTTCTCCTCTTTTTATACTTCGGTTCGGCACTTTCGGTAGTTCGCGGTGAGAACAGAAGTATGAAAAGAACGAAGTGCGAAGCGATGCTCGCCCGGCTCGCTCGATTGCTCGCTAGCTAGCAGTGTGGCCTGCGCTTTAAGGTCTACCGCAAATTGAGTTACTGAAAGGGACTTTGTTTCTGTAACTGCGTTCTAATTTGAAAATGTCATTTCGCTTTCGTCCGCTATTAAATTATACTTATTAGCCTTTTTAGCTGTGTCGACTAAATTATCTCTTGGAGTGGAAACGAGATTGTGCTTATAAAATGTATTTTCTAATTTATTATTAACTAGCTGTGCCCCGCGACCTTCGCCTGCGTGAAATTATTATAAAATATTACTTCCCTATTTGAATCGGATTGTGTTAACGATTTCAAGGGTTTTATTTTTTTAGCACGGAACTCTAATCCTTTTTTAGCATAATAGTAGCCAGTTACTCCGTACAACATCAGCTATATGCGCCAGTAAAAGCCCCGTCAAAATTGGTCCAGCCGTTTCGGAGATTAGCCGGAACAAGCAGCAAATGTTTTTTTTTGTTATAAGCGCCGTATATACTTTCACAAGCATTCAGTAAAAAGCTGTTATTTTGAAATTACATTCAGACACTTCAATTTTATTTATTTGTATAGAATTATTATTTATGCCAAGTATTTAATCAAGTTTGGGAACGGGATTCGGGTTATTGAATGAAATTCCTGTTGGTTGAAATTCTTTTTCACTTCGCCGTTATTTTTGGAGTAAATAAAAAAGGTCCGTAATTATTTCATTAATAGGATTCCGGGAAGATGAAACGGAAGAATTATAAAAGTGTGTTTTATCATAAAATATATTATTGGATGGTTTATAATGGACTTGCTCGTTAGCCTAGTGGTCGCAATCGCGACTGCTGACTTGCTGAGCATTAGGTCGTGGGTTCGATTGCCAGGTCAGGCAAATTGTTATTGGGTTTTTCCATCAGGAATTTCTTAGTAGCAGCCACGACGGCAACGGCAATAGGCTCGCCCCATATTACATGGGACTTAAACATAACTCGCAAAAAGTGGGTGTACTATTAGGTACACCTCTGTGAAACCTTCGGGGATTACAGGCGTGATGTTTTAGTTTATAAATAGAACGATAGCATTATTTTTCCTTGTTGCCTCATTTCCCACTTCCATTCTACTATGTCGTTAAGTATCAATTTACTTTACAACCTAAACACCTATTTCGGTCTAAAACTTTACGTAATTGAAAGCCTCGTTCAACCAACACTTAACCTAATGTCTGCGAAAGGCCATCAGTATACCCTTTCTCTAATAAGAAGCCCAGACAACAGACCCACTTGGCTAACAAACAAATAGTTTGACTTTGAACACCCAATATCAAATTGAATTATCACCGTACTCTCTTCAATATTGGAATCAAATTCACTTTTCATTATGATCAAATTTTACGCTATTTTCGGGTCTCATGACCTCATCATCTTGTGCAGGACTGTAATCTTTAAACGTATTACGTTAATGCCTATTTTAGAAGTCTTGAGACGGGTTTACCTCACAGGCAGAAAATTTAATCGGACCTATAAAATCTATAATTATACTCCTCAAGACTCTATCTAGAATCAGGTCTTGAAAATAAAAGCTTTTTCAAAATTTTAAAAGTCTGTCACGTTGTTAAAGTCCCATGTAATAGGGAGCGAACCTATTGCCATCAACCGGGCACAGATTTAGACTCCGTGGTTCATAATCATCATCAGCCTACAGCAGTCCTCTGCAGGACAGAGGCCTCCTCAATCGTACGCCACTCAACTCGATACTCAGCAACTCTCATTCAATTGCTACCAGCCACCCTGCAAAGATCGTCACACCACCAAGCCTGAGGGCGTGCCACCTTACGTTTGCCGATTCGGGGTCTCCACTCAAGAACACGTCTACCCCGACGGTCATCGGTTCTGCGGCTAATATGACCGGCTCTTTGCCAAATCAGCTTAATAATTCTGTGAGCTATATCGACAGCTCTGGTTCTCTGTTGGATCACCTCGTTTCGGATGCGATCCCTCAGAGAGACTCTAAACATAGCCCGTTGCATAGCTTGTTGAGCGACCTTGAATTTATGGCCCAGCCGTACCGTGAGTGTCCACGTTTCAGCCCCGTTAGTCATAACAGGCAGGACGCACTGGTTGAAGACCTTAGCCTTTAGGGTCTGTGGAATACGCGACGAGAAGACTCGTCGAAGCTTCCGAAATACTGCCTAGCCCAGCTGGATTCTTCTGTTAGCCTCCCTTTAAAAGTTGTTCTTACCAAACTGCAGAGTTTGACCGAGGTAAACATATTCTCGAACAACCTCGACTCCGTGGTTGCTACTAAGAAATTACTAATGGAAAAACCCATTAACACTGCCCAACCTGGCAATCGAATCTAGGATCTATTGCTCAGCAGTCTCGCTTGCGACCACTAGACCATCAAGGCAGTCGTTATAATAGATTTACATACAAAACTAGTCGCGTCGTTGCGACTGCGTCTTTAACGATGCGGTTTGCAGTAGCGGCTATCTTCCGAATAGTAATAAACAGAATCAAATTGTAGTTTAATGTTAAGACATTTTATCGCAACGAATAAATAAATAAAAGCACGACAAGGCAGCTGATAGCGAGCTTGTAGATTTAAGACGTACCTACTTTCCATTTAAATCTAAAAGAGGTACAAACAAATCTCAAGAAACGGCGGAATCCTTGTCAGACCTGAATGTATTCTATTTATTTGTGGTTCAAGTTAAGCTTGCGACTTAAAAGGCTTACGTTGCTCAAACGACATCCATTGATGGGTTTCCGAACTATGTTCTGGTGATCCTTTGTGTGGCGACTAATCGATTTTCTTGGAAATACGGCGGTTGTGTCCAAAGGATCGATTCTCTAGAATAGTGCATCTGTTGTGTTAATACGACATGTTACTCTAGTGCTGTTCGCTGAGCTCGTGGCTAAATAATAACATGCGCACGGGTCGGATTTCATGGTTATCCGCGTTTACCTAGGTTGGTCTGTGGATGGGTGACCATCCATTACATACCGAGTTTCCTCCGTGCCAAAGCACGTGTGAAAGCACGTTAAGCTGTTGGTCCGGGCTGTCATTTGCTGATCTTTGACAGTCGTAACACGTAGTAAGTGGCCCGAAAGTCCACCAACCAGACTTACCAATGGGTATAGAATAACCCAGTACTAACTGGGTTGTGGAGGTCAGATAGGCAGTCGTTCCATGTAAAATAGTATTCAGCTGAATCCAGTTAGACTGGAAGCCGATCCCAACATAATTGTGAAAATGATGGGAAATAATTTTTATTTAACTAGATGCGCATGCGAGGTGGCCAGAGACGCGTCTCCGCGCGGGCTAGCAATCTACGAAATAAAACAAGGTAAAAGCCGAATAAAATTTTGGTTTGTTTTGAGACAAAAAATGTAACTTACTCTGTACAACATGAACAGTGACTGAAGCCGCCTTAGCGTTAGCAGGCACGCAGGTATAGTTGCCGGCGTGGCGTGGCTCCGCCTTGCCGATCACCAGCTCGCTGGTTTGTCGGCCGTTGTGGACGCTTACGCCATCTGTGGGAGGAAATAGCAGTTTTAGTCCATTGTCAAAAAACTGGATGAAAACAGAAGAATATCGTTTAAGAAAGCCTAAACGTATTACCGTATACCAAGTTTCCTCCGTGCCTCGGAAAGTGCGGTAAGCCATTGGTCCCGGGTGTTATTTGTAGATCATTGACAGTTGTTAGTAATCAGTGGTCCAAAAAGTCTGACAACCAGTCTTACCAGAGGGTATCGTATTACCCAATACTAACTGGGTTGTGAAGGTCAGATAGGCAGTCGCTCGAACCGATTATACTATGAGAATACATTATACGACGACACGACTCCGTCCACACGGAGCGCACGGCTCGCACTGAGGAGGCGTTCGCAACGATCGTATGACGCAAATGCTCACTGTGAGCACACACGTCCACACAACACATTCGCAACGCACGCCTCGCGATGTCTGTACGCGGCTCTGTATTTTTGACTCTATCTATAATCGTTATCGCTGACAGAAAGTCACTTCGTTTAAGGTTCGGGAAAACCAGTGCGGACAAATTTCGGACGGGGTTCGCAACGCCAGACTGACAGATATTTTTTTTATTCAAGATGGGGGTTTTGTTGCACATGCGATTGATTACGCCGCACTGGTTCTGACAGATAATGCACAGAAATATCTGTTAGTGTGTGTCCTTAATCTGTCCGCAATCCGTACCGATTTTACCGAACCTTGTACCAGGCTACCACGTTTTAAAAGAGCATCAAGCGTGGTCTGTTGTGTGCTCAACATCGAATCATTTATTACCTCAAAAGATGTGATCAACATTAATATGTATATTGTAATTATCGTAGTAAGCTCGTGGATTATTATGATTACCTTTGTATTTCAAAGGACAAACCGCTACTCCAGATTACAAGGACCGTTTTTATTTATCTACTTGATGTATATTTCCCTTTGATTAACAAATACTGCCTTTCAGAAACGTACCTTTCCTTTAATTAAGTATGATCAAATAACTCGATCAAATTTTAAGGATATTTGTTTTAACAAATATGCTTTGATATGAGTCACACGATACGCACGTCTGTGTATGACTAAGAAATTCCACAACAAACTTGAGATACTCTCTGAAGTGGTAAATCACGAATTTATAACAAAATTAGAAGCCTTTAAATTTTTTAAGGAAACAGGAATGTCTAACACCTTGTAAGAAGTTGTAAGTTCATCTTTACGGTCTTTAAATTAAAGTCACTTCTTGTGTGTATGTCACCACGTTATGTCTAGACTTCGCAACCGATTTTGATGTGGTTTTCACCGTTATTTAAAGAATTATAAACAAAACATTAACAAAAATATCTCCATGTTTTTGGGATTCGCAAAAACCGAAGCAGTATCAAATACATTTTGAAGATGCAATCAAAGATTTTTTTATTTTCCCAAAATCAAACAGAATCGAAATTACTTCTGCAACCCTTAAACCTGAACCAATCCCATAAAATTGTCTTCCAGCCCTCAATATCTCAAAACCCAGTACTACATAAATTATTTATTTCTCCAGCTTCACTCTCCAGATTGAAATACATGTAAAATAAGACAAAGGAGAACGTCCACTTCGAGATGTAGTAAATTAGGTCACCAGCCTTTTGTTTACATTAGTAGAAATGCTGCTGGGCTTCTTTAGAAATGGGAAGTGCTTTATGGAGGGGAAGTGAAATTGTGTTACTGTTTTTTCTATATTTTCAATAAATAATGTTGTGACTTGGAATTCATAGCTTCAGGAACTTGTGGCTAAATAATAACAGCCGGTTGGGATGATCTTTAGGTTAAGCCGTGCTTACATAGGTTGATCCGTGGATGGGTCTCATTACATACAGAAGTCCTCCGTGCTCTCGGCAAGCACGTTAAGCCGTTGGTCCCGGCTGTCATTTATAGATCTTTGACAATTATTACAGGTAGTCACTGGCCCGAAGGTCTGACAACCAGTTTTACCAAGGGGAGTCCTGGGTTGTGGAGGTCAGATAAGCAGTCGTTTCATACTGGTATTCCCCTGTATCCGGTTAGACTGGAAGCTGATCCCTATATTGGGAAAAGGCTAGACAGATGATGAAAAGTCGGTCTTCAAGTTACAGCTATGTTTGCTGAAATCGGCGGGTGGTTGGATTGGATGACCATCCTTTTGCATACCACGACAACACTGACCATGCATAAAAAGGACTTTGTAAACAGTTTGTAGTCAGAGTCATTCCTAGAGCTTTGATATTCGTAATTACAGATATTCAGAAAAACCTGAAATATTGACACCGAATTTTGCCATGGGATATCGTGTTAGCCAGTTACAGGGGCGGAGGTAGATATAGGACAAAAAGGATGTTTCCTGAGTAAAAAAAATTGATTCTATTTAGTCCGTCAGTTAGATTAACGAAAAATATTGGATACGTATTTTTTATTTTATCAAATCAATAAAAATTGACAAAGATAAAAAGCATCAAAGATCATGAGTGGGGGCTTTTGACGTAACTTTGCGGTAAAAAGTGTACCGAAATGTGACGTCACACGAGTTTTCGACGCACTGTATAGTCTTAATTTTTTGTTTACGTGAAAAAAGAAAAAATACGAGTCCAATATTTTTTGGAAATCTATCTGACGGACTAATTAGATTTTTTTGGTCATCTACACTATTGAATAGGTCCTTCCCTGGTAAGTCAGATAAATCAGTCAGTTATGATAAGTCGTCCAATTTTCAGTTCCCGTGATGTCTTCAAACTTTTGTCGTCTATTCGATAATTGTTACTTTCTTGCAAACATTCAAAAAGTAAAATCAGAATTAAAAGGAGACTACCCAAATCCCCAAACCGTGAAACGAGAATCTCACGATGATTGCGCAAATTAATCTATTTATCACGAAGGCGTTACAAGGAAGAATAAGATTCCTTACAATAAATCCATTCCTGCCTCCCCCTGCTTACCTCGCAAGGGAAATAAGGTACTATAATACTTTTCTTTAGCTCACAGCCCACCTGACTACTAACGAAGTAGGATGCTCGAGGGATTACCGAAGCTTACAGCTTTGTAAAGAGACTTTGGCAAAATGGCGCCGGTCATTGTTAAAGAAATAGTTTTTGTTTTTAGATTCTAGGTATTCTTTGGGAGATTACTGGATTCGTTCAAAAATGTTGCCGTTTTGAAGGTTATGGATATTAGGTTCTTATTACCGGGGATTAGAATGTTAAAGCTGATCATCGGTATCCTCTAAAAAAAAACTGGCCAAGTGCGAGGTGGACTCGGGCGCCGAGGATTCCGTACAAACTTGTTGTTGTTACCGTATAATTTTGTTATTAAACTACATATTTACGGTTTTCCCATTATTTCGTTTACATGTGCTGTAAGACAATTGCTTCTTGATAAATTTCAAGATTTGATGTCAACGGGAAGGTGTAAGATTTTAAACCATCATGGTCACTAACATTAACATGAACATGGTAAATATCCCATTTCTAGTATTAATAATAACGGGAAGGTATCTTATAGGTTTCGATTCCCTTGTGGAATCGAAAATTATGCTACATAAACGGTCATATCTTTTGATCGCGTTGACTTACAACTTTGATTTTTTCACTGCCCCAAGAAGTAGCCGACTTGAGTATTTAATATTAACTTCAAGATGATAACTCCACGTGTTTCTGAGAAAAAGGGTCTTGACAGACGGACCGACAGACAGACGGACCACAAAGTGATCCTATAAGGGTTCCGTTTTCGTCGACTGAGGTACGGAACCTTAACAATGACTGTTAGAAAGACTTATTCATCTATCGGCTTAATCGGCTACCATATTCTTAGACGCTTTGATAATTTTTATCAGTAGCCAAAGAAGAACTTGAAGGTAGTATCAAAATAACAATAATATTATAACACACTACATTTCTATTCATTTCCTTTTCTAATTTTTTTTTTTTTTTGACCGAAATCTATCTCCTCAAATCAGACTAAAGGCCCTAGCACGAGCGCGCGGTGTAAACATAATATAAATATGTTGAATATTTAATCGAAAATACAATTATCCTAAAGCATTTTAGTTAGATTGTCTGCAAAAAAGCACAATCAGTAACATCTATAGACAGGTTTTTTTTTTATTAGCCTGTATTGTCCCACTGCTGGGGAAAAGCCTCACCCAATAGGGATGTTTCCTGAAAAAATCTAATTAGTCCGTCAGATAGATTTCCAAAAAATATTGGACACGTATTTTTTTCTTTTTTCACGAAAAATGAAGGCAGTGCGTCGAAAACTCGTGTGACGTCGTACTTGTAAGTAAAGTGTACTGACTATTTACCAAAAGTGACGTCACAGGCCCCACATAATCTTTGATGCGTTTTACCTTCGTCTGTGACCTGCATATTTGTGTTATGCTTCATTGCAAAAATAATAGAACGTTGCATAGAAGTTGGGTAAACAAACAGATTTTTTTTTTTTTTTTTTGACAGATTTTCTTACTTTTAACAGGACCATAATAAATATGTAGTATGTTTCTAAATAAGTTATTTACTACTTATTTGTTTAAGGAATCTTAGATAATATTTAAGTATAAGCACTTGAGTGAGTTACCTGAGATACAGGTTTATTCCTAGTTCAGGTAGAGTCCAATTATTGTATGCCTATACTTTTAAGCCCATATTGTAAATATTTTTGTATTTCAATTATTTCAATAAATAATTTCAATTTTAATTGATTTGATAAAAGAAAAAATACGTATCCAATATTTTTCGATAATCTAAGTGACGGACTAAATAGAATCATATTTTTTTTACACAGGACACATCCCTATTCCTTCCATGTGTTCTTTTCGTGCCTCCTCGAACCAGCCCTCGTGCTGCGCGTTCAGATATGAAAACATTCTTAAAATTGTGAAATATTTGAAACTGGTATTTTTAATTTTAAAATCGACGTATTTACGTCACGTTTACACCGCGCGCTCGCGCTAGGCCTACGAACAAGTACCGAGCTGATTCGACGAGAAAAACTTGAAGTTAAAAAAGTACTAATTACGTACGTAGCAATAAAACTGAACTGGGTTTAACTTTCCATTTGGATTTACTGTACCGTGCGTTGACTATTGCAATTTCATTTCGGTTTATAATTTTTATAAAAATGTTTTGTTTTAAAGTGGGTATTTTTGATGCGTGTTGTAACTTATAACTTACTGTAAGAACCATGATGTAGTGGTATGAAAAAAGGTCAGCTTTATTAATATAGTTATTTTTTTAAAGCTAAATATCTCAATAGGAAAAAGGTACTTTTTGTAAGGTAGTTATTTCTGGTTGTTGCTTAACAAGCGCAGGACCTGACGATGTGGCATCCTAAATATTTCGTCATTAAATGTTTCATCCACGTATTCTCTGAGTCTCTAGGGCTTGATCAGAATGGTCGTGTTTTCACCAAATGATTTGATTCGTCAACCACACCTGTCCCTTCTCTTTCTCTAACGTCTGACTGAATAGATACTGATATGATTATTTGGACTGCCTCCTTGGTCTAGTGGTCGCTAGCACGACTGCTGAGCAAGAGGCCCAGGTTTTGATTCCCGGGTCGGTTTTTCCATCAGGAATTTCTCAGTAGCAGTCCCGGAGTCTGGATTTGTGCGCGGTTGATGGCAATAGGCTCGCCACCTATTACATGGGACTTAAATATAACTGGCGAAATGTGGGTGTGTGTCTAACCCTTCGAAGATTGCAGGCGTGATGTTATGATATAATTATTTTTTCTTTATCGTATTAAATAATCTTTTAGACATCAAAACAAATGGAGTCACGGACTCAGCCAGTGCAATATGCCGTTCGTCAAATCACGGCCAAAAAAAACAAATGACTGAAATCTGACATTTCAAAATTAGAATTCCACCATTCCGACATGCTTCTCGATTATCAAATCAATAGGCTGGAAATCAAATCGGCCGGTCATCGATCAAAATCAAGAAATTCATATCGCCAGTCATTTGTCGCAAGACTGTTCGAATAAGTTCATTTCAATCGGGACCGGTTCTGACGAGTTTTTTATTTGAAGCCTTCGGGTCACTTCTGTCGGTCATTTGGAGGGATGGTGCTCGTTTTGCTCGTTCACTCATCTCTTATGTTACGCTTTCTGAAATAATGTTTTTGCTGCCACACGGTTTCATACATCAACCTTCATATACATTTTTGTAGTAAAATGAGGGATGTTTCCTGAAAAAATCTAATTAGTCCGTCAGATAGATTTCTAAAAAATATTGGACACGTATTTTTTTCTTTTTACGAAAACTAAAAATGAAGACGATACAGTGCGTCGAAAACTCGTGTGACGTCACACTTCAGTTCACTTTTTACCGAAAAGTGACGTCACAGGCCCCCACTCATGATCTTTGGTGCGTTTTATCTTCGTCAATTTTTATTGATTTGATAAAACAAAAAATACGTATCCAATATTTTTCGATAATCTAACTGACGGACTAAATAGAATCATATTTTTTTTACACAGGAAACGTCCCTAATTCAATGTTATTTTGGGGTCGGTCGGCGCAACACGTTTTATTCTTCCAATCTTCCCTGTCAATCGTCAAGCTATCATCGACTCCTTTTTCCTTCAAATCATTCCTCGCAGTATCCATCCATCTTTTCTTTGGTCTTCCTCTCCCTCTCCATCCATCAACATTTATACTCATCACTCTTTTAGTCACATGTGTTCCATTCCTCCTCATCACATATCCCTCTTCTAATTCTTGATGATAATCAATATTATTTAAGTTCAGTTAAGGTTCATCAAGTTTAAAAATTTTTTAGCTGTGGTGTTTGCTAAAGTATAGGACATACATTTTATTTTAATGGAAACCGTTTTAAAAATATACGTAATGCTTTTAACTCTGTTATGTTAAAAGGATTTCAGGTTAGGTCATGTCAGGTATGCAAAAAATTTGACTTTATTTACATGTGATATCGCTTTGTGATTTCAGTGGGGTCTTTGAGGCTCCATGTTGGTCCAAAAAGGTACGGTTTTAATCATGTATTCTTTTTTTATTTTAGTCGTGCTTTTTATTCGAGGCAGCCGTCGACAGATTCACATTCTATCAGCGATTATGTTGGTGTATAAGTAAAAAAAATATTATAAAATGAAAAGTTTACGTCAATTCTTCCTTTGAAATTACATAATATAACATAACATCAAGCCTGTAATCCCCGAAGGGTTAGTCAGAGGTGTACCTAATAGTGCACCCACATTTCGCTAATTATGGGGTGAGCCAATTGCCATCAACCGGGCACAAATCTAGACTGTGGCTGCTACTGACAAAAGCCTGACGGAAAAAAAACCCCATAACACTGCCCGACCCGGGAATCGAACCCAGGACTTCATGCTCGGCAGTCCCGCTTGCGACCACTCGACCAACGAGGCAGTCCTATTGAAATTGAAAGTAGTAGAATATGAAACACTGTGAAAGCAATCGCTATTGTTTACGCTCTCTGGAGTTATAAGTTATCGCTAGCTTTAAAAATATACAGGCGGTGTCCCTGCCACCCTGTATGAGCACTATTTTGTTTGTGTACATAATTATTAGCATCTTGTTTGATTTTCTACTTCACGTCAACGCGTAATACTAAGTGTTCATACTGACTACCCACTCAAAATTATGTGTGGTTAATGAGTTCAGTCTAAGCTTCTCAGTTTGTTTTGGAACAAATAAAAGAAGAACCCCAATTTAATAAATTTAACAGAAAATTAAAAGAATATCTAACACAAAAATGCTTTTACTCGGTCGCAGAATACTTAAAATAAAATATCTAGTAAATATGATGGACAGATAATTACTTATAGTCATTGAAATTACTTACACAAAAGCACACATACATAACACTTACACATAATAAAACAAATTAATAAAATTTAAAATACAAATTAATAAAATATAATACTTAATACACATAAATAAAATAATTTAATAATCTCATGATATTATTAATTATTATAATTAATTTAAATAATTACATAACCTAATACTAGTAATATTGTCGAAAATACTTATGTTTGTTTAACAAACATGCAATCCAGTATACCTACTCACTGGATGCTTGTTTTGTCCAATCTATTATGTTGCCGTGCCCTAACCGGGTTTCATGTTGGAACTTACTTACTTATATGTAACAACTAAATGTACACATGAATGCAATAAAGAGTTTTGAGTTTGAGTTTGAGTTTGTTTATCCCACTTCTAATATCACAAGATAAACACAACATCGCGCCTGTAGTTCACCGAAGGTTTAGTTAGGCAAAGGTGTTATTTTAATATCTTCATAACATTAATCTCCTCCTCTCTTCCTCTCTTTCTCTCTCATTCATCTCTCTCTCTCATTATTACATCTGCCTAGTCTTTTCTCAACTATGTCGGGCTTCCAGTCTAACCGGATGCAGCTGAATACCAGTAATTTACATGGAGTGACTGCCTATCTGACCTCCACAACTCCGTTAGTACTGGGTAATACGATATCCCTTAGTAAGACTGGTTGTTAAACTTTCGGGCCACTGAGTACCTGCAACGACTGTCAAAGATCTACAAATGACAGCCGGCCGGGATCAAAGGCTTAACATAAAATTACTTTAGTGATCTACAAAATGGTAGACAGGGCCATATTAGACTAACATTTCACTATCACAGAAGACCCGTGCAATACGAAGACAACCGAGACATTGATTCGAAGCGAACTTCTTGCAATTTACTGTGACCATATCGGTCAATAATACGATGATCTTAAAAACAAAATCAAGATAAAAATATACAACTAAAATAAGACTAATTTCTATTTATTTATATTGATATATATTTATAGTATTTTGATATATAGTTATAGTATTTTATATATCCTTGTAGTTTATCTTAGTAAAATTAAATTAAATTTTTTGCAAATTTATGCACCTACCACTGTCTGTCTCTGCATCACCCAAAGGTTGACTGGTAGAAAATGCCTATGGCATTAAGTCCGCCCGTGCACTTTGTGCTTGAAGTGTTAATAAATAAACTAAGGAACAAGGACGTGGGTATGCATGCTACCATCTCCTATGAATGACTTACTGTTAAAAATCTGCAATACAATAAATATGAAGAATTGCTCGAAGGTACTAAAATACTTTTTAGATTTAGTAGTACAATCTAGGTAGTGTCTTTTTAGTACCTAATTGCCTATACTATACTGTACTACACTTAGTATGTATTGATTAATAATGTTATGGCAAGGAGTTGCCGTGTCTGGCATACCGTTATTAAACCTTCGACGGTTTGTGTTGGTATGTCTAGGTAAAAAAAGCTACTCACTTAAATCATAGTTGATCATTCGGTTCTCGAAGTACCAGAACACGTAGGATGGCGGCTCCGTAGACCGCTTCACGACGCAGACGAGCCTCAGCATCGAGCCCTCGTGGATTATCTTCTCTGACTCTCCCACTATCTCCGCATACGCCGCTGTTAACCAAAACATCATTTTTATGTTAATTTCCATTATTAAAATCTTTTGACACTTTTTAAGTATCAGTAGCTTAAAAACGATACTGAGGTTCCTAAAATACATTTTACTTAAGTCAATCGTTGATGAGATATTCGGTCCTACAGCCGTAAAAATTGTGTGTGTCGCCTACTAACTTTTAAAGTAAGAGAAAGAATAAAATCCTTCTATTTCATGAAGCACTGCTTGCTTATATTATAATTAGAGAAGACTAAAGCATCATCGACATACACATTAAATTTTGCCCATCAACCTTCAGTAATTTCCTCGTTGCCTTTTACAGCACCCCCGAGATATCCTCACTCAAGTAATCCGGTATTCGTAGTCAGGCAGGATTCTCACTTAAAATATTAATTATCAGACGTAACCTCGGCGGGTGTAGTCGCATTGAAAGTTACGACACTATAATGAAAAGGGCGGAGGAAGTCACATGGCTCATTATAAACAGAAATCTCTTAATATACGCGTTCTTAACCTACTTTGCGAGTCGCAGAAACACGGGTAACGGTAGAAAAGTAAGCAAAAATGCAGCTCATTTTAAACTTACTCTATAAGCATGAGAAGTAAAAAACAAATGAAACGAACACGCCTGCAGTGTTTGCAGGGTTGAGCAGTAATATACCTATTCTACTTCCATATTTTGCCGGTATGTTTAAGTCGAGGTTGAGCTAATTTGAATCAACCAAGTCATACTTGAGGTTGTTACTGATATGGCCGATGATCAGATCACTTTAAACAGTGAGCCAGTTAGACGATTTGACAGCTTGAACAAAATGATGTGACATAACGTTAAAATCTTTTCATCATTAAGAGTAGTTTTAAAAATGGAACGTTTTACTCAAAAGCTACTTTTCATAAATACTCAGTAAGATAAAATAACAAAATAACAGAACAATACAACGAAACCGCAGAAATTAATTCTGTTGTTGCGTTCTGCAAATTGGAAGGCCAGATCAATGAATTTATAATGATAATAATAATTGACAACGTTCACAAAGGCTTTAAAATAAAACAGAACAGTAATGAATTTAAAGCTGACGACATTACAGTTTTAAATGTGTATGCATCAGCACAGGAAATTGAATTATTAAATAGTGGAAGACTATTTAAACATTTTACTCGGAACGGTAATAAAAGCGACTGTATATTTAAGGATGATTAATTTTGAATCAAATTAAATCTTTTTGGGAACGCAAAACCGTGGTCGGTCAGCAGCTTTAAATCAAAATGATATTTACTTTACATAAAATAACAGCACGCCTTTAATCCCCGAAGGGTTAGGGCGGGAGTCTACCAATAGTACACACATTTTTCGCCAGTGTTTAAGTTTCATTGCCAAAGGCCTATCTATTGCTATCTACTGAACACAAATTTGATCTAAAAACATCCTGATGGAAAAACCCAATAATACTGTCCACACAATACATCAAATTCAATAGTAGCGCTTGTGACAACTAAACCGATTATGCAGTTCAATTATTAACTTTATACGTATGTCACAATGGACGTAAAAGACGAAGCCGAAATGCACTAGTTCTCCGTCATTGTGATATTGATTTTTGTTCTGGACCATACCTCCTTCTAGTGACGGAGATATTGGCGGCCAAAGTTCCAGCTTTTTCACCAGTTTTGAATGTTATAACTTCACTTTAAAAACCTCCATGACTCTCAATGCATTCATCAGCACAATGTTTCGAGTGCGTTATATTGAGTTTTACCGTAAAACGTTGCACCCAAAGAAAAACTCATTTCTCAGCAATACATTTTTGCGTATAGTTACTTAGTTTGATCTACAGAACGCTTGGTTGATGGCTGTTTACACCTGGTATTAAGACTATTACAAAAAAAAAAACAAAATTGTTGGTTTTTACAAAGCAAAGACTAACAAAATCAGTAAACAATAAACAAACTCTTACTTATTTAGAAGCCTACCTTTTAGTCTATTTGGACAAAACGACAAAAAAAAACAGAAAATCTTACAGAAAACATAAATGCTACAAACAAAATAAATGCTGACAAAGTACTCACCAACAAGGACGAGCTTGAAGAAGATACTGGTAGGCGGGTGTGTAGGTACCTGGCATTCGTAGTAGCCCGCGTCGGCTGACGTGGCGAATCTAATGTGTAACGCCCAGTCCTGGTAGAAATAAATCACGTTAACGGTCTCCAAGTGCTGTAACTAGTGGTTAGCGTGATAGAAAGTTTGGTAAGGGTTTTATAAGAATCGATTGGTATAGAGCACAGCCAAGCAAAACGTGGGTTAGAGGTAATTTGGAATCGTATGTTTCAAAGATTTGGGTAGGTACGAATAGTGTTTAACATTGGGAACATAAGAACAAAATACGGGATGGAGGGGACACCAAATGCTTACCACGTATTAAGTAGATTATTCCGAACGGGGGTTCCCCGACAAAATCCCGAATACACAAAAAAAAAAACAGCCGTTCGATATATTTTGAGATTTTGATTCCGTGTAGGTATTGCAAGTTTGTAGGAAGCAGCTGTTTTTTTTAAATTACCTATGAAAATTTCTATGGGGTTCAGAATGATCTACTGAATCCGTGGAAAGAAAGAAAGAAAGAAAACATAATTATGCTTTTATGCGTAGGTGTCCCTTCCACCCTGTATATTAGAATCTTTTAACGCTTGAATGACATTGACAGTAAGCCGTTGTTGGACGACAATTATAGAGAAATTGTTGCGTAAAGTTAAAAAAAATATGGCGGCGTTAGTCTTGCTACGAGCCAAACGATCCTTGCACAACTATAGTCTATGCTTGTTAAGGGTAGCGCCATTTCTATCAGCACCAGAAACAGAGCGTGCTGCAAAGCGTATCCTCGACGCTGTTGTGTGCAATGACGGTTATGAACGACAGAAAATGTTATAACCATGGTAAAATACAAACCTGTGATGATAGATAATAACCCTTATTAACCGTTATAATACTGCCGATAATAGGTTCCAAGAAAACCGATTACTAAGACACAACAGGGTAGTAATTTATTCTCAGAAATACGGTTTCATTAGAAAATAAACACAAACAGAAGCCATAATCAATACGATAGGCCACTTGAACGTCTTATCGGAACAACAAACTGATGAGACAAAGAAGATAAACAAACATCGAGCAACAACAATAATTCGTGGATACAGTTCCGAAAGATTTAACCAAACAAATCTGAAACAATTTTCGATTTCAATCCAGATCCAGTGAACTGTGTTGTAATCAGTAAATTAAACAATACAAACAGTATAGAAGACTTCGCAACAAAACCACGAGGAACAATTGAAAGGAATTTGACAATAATGGGTGTTCTTAAACTCAAATTCGGTCGAAAGTCGAAGCGGGAGCATCGTTTACTTTAAGTTGTTCATGTATCTTTTGGTACCTGAGTCAATGATGAACTCTTTCTTAAATCAGTTAAGATTGGCAAAGTTCGATCTTAGTTGTATGACGGCACGGATGGCGCAGTGGCTGAGCGATTGACTGCTGCGCTTCGTGTCGCGGGTTCGATTCCCGCACGGAAAAAATATTTGTATGGCCTACAGGTAGTTGTTCCGGGAAACGCACCCACGATACAGGAGACATTCCTCGTGTGGGGCAAAGTTTATTTAAAAAAAAAAAAAGTTTCTTGGTTTTTAGGGTTCCGTGCCTCAGTCAGCAAAAACGGAACTCTTATAGGATCACTTCGTTGTCCGTCTGTTCGTCTGTCAAGACTCTTTTTCTCAGCAACGCGTGGAGGTATCAAGCTGAATTTAAAGCCTCGTATCCACTAGGCAACAATTGACGCGCAACACGTGACGCTCAACATGTTCGGCAGCCTTGCACACCATCGCGCGACGTTGCCAGCTGGCCCGCAACATGACGCACGGCATGTTGTTTGTTTCGGTGCAACATGCAGTTGAGCATCAAATGTTGTCGAGTGGAGACGTGACGCGGAGAAATGTCCGTGTGGTATCGCCGCTGAAATCAACATTAGTTCCTCTGGCGACATGTTGTCGACGACTGATGCGAGCGAAATCATGTGTAGACAGACAACGTTGCTAAACAAAAGTTCCGCGCTGACTATCAACACGTTGAGCAACATGTTGTGCAACATTTCGTGCGCCAAATGTTGCCTAGTGGATACGAGGCTTTACTTTATTTGATTAATATCAAATTAATACTGTCAGCTACTCCTTGGAGCAGTGAAAATATGAAACCTGTAAGTCTACGCGATCAAAAGATAGGGCCGTATAAGTCGCATATTTTGCGATTTCACAAGGGAAACAAAACCTATAGGGTACTTCCCGATGACCTAGAATCATAAAATTTGGCAAGAAGCAATGTCTTACAGCACATGTAAAGGGATAAATGTGAAAAATCGTAAATATGTGGCTTAAAAACAAAATACCTACAAGTTTATACGGAATCCTCAGTGCGCGAACTCACACTTGGTCGGTTTTTGAATAGGCATTTCCCCAATCATTGGGTTTATTTTGCCAGGTTATACTAAGGCCATCTTCAGTCTGACTTCATAACACTAAGCAGCATTATTATACAAGGACTACTTAGGTTTAATTTGTACGTCAACATTACAAACAAAGATTTGCATTTTCCTCATAACTCCACTTTGTGGTTGAAAGCTTTAGTACTTCTTCATGTAATAACTATTTTCTCATCTTTGTCACGTAAACATGTAGCTCACAAAGCAACTTTATACCCTTCATTATCCAGTACAACAATCTTAAAATCTAGCTCCCATTCAGTACAAACACTTTAATTTACACCAAGCTTACGTAATACATTTCAAAAACTAAATGAACCAGAAATGTAAACAAAGACGGTGAAATCCCAGCTCCCTCATTATGTTTAAAGAATGGAAGCAGAAAATCCTAATGGAACGTAACTTTTGAATTTGGATGGAGAGAGATCGACGTAAGATTAATTTAACGGTAAGCTCTTCACATTTGAAGAGCACTTGGGCTTCCTGACATGTATGGGAATAAAAACGTGTTTGTGTAAAGGGAGCGGTGTTGATGATTTTAATCAGGGGAAGTAGGTATGTTTTGAGGTAGGTGTGTTTATGTTTAGCGGTTGGATTTTATGTTTTTGCCCGTGAGTGACGGGTGGGCGGTATTGGTGGCGAATGTGACGGAATTTTATGATGGCAAAGGTTTACAAGATGTGATGTTATTTTTTAACAGACTTCAAATATAGAAGGAAGTTTTCAAGTCGGTTGTTTTTATGTTTGTTACCTCATATCTGCGTCATTTATGAACCGATTTGAAAAATTCTTTTTGTATAATGAAAGAATATACTTTCCAAAAAAATTTCATCAAAATCATGACTCAGTAGTTTAGTTGTTTTTCTTCTAGTCCTATGTTGATATGACGGTCCTTAATAAGGACCATCATATCAACTAGAAGAACTAGAAGTGGTTACATTGTAAAATTGATTCATGAGAAGAATTTGTGTGGTATACTACAACTAAAACGGGTACAATCAAAAACATTTTGCAAATAAAAACGACTTCCAAAAAAACACTAAAAAAGAAGTCAGAGACTTTTTTTAATTAGAACATACATATAAAAACACTTCACTCTTGTTTTCAAAGACCCAACATGAAAATACAGTCGATTGTGAAGCACTATTCGACGTCACGTTTCGCTATGTAAAAAATATAATATAAAATTGGACAATGTGTTTACGCTATGTAATATAAAATTGGACAATGTGTTTTACTGGCAACCAGCGTGCGTGCATGAAAGTGGACGACGTAAAACCAGTACGTAAAGATCTTAGGCGTTTTGTATTTTTGCCTACCCACATGGCAAAAGGCGTTCGTTTATTTATTCGTTTAACTAGTTCTTGATTATCAGGGTTAAGTCTTCTTCTAATTGCAAAAACCACAAAATATTAGCTCATAAAAGTGGAAATTATGTTTGTCCTACTCCTCCGCTATTCTTTTCTGATTAATTTCGTTGCGGGATCCAAGACAATTAAATAGTGTCTCTGGGACTTCGCCGAGCTTCATTATCTCGGCGCTTTTCTGGTGGCTGCCACTGTTGATTCTGGCTTTCAGGGGTTGCAGTGGTTTGGGAATAGTGTGGCGGGCTATTTCAAAACAGTGACATCAAAAACATTAACATAAACCCAACTTATACAAACTACTCAAACAGCTAACTTGACAAACCACCCTAATATAAACACTGTTTCAAGCTTTCACGGTTTACAACTAAACTTATACTGTCACTTACGGGATATCTTCCGTGATTGTTCATTATTATTTTTATTTTTCCATCCACCCGCATTCTCCAGTCAACCCGCGATCATGGCGCTTGCAACAGCGCCGAAATATCGGGAGCTCAAAATAATGAACAATCACGGAAGATATCCCGTAAGTGACAGTATAAGTTCACCCTAATATAATTCAAACTCATAATTTTAATAACAAAAGAGACTTTTAACAGACTGTACTTTAATAAAAGACTAGAGACAAGGACCCGGAAGGAGAACCGCAAGAAAATTGAATCAGACGTAGCAAACGGATCTCGGTCGACAGACAAAGACGTTTTATAATGTCCATGCACAAAGGAAACACGCTTTATATTGTATATGCATGTCTCGTTTTTAACCCTCACCGGTTAGACTTTAGCATAAACATGTGAGGGATATACTGTATTATATGTGGCTTTAAAATTGTGTGGTTATTTTATCATAGCTGGAAGTTTGAAGGATAATGTTTTTGTGTGCCAAACCAGGACCCAGGCTAGGTCAGGATGTGGCCCAATTGACGATAAGTTTTTATGGCTGATTATGGCTCTTCAATACCAGATTTTGCAGGCGCGTTTAAATTATAAGCAGAGACGTCTTATGGCGCTATTATGCTGGATATGGCGTTATTAGCAGTGATAGTAGTAGTTGTAGTAGGTGAGAGGAGCTCGTGGCTAAATTATAACAGCCGCTCGGATCGATCTTTAGGTTAAGCCATGCTTGCCTAGGTTGGTCAAAGCAAGTGATAATATACGCCGCATGTCTAGAACTCGAACTCGATACGTATGACTTGCAGTCCGACGGTCACACCACTAGGCTATCAGAAAGAAAGACAGAAAAAGTATTTATTAGACTCACACAGGACAAAACAAAAACTACCACTGCTAATATCTGTACTACTACTATCACTGCTCATCATTTGCCTAGCCTTTTCCCTACTTTGTTGGGGTCGGCTTCCTGTTCAACCGAATGCAGCTGAATACCAGTATTTTACATAGACCGACTGCCTATCTGACCTCCACAACCCAGTTAGTACTGGGTGAAACGATACCCCTTGGTAAGACAGGTTGTTAGGCTTTCGGGCCACTGACTACCTATAACGAAGATCCAAGAGTTGGTCTACAAATGACGGCCGAGACGAACGGCTTAACGTGTCATATGAGTCTATGTGATCGTGTAATAAATACCGAAACAAATGCGTATTCTTGTTAATAAATTCAGTGTGTTGTGTGCACTCAGTTGCCGATTCGACAATCGGATTCAGTTATGCTTGCGGTATCGATATGATCATATTCGAATTCATTTTGAACTAATTCGACCAAATCAAGGGTCGTGGTTGGCCGCATACATACTAATAAGCTTGAGGTTTTGATATTGCCCATTTGTTGTCAGTTTGAGGTATACTAATTAATATTTCCAGTTATTATAATAAGGTCTATCGTTTCATACACGAAATATTTTAAGGGTAACTTCTATATATAAATCGTAAAGTCACCATAGCAACGAAAATATAAATTATCTGAGTGTTTTTTTTTTACGAACTTATAATCCTAAATTTTTTTGAGAATTTTTGCATAAAACCTTTACTCCCATATTCTAACTTTGACAGTAGGTAAATACGACGTAGTAAACTAGTGTAATGGATGTTCAAAAATAAGGAGCCAGTATTTATTTTGTGGGTCAAGTAATTTTAAATTATTTATTTTTTATAAAAATATACTCAGACATAAAATAATACCTTGAAATGGCTTCGTTATAGCCGTTAGATGATTCCCTGAAAAGATATTTCGTGTATGAATAGTTAGACCTTATATAATAATAATAAATTTTATTTTCTATCACAAAAAGTACTTAATCTAGTTTAAAAATAAATGCTATGAAAAGTGTTTTTACACAAAAATTTTAGCATCTGAACCTGTATTTCGGCTTACAGCGCCAACTCCCATTTTTTTTTTTTCTGATGGGAAATCATCAAATGACCCCCCCCACTCCGGGCGGAGCGGAAGGGAGTGTCAGACTTGTACTGACTAAAACCCATCCATGTTCCTTCTTTGCCCTTTGTTTTCGAGGGCCACGGTTTCTCTTTCGAACAGTCCCGCAGCCCTGGCAGGCAGCGCCAACCCCCTCGAGTTACATTAAAAAAGGTTTCTTTTATGCTTGCATATTACAATACAATTAAATAGTATGTACTCTTGTAAAGCTTTGTAATAGTGGTCTGTTCCTCTCTTTGTGTGTTATTTGAGAGCTACATATTTGTACTTAAATTACTTTCAATGGAATTTGATTTATTAAATTCCGAAATATTGCCAAAGTATTAAATATTACTGGGAATTAAAATATTGCTACAAAGGCAGAATTCACGAAAACAGATTTACGTTAGTTACGTAAAAGCCGAACAAAATCATTTATGGTTTAATTAAGTAAATCACAAAATACCAATTCATCATAATTTATTAATTTTCTTGTTATAAATGAGTCGTAGTAGAGAGAATGTCATTAAATTAGATACCTCGTTGACTAGACTGCCTCGTTGATGTAGTGGTCGCAAGCGCGACTGCTGAGCATGAGGTCCTGGACTCGATTCCCAAGTCGGGCAAAATGTTATTGTGTTTTTCCATCAGGAATTTCTCAGTAGCAGCCACGGAGTCTGGATTTGTGCCCAAGTGATGGCAATAGGCACGCCTTTATTACATAGGACTTAAATATAACTGGCGAAAATTTGGGTGTACTATTAGGTACATCATTGCCTAACGCTTCGGTAAAATAATCACACAGTCAAAATGTATGGTACAGTAAATGAAAAGTTCCAATGTCATAATAGCACTGGCTGGAATTCAGGACAAAATTTTGCTCCACGAGGTCGCATAAACCGTGTAAATTGATAAATTACTTGCAGTTCCCAATGCAGTACTCAATAATAAACTACCAGAGTCCAATTATAGTGTTCCTTTACTACCTGTCCATGATGAAGTGCCATTCAAAGCAGGAGCTATACTAAATGCTTAACGACTCATGCAATCGATTGACGAGCGGTCACATGGAATACTGGTTCTTAATTTAGATTCGTATATTGATTTGAAAGGAGGCTTTAACACTACATTAGTTTTTGACGAATCTTTTGATTATTAATTAATTGAGATGGATTTGGGATTATTTGTTGTGTCTATCTGTAGAATGATCAGGAGGTCATTTTTAAGCTGTGTAAGGATTTATAATGATTTTCGTTCTCGTAAAATTATTATAAAAATATGACTTCAATTTGAATCGGATTTTGTTCGCAATTTCAAGGGTTTTTTAATTTTTTTCACGGAATTCTAATCTTTTTTCTAAAAGAAGTAGTTACTTGGGCTGCCACGTCATCATCATCATCATTTCAGCCGAAAGACGTCCACTGCTGGACATAGGCCTTCCCCTAAGTGTCGCCACATTGACCGGTCCCGTGCGTCTCGCATCCAGCGGATCCCTGCAACCTTTACGAGGTCATCGGTCCACCTAGTGGGAGGCCTTCCAACGCAGCGTCTTCCGGTTCGCGGTCGCCACTCCAGAACTTTTCGGCCCCATCGGCCATCCGTTCTGCGAGCAATGTGCCCTGCCCACTGCCACTTAAGTTTGGCTATTCTTCGGGCTACATCGGTAACCTTGGTTCTCTTGCGGATCTCCTCATTTCTGATTTGATCACGCAAGGAAACTCCGAGCATAGCCCTCTCCATTGCCCTTTGGGTGACTTTAAGCCTTCTGATGAGGCCCATTGTGAGCGACCACGTTTCGGTCCCGTATGTAATCACTGCCAAGTAACTGCTTATAATATACCAGGCATCTGCCAGTAAAAGTCCCGTCAAAATCGGTCCAGCGTAGCCGTTTAGCCGAGATTAGACCGAACAAACAGACAGACAAAAGATTTAATAAATGTTTTTTTTTGTTATAAGTAAAAAGTTGAAATAACAAAAGTCTGTTTGTAATTTCAAAATAAAAAAAATTGAAGCGACTACTTCAATTCTATTCATTTGTATGTATAGATAATTATTTCCATAACATATTTCAGCACACTTAAATCACACCTTGAATCAAATTTTTCATCATCATTATCATGATTTAAGCCGAAAGACGTCCACCGCTGGACATAGGCCTCCGCCAAGTGTCGCCACATTGACCGGTCCCGTGTGACTCGCATCCAGCGGATCCCTGCAACCTTCACTAGGTAATCGGTCCACCTAGTGGGAGGCCTTCCAAATTTTTAAACCATAATTTCTAACAAAACAGCTGATTCACCAAAAGGGTTTTCTTCGAAACTAGGCTATTTATTCCGATAAAAGCTTAGTACAGCTTGTAAAATAACATTACATAACATTTGTTCGTTCGTGCTAACCTTACGTTTGGTGTCTGCGTCAGTTTTTATATCTTTGACGGCTATCGATTTGTCTGGTCCGTGTATTTTTGGGCCATCACGTGCTAAGTTTTCATTGACAATATTATTACGATCGTAAAAATCCTTCGTTATATTGTTGAAGGAAAAAAACCAGAGGCCTTAGCACGAGCAAGCGGGGTAAGCGTAACGTAGATATGTTGATTTTTTAATCGAAAATATAATTATCTTATAGCATTTTAGTTAAATTCTTTGTAACTAGCACAATCAGTATCATCCATAGATAAATAAATTCTTAAAATTATGAAAACATTATAATTATGGGAAACGAGTATTTTCAATTTTAAAATCGACGTTTTTACGTTACGTATGTCACCGTAAAATTGTAAATACCGTTAGATTATAATCTATCTCGCGGGGCACGTGACGTTCAACCAATAAGCGCGCGAGGCGCGTTCCGTCGCATACCATTTCACAATTTGACGGTTTCACTTCGATAGATTATAATCTACCGAAAAATAATGCATAAAATTGTAAGCAGTATGTTACGGTTCACAATCTTTCGACAGTTTACAATCTCGCGAGATAGATTATAATCTAACGGTATTTACAATTTTACGGTGAAATATACACCGCGCTCTCATTCTAGGACCTCAGATAGCATTTGTCTAAGACTTGAACTAAAATTACTATTTCTATAAATGTTTATCGTCCTAGTAATTTTAAAATCTGGGACTACGGATTTTAATTTGGAACGTTACATAACTAAGATTTTCACAAGGGACCGGACGATTCCAATGCTGCAAGTTAGAATTCGAAATCGATTTGAATAATGAAAGATAAAAAATAAATAAAAAAGTTGCGAAATACTGGCCGAAAATATGGTCCAAGGAAACACTCTACACATTATCAAAAGAGGTCAAAAGAGGGAGGAGATGGGGAGAGGAGGGGGTGAGGGATCTAGGTCTTAGAGACTTTACTTTCAAGGGTAAAACTGGAACTATTCAGTAATTACACCGCTTAACGAATTGTTCTAGAAGAATCCTTGAATACAAAAGGTAACAATCAAAATACTTAACGTTCTGAACAACAACACTAATGTAACAGTAGACGTTGTTACTTCAATAATAAAAGCAATAATTTTAACAGATTCTAGAACCAAGATTTCCGAAGAAAGGGTTAACAAGATCATAATAGGAATCGTTCAATTTAATGCGGATCCTTCTACAATTGCTAAAGGTAAGGTAGGATCTTAAGACATTGTAACGAGATTCACAAAAGATAATGGAACCCTTACAAGATTATTCACTTATCCATCGGCCTATTGGCCCTTCTCTTCTATTAGATAAAATCTTCTTATTCAAACTTAATTTTGCGGTCGGTAAATTTTATTATTACAACCCGATTCTGTAGGTCCTTTTATTACCTACAGAGGTTCATGGTTCGGAACTGTTTGTTTGAGGATCGAATTGTCTTTTGACAAGTCCATTAGCTGTAAAATAGTTTTAACGATGACCTTCAGCGGTACTGAACGTAAGATTAACTTATTATACTGCTGCCATCATCTGCCTAGCCTTTTCCCAAATGTGTTAGTGTCGGGTTCCAGTGTCTAGCTTAGATAAAATCAGTATTTTACATGTAGCATCTGCTAATTATAGGATATTCGGGCTTCTGACTATCCGTAACGCTAACGACATAGCTAGCATAATGGTCTACATAATTATTTTATATTGAGACATGACAGCATTCTATTTTGATTTTTTGTTAAATCTAAAGTCATCAATCATTCATCGACCCCAGGCCTATAATAGTTCTTCCAAGCTGAATAAATACATACTTACATACATAACATCACGCCTGTAATCTCCAAAGGGTTAGGCAGAGTTGTACCTAATAGTACACACATTTCGCCACTTATGTTGAAGTCCCATTTAATAATAGTGGGCGAGCCTATTGCTATCAACCGCGCACAAATCTAGATTCTGTGGCTGCTACTGAAAAATTCCTGATGGGATAACCCAATAACAATTTGCCCGACCTGGGAATCGAGCTTATGACCACTAGACCAACCTGCGTGGCAGTAAATATCAATATGTCGGAGTGTCAGGATTTATTCCGTTAGGCACGTAAATCATGTGGGCAGACGATTGGTTTCGTGAAATTAAAATACACTGGGTGCGATACACTGTTTCTATTCGACTAAAAAATGACTTGAATTACAATTTAACACAATAACACTGGGCACAATGAATCGGGTATAGTTCCGGGACGTCTTAACTCCGCTGCGATCAGAAACTGAATGTCCTCCACGCCACGAGCTTAAAACATCTCTGCTTTGTAGAAGCACGCTGTGGTGTGTGTAGACTTGTAAGTAGGACGTGTGATATTACTACTGGCGTACTTGCGATTCATTCCAAGTCCATACCAATGACCGGATCCGACAAATACATTATACTAAACGGCTAACAGCCGACCTTCACAACCCAATTACTGGACAACACCAATTTTCTAAAGTCAGCCTTCCATAGCAATTAAAGGCAAAACACTATGTGTATCATTTCCAATTGGTTTACTTTTAGTTGTGTAATTGGCTTTTGTTCCTTAGCTTTTTTAGAGTCCCGTACCGTAGGACAGACCCTGTTACTAAGCCAGTCAGCTACGCCGCTGTTTATCTATCTGTTACGGTATAACGGTGTATTTTTGGCAACCGAAATAGCTAGCCAGAAAAAATAAAAGGAAGTCGTTGTCTTGGTATAGACATGTAAAGAGGAGAGATGAAATACATGTGATTAAAAGAGTGATGGATATGAATGTTGATGGATGGAGAGGGAGAGGAAGGCTAAAGAAAGGATGGATGGATTGTGTGAGGAATGATATGAAAGATAAAGGAGTAAATGATGTCGTGACGTCTGACAGGGGAGAATGGAAGAAGAAAACGTGTTGCGCTGATTCAAAGTAGAATGGGACCAGGGCAGAAAGATGATGATGAATAGGTAGACAGTTGAAATCTTGAAGGAATGATGATCAAGATGAATTCAGGCATGATCCAACAGTGTTGTAATTTGTCTGAAATTATCTGCTGAATTTTAGCTAACAGTTTTGCGCGTTGTTGTCCCTTACACTCTGTATGTAGATATGGTCTCCTATCATGACATCATCTGACTAAACTTTTCCCAACTTGGGGCCGGGTTCCAGCCAGGTTGTCAGACTTTCGGGCCACTGACTACCGTTAACGACTGTAAAAAGATCTACAAATGACAGCCAGGACCAACTGGCATAACGTGCTCTCCGAGGCACGGAGAAAGCTCGGTATCTAACGGATGGTCACCCATCCACGGACCAACCTTGGCAAGCGCTGCTTAACCTTGAAGATCGACCCGTGTGGCTGTTTCTATGTAGCCGCAAGCACCCCTATTATGTTTTTTTTTTTTTATATTAGCCTTGTAATTATGTCCCACTACTGGGCAAAGGCCTCCCCCATATCCTTCCAGGTACTCTTCTCCTGCGCCACCTCGAACCAGCCTTCGTGATGCGCGTCCAAATCATCTCGCCACCGCTTTCTAGGCCGGCCTCGGCGGCGCTGTCCATCCTCAGGCACCCATCGTGTTGAGATCTTTGTCCAGCGGTCGTTATCCATGCGGCTCACGTGCCTATTATGAATAATAATGGTAAAACAAAAACGTTTTGGAGATATGGAACCCGATTCGCTCATAGCTGGATTTTTCTTTATAGCTAACTTCATAATTGCCAGTCCAATCAATTACTTATGAACAAATTCTTTGCAGAATTCGATATGACAGTTTATTGTTAGGTAGTAAAGTTTTCGATTAATGTTTCACCTAGTTCTGACTCGTCCCCATTTCTTCTAACAGAATCGATACTTCAAATGCGTCTTCTGTGAAGGGCATAGACGTTTTCTAGTAAATTTTAAATTAGTTTCGTGAATGTGTTTTTCCCTATGGCGGTTGTAGGAAATTGGAGTACCTTGTATTTATTTCGATTCCATCGTTGTAGTAGTTTCGGAGAAAAGAAAGAATAAAGTGTATTTGACGTCAGTTCATCAAGCACACATAATAAAAAATGTAAGATTAACTTATTATACTGCTGCCATCATCTGCCTAGCCTTTTCCCAAATATGTTTGGGTCGGGTTCCATTGTCTAGCTTAGATAAAATCAATATTTTATATGTAACATCTGCTAATTATAGGATATTCGGGCTTCTGACTATCCGTAACACTAACGACATAGCTAGCATAATGGTCTATAATTATTTTATATTGAGACACGACAGCAAGATTTGAGTATTCTATTTAGATTTTTTGTTAAATCTAAAGTCATCAATCATTCATCGACCCCAGGCCTATAATAGTTCTTCCAAGCTGAATAAATACATACTTACATACATAACATCACGCCTGTAATCTCCGAAGGGTTAGGCAGAGGTGTACCTAATAATAGTACCTACACCCACATTTCGCCACTTATGTTGAAATCCCATTTAATAATAGTGGGCGAGCCTATTGCCATCAACCGCGCACAAATCAAGACTCCGTGGCGGCTACTGAAAAATTCCTGATAAAAACCCAAAAGAAACAAAATAAGTAAGAAATAAAAAAAGAAAAAAAAGAAAGCACATTTGCTGTGTGCCTCACGGCTGCGCCAAAAAGGTCCATTTCAGCATTCATGCCAGACAGGTGAGGAGAGTATTACTATTCTCCAAATTTATGTCTGATTTAAGATACGCAGTATGTGACTTCCGAGAAATCCTTTGTAAATTGTCAGACATAACAGTCAAACGAAGTATACAGCAAGTGATGGACATTAATGTAAAACTATTTTTCAGCAAATAGAAAAATATAATCATTAAAACACGACAAGAAGAGTTGGTATAGACAGTAGATCATTCATACTAAAATCTGGCAAACAACTTCCATTTCTTGCATTGTCACCAAGAAAATTAAATTAAATGGAGTATCAACAAAGTTGCCATCTATGGAAGCGTTTTCAAATTATACCCTTTGTCACTGAGTTATGACTGTTGTCACAAAAAACTGATGTACAGAGTCGCACTAGTACCTACTCTTTTAATCATTGGATCATGTCCTTATCCCAATTCAATAGTGGTCGCCGCAGCATGTCTTCTGTCTTCTACTTCTCTATTAGACGTTATGTCAGTAGACATTCCCTTTCTAGCCATCCTCCATACAGTCTATCTATCGTTTTTTGCCATCTACATTCATACTCAAAACTTTACAGACTTCAGGTTACCTCATTTCTCCGCATCACAAGCCATGACAACCGATTTCCGCACAACATTTCAGATTTAAACTGGCTCTTAGATACTCCAACTACGCGGAATTAAAGAATAAATCTCTTTCTTGTTCATAGAAATAGAAAAAGTCGCAAGCAAAGCTATAAAATCCATCAGTTTGTTGAGATAACACAATCGAACAATCGAGAAATTTTGCCAAGTCAACTTAATAAAGGTCATTTAGCAATCCTTTGGCAATTTTTTTCCGTAATTGGTTACCGAATATCTTTTGTCTATTTTTGTTTCTCCTTGTGATAGAACAGTCTTTGACTGACTAATAGTGACTGACAGCTTACGAATCTAGTATAGTGGATAGTAGTCTAGTGGAGGATAAATGTCGTGGGGAAAGTTTTGAAAATGAATGTGTATAGAGTAAAGCAGGACCAAAGAAACGATGAACGACTATGTAAAGGATTATGTAGCACGAAAGGTGATGTCTGATGAGATGAAAAGTAATAGAGAAGTATAGAAGAAGATGACATGCTGCGCCGACACCAAACGAATTGGCATAAGGATAAGAGAATGATGTTGACGATGGAGGATAATAATCATTCTTCGAACATCTCAAGCGGAATTTCCAGCGGTGAACAACAGTTTTACAACCTCAAAAAGAATGGGTCAGTCAGACTGGATGCGGAAAATGATGTGGCGCAGTCTGAAAGAGGCCAATGTCTAGCAGTGGACTGTAATAGGGTGAGCAGATTGATTGAAGCAAACTAAATTAAAAGTTTAGCGGAAAACCATTAGTTTGATAAAGTATTTTAATTAAATAGTAACACAAAATTCGTGCTACATTCACGTAAGAAAGAGCAGTCTAACCGGATGCAGCTGAATACCTGTATTTTACATGAATCGACGGCCTATCTGACCTCCACAATTCTCTTATACGACCAGAAAATAAGAATACTTCGTTATTATTTTCTTTTCTTGCAAACAAAAACAACAAATGACGCTCATTGGCTGTAGCCGACCATTCTATAGCTACAACCCCCACTACTTGCGACATTTACTTTCGCATGGACCGCAGTATCATTAGTCACAATCAACGTGAACTATTAGAACCTCATTTATCGAGGTTCAAGCGATTAATTACTTCCGCTTGCCCCGCAAGGAATATTTTACTAATTTACTTAGATTAGACTTGGTCGTTTCTAACTTTAAAAAGTTTGTGAGCGTTTGAGCTTTAGTCGTTCCTCGGGGCATTGCTTAAGTAGAGATTTAAGAGTTTTAGCGGTTAAAGATTCTGACGTGAAAAGATTCGTTAAAATGACATTATTTACTATTGATATTACGAAAAAATATACATAATCAAGTCCTTTACTGATTTTAGTTATGAGGAGTTCGTGGCTAAATAATAACAGGCGCTTGGATCGATCTTTAGGTTATGCCGCTCTTGCCTAGGTTGGTCTATGGATGGGTGACCCATTACATACTAAGCCATTAAGCCGTTGGTTTCGGCTGTGATTTGTAGATATTTGACAGTCGTTACAGGTAGTCAGTGGCCCGAAAGTCTGCCAACCAGTCTTACCTAAGGGTATCGTCGTGGTCGCGGGACTCATAGAATTACCGTGACCCTGGAACATAAAGGGCTACTGAACGACACCGTGGATTTTAGTCAGTACAAGTCTAACAGTCCCTCCCGCTCTGCCCTGGGTGGGAGGACTCATTTGACGATGTTACCACGTTAAAAAAAAAAAAAAGGGTGTCGTCGTCAGAGAGACAGTCGCTCATTTTATAATACTGGCATTCAGCTGCATCAGGTTAGACTGGAAGCCGACCGCAATATAGTTGGGAGAAGGCTAGTCAGATGATGAATCTAAACTATTTCTTTCTCAATTTATCGTGGTCCTTTTTAATTTACCCAGCAGTCTAATAAGCAGTAAATCATATTATCTTGGCTTTATTATTAAATTCCATTATACAGCTACATTTTGAACCACCCACATTTAATTTTATAAATTCCTCCCTATCCAACGGTTTTAGATACCGCTGACCGGGATCGAACTCATTGACCTGTACGACTTCCATCGATTTATTTGATGTAATAAATGCTGACTGGAGTTTAAGTCTGAACTATGACTTTTGGTGTGTCGTTGATTTTAAATTCTTTAGAGGAGGTAAGTACATGGATTGTTTATTTTAATTCCATTTTATGTTTATGTATTTTTTCGTTATGTAATAATTCGTATGGTAAATCTAAATAAACATGATGTGGCTGTAAGAAAACCCAATTCTGGGTTAAGCTCGCCGTGGTAGCAATATATTGTTATTTTGTGAGTATATAAAATATTATAATTTTGTGTGCAATAAAGAAAATGAATTTGGTATATCAGGCAAATGAACTACTTCATCATCATCATTTCAGCCGAAAGACGTCCACTGCTGGACATAGGCCTCGCCACATTAATCGGTCACGTGCGACTCGCATGAACTACTTAAGACGAGAAAATAACCGTGTTGGTGGATTAAGAGGGTAACGAAGACCAAAGCGAAGATGGATTGCGGGAAGAATGCTGTAAGAGAAATATGACTAAATTGTAGGGTGATTTTTAACAGGGAAAAATGGAAGAACAAAACGTGTTACGCAGACCCCAATTTACATTGGAAAAGAGAAAATGACTAATTCATTAACACAAACTAACACGCACCGGGCCGGCGCGGCGGCGTGAAGGATTATGACGCGACCCTCTTTCACAGAAACGTGATCTCAACCCTAGCAAAGGGAACATTGACAGCTGGTTCATCATCACCTTTTTGTCGACGTTTTATAAGTGCCCATCGAGGCCTATGTGAAATAAAATATTTTTTTTTTTTTTGATCAACCTACATCAGTCCACTGCTGAACAAAGGCCTCTACTATAGCACGCTGGCTTGCTCTCCAAAGCCTAGTTATATTTGCTATATTTCATCAAGTTGGCCATCGCTGGACACACTACTAAGGGAATTGGTCAGTCAACTTCCATCCATCCCTCTAGCCTTTTCCCAACTATGGAGCCGACTCCAAGGTCGGTTTCCAGTTCTAGTCTAACCAGATGCAGCTGAATACCAGTATTTTACACGGAGCGGCGCCTGCCTATCTGACCTCCACAACCGAGGAACTGGATAATACGATACCCCTTGGTAATGACAGTCGGGACCAACGGTTTAACGTGCTTTCTGAGGCACGGAGAAAACTCGGTACGTAATGGGTGGTCACTTGTCCACGGACCAACCTAGGCGAGCACGACTGAACATAAAGATCGACCCGAGCTGCGGTTATTATTAAGCCACGAGCTCTTTCTACGGCAGTGGAGGTCAGTCAACTTCCAGTACCGTTAAAAATCAAATCGTAATCTGTTCCTGCCTTTTTTTTTTTTACGGATGGTAAATCATCAAATGAGGGGGTCATTTGATGATTTACCATCCGTCATCGAAAAAATACTCTTAAGTTTTTTGCAATGTGGCGACTATTTCGTGAAGAAGTCGGATTAAATGAACTTAAAGGGCTGTATTGGGGAGTTTAATGATTATAACTCTGTAAAGCCATATTTGTTACGGTCGTGAATCATATTTTAATCAACCTACAACCTGCAAATTGCAAGAAAAACGTAAGAAACTGTGAATTTCGCGGGCTACCCGCTGCTTCTCCCTTTTTTTTTTTTCGGATGGGAAATCATCAAATGACCCCCCCCACTCTGGGCGGAGCGGAAGGGAGTGTCAGACTTGTACTGACTAAAACCCATCCATGTTCCTTCTTTGCCCTTTGTGTTCCAGGGCCACAGTATCTCTTTCGAACAGTCCCGCAGCCCTGGCAGGCATCGGCCCTTGCAGACCCCTACATCGCTGCTGACATCTCTTTGAGGTGTGCGCGTATCTGTTCCTGTCTTTACATGAAAAGATCCAATTTGGGTTACAGCTATTAATTTGGCCTATTCACCCACTAACGACCAGTAAATGAATGCCCAGCCCACTCCGCGGTGCATTCAACCATTACCAAGTAATAATTATGAATATAAACCACATCACTGACGTACACGGGTATTAATTAGGTGTAAATTGAATTTGTTGACATGTTTGTAATTAGTTGTAGGTAATTTGTTACTGTGTTTTGTTGTAAGTTTCATTCATGTTTTGTGAATATTTAGTGAGGTACTGTGATAATGAGTTGACCAAAAATAACTATAGTGTATTATTGGGTGCTGGAATTCTGCATTATATTTTATGATCAAATGTTTGACTTTTAGTAAATTATTCAGTGATGAAATTAATTATTTTTAATTACACACTGTGTCTACATCTCTGTTTTAAGTATCTCCTTTCGCAGGTATACTGGTAAAGATTTCTTTAGAAATAAGCATCACCTTTGTATCTACTATATTTGTCCTTTTCTGTGTTTAGTGTGTACATCTATTTTTCAATAACTTTCTTCTTTTCTGTATTTAGTGGGTACAGTCACAAGCAATAATATGTATACACGTAGCAACTTTTAAAAGTCATTTTCTTGTAATGCATTGATTGTAAATTTATTTTGTTACGAACATAGTATTTTCAATGCCATATTATTATCTCTAAATTGGTCATAATTCAAAGTTGAAATAGTTATTTGACGAGAAAATCGTTTTTGAATTTTGTAGTGTATCAATAATAATAATAAATTGTTAAACAAATAAGTTAAGAGAACAATGAAACTGTACTGTAATAGATTCTACACGCCAGTCCCGGCGACATGTTGGTGGCATGTCCACTCTGAACATATACGAAAGTCGCCGACCATGTCGGGTTTTGGTGTGTAGAGTCCATTCTGGATGACATAATTATGAATAAAAGCTAAACTAGTATACCTAATGAAAATTGCAACCAGACGGCTAAGACACTTTTTTTTTTTCGGGTGTGAAATCACCCCCACTCTGGGCGGAGCGGAAGGGAGTGTCAGACTTGTACTGACTAAAACCCATCCATGTTCCTTCTTTGTCCTTTGTGTTCCAGGGCCACGGTATCTCTTTCGAACAGTCCCGCAGCCCTGGCAGGCATCGGCCCTTGCAGACCCCTACACGGCTAAAACCCTGACAAAAAATTTGCTATACACCGTTATTATGGAATCATCAGGAGGTATGACGAAAGGACTATCACCAATACTGAAATCACAATTTCATCTTCCTTATAATGTCCAATAGGGGTAGGCAGGAACTACAGAATGCTCCCTGCTTCGACCCTAACATACTCCTTTCATAAAGGGTGTAAATAGACCCTTAACATAACCGAAAGGCACTTGTTCTCCCCGTCTTTACGATCATTTTTTTGTTCTAGACCATACCTGGGAGCCTTCTAGTTACGGAGATATGGGGGGTCAAAATTCCGACGTATAGCTCATACAGTCATCTGGTCAAACATGGAATTCACTGGCAGCTTCTCTGTTTCCCGATCATTATAACCTGGATCTCTTCAAAGTTCGAGTGAATCGGTTTCTTCTAGGCAAGCATGCTCCACCCTAGGCTGCATTATCGCTTGACACCAGGTGAATTGCAGCCAAACGCAAGCCTTTTTAGTGTAAAAAAAAACAGCACACCGGTAACGAGTACCTACCATAGTAGGTACTCATTACCGGTTGTTTTTTTCCGACCCTTTTGAAGAATCTCACTAAAAGATAACATTGTTTTATACCTTTACCAAAGTCATTAAGAGTACCGTCTTATTAAAATGAATTTTACCTTCACGTGTCTTCCATGAGCTGAGAAGAACCTGCTGTCAGCACTATACGTCACCAGACCAACTGACAGCAACGAATAGTCTTTTCTTCTTATCCAAGTGACCTGTAAAGCAAAATCACGATTTAAATCTTCTCTCAGAAGTCTATTTACATTTTGTACACACGGTGACATATCAAGCTAAACATTTCCATTTTTGACCTCGCTTTGTATAGATTTCCCGTGCAATGAGAGATCCGCATTAACTGGTTTTGTACAGCTTGATTGGTCGTCATGCGTAAGCTCACAATAAGTTTTGTAATGAAGGTATTGAAATCAGTGATAATAATTTGGTTAAAGTTAAAGTTCATTATTAAAAGATCATGTTCTAAATCGTCTTTCAGAATTCTATTGACATTTTGTACGCACAGAATAAGTTTATTAAAGAAAGTTTTGAATTCAGTGATAATAATTTAGTTAAAGTTGATTATTATGTCATTCTGAGAATATTGAAGCTACAACATTTTAATTAACACAAGTTCTTAGTTGACTAACAATGATCGCTTCATAAGTTCAGAACTCATTTCATCTAACCAGAATGAACGGTACATAAAATTAAACCCAAAAAAACATTTTCCGAAACCCACACAACAATTTGGAAGGGCCATTCATAACAATTATGATATAAAACGCGACGACTACCCACATATGTTTATACGAGTTATGAATGTATATTTAGCTAAACAAATTTTTGTAATTCTCACCCTAAGCGAAACAACAAACATTCTGGTCGGAGTTTTGGAAGTCATTCAAGTGTTTACAAAGTTACGGCTGAAGTTCTATGCGTGTTTCTACTCGGTTTTGTCGAAAACTTTTTGAAGAATTCCATTTTGATTGTTACCCTATATTGGATGTTAGAAATTCTGTGGGAACTCATTTAATAAAATACAAGCTTTCAATTTTCTGTCTCGATTACCTTTAGCTTAACTGAATTTTTCTAGGGGTTTATTTTTGATAGCCTAGCTGAAGTGGATAAAAACTTGACATTTTTCGTAGAGAGTGCGATTACGTCTAGAATTTTATAGAAAGAATTAACAAAAATATTGTACGCCATCGTAGAAAGAATTGCTTCTATCAATAACATAGTTATGTTCATAAACGCTGGATCAAGTTAAGATTAAGATGTTTAATCGTCAAAAATATTGTTAGGTTAAACAATCGCTAATGATATGAAAAAAGGTGTAAATGATTGCGTGATGGTTGACAGAGGAGAATGGAAGAAAAAAACGTGTTCAGCGCCGACCCCGAATAACATGGGACAAGGGCTTGAAGATGATGATGATGATGATGAAACAGTCGCATTACAACTTCAAACATCTTAAATTAATAAACCTCTATCTAATGATGGTTGTACTATCTCGACCGAGAGCTCTCTCTATGGCTCTCACCAGCTGTCTCGCAAAAACCGAAACGGGACGGAGAGCAAGCAACGAACACCGAGGCTTGACGAGCGCTCCTATGTCAAGAGTACAGCCACCATCAGAGTAAACAATTGAAGCATCAACTTACCGTATTCTCGGTGATATCACTAACTTCACAGTGCAGTATCGCTGTAGTTCCTATTTGAGCTATAACTGTTGTACAGTTTTCAGTCAAAAATATACCAGCTTTACCGCCTTTCCCACTTAACTTATTAACGGCGGAACCCGCAGAATCTCTGTACATTTTCTTAACTTTATTCAAAGACTTAGATAGCGAAGTTTCTTCTAACTCTTGTATAATTTCTTTATCTGTTATTCTATCGTGTTTAGTGTGTCTCCCTCTACCTAATGTAACTTCATCTATAATGTTATCTATATTATGTACATCCTCATTATATTCATTATCTACAAGTGAGGAGAGGCGAAGTGGTTTTGGTAACTTAGGATATGTTGTCAGAACATATTCTGTTGTTGTGTATACTTCTGTTGGATCTTCTGTATTTGTTGTTGAGAAGGTAACTGTTGTTGGGGATGGTGATGTTGTTGTTGTTCTTCTCCTGTGACCTGTGAAAGAAAACAGGAGATTAAAATTCGTATTATTTTTTCTTGTGATCTCGGGAGTTACTGCTGACCAAGGGTTCCTAGATTCGATTAAGCAAAGTATTATTGAGTTTTTCCATAAGGAATTTCTCAGTAACAGCCATGAAGATTTGTGCCCGGTTGATGGCAATAGGGTCACCCCTGTTACAATGGACTTTAAAATAACTGGCGAATTTGTAAGTGTTATTATTAGATACTATTCTGACTAACCCTTCGGGGACTTCAAATGTAATGGCGTTATATTATTCGATTTAACAAATTCCAAAATACACGTCGCTGGTAATACTTTTACGAGCTTGGTGTAACCCTAAAATGTGGAAATGGTAATACGTGAAATAATGTTGAAAATTACAACAATGCTTGAGTGGCGGGTCGTTAGTGGTGCTTATATTAACGGTATGATAATTTGTTCCGAAGCATGTACTACAAATTTTACATGAAAGAACCGTTAAAATATTTGGTTTTAATTTGCATTTTGGTAATATTATAGTTTGCTGAATACATTCATTCTGATTTATAAGTTACTGTTTTTTTTGACAGATTTTATTTAACTTGCAATGTTTGTATGTTTGTTTGTTTCTGTCAAATCTTCCAACTGACTTTTAAAACAGTTATCCCCAACAGATTGAGTTGAAATTTTGCACACACTTTTGGTTCTGGTGACAATACATTTTATGAAAGACATGACTTGATCCTGCCATCAAGATCGCCTCCACACGAGAGAACTCCTCAACGGTTAATAGCACAGACACGAAACTTTGTTTGCGCATTCAATGTTGATAGATAAACCTAATATTTTGTTACAATGATGACGCTGGCCCTCTTAAACTCGGTGTATATCTTTTAGTGCTGATGATCACGTTCAGTTTCAATGACGAAGTGAGCCTGTGTTTGTGTTGTCTTTTAGTTTTAATCTGTTGAGTGTCATCTCGGATTTTAATTATGCTTTTTTATTATCAAAGCCCATACCTTTTTAATTATCGCTACTCATATCTGAGATTTGCGCAAATAATTGGATAGAAGATACATTGTTTTAATCTTTATTGAGTGGGGCTTAGACTAAAACTTCGTTTTTACTATTAAAAACAATATCTATGTCACTTGATTTATTATCATTTTATCAAATGAAAAAACATTTTTGGATATCAATTTTCGAAGCTTATCTCAGTGAATTGAAATGTGTTAGTTTTTATAGGTACTCAAATACCAATTTTCAAGTTTCAATCTTCTAAAATATATATAAAAACATTTGATCTTTTACAGGCTAGACAAACAAAAATTACTTTGTATTTTTTTACCCTGGTTTTGTATTTTAGATATTCATTTTAATACTTCATTGAGTTGTGTGGCGTGCGTGTATGACTAGATGTATGAACTTGAATTTGGCCAAAAGAGTATGTAAGAATCGTAGCAGGTGGCGTTCTATAGTTTCTGCCTACCCCAATGGGAAAAAGCCGTGAGTTTATCTATGTATGTATTACTATGACTCAAAATACTTGAGACTAGGTACTGCATATGACTCAAAATACTTGAGACTAGGTACTGCATATGACTCAAAATACTTGAGACTAGAGACTGCATATGACTCAAAATACTTGAGACTAGGTACTGCATATGACTCAAAATACTTGAGACTAGGTACTGCATATGACTCAAAATACTTGAGACTAGGTACAGCAGACCGTACAATCGTACATTAGTGATAAAAAAACCGGTATATGGTGGCCACACATAATATATTATTGAAACTCCGTACTATGCCAAGCCAAGCTCATGGTCAAAGTGTTCCTACAACGTGCAGTCTACCAGACAACGCAGAAATGAATTCCATTTCTTTCTAGATAACGAGGTGAGGTAAGATAAAGTAAGTTCTACCATTCTTTAAGCTCATCTTTTAGTCAAACTATTTCATTATCATCTGCCTAGTATTTTTCAGCTTACTGGATGCAGCTGAATATCAGTATTTTACTAGGAGTGACTGCCTATCGGACCCCGCAACTCAGTTAGTACAATGTTATATTATTAGAACGTAATACAGGGTGTAAACAGACCCTTCACATAGCCGTCAACGAGCATTCTGTATATCAAACTAAGTAACTTTACCCAAAAATTATTGCTGGGAATTGACTTTTTTTTTGGGATGAAAAACCACGTTTTACGGTAGGACTCGATGGAAAGCACTCAAAGCATTGTGCTGATGGATGGATTGAATAGTAAAAAAAATGTTAACTGTGTCAGTTTACATAAAAAATGTTCTAATAGAATAATTTCCGATCATAACGTGAACGAAGCCGCGGGCAAACGCTTGTTTCTAAATAATGACGACGTCAGGAGATAAAGCATTAAAAAAAATGTGTTTTATTTCAGGAAAAATACCCTTAAACAACAATAACAATAAATTGAGACGAATAAAATAGTAAACACACAAATCATTAAAACAAAATATCAATAAAATCATCAAAAAAAATTATTCAAAAATTAAAACATGGAGGTAGGGTATATAGGTACCCATAGTCTTCAAAAAAGAAGACATAATTACATTCTTTCGTCAATAAAAATTTTTTATAACGTAAATCCAGGTAATCTTATACCCAGACTATGAGAAAACTAGCACTAATCTCCTTCATCAACTAATTTATAGGAACATCAAGCTAAACATGCTCTTTAAGACTAAACACAACCCATTGTGTACCTTCAATGACCTCTATAAATGACGTCATTGCCGTAATATCACGGTCTAATAGTCTAACAGTAATACAAAGGCAGGCCCCAGGTAATCCCTTCGGCAATCAGACCCGGATTAGTGGGGTAACGGACGACCGATGCTGCCGTGACCGATGGAAATTTGTTCCCCGATGAATTTATGTCATTGTGCTCTTTGGTAGACCGGCGATTGTTTTATGGTTTCTTTTTACCTAGGAATCGAAACTGTGTCTCTTAAACACAGGCCATTTATAAGCCTAGCTAGGAGGACAGAGCTTCACCCACCCTAATGTAGACTACCTATAATTTATTCTGTGTTACCTGTTATTAAAAAAAAGTTGTAAGTCCACAGTCTGTTTATTTGAAACTAGCTGTGCCCCGCTGTTTCACCCGCCGCTTCTGACTTGTTTTTTTTTTTGCTCGGCTCCTATTGGTCACAGCGTGATGTTATTATAGCCTATATATAGCCTTCCTCGATACTTGGACTATCCAACACTAAAATAATTTTTCAATTCGAACCAGTAGTACCTGAGATTAGTGCGTTCAACCAAACAAACGAACTCTTCAGCTTTTTAATATTATATTTTTTTCCTTTATTTATATTTTTACAAATTGTTTACATTTTTAAATATTCCTTAGAAAAAACAATATAAAAAACATTTAAAAATATAAAAAAATGTAGCCCACCGGTATCGGGAACAGGGTCCAAGCTACCGGCGGTCAGGGCTCCAGAGAGAGGAACCTCCTAACAATGCGAGCCGTGTCCAGAAGTACCGCTTTCTGAATCAAGCCCTTGATCCAGCTGCCTAACGAGAGCCTCCTCAGGTATTGGTCGAGGCTCTTGGCAATTAAGCCATGGGCTGATACAACTATCGGCACGATGATCGCTGAGTCCACATCCCACATGTCAACAACCTCGTGAGCCAAGTCAAGGTACTTGATTTATAATATTATGGTATAGATAAATTATTATGTTATTATTATTTTTATAGTTTTACTCTCATTTATCATAATAGTCGTTACAGGTAGTCAGTGGTTCGAAAACTGACAACCAGTCTTACCAAGGGGTATCGTATTATCTAGGACAAACTGGGTTGTGGAGGGCTGGGCAGGGTTGTACTTAAATAGGACACCCTCATTTCACCAGTTATGTTAAAGTCCCATGTAATAGGGAGCAAGCCTATTGCCAGCCACCGGGCAAAAATCCTAACTCCATGTCTGCTATTGAGATATTCTTGATGGAAAAACCCAAGAGCACTTTGCCCGACCTGGGAATTGAACACAAGACCTCATGCTTGACCAACGAGGCAATCAGAACCGGATTAGTGGAGTAACGCTGACCGATGTTAGTGAGACCGATGGTGGTGGGAATTTGTTGCATTTTAGTAGATCGGCGATTGTTTTCAAGATTTTTTTTAAGCTTTGCTGCGGGATGCGGAACAAATACGTTCGTATCGATTGTGTCAACAAACTTTGGTGGAGGTGTTCAAACTGCCGCGAATAGTCGCGATTAAAACAAAGGACAAGTGCAATCACGTCCCGATAGTCCGAGTCTCGAGTGGAATCGATCTACACGATCACTGACAAATGCTTGCACTGACGGGACAGGTCCACTCAAATCTGTATGGTTCTTTTTTTAAAAGACCATCTCAGACACTAATCTGCATGGTCCTCACATGACTTGATCAATTCTGGGCTTTTAAAGAGACAGTGAGCTCTGAGTTTGTTTCGGCTGTTTCTTCTCAGATTAGTCAGGTACGAAACAGTGGACTTATCTAGTTTCAAAACATAACATGATGTGAAGTGTAAAAGAGGTTTTTTATACCAATTTACAGAAATAAATATGAACTTATACTGTCACTTACGGGATATCTTTCGTGATTGTTATCGGGAGCTCAAAATAATGAATAATCCAGGAAGATATCCCGTAAGTGACAGTATAAGTTTAGTTGTAGACCGTGAAAGCTTAAAACGTTGTTTGAAATAAATATATATTATGTTATTATAATATTATAAATATATATTATTTATATTTATGAATTCGCCTCTGTGTAGTCAGAGTTTCATACCATTTTAATAATTTACAATTACTAAAAAAATTAATAGATTTGTACACCAACTTCATTGGTAGGACATAGAGCTCGACTAAATTGTATACATAAGACCTTTATTGTAATACCTATGTTCACAAATAAAGTTTGATTGATTGATTTACATGTAGGTGAGGCAAAAGGCATTAAGTCCGCGTTTTTACAATTTTTACGTGTGCATAAAGTTTTATAAATAAATATCTATAAGTAGTATTTAAGAATCGTAGCAAATGTCATTCTGTAGTTATTGTATACTCCGTGGAAACAGGTGTGAGCCTTTGTAAGTACCTATGTATGTGCGTCAATTAAAATTGTATCATCATCAGTGACGATAAGTGCTATTTCATGTATTCGGACGACATAAATAAGCTAAAGGTAGCATGTCGTGGAACTTTGACCCTTACGTCATTATAAATTAATAAACGTACCTACTTTAAACTCCAAAGTTTCAAATTATGTACGGTACATTGGCATATAAAGCTGAGCAAGTGACGTTTAAGTCGTGGCACTCAAACACTATAATGGCTTGAAGTTTGCTTGTAGTACTTGTGGAAGCACCTCGTATAGTTGTTGTATACAGAGTGTATCGCTTTGTAGTACTGTTGTGTACAGGGTTTTTTTGAGACGGAATCATAGAATGTAAGCCAAGGTTAGGGAAAATCGTGACAATATCTTGTGAGGTAGAATGAATGATTATGATTATGCAAACATTAAACCACAAAGGAAAATTTGAAATTTAAAGCATTAGTTATTGCATAACCTCATCAGCCCTATAATTCCTGATGTCTTACACATAGTAGGCCCAAATTCCAACAGATACATGTATGTCGCATAATTATGTATGCTCAAGGCATTAAGTCCGCCTTTGTACAGTGTTTTTTTTACACTATGTGCATAACTAAAGTTTTGATAATTAAATATTAGGGGGAATACCCTATTGTCGATAGTTATTCAGTATATTAGGTTTAATTATGACTAAGCTAGAAGTATATAAAAACTAAATAAAAACTTTTTTCTTTAATCTTGCCCCACACTAGGAATTTCTCCTGTATCGTGGGTGCGTTTACAAACATTTAAACTCACATACACAAACAGCCAGACCCGGAACAACTACCTGTAGATCATACAAATATTTGTTCCATGCGGGGATGGAACCCGCGACATGCAGCGCAGCAGCCGATCGCTCAGCTATTGCACCAACCATGCTGCTGATTATATATTGCATTTTTTGTTTTTACTTCTAGCTTGTAATCATCTCCAAAAATCAACGCCATAGCTTCTGTTACCAATTTTCTATTCTCACAATTATTCGGTTCCCACCCTAAGTCCCATCTCAACCCACCCTGTACACCGTACCTACATACACAATAGTACACTGTGTCACTAGGTCGTGCAGTATCCGTTGGAAATAGACCACTGTCTCAACCACGAGGGGCTCTGGTGAGCGATTAACAGATTCAATTAAGTGAATAGATTGCGGCATTAGTTCTATGCTGATAATATTATCATGCTGTGTTGCAAATATGTTGCAATTTACTTTAGTGTGTTTAAAGTTGACCATGATATACAGGGTGTAAACGAACCCTTCACGAAGCCGTCAACCAAGCGTTCTGCACATCAAACTAAGTAACTTTACGCAAAAATTAGGGTCTGAAAACTTTTTGATTTTTCTTTGGGGTGAAAAATCACGTTTTATGGAAGGGTTCAATGTAACGCACTCAAAATATTGTGCTGATGATACATTTTTATAATAATCGCCGACGAAGGTCGCGGGCAACAGCTAGTGTTTCAAATACAGGGTGTAAAGAACAGTTTTTTTAATATTTTTTTTCAGTTGCTATTCCTTTGTTTCAATGTATAATTACATTTCCTGTACTAAAAACTCCATTTATTTAAATAATACGACTAAAATAAAATATCCAACACACGCGCGAAATCAGCAGTAGTGAACAGCTGATTTCACTGCTGCGCTGTTCACTTTCAGCCTGGCTACAGAGTTCATCCAACTCGTCGTCGCGCTTGCCGTTGGCTACGTGCGTTTTGCCACGGTAACGATACATTGCGTATGAGGAAATAAAAAAAATGAAATTTATTGGATTCCCATAACATTCCTGAAATAATTTCTTTATCTTAGTATGATTTACTAAATTCACCCCATCAGTTTGTGGAGTGCTGTCGAATTGAAGATACAGGTACACAAACTTAAAATCGATACCACATGTTCCTTCATTTCTAGAATTTTCTGTAAAACTGCAAGTACAGTCAAAAAGCTAGTTCTATCACAGTTTCTCGAATATTCTTTTATCGCAGAGCTTTCATTTCATATAACTCCCGGTTCTAACGTCGTTCGCAGAGCTCAAAATGTCCATTCTTATGACGTATAATATAGATAAGCGCCGCTGCGTCAGCTTTCATAGAATTTCCTGCAACTCGAGGATTTTAGCTACAAATTCAATATGGGAAAGAATATCAGTTATGTACCAACTAGGTTTTTCCTGGTACTTCGATAGTACACACAAACCAGTTTATAACACTATCAGATTACCGCCGTTTAAGGACCGCAATAGAAATACTAATGCGGGGTTATTTTGACTTCTCATTGGTGATTTAAGTTTGTAACACGTAATTTTTGCGTAGAAAGAAAGAAAAAAAAAAAAATAATAAAATTAATTACCCTGACCACCGGTAGCTCGGACCCTGTTCCCGATGCTGGTGGGCTACTATTTTTCATATTTTTAAATGTTTTTTTTTTATATTACTTTGTATAGAAATATTTAAAAATGCAAACACAAATAGAAAATAAATAAAGAAAATTATTTAATTTTGTTTTAAGTTCCAATTTCAATTTTCCTGTTTTGTCTTTTCTACACACTGTGTCTACATTTCTAATCCAACTTTCCTCTCGCAGGTCTCGCAGGAAGAGATTTCTCATGAAATAAGCAGTACCTTTGTGCTCTTCTATCTTAATGTAATGTCTTGTTAAATATTTTGTGTGTACATAAATAAATAAATAAATGAAAATATTTATTCGTCGCACAGACTCGACGTGCATACAAAATGATAAAAAATAAATAAATACTTGTACAACGCGCAACAAATGACGACGTTGGAACCAAAGTGACCTAAGTGACATTTTTACTAATACTGAGGTGTTAACACAATGGCATAGAAAAATCATAATTCTTCCATGCCACACTGATCTACTGATCTAAGTGCTCTTCAGTGCTTTCTTCCTTGAGGGATCGCAACAAGTCAATATAGAATTGGTGCGGTCTGCAAAATGAAAGCCACGCCACACTGATCTAAGTGATGAGGTGCACTTACATAGTGTTTTGCCCCAGATCACTCGGTTCCAACGTCGTCAAATATTTATAAATAAAACAGGACGGAACAAAAAAATAATCTGACAGCTTGCACGTCGTGACTGCGACAAGTAGGTTACTCAGCATGATGCTGTGCTACGGGGGGCCCACAGCTAAGCGCTGGTTTTCAATAGCATCGTAAAGGGTCTACATGTTTGGATAATGAGAGCAGAGAGTGTGTTAGAAATCTTTTCGCCGTGAGTGTACTAATGCATGGATTTCGATTAAATAGCGTTTGTTATAGGAGCACTGTTTCCATAACCGACTTCCAAAAAAACAGTAAAAAGTGTAAAATTACTATTCTTTCGGAAGTCGGTGACTTTTTTCTTGCATTGACTTTATTGCCACCGACTTCCGAAAAAAAGTTACCTTCACTTTTTTATGTTTTTTTTTGGAAGTTGGTTTTTTTATCCAAAAATATTTTTATTTTGAGTGACTTTTGATCGTTTCATTGACTTTTTTGCTACTGACTTCGAAAAGTAAAGTTATTTTCCACTTTTTAGTGTTTTTTTTTGAAAGTCGGTAATTTTTTTGCAAAAAAAAATAAAAACATTCTCATCATCTTGTGTAGCCCACGGCTGTATTACCTACATCTATACTATTTACCGCTTCAAAAGCCTTAAGTTGTTTACTGTTAAAATGTTTCTAGAATATTCAGCATGTTCTTTGTACCAGGTAAATGCTTCTAAAGCCTTATTTATTTTGCCTAATATCTGTAATTACGTAAAATATCTAGACATAATATTTTCAAAGGCGACTAGATAAATTTTGTAGTTAAATGTTAATTTTGTAGGCGTTGATGTTTCGAGGTCTTGGCTTCTTCATTATTTTAGCTTAAACCTATAATTAACTGCCTGGGGATAATTTAAAATGTTTTAATACTAGGTACAGGTGATAAAATATTGATTTTGTAGGATAAAAGCTATGGTTACCAAGACAATTTGTTTGTGAACTTATACTGTCACTTACGGGATATCTTCCGTGATTGTTCATTATTTTGAGCTCCCGATATTTCGGCGCTGTTGCAAGCGCACGGAAGATATCCCGTAAGTGACAGTATAAGTTTAGTTGTAAACCGTGAAAGCTTAAAACAGAATTTATTTGTGATTTCTTTACCGATTTCAACAAAAAGGAGGAGGTTATAATAACAACGTTTTGCGAAAAAAAAAAGTTAAATTAAGCATTGCATCGTAACCAGTAAATCCAAGAGCAGTGGCGGCCTAAAAGTACCGTGTTTGTAAGTCGTGTATTCGGAGGCATGATGTAGGCACTTCCCTTTGTGCAATCAATTCATCATTTATGCTCCCAAAACGGTGAAAAATACACACACAAACAAAAACATCACGCCTGTAATCACCGAAGGGATAGGCAGAAGTGTAGGTACCTAATAGTAGAACCATATTTCGCGAGTTAGTTATGTTTAGGTCCCATGTAATAGGGAACGAGCCGATTGCCATCAACCGGGCACAAATCCAGACTCCGTGGCTGTTATTGAGAAACTCCTGATGAAAAAACCCAATAACACTTTGCTCGACCCGGGAATCGAACCCAGGACCTTATGCTCAACAGTGGCGCTTGCGACCACTAGATCAAAGTGGCAGTGCAATGAAAAATATCACGACAAAACTAGCTAGTCTAATGACTTCGATTTTTTGGTACAGGCTCACTATGTATTCGTGATAATTACATAAATTTAAGTGCACACTTCGTTTCTAATGCGTGATCAACACAACTGTTAAGTCGGGACCAATAACTATTGGGACACCAATGCCAAATTTTAAGATAATAATCACTGTCTTACCTTATCATTAACACTAGAAACAGGATATTTACCATATTTACTGATTTTTTTGATTTCCCGATATTTCGGCGCTGTTGCAAGCACCATGATCACGGATAAACTGAAGTTATTGCGGGTGGGTGTTTATGAGCAGACAAACATCCCGTCCCGTTTCTAGTGTTAATGATGTTAGTGACCATGACAGTTTAAAAACTTATACTGTTTTACCTTTCTTGTGATGCCTCGTAAAATTCCCAAACACGCTCCCAAGCCGTTGTTGATTCCTTGTCGTACAAAGCTCCAACGATTTCAAATCGTCCGCATTCTGCGCGACCAAAATGGAAGACCTCTTCGACTCCATAGCACCTGTGTTCACTAGCAACTCGGCTTCAAGTAAAAGAACAATAGTGGCGTAGAGTAGTTTGAGTCCTCTACAGCAAAGCATTGTTTTGGCACTATATTGTGGTCACATTGGTAGCACTTCACATAGTAAACTTAAATTAATAGTCATTTTAGGCACTGCTATCTTCCTTTGTTTGGGTCTGGACGTGGTGGGCGCTGGCGCATTCTGTAAAGAAAGAAAGAATTTTATTAGATATGAATAAATTATGATGATGTGCCGAGACATGAATGCTCAGAAAGGAGCTTGTTCATCGAATACGAGTTCCACAAAGGGCCATGGAGCGAGCTATGCTCGGCAAAACCTTACTAGACTGAGTGCGTACTTCGAGATCCGTCGTCGGACGAAATTCTACGACGCCGGGAACAGGGCGAAAGTGGAGTTAGGTAGGACATCTGGCTAGACGTGGAGATGGTGAATGGTGGCCAAGGTTCGGCCTAAGAAACCAGGACCGTTGAAAAGCTTGTTGGGTTGACGATATCGTCAAAATCGAGGGAAACAGATGGATAAAGGACGCAGAGCAAAGAGAAGATTGGCAGAAAAAATTACCGCTGGGTGCCTCACTTACGGCTGCACCCAATAGGCCCAGTTCAGAAAAATGCCGGGCAACTGATGCCTGACGCTGGTTTTCAACCGAACCTGGATTAGTGAGGTTACGGATGTAAAACAGTTCAAAAGTTTATGTGAATGGTGTCAATTGTGTCATGGACATATTACTATTATTTGAACACTAGTAAAGTGGTAAAACCACTGAATATGGGCAATTAAGCGTGATAATTATGTACACATATGAAAGTAAATAAAATCAAATATCGAATTAGCACCCCAAAAGATTAATTTACAACAGTCATAATTTTGTATTTCATATTACTAACAATTTTAATGTAAGATCAGGTAGAATCAAGGAGAATTGATTATTAAATACGAAACTACACAGATAAAACAAGATTAATAATTAATGTTGATATTTACTTAACATTTTGTAGAAGGTAGCAATACAAATACAGGGTGTAAACAGACCCTTCACATAGCCGTCAACCAAGCATTCTGCACATCAATCTAAGTAATTTTACGCAAAAACTATTGCTGGGAATCGACTCTTTTTTTTTGGGATGAAAAATCACGTTTTACGGTAGAACTGGATGGAAAGCACTCAAAGCGTTGTGCTGATGGATGGATTGAATAGTACGGGGGTCGGGAAGGTGTGTAAAGTAAAAAACTTACATTAAAAACATGTATTTTAAAAAAAAAACTTGTGAAAAAGTTGGAACTTTGACTCCCAATATCTCCGTAACTAGAAGGTTCCCAGGTATGGTCTAGGACAAAAAAATGATTACAAAGACGGGGAGAACGAGTGCCTTTCGGTTATGTTAAGGGTCTATTTACGTCTGTGTTAATCATCACATTAAAAGCATTACAACAAAATTACCTAACCTTAATGAAACAAAATGAAGAAGTCTTTACTAAAGTAAGCTAAAAAGGTGACATTAGTACTACTCATTAAGGTCTAAACTCAAAAGTGTTAGCTCAGACCTTTGTTCTGCTACGTGTCTTTTAATGAAAAGGGAAAGGTCGCGTCTTGTGTATTATGTAGTTTGTTTTATGATGGCGACAAATGCGTTGCCTTTTCCCTACTTTTTTGGGGTCGGCTTCCAGTCTAACCGGATGCAGCTGAACACCAGTTTTACATGGAGCGACTGCTTATCCGACCTCCACAACCCAGTTACTACTGCGTAATAAGTACTACACCCCATGGTAAAACTGGTTGTTAGACTTTCGGGTCACAGTCTTGTTGTAACGACTGTCAAAGATCTACAAATGACAGCCGGGACCAAAGGCTTAACGTGCTTTCCGAGGCACGGAGGAAACTGGGTATGTAATAGGTGGTCACCCTCCCACAGACCAACCTCAGCAAGCGCAGCATAACACTTACATACTATTACATCCATACTATTATTTACCATACTTACAGATCATGACCTGGGACATATGAACTTTTGTTCTGGAAGTACGTTCCCTTGCCACAATTTCTAACCTACAGACGGACGATTTCACGGGAAAAGATAGCTATACTCTATAATAAAATCTGCACTAGTTTCGATTCATAATTTCAGCCAAAAGACGTCCACTGCTGGCCATAGACCTCCCCCAAGTGTCGCCACATTGACCGGTCCTTGCGTCTCGCATAGCATAGTTTTGATAAAAAAAACAATTAAAAAAACATCGGAAGCCACTGAATCAAACATAGTACACTCCTACTAAATATTCAGTATCTAGCATTAGCCACATCAAGTGTAATCAGTTTCACGACCATTTACCAACCCCTTACTTACCTAGATTGAAAATCAATACATCTTTATCGCTTTTACCAAGAACCGATTGTGAGACCATCAGGCCGCGTTTCGACGAAAACTGTGCGAAGTAGCTAAGCGGTGTACTAGGAAACAATCTGGATGATTTCCTTTTCCTACCCACGCTTAGCAAGGCTTTCATGGAAAAATGCTTAGCGGAGTGTCGTAAAGTATGCAAGATGAGTGTGCTAGGCGGTGTGGCTAAACGAGCTAGACTACCAGTCAATAGATTTTCGAGATGTGTGCGTCCAGGGGCCAGCTATAGTGGAAAGAATTCGCAGCTTCGCTACGCCGGTGTCATCTCGCACCGCTCAGCTTTCTCGCACCGCTCAGCTTTCTCGCACATTTCGGGGTGTGAACGCAGCCTTATGAGGTATCAAGTTACAAAACCTTCATTCTATTTGAATTTAAATCGATACACCGAACAATCGAGTGGTTCATTATTTAGGCCAATCTCCGACTATTTGTGATTCTAGGAACGCTTCAGTGGTGTAAAAGTTTCTGAGAACTTGGTCTTAGGAACTGACCGAAATAGTAGAAAAGGAAAAGAAAGTAGATCGTATTTTTGGGGTTCCGTACGTCCGAATGAAAAACGGAACCCTTCTAGGATCGCTCGTGTCTACTGGACCAATTAAGTTGGATTTTGGTTATATTTATGAGACCCAAACACGTACATGTAACGTAAATAACTGAATTTTGATAATAGGTTTACTTTTAGGGGGCACAATAGAAAATGAACAAAAACAGTTTTGCTAATTTTCTGTGTGAAATGGATCTCAAATATACATAATAATTTTTTTTTTTTCCCTCACGCAATATACGCGCTTTAGACGTGGAGTTGCAGACAATGTACAATTATATTCTTTTATGTTCAAACCAATAGTTTCATGTTAATTATCTCTGAAACTACAAAGGTTAAAATTAAAAAAAAAAAATAGAAATTAGTTCTTTATTTAGAAATTACATTTACATTTACACTAAATTACACCATGGTTTTAAAAAAATATGGGAAATCGTTTTGAATTTTCAAAAGGTTCTTCCATGATGTGTTAACCGCCACTTAAAACATTTTAATTTTTTTGTCTAGTGGTCGCAAGTATGACTGCTAAGCACGAGGTCCTGGATTTTATTCCCGGATCGGGCAAAGTGTCATTGGGTTTTTCCTTCAGGAATTTCTCAGTAGCAGCCACGGAGTCTAGATTTGTGCTCGGTTGATGGTATTAGGCTCGCCCCCTATTACATGGGATTTAAAAATTTATGGCGAAATGTGAGTGTACTATTAAGTACCCTTCGGGGTTTACAGGCGTGATGTTACGTACATTTTCAACATGAAAGGGCTTGCCGGTGCACGCCGTCTTACTATGTCTGTAATTTTAGAGAAACCTATTAAGAGCCAAAATGAGGTCTCTTAGAACAAATATTTTGGTATTCAAAAAGCAATTTGATAGAAATAACACCTATCTTTGCTCACCTTACGTTGATAATTACTTATTTTCTTTTGAAACCAACCTGGGTTCCACACGGCTTCCAAAAATAGACCGTGTGAATGATAACATGTTGTGTTTTTCATTTGGAACACAATGTGTTAAGTTCACACTGTATTAGTATACAATTATACACTAGTAGTAATCATGATTGCCGGAAATGCTGATATAAACATAGTTCGTTGGCTGTCACTTCTAGTTTACAATATAAAGCGTGTAAATAGACCCTTAAAGAAGCCGAGTGCGAGAGGCACTTGTTCTCCCCATCTTTGCGATATTTTTTTTGCTCTAGACCATACCTGGGAACCTTCTAGTTACGGAAATATTGGGGGTTCCAAGTTATAACTTTACTTTAAATACTTGCATGACCCCCGTTCTATTCATTGTATCCATCAGCACAATATTATTGAGTCCTTCCGTAAAACGTGATTTTTCAGCGAGTCAGCGCGGCATGACTTCCTCTTCCATATCATCATTTTCACGACTGAACATCTAATGAGAAAACGTAAAGTGCAAATAGTACACGCTTTTTTTTTTTTTTTTTTTAACCTGGTAAAATCATCAAATGAGTCCTCCCACCCAGGGCAGAGCGGGAGGGACTGTCAGACTTGTACTGACTAAAATCCACGGTGTCCTTCAGTAGCCCTTTATGTTCCAGGGTCACGGTAATTCTACTAAAAATCACGTTTTACGGAAGGACTCCTTCCGTAAAACGTGATTTTTCAGCGAGTCAGCGCGGCATGACTTCCTCTTCCATACTTCTCTATTGCTCACCATCTCATCAGACACCTTCTTTTCTTGCCATATCATCCTTCACACTGTTCCATACCAATATACCGAAAAGCTCACGTTAAAGGAAGCGAAGACGTTATAAGCACAGAATCTAATCCGAAACTGCACCCGAGATTACACTGCCTTTGTGTAAAACAAGGACGCACAGTTTCTAAGCTCGCTGCAGCTGTGGTTATGTTACAGTGTTAAGCTAGGATCTTGCTGTAACCAATATTATGGGGTAAAGCTTACAATATTCGAGCATAGAAGATTCTGCCTTGTAAATAAAAGTATCCGTGGTACGTGAAGGAAATCATTGCGATTAAACCGAGATGTCCTAGCACCAAAAACTCGAAGACTTGTGACAACCACCAAGTCACACTGGACTCGAGTGGTGGAATAATGGCCGCTATTCGGTCGAACTTAGTCTTCTCGTCGCGTGTTCCACAAAGCCTGAAGACTAAGGTCTTCATTTCTTCAAACAGTGCGTCCTGCCTATCCGGAACGAGGTTATCAAATAGAGAACCAAAGTTATCGACATAACTCATAGAATAGGTAAGCTGAAGTGGCAACGGGCTGGCCATATTAGTCGTAGAACCGATGACCGTTGGGAAGCGTAAGGTGGGACGCCCTCAGGCTCGGTGGAGCGACGATCTTCGCAGGGCGACTGGTTGTAACTGGATGGATCTTTCTACATCGTTCTCACATATATGTTTAATCTCAATATGAATGATGTAACCAAGACTTTGTAACAATATTTTAATTTAAAAAAGAGTGTCCATGGAATTTCTTGCCCATTCTTCTCGATAGAGATCTACGCTTTGGAATGTGCAACTACGGTATTTTCTCAAGTTATTATGCCTTGTGACTGTGACAGTAGCTTCGCTTCTTTTTTTGACATTCAAAAGTGCCTGTGATGGTCTAATTGAAATAAATGCTTTGAGTTTGAGTTTGATGAGAGTTGCGAGAATCGAGTTCAGTGGCGTACCATTGTGGAGGCTTATGTCCAGCGGTAGACTGCTGTAGGTTGATAATGGTCGAAGTGCTTTTGGGGTTTCCATCAGGACTTTAGAAGTAGTAGACGGTGTCTGGTTAATGGTTATAGGCTGGTCTCGCATCAGGTAATGGAACTTTGAAATAGCTGGCGAAATAATTATAAATGTGACTTAAAAATCTAAATAACGTTTTGGAAATTCCAGTGTGATATAAAATATTATTTTTGGAAGGGACATAATGTACTTTCAGACATAAAAACCGACTAAAATACACATGAAACTACGCCCTCAATAACCAGTATCCCTCTCTTCACAGTATTCTAAAAGAAACAAAACACAACTCCATCATTTTCACGACTGAACATCTAATAGAAAACGTAAAGTGCAAATAGTCCCAGCTTAACCTAATGTTCAATTCCCTGTAATGGTTCCCTGCCAGCAGGTGCAATACACAGATGTGACTGAATGAAGGTAACGGCCACAGTTATAAGTATACCTGGATATCGCAAGAGCACCTTCCTCGCGAGCCCGGCTTAAGCATTTTATGCTTAACGTGGCTACTGTCGCAAAAAGCTATTTTGTTTACTACTCAAGAACTTAATTCTAGATATTTCAAGAACAAAAACGTAGTCGTAAGATTTTAAACTATCATGGTCACTAACATTACTATTAACACTAATAACGGGATATTTACCATGTTTACTGTTTTCTATGAAACAGTAATCATGGTTAATATCCCGTTATTAGTTTTAACAGTAAAAACGTAGTCTATTTTGTAACTAAATAGTGCTTATGACGTAGGTAGTCAAAAATTGGCACGCTTGGTTTTCATACAGATCGTGATACTTGCGTTATCTAAGTATATCTATTTCTGTGGTAACGGCCTTTTTTTTGCTTTGAGATTTTCCTAAGAATGGCTTATTAAAAGAACATGGTGGACCTACTTGTTCAGAACAATTTTTGTGTGAACCACTGCTCTCCAAGCTTATATAGCCCTCTAGTTGAGTATGACAAATGTTGCTGTGTTGATGTTTTTAACCGACTTCCAAAAAAAGGAGGAGCTTCTATGTTCGACTGTACGTATTTTTTTTATGTATGTTCACCGTTTCTCCGACAATTGTGGACCGATTTTTTTTTTTTTTTGTTTATTCGAAGGCCTGTACTCCTGAAGTGGTCCCATTCAGAATCACCATGGTCACCAAGTCAGAAGCTGATGATGGGATCCTAGGAAAATCTAGGGCAACTCTCAAATTTTATGTGCATTGTTTGAAACTTCCCATGTGGTCCCGTGGTCATCAGGACTACGTTACATTTATGTGATGCCTAGTGCAGATCAAAATGAACATACAGGTATATTCAACGTTCCTATCACCCTTTGTAGTGTGCGATGAAAGCCGTATATCCGTCAATGGACGGGATGACGCCATATATCAGTATACGTGTCATGTGTCTCGTTGCAGCATTGTCAGATATAACCTTGTTATGAATTAATTTTAGAATTAATTTGTAAATACAGTGCTTATAATAGTGGGTTAACCCGTTTTTACTCATAGAAAACAGTAAACATGGTAAATATCCCGTTTCTAGTATTAATAATAATGTTACTGACCATGATAGTTTAAAATCTTATGTGCCAGAAAATCGTTAAAACAAAAGGAAAATAACATAAAATATAATACCCATATGGTCCTTACATTTACAATGTAGAATTGGGTATCAGTAATCGAACCTCACAACTGCCACAAGATTCCTCTACCAGTCAAAAATAAAATATTCCTCACAAAAAACTGCTCCATGCTCCATGCCCACCACCCACACATTAGAAGCCTCGTTCATTCCCACATTACTTCAGCACGATTAGTATTCACATCACTCGTCAATATAACACCCTATTTGGCCGCCATTACACATCTAATAACATCAAAAATATATAGAACAAACAGGAAAACATGAAACGCTGCGAAAATGCGTGTGAAAAATAAAAACTTGTTCTTGGACCATAAAATTTAATGTGCAACTTCGAGTTCAATAACAATTTATGTCAAGTCGTTACTTGACAATAATGTGGCTAGGTTTTCCATAATGAGTGTACCCACAATCTCTTATAAATTCAATTAAATACCTTAAAACAACATTACATCACGCCTGTAATCCCCGAAGGGTTAGGCAGAGGTATACTTAATAGCACACCAACATTTCGCCAATTATGTTTAAGTCCCATGTAATAGGGGGCGAGCCCAATGTCATCAACCGGGCTAAAATCCAGACTCCGAGGTTGCTACAAAGAAATTCCTGATGGAAAAACTCAAAAACAGTTTGCCCGACCTGGGAATCGAACCCTCCTGGGTCGATTCACCCTCATGCTCACCAGTCGGGATTGCGACCACAAAGGTTTGTCGTCGGAATTTAAAAAAAACCGGCCAAGTGCGAATCGGACTCGCGCAGGGTTCCGTACCATCGTAGTAAGTGAGCCCCCTTTAATTTTTTATTTATTTTTATTATATTTTGTTGTTATAGCTTTCTTTTAGATTTTCTTGTAATCTATAGGCAAAGAACTATTTTTTGTATTTTCATCTTAAAAAAATAAAAAAAAAAATTTGAAATGCTCACAATGAGTCCTTTCATTTGATATGTAACAGGATATTGTTTGCAAAACTTTTTATTTTCATTGACCCCCCAAAAGTGGCCCCCATGTTTAAAATTCATTAATTTACGTTACACGTCCGTCTTTGGGTTACCGACTTACATAATTATGTGTTCCAAATTTACAACTCAATAGGTGCAGTAGTTTCGCAGTAAATTGGCTGTGACAGACGGACAGACAGACACGCGAGTGATCCTATGAGGGTTCCGTTTTTTGCTTTTGAGGTATGTAACCCTAAAAACCAGCTGTTTCATACATTTTAACTGTGTTGGTATTGTACTTTTGTAAGAAACAAATTAACGATAAAAATTTCTGTGTGGGAATGATGTACTGAATACGTGTAACCGTTTATGCATCGGTGTGCCTTCGACCTTGTATTTAATATGATTACTTTTAAGACTTTGAACGTGCCAATAGTGTGTTTCGTAATTCCGCTGCTGGTGTCAAATAAAAAAAAAACGACACACTCCAAAACATTTTGCTTCAAAATCTTATATTTTGCTTCAAATCTAAAGAAAGAAGAAAAATATGAAAATTACATGCTCCTGGACCGTTAAAGAACCTAGATTGTTATCAAGGCCGGCAGCAACATCTTCGTACAAAAAATTGTCCGTTGTAGGGAATATGTTCATGAATAATTCATACTTGGTAGTAAGATGAGGAAATATGAGTCAAACATATTCGAGTGCCGTTTCGTGCGTGGTACAAGTTGGCTTTGTGTACAGTCGGGAGCTAAAATATTAGGACGTAGTATTAAGATATTTTCTTAAAGTTTTTTACAGCGATGAAGAGAGAAAGACGTGCAGTCATTTTAAGGCGATAAGCACACGACACCGCTCATCCGCGTGGTACAGTGAAGCGCATTTCACGTCGGATTGGCTTGTATAAAATCCGTTGATGCCTAACACATGCTCATCGCCGGACCGCGCGGACGAACGACGGTCGCCTCGCCGCGCGGACGAGCCAATTCTGTCAATGCAGTGGAATTCTGTGTATATCTTGTGAGAATAGCCTAAACTGTAAAAGAGTAATATATGGAACTAGAATCATCATCATTGTCCTGGGATAAGGTCCCAATTTATTTGGGGTTGGCGCAGCATGTCTTCTTCCACCAGAATATTTGGACCAGAATAATATCTGCTTTAAAAATAAGTTGTTTTCAAAAATTAAGATAAAAGATATATTCTTTTGCCATAGATGACTCAGAATATTCTTAAAATGGTATCTATGCCGCCATTTCCAAACAAAAAAGTTAAAAAAAATGTCTCTTTAAGGCTATTCGTGTGGTTCAGTAAAAAAATACGAAAATGTTTCTAAAAATTATTTTCTTAAAAGCTACAAAAGATTTTCAAATATTTTTGTGAAGAATTAGGCTCACGTTTTACCATTATTTAACATCCATCCATTGTTCAATGTTCACGTTTACTTATTTATGCTTCATACTATTTTTTTTTTTACTAAAGAGACTCTAAATTATTTTTATTAGTCCCTGCACTTCTGTTTAGAGTCATAAATAAAGCGTTATGTGACGTTGCACTTTAAGATGGACCAACACAAACGGTCTTAGGGCATTAAATAAACGCATTTATCTTTAAATTAACAACGTAGAATTTTCTGTGGCAATGAGAATATTTAGAAAACTGATTGGTATAAAGAAAAACGCTATAAAACTTGATAAAGGTGTAATTATAGTGCTACAAGATTTTTTTGCTCTTCAATTTCATTGAAATTTGGCGTTGTTGGTAAATATCCGTGAAATTGTATTACAATAAACGACATGGCGAAATTAGTTCCAAATTAGTTTGAAAAACTGAACCATGACACAGAGAAAAAAATCAATCAGTCAACATGGTAAAGATCCCGTTTCTAGTGTTAATGATCATGACGCAGACACTATGCAAGGGTGAAGCGATTTTGTATTATATGCGTGCACTTATTTGCAATAATGATTCCACGAGTACAGTGCTGCTATTAAAAGTCATTTTGACTTGCTCTACAAGTAAAGTATAGTATCTGCAAATGATTAGGTATAACATATGTACTGGTGTCAAATTATAGCAATTATCTTATTTTTTATTAATCTGTACAAATAAACCAAAATTTAAGTGTCTGTTTGTAATATCAAAATAACAGCATTTCACTGGATGCATATGAAACTAGGTATAAACGGAAATCGGAACTCAAAACAACAGCACATTTAAAAAAAAAAAAATCTATTTGTCTGTCTATTTGTTCCGCCTAATCTCCGAAGCGGCTGGACCGATTTTGACTGGACTTTTACTGGCAGATAGCTGATGTTATAAGGAGTAAACAACATAAGCTACTTTTATTTTAGAAAAAGAATTAAGTTTCCGTGCAAAAAAATAGAACCCTTCAAATTATTAACAAAATTCGAATCAAATAGGTTAGTAATATTATTTTATAATAATTTCACGTACTATAATTTGAAACGAGGCCAGAATACTTGATGAACCAAATGAAATTTCTGAAAATGGGAGTAAAAAAAACAAATTTAGGTAGTATCAACAAAGTGGTAGGTAGTTAGACATTTTTAATTGTCTAACTGTGCGCACGCTGCCGTTTTTCTGGCTAAAAGGATAAGCTTGTACTAAAGAAAGCAATTTGTCTCCAAAGCGTTTTTGTTTCGTTTCAGTAAAACAATTTAATGGCTGGTGCGTTGTCGTTTTAGGTTAACTTGAGTCTAAGTGGGCGTTAGATACTAAGCTACAGTGGCGAAGGTTCCATAAAACTCGATTCCTACTGGCTTCCCTTTGAAAAATGGCACAGCCAATATTCTTTAGACAAATAATATAATCACATTAAAGATACGTACTCCGGCTTACCTCTTACAAAAATTGACCCTTCGCCACTGCTAAGCTGGCTTAGGAAAAACCAGGGGTCAACAGATACACCAGGGAAGACCACACTTGCCGAGGTCGGTCTGTGGATGGGTGACTTTTATTTTCATACCCAGTTCCATGCATCGGAAAGGACGTTAATCCCCAAAGGCTGTCATTTGTAGATCTTTGAGAGTCGTTACGGGTAGAGATATATAAGACCAAGTCTGACAGCCAGTCTTACTTTCTTATTCTTTATTGCACACAAAAAACAAATATACATACAAACAAAGTAGCTTATGTACAATGGCGAGCTTAACCCAGAAAATGGGGTTTTCTTACAGCAAACCAAATTTCAATTTTTTTTTCAATTTAGTTTTTTTTTTTCAGTCTTACCAAGGGGTATCGTTTTATTCAGTAGCTGGGTTGTGGAGGAACGGAAAAACACTGATCTAATAAAAAACGAACACAGTTTGAAACTAACTGCATTGTTTAAAACTAAGACTGAAACAAGAAAGATTTTCTTGTTCATGAGCTACTTGAAATGTTTTCCTTTCTCGCAAGTAGAGTAACAATGCAAACTTCACATATTATAAAACTTGTGCATGTTTGTTTTTTTAATACAAAAAAAAGTCGCGGCATCGAACATTTCGACCCAATTATAACAATACAGTACTCGTGCACAATAATTGAACCCTCCACGACTTGAATGAGGCAAACGACAGAGCTGTCAATTCGCTACGTACGCACGGCGACCAATCAAGCTATACAAAACCAGTTTATGCCGATCTCTCATTCTATGGTAAATCTATATAAAGCGAGGTCATGTTATACTGGATATGAATAGCTTGATGTGACGCAGTGTGTACTGGGCGGACAAAACCTTTGTCATCGATTCGAGAAGAAGGAGTACTCGTAATAATAGATTAATGATAGTAACACTGCAAACAGGCGCTTATTGATTATAGTTATGTTATTCAATGTGTTTTTCTTATTTTTAGTGTTTTATTTGCCTTATTATTTTATTTTTATTAGCCTAGAAAGAGGTGGCGAGATGATCTGGACGCGTATCTTGAAGGCTGGTTGGAGGTGGCGCAGGAGAAGAGTACCTGGAAGGATATGGAAGAGGCCTATGCCCAGCTGTGGGACACAATGCTACAAAAAAAAATGCCTTATTGTTTTTCTAAGTATGGGAAAATTAGTTTATCCGTCTCAATATTTTTATTTATTCAGTTTATAATGTTCCCAGTGCTACACGAGTCCAGAGCAGGGTTCGTGGTTGTCACATATTTTCAGTTTTTTTTGTTGTAGGACTGATTTAATATGTTTTCCTTAACCTCTTATGTAAGAAAGCAATCACAACCAATCTATGCTTTGCCATTTATAACTTTGATGCATAAGTGTGGACCTAAGGCATCTCGAAAATCTCTGACCTCTGGTCCAGTTGCATTCAATCGAAAATACTCAATACCAGCACAAAAATTCTTAGCACTCATCAAATGAAAACTCAGCAAAATAATCCGTTAACAATATCGGAAAATAAAAGCAGAATTTTTCACGCTGACTGTACAAGCAATTTCTGTGTAGGGACGCAAAAAAAGTGTAGTGGATTACCGGATAAGAAATAATATAATTTTTCGTAACGTTTTCTATTCCAGCAGGCGCTTGCTATTGAAAAATGGGTGACGTTTGTTATTACTTTTGGGATGAACTGTACAAGATATGGGGGGAAATTCTGTAGGGACAGTACTGTTTTAGTTTTTTTGGTTTGTTTGCTATATTGAAAGAACGAATGAATTGAGTGAATGAATTTATTTTATATCGGATACAAAAAGATATATAGTGTTAGTAACGTAATATTAAACAACTTATTATCAAGTGTTAGTACCAAATACACTATATTTACCCTATGTATTGCTTTATAGGTTTTGCTTTAGAAGTTCTGGATCAGACAAACTCGTACTACCTCGACTCGGTCGACTATTTTTTTTTTCACCCTTTTGCCTTAAGTTATAAGGTTGAAAACTGATCGACCATCAGTGAGCGCGGTAGTATATACGGACAAATTGAGTATATTGACAGATACTGACGAAGATGTCTTTGTCCACGTCTGCAATTGGTTTGACCCAATCTTTACATAGGTATCGAAATATCGGTATTTCTATTCAGTTAAATGTTGATAAATCTTAAATCTTCTCTCTTTTTTTCGTGTGGTTAGTGCTTAACCTGCTGTCAGCCATTTATGCCACCCATGGGCCTCTGACTTGGCTTTATATGCCGTCGAGAAATATCTCTCAGGCATGCCGATTTGGTTTCCTCACGATGTTTCCTTCATCGGAGCAAGTGATAATTATACAATACGCACTTGAATCCGAAAAATCAGGGGTGCGTGTTTTGGGTTCGAACTCGAGACCAGAGACACCGGGACTTGACAGACGGTCATACCACTAGGCAATACAAGAAAAATAAATCATATTTCACCGAAGGTAGGTAATTCTAGGTACTGTCAACATTCAAAAGCTATAAGCTAAGCTGTTCGGAATGCTCAAACTCAATATACAAAAAAAAACTATTAAAATTTTATAAATTAGATAAACAAGTCTCAGGTTTGAATTGGATCTAAATAGAGTATTCCCCATAATTTACTGAACTTGGATCGTTGCACCTAACCTAAGCTAACGATCAGTAAAATATAGGGTCCCTTATACCAACTATCCCTAATCACGGATGATAGAAACCCAACAAAGAGGTTTAATCAGGTGGATACACTACAATAACCTTCAAATTACCTTTCAAAGATTCTGGCTGGAAAGCCCAAAAAGGTAGCAAGAAGGATATAACCCTTCCTGAAGGTATAAAGCCTGAAATGACGAAGGTCAAATGTATAATTTAACCTTATTCAACATAGTTCACTGGCATTACATAAGGTTCTTGACAACTTGAGGGTTAACAATAATAATTATGATTTGAATTTGGAATATTTTGACGTTTACTTGTGTTTATTTTGGACGACCGTTAGGCTTAGGGCCTGTTTCACCACCTACGATTAAGTTCTCGTTAACTTTCAATTTTAAATTCTGTTCCATCTTTGAATTTATTCGGTAAGTAATGGCTATTTGGACATTGTGAAATAGACCGTTAGTGTAGACATTTTGATAGCACTTGATTTACAATTATGTTGTCAGTTTTCATATTGAAAATATGTATACAGGTAGCTCAAAGTAATGACTATGAAATTGAACATGAAACCTTTTGTGAATGTTTCAATTATTATAGTTTGCTGATAGGGCTCTTATCGATCAATAAATCAGCGCTTGGAGTCCCACTGCTGGGCAAAAACCTCCTTCTGGTATTTCCTTATCTCGTAGCTGCACGCTGCCGTAGTCCAGTTAGTCTCCAGCTAACGTCCAGGGGTCTAATTCATTTTTGCTGGCCTTCTTTTATGCCATCTTCTTTAGTGCCTTGGAATTTTACCCAGCTATCGTCTGCCATTAAACAAACATGTTCCACACACACTTTAAATTCATATTTCATAAAATGCTCGCATAATTTGAGAATATTACATTTTAACAGTTCAGGCATGTTTTTCATTAATTTATTTCAGATTGACCTCATTTTGACCTTGAACGAAAGCCTCGCCTAACTCATAAGCATATAAAGCAAGGTCATAATAAAAATCGAGTTAACCCATATAAAACACGTTATAAATACACAGACCAAAGCCTCCTAAAATATGGCACCAATTCTACACGCGTCGTAAAAACGAATTCGAAAATAAAATTTAATTAATGTAAATCCTATAACCCGAATTTGAAATAAACGGGTCATTCTCAGTTGCTTCGCAAATTTTATTTAGTAGCTTCTATTCGCCATTTCGTCCGCGTCAGAGACAATCATACCATAAAACAAAACAATGACACTCCACAATAGTACTGCAGAGGCACTACAAAAAGTACTACAGCGCCATCTAATGGGTGTAAAAGTACTCTAAACGAAGCCGACAGGCACTTATTCTCCCCGTCATTGCGACCATTATTTTTTCAAGACCATACCTGGGAACCTTCTAGTTACGGAGATATTGGAGGTAAAGTTCCAACTTTTACAATTTTTTTTTTTATTATAATTTTTTAAGGTTATAACTTTACTCTAGACCTCCACGACCCCCGTACTATTCAATGCATCCATCAGCACAAAGTTTTGAGTGCGCTACATTGAGTCCTACAGTAAAACGTGATATTTCAACCCAAAAAAAAGTCGCTTTCTAGCATGAAATTTTGCGTAGTTACTTAGTTTGATATACCGTCAAATAAGCATTCTGCTTGGTCGACGGCTTCTTAAACGGTCCGTTTACACCTGCTAGAAGTTAATATTTTCATAGATCTTTATTTTTCTTTTTTTCTTTTCGTACGGGAAATCATCAAATGACCCCCCCCCCCCCCCTCCGGTCTGGGCGGAGCGGAAGGAAGTGTGTTTGTGTTCCAGGGCCGCGGTATCTCTTTCGAACAGTCCCGCAGCCCATGTTCATAGAATTAGATCATTATTATATAAGGTCTAACTATTCATACACGAAATATTTTTAGGGAATCATCTAACGGCTATAACGAAGCCATTTCAAGGGATTTTATTTTTTATCTGAGTATAATATTTTTATAAAAATAAATAATTTAAAATTACTTGACCCACAAGATAAATACTTGCTCCTTATTTTTGAACATCCTTTACGCTAGTTTACTACGTCGTATTTACCTACTGTCATTGTTAGAATATGGGAGTAAAGGTTTTATGCAAAAAGTCTCAAAAAATTTTAGAATTATAATTATTTCGCAAAAAAAAAAAACACTCAGATAATTTCTTTTTTCGTTGCTATGGCCTCTTTACCACTTACCTATAGAAGTTACCCTTAAAATATTTCGTGCATGAAAAGATAGACCTTATATACCATAGACATAACTATGTGGATAGCATTAAATATTTGCAGCTGCGCCGCTCGTTAAAAATATAACTCCGAATATAACTCACGATTTCATTCACGTACAAACTTGAGTCCCTCGTTTGACCCATTCATGAAAGGACCTTCAAAAAACCCTTTCTAAGAGTACACTTCACTACTCTGTAAAGAATGGCGAGAAAGTTTTTATGTAAGTTTATATTTTTCTTTATTGTTTGTAAAACACTAACTTTATGCAAATCAGCTTACGTAATAACATTTAATTTTTGTTTTACAGAAAATTTTCAAGCTTATACTAGATCAATTTGTTTTTTGAGGATATTTTCATCTTATATTTCAAGTACGCTCAGTGGTTTTTGCACCAAAAATCAACAAATCATTTTATTTAAATCAGGGTGACTGGTAATTAGTGACCGATATTTAAACACGTGATTGTACTCATGATAACAAACAACTTTCCCAAAGAAATATTTTTTTTTTACACAAATACAATACTTTTGTGGCGGCTGGCCTGTGGCGCGGGCGCCGCTTACGGAGCGGGCATGGTGCTCTGCCTACCCACTGTTGCACAGTACAATATCAGTGAGACAGAACGGCGCCACGCGGCTAACAGCTGATAGGTCACAGGCGCACGCGCGCGAATTTCATACGTCTGTTGTGTTATTGTGATAAAAATGAATGAGTATAAAAAAATGTTTCTTTGGGAAAGTTGTTTGTTATCATTATGAGTACAATCACGTGTATAGGCATCGGTCACTAATTACAAGTCGCCCTATATAATAAATCGATACCAATCGTCTTTGGAGTTACGCTAGCAAATTTAATGTAATCCTGTATATTTGAATGTCAAAATAAAGTACGCAATACTTTACGCCAACTGGGAATAACCCAATAAACGTCCGACGTCCATCCTGTTTTTATTCCTTATTCCTATTAAAGCCCTTGTGATGTGTATCCGAGCAAAAGCCAACCTTAAGCCCTAACAGGAAGGGATGTTATAAATCGAAACGGAGCGAAAAATATGCAGACCTGCGGAACTGAAAGCAGAGACCGTAATCCCGGCGGTCGTATTCGGATATCATCTAGGATAGAACGAAAACCTAGGTACGAAAGCACACAGAATAGATAGGGTACAGAAGGTTCTCTACATACAATCAGAGAGAACAGGCATGCGCACATAAAGGGCGTAACAAGACCCTTAACGAAGCCGAAAGGCACTTGTTTTCAGACCATGCCTGGGAACCTTCTAGTTACGGAGAAATTGGGGATACTGGGTCTTCGACAAAATTCTGTTGAACTGACTATAACTACCGAAAACCATACACACACACACGCACACACACCACACACACATGCACGCACACACACACATGCACACACACACACAAACACTGCACATGCACTGTGTCTTGTGACACAGTCCATATAGAAATACAGAACGCTTTGAAACTCGTTGTGAATTGTCTTGGCCATCAACCTCATAAAAAATAAGCACACACACATATTGACAAGTAGGCACGGCAATCTGAAACGAATGACAGTCGCGAGTGCGCTTGCACTCACTGTACGTGAAACGTGTCTATTTGTGCGTGCGTTTCCACTCGCTGTATGGAACTTACCTTCTGAACCTAATCTGTACGAAACTACAAAGGTAACGACTCCCCTTAGTAGTTGATTTGGGTTTTTGAATATTCAGACGTTTGATCTATTAGCCTTAGTTCGAACTGATTTGATTTGACTGGTCCTAATTGGCAATTGTGTTTTGTAGTTAGGATTAGGGTTCATATTGTCTTCGGGCTGTTGCAATTGTGCCTTTGACCTCGTTTGTTTAGCTCGTGTGGATTTATAACGATGTGGGAGTTATAATTACAAATTGAGGGTTTAACACGTGTTTCCGGGATTAATTTTATGGGTGCACGAGTAAAGTCACAACAGTACGGCGAAAGCAACTGAAAGCGATCAGCACAATCATATAAACCGCGCTCAAGCTGTAAGTGTCTATATTATTGACACAGACTGCTCTTGAACGCACTTTCGTTTTACTGTATACTTTAGTTTCAATATTGAAATTGGCCCTAAACCCACGGTTCCTAACCTGGGGGTAATTACCCCTGCGGGGGTAAAACTGGTATTCTGCGGGGGTAATAAGCTGGTAATATATAAAGATAAATAAATAATGGTAATGTATAAACAGAGTTTATGAACTTTGTGAAGAAATAGGATTGTTTTTGGAAAACCAGAGAACACAAATAAATCAGAGTTTTACTCAAAAGTCAAAGACAAAACATTTATCCAGATGGTCTACGTAGACAGTCAATTTGTATTTATGTGTGTTGTTTTGTTTTGTGTTCATTGGTAACATGAGGGAGAGCGGGAGGGGTAAATCAGATTCTCTAGCTAAGTTTTGGGGTGACAAGATCGAAAAGGTTAGGAGCCACTGCCCTAAACTGTTTAAATTGTGTAATACAAATACAAATATTTTTTTTTCTTACACAAGTTATGTACTACATCTAGTGGTTGAAGTGTCCTTTCAGACAAAAATTGCCTCTATTAGGTCACTTCGCTCTTCCGAAGCTTAAAGTTACGTGATGTACCAATAATTTTATATCTTTTTTTTTTTATCGTGGTTAAATCATCAAATGAGTCCTCCCACCCAGGGCAGAGCGGGAGGGACTGTCAGACTTGTACTGACTAAAATCCACGGTGTCCTTCAACAGCCCTTTATGTTCCAGGGTCACGGTAATTCTATAAGTCCCGCGACCCCGGCAGGCTTTGGCCCCGTCATTAATAATTTTATATCTTACTAGCTTTTGCCCGCGGCTTCGCTCGCGCCCTTATCAGTTAGAGGTATGAAAAATAGATAGTAGCCGATTTTCAGACCTACTGAATATGCATGTAAAATTTTACAAAAATCGGTCGAGCCGTTTCGGAGGAGTATGGTAACATTGTCACACGAGAATTTTATATATGAGAAGATTATATTATGACAACATTACACAGTAATTTCAAAAAAAGAAAAAGATATGCTAAATTTTGAATTTTGAGTCTGATGGTTGCGATCGTCAGAAATTATTTCTTCGCGTGAAGGATGCAACATGTCTTGTATTTTCTCTAAAGGCGGACACTGACTTGTACTGTTTGTTTGTAATGTATCATTCGAACTCTTGGCTCAAGTGTGGTCCGAGATGATAAACTAGATGGATTCCGCTTGCGACTTGCTCTCGCGACGACGCGACGTGCACTGACTTGTAATGTAACACTTAAAGGGATTCGCGAAAAAACCGACAGTCGAGTGGAGCACGCGGCGCTCGCCGCGAATGATACATTACAAACTAAAGTTACAAGTCAGTCTTTGGTTTCTGTTACACGAACGCGATACATTACACCAAAATGTTACGAGACAATCTTCATCTTAAGACACCTGATGAAATTAAACTTGTAACACGATTAATAGACAGTGTGTAAACAGCATCAGCACGCGTAGCATGACCACCGTAGAAACGGGGTTTGTCGACGGAAGAATCGACAAAATAACAGATTTATTTTTTTATGTAATAAATTATGTTTCAGTCAAACAAGAGAACCATGTAATACAAAACGATTGGATATCCTTTGCTCACTTTTAGTAATCCGTCGTAATGCGAATTTGGAGTAAATCGATCTTCGCTATGGCGCTATGGCATGCCACTCAGATGTTCATGAACCGAATCCTAAAGTAGATTTTTATACGAGAAACAAACAAAACCGAGGCCATTGACGTAATTTCTTGCCGATATCTCGAGATAAGCCCAGAATATGGTGGTTGGAGACTGCTGACAAAAAAATGAATTCTTACAAAGTCTCGCGATTCAATTTCTGTATTCATTGGTGCAAAAATTTTCTTATTCCGATCTTCGTATCGGAAACTTATCGTTAGGCACGAAATTGTATTTTTACAAGAGTTTTAACGGACGCTTAGTATTGAACGTTTGTTGAACATTTCTAGGTCGTTTCCTTCGCTGATTTGTTGAAATATTGGAATTTGCTGAAGAAACCATTTTCGAGGGGCTTCGTTTCTTGGAAATTTTGTGTTCTGTAATCAGATTTAAGGTCTATATCTGGCTGAGTAATTTAAAGGTATTTCATTAAAGATTATCACTAGGATTAGTAGCCCATTTCTGCAAATAAGAAAATTTCTTGTCTACTGCGCTTGCCTGTAATACATCGAATGAAGTCTTCGAGCAGGAGGAAGATTCTTGTGATGATTACTTCATTATGATCAACAGACATAAGATGAACATCGCGCCTGTAATCCCCAAAGAATTAGGCAGAGGTGTACCTAATAGTACACCCACATTTCGCCACTTATTTTTAAGTCCCATGATTGTAATAGTGGACGAGCCTATTGCCATCGACCGGGAACATATCAGTCGGAATCGAATTAGTAGTTCCGAAGATCACTCCATGCATCCCAACTATAAAAAAGTTAAAGCATGTAGCTATAACTTTTTATAATATTAGCATGGATTATTTGTAAGGAAACTAATACTTAAACTAAATTAAAATATAGTATCAAAGGCAAAATCTTCGATTCGTACCCAGAACCAAAAAATGTGAAACGCCCATGTTTTCGATACAGTGAAAAATTCTTCTGGGATTCGGTTTATCATTCCGTCTATGATGACAGACGCTACAGATCACGTTTTGAATATTGATGTGTTGCTTTCAGATGAATCGAATCTCCATTCCCATTTGGGACTGAAAGGGAATCTTAGTGCTGACAGTCTTTGTATGTATGTAGCTTGTCAGCTATTTTTAAGTTCTACAAAGACAACTAAAATAGAATTGAAGCCTCTGAGGACCTAGACGTAGTGACGTTTTGATTACGGTGATGGAAACTTAAAAAATGCATTGAATTGGCATGAGCATTTCAATTACAACAAACAAGCTTTTATTTAAATGCTCTAAAAAGAAGAAAATAACGTCACACGTCATTGGTCATAAAACTTTCTTTGTTGGTTCCAATCTTATTTTGTAAATTACTACGACAAAATAATATATTCTATGAAATTGATTTATTCTGATCGCTTTCATAAACCACAATGCAATGAATAACTTCTTCAAAATTCATATCATCATCAAATATAGATTCCATATCCATAACTACCATTGCTTGTGTATCAAAAGCTTCACATAGATCCAAAAATACCTCACCATTATTACCGAACGCCTACGCAAACTCTACTTCACTTTAATAATCTACTCTTCCATTACCCTTATAGATTTCAGCACTATCCATTAGCCACATGATACGGTCTACCGTAAGATTACAATGTTTGATTCTCATCTCATCGGCAACCTAATTGTGTGGGAGTGAAGATATGGATTTCATTTGAGTATTTTTTGCTTAGGATGTGGAGAATTTTCCTATTAGTAATACAGATTTCATTATAGTAATGATCTTGTTATTAACTTATGTTGGTGTTAAGACGGTTTACGTTTATATAAAAAAGATGGTGACTTTAAGGATCAAAACGACAGTTCCTATTAAGGCACCAACAGGAGTGCTGTTGGTGCCTTAACAGTTTGGCTATTGCTATTCAAAAATTCATCACTTTCTATCGTTTTTTTTATTTTAATTCATTAAATTTATCCTAATTAATTTGGAGTTAGTACATCATATCTTATTCCATATAACTCTTTTCTACTAGTTCCCACTTATATCAGTAGTCACCATTTTGCAGCCACTTCATCTTAGATTTCGTTCAAATACTTTTTTCAAAGACAATATGCCCCAAATTAAGAAAATAAATGACTTACTACTTATAATAGCTATTTGTTCTTGTCAGTACGAACATCTAATATCAAAAACTTGTACAAAAGAAAGACAGAACTTGTCACAACTGCTGTCACAATTTCTAGTCACCGTTTATTAGCACGGAAGGTAGCTCCTAACGGTAACATTTTGACGGTAATTACACACAACTTTCCTCAACAAGCGACAGCCTAGAAACACACTAGAATAGATGGCATATTAAAAAAGTTTTGATCTATTAAAAATGAACAAGGTTACTTGACACATTGCCGCTGAAGTTGGTGAGTTGACGAAACTTTCCGAGTGACAGCGACAAGAATTAAGCGCAGGCCACACCGCCAGCTAGCGGACGGGCGGGCTAGGCGGGTGGGCGAAGCGAACGAAGGAAACTATACAAACTACGCGAAATATTGGCGAGCTAAACTATGGGGTTCACACCGAAAACTACCGACAGACGAGCGACGGGCGGAGCGCGCGGAGCGGGCTAAGCGGGCGAAGCGGGGGGCGCGGATGGGAGAGCGAGAGGTTAGCGTTCTATCTGTCCATTGTCATTTGCGCGCACATTTTGCATCATTTTCGTCGACTAGTCTACTCGAAACGGGGAGGACAGGCGAAAGAACCGGGCGAGCGGGCTGGCGGGCGAGCTAAGCTAGCGAAGCGCGGGCGCGCCAACGAGGTGAACGAGTAGCTTCGCTGGAATCGTCGGATATTTCGTTAGCTTAGCTCGTTAGGTTAGTCGGTAGCTCGCGGTGTGAACCGAAGTATGTAAAGAGGTGAAACGATGTTCGCCCGCCTAGCCCGCCCGCCCGCTAGCTGGCGGTGTCAGCTTTAAAGTTTAATTCAGTGAAAAATTTCCAAGAATCTCTGTATATTCCTTTTGCTTTGAACGAACAAAGTCTGCAGTGCTATTAAGGGTGGATGAAGCTCCCCGAGTGGTGTACGTATTTGAGTAAGGGGAGGTAAAGGATGAAAATATCAAAACTGAGCAGTAACATGAAAGTTTAGCTCTTCTTCCACTATCAAATTTTCAACATTCTTAAAAACTTTAAATTTTTAAGACACAATTTGAAACAAGCGCAGCTTTGATAATGGAAGAAGAAAGTATTTGGACTGATTTTCGCCTACCACGTGGACTAAGTCAAGAGCAGAATATAGTTTTGATATAGAATAGTACTGCAGGTAACATAACATCACGCCTGTAGTCCCTGAAGCGGTAGCAGAGGTGTACCCATTAGTGACCCCACATTTCGCCAGTTATATTTAAGTCCTATGTCATAGGGGGCCAGCCTATTGCCATCATCCTGGCACAAATCCCAAGTCGGGACCGGTCAATGTGGCGACACTTGGGGGAGGCCTATGTCCAGCAGTGGACGTCCTTCGGCTAAAATGATGATGATGATGATGGGCACAAATCCAGACTCCGTGGCTGCTACTGAGAAATTCCTGATGGAAAAACCGAATAGCACTTCGCCCAAACCAGGAACTGAACCTAGGCTTGCTCAGCAGTTGCGCTTACGACCACTAGACCAACGAGGCAGTACTGTAGATGTTAGTAATTATTAATGCTGAGAACAGTTGAACAAGACAGATATTCTACGAAATGTTGAAAGAATTCCGTAATACGAGTCTTTACGCCTACCGAATCATAAAAACTATCAAACGAAGCAAATAGAACCCATTTTCGCCACACTAACCAACCTTTCAGTAAACATGAACGAGGTAATATGAAGAACGATATAAAAGGAAAAATATATGTACATATTTTGTTTTACGGTAGAATAAATAACCATAAAGAATATATAACTTCGTCTAGACAAGTTCTACCCTGAAGAGCTAGGAATAAAACTATAAACAAGGAATACGGATCATAGAGGGAGAATATTGGCATGAATTTAGTTTGAGGCACATAATCCAATTATTCCTACGCTTCGGGGAAATTTCAATGTATTCGTGGACATATTATAATCATGGAACCGAACCTGCTATGTGCAAACAATGGCGTTAGTCTGTAATGGCAAATTTGTAGCGTGAATTTCTTCATTCTCTTTAGTATTAATATCATGTGAAATTTCGCAACAAATTGTATTACTGAGTTTGCTCATGTTGGTAATTTCTTTGTATCATCATCAACTGCCTAGCCTTTTCCCAACTATATTGGGGTCGGCTTCCAGTCTAACCGGATGCAGCTGAATACCAGTATTTCACATGGAGCGACTGCCTATCTGACCTCCACAACCCAGTTAGTACTGGGTAATACGACACCCCTTGGTAAGACTGGTTGTCAGACTTTTTGGACTTTATATACGAAAAATAATTAAAGTTTAAAATATAAGTGAGATAAAACACACAGAAAATATAAATGCATCAACCAAGTACATAGCTCTTAGATTTTAAAATTATTTTCTTTCTTGTGTTGGAATGATTATAAGTAAAGACCTAAATATTCTAATTACTTTTCTAAGATCCCACAACAAATATGATAAAAATCCCCTTGTACGAGAGTTTCTAATTATTTACCAATGACAACAAAGACTGATAACGAAAAAACAAACGGGCTAAGTGCTAGTCGGACTCGCGCATGAAGGACTGCGTACCTTCGTACGGAAGAGCTCGTGGCTAAATAATAACAGCCGCTCGGGTCGATCTTTAGGTTAATCCGTGCTTGCCTAGGTTGGTCTGTCGATGGGTGACCACCCATTACATACCGAGGTTCCTCCGTGCCTCGGAAAGCACGTTAAGCCGTTGGTCCCGGCTGCCCTTTGTAAATCTTTGACAGTCGTTATAGGTAGTCCAAAAAGTCTGACAACCAATCTTACCAAGGGGTATCGTATTACCTAGTACTAACTAGGTTGTGGAGGTCAGATAGGCAGTCGCTCCATGTAAAATACTGGTATTCAGCTGCATCCAGTTAGACTGGAAGCCGACCCCAACATAGTCGCGAAAAGGCTAGGCAGATGATGAGCGGCAACAGCAATACACATTCTGTGAAAATTTAAACTGTCTACATATTACGGATCATGAGATACAGCCAGCTGACATACAGACGGACGTACGGACAGCGGAGGCTTAGTAATAGGGTCCCGTTGGTTACCCTTCGGATACGTAACCCTAAAAAGTATTTTTAGACGTCGGAAACTAAAATAAAATTCTAGAACATGTTGACGTCAATACATAGACAATTCCCTCTTATCTTTTACGACTTGATAACCTTGACCTCCTCCGAAAAAGAGCAACTTAACAGACGGAGCGACCAGTCTGTCCCATTAGCAATTCAACAAGTCAAAATTCGTGACTTATTTAAAAGTCTGAGAGCAAAGCGAGGAAAACCGCTCGTTTTATTTATTTACTTTGAGTTGGCTCTGACGTACGACTTGAAACACTTCTGCCACTTGAAAGTGACTACTGATTGTTATGAAAAATATTGTTTTTTGAACGACATTGATGTTACAAAAATTTTTGCAAATAAATAACCGACTTCCAAAAAAAAAACCACTAAAACGTGGAAAATAAACCATAGCTCGTTCCATCATAGACCTCATTTATCGCTCTCCATCAGGCGTGATCGAGGTCAAGAGCAGGCCCATTTTGTAATAAAAAAATAAAAAATAACTTTACTTTCGAAAGTCTGACTTTTGTTTGTTTCATTGACTTTTTGCCACCGACTTCCGAAAACAAAGTTATTTCCCACTTTTTTGTGTTTTTTTTTGGATGTCGTTTATTTTTTTGTTGAAAGGTTTTGATTTTACCCTCTTTAGTCGTGGTATCACACAACTTTATAATGTACAACAATTACTGTTTGAATAATATGACATACATAACTGTGCTTATAATGTAAAGAAAATGTTAAATATATTATCTACAAGTATATTTTCCGATCCATTTTTCTCATCTCATCTGAATCTGATTGCGTTGGAATTGTTCACGCTCGTGTAACTCTGTAGTCAATACCAATGATGTCAAAAGAAAGGAATTAAGTAAGGACAGCTATGGCCCATTGGTATCAGATCTGGCTTATGGGTCGTGGTTTCGAACCCATGTCATTTAATTTACTTTTTGAGTTATTTATTTTATCACTTGATGGCAAAGAAAAACATAGTGATATCTTTTTAGATATTAGACGTGTTGTCTTAGAACCATGGTTCGAAGAGATAACTATAATTATATCTTTGATAATCATCTTGATAATTATATATTTGATAATTATCTTGATAATTATATCTTTGATAATTATCTTGATAATAACAGAAATCATCAAACTCAATAATTCATAAACTTTACGTGTATCTGAACGTGATTTTCCACTTCCACGCGTATTTAAATGCGATAAGTTTCAAATTAGCAACGGTCAGAAACATTGTGGTTAATTGATCAACAAACAGAATTTCTTGGTACATTTGTGTTAAAACTAAAGAATAAATGAATTAGTTAATTTTCTTTACATCATATTTTAGTAGAAAATAAGTAAGTATATTGTTTTATTATGAGAGGAATTTATTAATCCACTTTGTTAAATATCTTATAATTATCCGAAATTATCATGATAATTATCAAAGAAAATAATTATCTTGATAATTTAGAACCCTGCTTAGAACCAAATATTCCAAGACTTCGACCATTCGGCAACTTTAAAAGCTGATGAAGTTTGTATACGATAGGAAGTAGGATTGTTTTACTACAACAAAAATCCATTTAGTCTCTTCAAAAATATAAATCCCACACGATCCCTAACTTTCCTAGGCACAGCAGGGTGGGTACTCAAAGGCTGACCTACACATTCAATTATTCATAATCCCACCTTGATTTACCGTTGTAATACCCATATAATCTCACAATTCCGCCAATAAGAACCCTGGATTTATGAAGCTGAGGTTTTGGGCAATCTAAAATCTTCGTAAGATTGCTCATATTTTGGTCCTTCCAATACGTGACCGATTTTGGGAGGCTTGTGAAGATTCAAGTGAGCGTGTATTTGGGGCTTTAGCGGCGAGTATGTTTATCGTTTGTAAACATAAAATGGTCGTTAATAGGATGGATTTAAGGGGTCTTTTTGATCGAATTTAGGTCGTTAAGACTGTACTGACCGTGTAGTGTAGTTTTTGCACTTTCGTAAAATTTAATTGGCTCAAAACTCAGCAAATAAATCGATGAAAAAATTTAACTCTGTGGGGTCTAGAATTATACAAAAAATTAGGAGTTACGAGCGAGCATAGAAACGAACATACATAAAGGTCAAAGACATAACCCTCCTTTTGGGCGTCCTTGCAGTCGGGTAGAAACAAAGATCTATTCAAGTTCCTTTGTCATTTTCGCTTGTCCTAGCTACTTATCCGTTAGGCTTAGACAAACATGTCTTCTGAAATACTGTCTCAAACATAGATGTGTACAGTCATCAGCACTAATATAATTCACGAAGAAACTTTCAAAAGTGATTTTCTTCCATTATATTTTCACGAAACGTTACATTTTCACGAAAAATTGTATTTTGTAAGCCACACTATTACGACATAGGCCTTTACTCAAAATAGAAACCGTAATGATATCGCCAGAAAATCGCTTTTGAAAGTAACAAAACTGTAAAAAGTTGTACCTTATATTTTTGAATATTTTTGACGTGACAACGTCTTATAATTCGATGGAGCCGGCTGCACGCAAAAAAAAAAAATTCTTTTGAAAAATGCAACCATTCCATCAGTATTTTCTTATGACGTTGTCACGTTCAACTATCGTCAGTAAACCGACTTTACAGACAACCGTATTTTTATTTTTGTACATATCACATAACCTCGAAATCCGGAGACGTGCGAAGGTCTTCGACATTGGAAATTGCGATATGGAACTCAAATGGGCAGGACACCTGACAAGGCGCGGTGATGGTAAAGCTGTGACCGAATAGTGTCCAAGGAATGGAAAAGGAAGAGTTGGTCGTGGAGATGGGCAGACGATATTGCTGCCATCACGGGAATATCCTGGATGAGGCTAGCACAAGAACGTGGAGCTTGGTACAAGCAAAGAGAGGCACAGGCCTCTTTTACAGACTGGGTATAGAAGTCCGAGACGTAGGTAAAGTCGGGCTGTGGACTGTACTTCTCTATTTATAGTAATTTCGTACAAAGGCTACCTGCCCGTTTTTTAATCTTTCATGTCCATTATTTTGCCTCAAAGAAATCGCTTTGAGGGATAAAACCGCCCACCACCTAAACATTTTATCCTGTGCAAAATGTATTTACTGATGTACAAAGTATAATATAAATTAAGGGCTAGTTCAGACATGTCGCGACATGTCGCGGTTTAATTAACCGCGCAGTTATGTCTGAACGATTACTTAATAACTCATACAAATAAGACTCTCGCGATTTCCATGCGATTCTGAAATCGCGCGGTACCCGCCGTGTCTGAACAAGCTCTAATACTACTCGACACGATACCCTACTTTACACGATGATATTGTACAGAAATAATAAATGACAATCATCTTTTATTAAAACGGTAACGGCTTAAAGCGAAATTTTCTGCCTCCGTACAAAGTGTCTGGCATAAAGAAAAGCATGTACGAGTAAGCAATTATATTTTAATTTGTGCGTGTCTTGTCACAGAAAATTGTGAATTATTTATAGATACACAAAGTTGGAAACAGATTATTTTTGTTAACCATTCTCATTAAAATTATTATGAATTTCAGTACCTTGTTTCTCATTTGCGTGGTGGTTTACAAACTATGCCTGTGAAAAGTTGGAATTAAAAAATAATACCGGGTGAAATTGAGGCTCATCCTTTTCAGTGCTCGCTAATAATTTGTTGTCTTTCAATAATCTACTGCTTGGGTGTCCAACTCCGAAAATAACATGACATAACATCGCGCCTGTAATCTACGCACGGTAGGGCAAAGATGTACCTAATGTTACACCCACATTTCGCTATTTATGTTTAAGTCGAGGGTGTGAGCCTATTGCCTTCAACCGGGCACAAAACCAGACTCCGTGACTGCTACTGAGAAATTCCGGGTGGAAAAACCCATTAGAACTTTGCCCGACCCGGGGATCGAATTCAGGACCTCATGCTCAGCAGTTGCGCTTGCGACCAATCGACCAACGAGGCAGAAATCCATTGTTCTTCTGATTTCTGACATTGTGTCAACGAGTTTTTTTTTGTTTCGCTATTCATTTTCTCATTTATTGGTTACTAGCTGTTGCCCGTGACCTTCGTCCGCGTAAAATTTTATAGCCTATAACCTTCCTCGATAAATGGGCTATCCAACACTAAAATAAATTTTAAAATCGTACCAGTAGTTCCTGAGATTAGCGCGATCAACTAAACAAACAAACTCTTCAGCTTTATAATATTAGTATAGATTTAATAGCTCATAGATCTAAAACCTACGCAATTTCTTACCACACTAACTCAAACGACTATGTAAATAAGTTCCACAGCTATCTTAATTCATGCACAAACTGAACTCGACATCAAAAACTTTACAAAATGACGAGAACCCAGTTCTGTTCTAATTTTGATAAACCTCTGAATTTCAAGCGCTCTGAATAAGCTCTCGATGATAAATATGTATGAGCCTAGGAACAACACGATACGAGCTCGACAGGAGGAGCTCGAGGAGATTGTAACATCTAGACTAGCCGTGATTCCTAAAATACTGCTCGGGTATCAACCTATTAATAATTCGAAAGCGGCTAATATAAATTTTCTGGAATCCAGTATTGGACGGGAATTGACTGAATTGATTAAACTTTTAGGTCCAGATAAGCAGTGCTATTATGAAAAGTTCGCTTTAGACATAGTCACAAATGGAAACCGAATTCATTTCTTTTTTAAACAAGAAAATGTAATGTAAAATGAAAAAATGAATGAAAAAAAAGAAAGAATGAATGATGATGAATGAATGATGATGAATGAAAGATGATGAATGAATGATGATGAATGAATGATGACGAATGAATGATGATGTATGAATGATGATGAATGAATGATGATGAATGAATGATGATGAATGAATGATGATGAATGAATGATGATGAATGAATGATAATGAATGATGATAAATGAATGATGATGAATTAATGATGATGAATGAATGATGATGAATGAATGATGATGAATGAATGATGATGAATGAATGATGATGAATGAATGATGATGAATGAATGATGATGAATGAATGATGATGAATGAATGATGATGAATGAATGAATGATGATGAATGAATGATGATGAATGAATGATGATGAATGAATGATGATGAATGAATGATGATGAATGTAATGTGAAATGTATAATGGGTTTAATGTTTGTTTTTGGTCGCGGGTTTAATTTATGTGATATAAAAGCTTGTCTCGAGATTTACTCGTGTATTTAAATTGAGCAAAAAGCCTGTAAAATCGATCTAACGAACGACCGATTTGAATATAAATCTTTAATGTAAATATTCCAAAACAATAATGGCACTGGTAGCTCTTGAACGCCGCTCAGATTTGCTGATTGCATTCAGTCTCATTGTTGAAATAGGTCCTTAATAGAGGGAACAAATCCTGCAGCTTGAGTGAAAATTAAAAAAGTTATGGAAATATTTTTGAGTTTTGAAGCACAATCAAAACTATAGAGAGAGAGAGAGGAACACCAAAGAAACGATGGATGAATTGTGTGAGGAATGATATGAAAGTTAAAGGAGTAAATGATAGCGTGACGGTTGACAGAGGAGATTAAAAGAACAACGTGTTGCGCCGACCCCAAGTGACATGGGACAAGGGCAGAAAAATGATGATGACGATGAAGCACAATCAAAACTAGACTGTAACTTGTGTGCCTTTTGAACTTAAACTTACTGAAAAATATTACACCACTCATCGAATAACGACACTCCTTTCCCATGTACATAAAGTCGATTTTATTCAGTCAATTTCATTATTACTTCCACTCCATCTGTCTTCAAATATGCGACATTGCATTTCCTGAATTGGCCGCTCTTCAGTTCAATTTGTGTCAAAATTGAGAACGTTTTTAACCAATAGACTTTCTTGAGATTGTATACGTTACTGTCAAAGATACAGTTCGTAACTACTAATTGCAATCAGGGCGTCAGTCGTGATTGGTTAGCAAGAGGTGTATTTGAAATACGTTTCTCAATTATGCATATGAATGGGTCCATTGATTGGTGTGTAAATTAATTTACTTGGTGTGAAGTCATAAGGCAATCAGAGAAGAGAGAAATTAGCAAAGATGGTAATTTTGCTAATAAAGAATATGGAAAAGATGAGAAATAAAAGTGCAGTAAATGAGAACGAAGTTATAATACAGAAATCAAACGGAAAGGAAATCGGAGCAATGAACTCTGAGAAAAGAATGAGATTTGTAATCAAGAGGATTTATTTTTTGTATGATTGTCATTAATTCTTGTATTTATTTTCTTACATATAGTTTACATTTTAAATATTTCTATACAAGTATAAAAAAGCACTTTAAAAATATAAAAAATAGTAGCCCACCGGCATCAGGAACAGGGTCCGAGCTACCGGTGGTCAGGACTCTTGAGAGAGGAACCTCCTAACGGTACGCGCTGTGTCCAGAAGATTGATTGAGATTATTATTATGATTGGATGCGAGACGCACGGGACCGGTCAATGTGGCGACACTTGTGGGAGGCCTATGTCCAGCAGTGGACGTATTTTGGGTGAAATGATGATGATAATGATGATGATGATGGCTGCACAAACGTTCAATAACACCCGTTTTTCTAATGGGGGTAGGCAGAAACTACAGGAAACTATTAGAGAAGATTCTAAAGTACTATTTTTGTTTCGTTCACGTTTAAACATCTGGTCATCACCAATAAGGTCAGTGCATGTCCGTCCAGGTGGGCACCATGACGTCTTATAGCAGGAGTAATTCCAGACCTGTATAGTTCTGTCTCTTTCCAACACTGGAATTGCTCCTGCGCCAGGGCATCTCCTGGCATTTCAATTCACACCATAACCAATCGCTTTTGTTTCATTCTCTCAACATGACCAAACCATCTGAGCACACTTTCGATTTTTCTCACTGTATCTTCTTGATAAGGACGTCATTTCAATCTCAAAAATAGACAAATTTTGAAACTTGTTTTCGTCATCGTCACCCTTCTGCCCTTGTCCTATTTTACTTGGGGTCGGCGCAACACGTTGTTGACGTGACAACGTCTTATAATTCGATGGAGCCGGCTGCACGCACAAAAAAACATGACGTATGCGGCGTTACCTCGCTCTGAGGCGTTCCATAAAACAATTGCTCAACGCACATTCATACTTGTAAAAATTATGTAAATTGAAAAAAAAAAAAAATGACATAATTGTATTTATGCGTACAAATAAATGTAACTTGATCAATTCAATTGTGATTTCCATTTAACTCCTTCTCTATATCCATACAAAATATCTATCAAATAAAATTAAAATTTTCTTTTGAAAAATGCAACCATTCGATCAGTATTTCCTTATGACGTTGTCACGTTCAACTATCGTCAGTAAACCGACTTTACAGACAACCGATTTTTTTTCTTCCATTCTCCTCTGTCAATCTTCACGCAATCATGTGGCATCATCTGCCTAGCCTTTTCCCAACTATGTTGGGGTCGGCTTCCAGTCTAACCGGATGCAGCTCAATACCAATATTTTACATGGAGCGACTGCCTATCTGACCTCCACAACCCAGTTAGTACTGGGTAATACGATACCCCTTGGTATGACTGGTTGTCAGACTTTTTGGGCCACTCACTACCTAACGACTGTCAAAGATCTACAAATGACACCCGGGACCACGCTTAACGTGCTTTCCGAAGCACGGAGGAAACTCGGTATTTAATGGGTGGTCACCCATCCACAGACCAACCTAGGCAAGCACGGCTTAACCTAAGATCGACCCGAGCGGCTGTTATTATTTAGCCACGAGCTCCTTCCACGCAATCATTTTTATTGCATTGTATAACGAGCTGGTGTCCGCAACTCCACGTTCAAAGCGCGTATTTTGCGTACTGTACGCTATAATTTATTCCTCTTTCTGTAGTTTATTTTTCTTGGTTTTATAGCCTAGTTAAACTTAATTTGCTCAGAAAACTAAACTCGCCAAAATTCCATAGCTCATAATCAGTATTTTTCATATAAAGTACTGGCCAAAAATAGAACAACTATGCTGAACACACTTCCATAGCAAGCTTATGCATTAAGCTGATGACATTTGGCTCGGCAACGTCGAATAAGTCATATAATAAGATTTTCCGAGGCAAGTACGCCAAGTTTCCACGATTTTATTTGAGTTATGTCTTAGATTGCATATTTTGTGTTCTTAGTTCCATTTGAGTTATGCAGAGATACTTCTTGGTTGTACATTTAGTTCTGAGCTGAACTTTGTAGTTTTAAACGTAATGGTTTACAAGTCGAACTAGAGTTTCACACTAGGTAGATATGGATAAGACAGCTTTAATTTTAAGTGAAAATGGCTTAACCTTCATAATCAATAAATCATCAAGGCTAGTAGCATTTGAAGCCATGAATTAGGACCAGCGGCACACAAATTAAATTAACAATATTATGCATTATTCATAAGACGGTAGTGAACCACGGGTTCTATATACTGTCATGCTCTCAAACAATATCGTGTATATGCCAAAGATTTTGGAAACATTTAAAAGAAAAACGTACTACCGAATGAAATAGTTAAAACCAAGAATCAGAATTACAAAAAAAAAAAAGATGGATGGACGATGTACAATTTCTAAGCCATCTGATGCTGTGGACGTAAGAAGAAAGTCTCATATTTAATGCGGACTTGGCAGGACACATCATAAGGATAAAAACATAACTGGACTTATGGACCATTCCCACTCTGGAGCCTGGACAGTAATCCTGTTGGATGATAGAGCTAGAAAGGAGGTGACTGCTGTGATGACGAGTAACGAAGAAGTATGGAAGAAGAAGACGAGGTACGCCGACCCTAAATAGATTGGGATAAGGGCAAGAGAATGATGATGAGTCTACAGGGTGAAAACAGACCCTTTACATATCCGACAACCAAGCATTCTGTATATCACACTAAGTAACTTTACGCAAAAATTATTGCTGGGAATCGACTTTTTTTTTAGGGGGTTATAAATCACGTTTTAAGGTAGGACTCGATTGAAAGCACTCAAAGCATTGTGCTGATGGATGGATTGAATAGTACGGGGGTCGTGGAGGTGTGTAAAGTAAAAATCTTACATTAAAAACATGTATTTAAAAAAAAAACTTATGAAAAAGTTGGAACTTTGATCCCCAATATCTCCGTAACTAGAAGGTTCCCAGGTATGGTCTAGAACAAAAAAATGTTCGCAAAGACGGGGAGAATAAGTGCCTTTCGTTTGTGTTAAGGGTCTATTTACACCCTTTATAATGTCAAGAAGATAATAATCAAAAGGTGTCAAATTATGATAACGATGGTAACATAAAATTCTTAGATTAAATCAAAAATGGCAGACGTCCGATAGAACCCTATCGCGATCAATTTTCGTGTAAGTATAGATGGTGGAATCAGAAGTCTCCAAACCGAACGTGCAATGAATGTATTATGAAAATCGTGGCTTTCCTCAATATGTCTCACTTTGCTCTTCGGAACTGGTAATCATTTTATCTTTTCCTCATACTAACTTGTTTGCACGTATAAAATCTTAAAAGATAAAAGATTTTGGGAATGTTTTATTGATTTGATTTTCCTTTATTCATTTATTCTCTTGCAATTAGCCTTGTAGCAGAGGAGGTTACGTGTGTTACACGTGTGTGTGTGTGTGTGTTGCGTGTAATAATTTCATATTCAAAACATTCTTAACAAAGAATAACCTACCTGCAATATTAATAATCATACCTGGAACAAAAATAACATCGTTTGTAGTATTTATTGAGCTAAACAACTCGTCTGTGTTTCCACGAACGACGCAATGTTCTTTGTTAAAGAAAAACAATCGCGATGCGGTGGAACACCGTCAATTTGTTTGTTTTACTCTGTTGTGTGTTACGTGTCACCGACATCAGGTATGAATAAGACAAGGTAAAGAGTAAGGAGTATAAGGCAGCGGTAAAAGCGAAGAAGCAGATTTTTAACACTGTTTTAAGCTTTCACGGTTTACAACTAACCTTATACTGTCACTTACGGGATATCTTCCGTGATTGTTCATTATTTTGAGCTCCCGATACAACATGACGCTTGCAACAGCGCCGAAATATCGGGAGATCAAAATAATAAACAATCACGGAAAATATCCCGTAAGTGACAGTGTAAGTTAAGCAGATTTTTTGATAGTAGCAGGGTAATACACATTATGATAAAGCAGACGATGAGGATACAGACTATAGCAGATGATATGATTCAAATATGGGATGGACTACTTTGTACATTCATTGCCATCGTCCTTACCCAAATTTAAAATCAGACACACCGCAACACTTCAGTCTGCCATAATTATCTAATAAGTACACGTACAGAGGCCAGAACATCAAGCTACTACAATCTGTCAAATTTCTTTAATAGATTTTCAACTTTATCGCTAAAGCATTAGGTTCAAAGTTGATTGGGAAAATTTGACAGTTTCGGGTAGCTTGATGTGCGCGATTGTACCTTAAAACTCTCTGTCATTTTTGATGAATATTACCGTTTTTATTATTAATACTCGAAACGGGATATTTACCATGTTTACTGTTTTTATGAGTTCCCGATATTTCGGCGCTGTTGCAAGCACCATGATCACGGATAGACGAACGTCAACGGTCAATGATCAACGTTTATCCGTGATCATAGTGCTTGCAACAGCGCCGAAATATCGGGAACTCATAAAAAACAGTAAACATGGTTAATATCCCGTTTCGAGTATTAATAATAAAGTTAGTGACCATGATAGTTTAAAATCATATATTACCGTGTTTATTTGTTTTATTCTTAATTATCATCAGTCTCCATATTATATTTCGACGTGTTGCTCGAAAACAGCCAAGTATGAATAATTCTAATCCCTTTATAAACTTGAAGCCAGTTTCCCTTCGCTCTGTATCTTCATAGCTTGACTTATAAATACTTTAAAGCGAGGACTCAAGACAAATTGAGTTGGGGATGTAATCCGGCCGCTTTAAGGAGCAGGTAGCACATTAAGTCAGAATGCTGAATCTGCTACATGACTAATTGTAGATTTTTGTCTAACGGGATTAGGAGAGGAGCCAGATATATTATGTGACGATGTAATTCGATGGTATGAGGAAGGTAATGGTGTTGCTGAATCATGTTGGGTTCTGAAAAATTAACTGGTTGTTTAAATTAATCATAGAATTATAATTTACTGTGTTATTTGTAGATCTTTGACAGTCGTTACTGGCGAAGGGTAGTCAGTGGCCCGAAATTCTGACAACCAGTCTAACCAAGGGTTAGGCAGTCGCTCCCTGTAAAATACTGGAATTCAGCTGCATCCGGTATAGATCGTCATCATTCTCTTGCCCTTATCCCAATTCATTTGGAATTGGCGCAGCATCTCTTTTGCTCGTCATCTCATCAGATACCTCCCTTCGTGGCGTATCATCCTTCACACGGTCCATCCATCGTTTCTTTGGTCTTCTTCTACTTTTATACCCATCCACATTCTAAAAAAACTTTCCTTACGACATTTTCCTCATTAACCGACTGTACCTCATTCAACCAAATATAGATCTATACGGTGTAAGGGACAGCCCTCCGTAAATTGACAGGGTGCATTCAGCTCCTTATTTGGATTATATTCTACCGGAATTTTTCTCAGGAAAATTTTCATTTTTTTATCGTTTTTTATTTACTTTTGCTTTCTTTCAATGTAAAATTACGTGCTCTGGACGCAGTACTCCATTTATGTAAATAATACGGCCTAAATCAAAAAAACAACAATGGATGTTGAAATACTCTAACGAAAGACGCATGAAATCAGCTGTTCACTTCCTGCCTAGCTAGAGAATTCAACGAACTCATCGTCGCGCTTGCCGTTCGCTACGTGCGTTTTGCTACGGTAACGATACATTGCGTATGAGGAAATAAAACAAATCAAATTTATTGGATTCCCATAACGTTCTTGAAATAATTTCTTGTACCGGTCATCTTGGTATGATATACTGAATTCACCCCATCAGTCTGCGGAGGGCTGTCCCTTACACCCTCTATATTCGGTTATTTAATTACTGTATTAATTACTGTACCTATTACTCACTGTCTTCAATCGTGTCGATGTCCCTACTACAACATATTTCACTAACTTCGGTTAGAAATCAATAAACTTGGACGAAGTTTAAATTATTCGATAATTTACGAAATTCCAAACTTTACCTAACTTTCAGTGGAATTGGTGATTTAAGTTTTGAAAAACTTTGTTAAACCACCTACGTGACAGTTTTCAATGAGTATCTTGTCGAAAATTTATACTCCAGACACCAATTTTCATCAACTTCGAATCGTGATAAAAATTGGTTCCATTTTTAAACGCGTATTTTCCCGAAGGGCTAGGCAGAGTTGTATCTTAACCGTCCTTTGTAATTGCGGGTGAGTCTATTAACTATTAGTCTATTTCCATTAACCGGATATTTAGAATCTGGGTTGCTTTTAACTGAAGTGGCTTTTCAAAAGGTTGCTCATACGATTACTAGACCAACAAAGAACTAATATAACAGGAAAATAAAAAAAGCAACCATTTTCGTGTTTAAATTTTATTGTTTGTGACAAATAGGTTATTTTAATTGTGTAGTATCACGGACGACAAGCATTAAAACAAAAGAATATCAGACAGGCTTTAATTAATCAAAAGTAACCTCTTCAAATATGAACCCTTAAAAATTTAATCTACAAAGTACGTGCATGAATTATAAAGTAACCTCAAAGTAGTGCATAACCATCATTCAAAATTGAACATTCCCAAAGGCGAAGATTCTAGAAGCTTGTCTAGTGTAGTTTATATACAAAATGATGTATTGGTGAGACTGTTCCGGTACGACTTTGACTTTCATTTGCCGCTCCATCATCGGCCTACATGCGAAGGTAAAAACTTTTAGGAGTGGTGCAAGTGATAGGCGATTTAGATATTTATAAAAATAACTAATTATTATTATAGCTAGCCCACATTGTCCCACTGCTGGGCAAAGGCCTCCCTCCACTCCTTCCAAAGCTCACGCTCCTGTGCTACTACTTTCCAATTCTCAAGGAAGACATACAGTTCGTCCCGCCATCCCCATCGTGGTCTGCCGCGACCCCGTGTCACTGTTTCAGGGCACCAATCCTGAGCTTTACGGGCCCACAGTTCGTTCGGCATGCGACAGACATGTCCTGCCCAGTCCCATTTATGTTGGGAAGCCTTTTAAGCCACGTCAACGATTTGCGTTTTGGAGCGCAGCGTAGTGAGTTCGTGCGTGTGTTTTGTACATGATCTGTTCATTTTACACCTAAGATACTGCGCTCCATAGTATTACTTAATAAATATAATATGCCCCGCGAACTTTGTCCGCGTGAAATTAGCGATGTGAAATATACTTTACGACCTATTTTCATACCTACCAAATATACATAAAAGAATTCATAACAATCGGTCAAGCCGTTTTGGAGGAGTGTGACCATAAACACGGTGACACGAGATTTTTATAATATACTAGCACTTCGCCCGCGACTTTGTCCGCGAAAATTTTGATAGCTCGGCTAATTTGTGATATCCTTATAATTTATAGCCTATAGCACTCACGAATAATGTAGCTTTGTATCAGTGAAAAATTTTTTAAAATTGGTTCATTACTTCCGGAGATTACCCCCTACATACAAACTTACCTCTTTGTAATATTAGTATAGAAGAATAATATTTTGGGATTTACTTTAAGACGAGTATAACTTACCAAGTAAAGTTCTTAAGTCTGACAGCCAGTCTTACTAAGGGGTATCGTATTAACCATTACTAACTGGGCTGTGAAGGTCAGATAGACAGTCGCTCCATGTAAAATACTGGTATTCAGCTGCATCCGGTTAGACTAGAAGCCGACTCCAATTTCGTTGGGAAAAGGCTAGGCAGATGATGATGACTTTAAGACAAGTATAACTAAATAGATAGTACGTCTTGCTAGGGCAGTTAGTTCAACATTTACTCACTTTTCGCAGTTAAAATACTATGACGTGGCGAGTTACGGGTTATTTCACATTCTTTAGGCCGTGTTCACACACAACGTAATAGTCAGTCGCCGACTGTGAGCGTCTAGTTCAAAAGGTATGAAAAAACAAACAGCAGTCTGAATTTTCATCTTACATTTTTTACTGAGCGCTCACAGTGGGCCGCCGACTATGCGCTGTGTGTGAACGTAGCCTTAACGTTAACTCGAGGCATTTTCTAATCCCATTAGCAGCAAAAGTTACAAAGAACCGTGTAAAAATATAGATAGAATTTTTTAATTTTTTTTTTGTTTTTTTTTTGTTTTTTTTTTATAATTTTCAAGAAACTCGAAAACTATGAAGAATCGCAAAACATACGTGGGGTATTTTCGGATATCCCTGGGGATAAGAGGAATCTAATTTTAGGGATCCGTACCCGAAGGGTAACCCTATTACTAAGCCGCCATTGTCCGTCCGTTCGTCCGGCCTGTCTGTCTGTCTGAATCTCATGCTCCGTAATAGGCAGACACAGTTGAAATTTTCACAGAATGTGTATTTCTGTTGCCGCTATAACAATCCATAAAAAAAAATTAAAGGTGGCTCTCCTATTACGATGGTACGAGTCCGACTCGCACTTCGCCGGTTTTTTAAAACATCACTAATTGGATCACCCTGTATTTAGCTTAAGAGACAATGTATAAAAATATTTTTGTCTTCTTTTAAATCAAGGAGTAACAATATGAAATAGAATTTAGAACAAACTTAAGCAAGTAAAAGTCAATTTCGCTCAATCTGCATAATTAACTTGTACCATACCAACGAGTACGACCATGTCTCTCTGGTCTAATCAAATAGCCCGAGGCGAGCGTATTTTGGTAGAATTGTTCTTTATTTCCAATGGATGTTCTGTTCCCTTTCATGGCCATCTGAGATATTACTCGTATATGCGTGTTGAAAATTCTATTTATTACAGTACTACTACTACTATTCTGGTTTCTGCAGAATGATGGCTGAATGATGGCTTCATAATAGAGATGTTTCCTGAAAAAATCTAATTAGTCTATCAGATAGATTTCCAAAAAATATTGGACACGTATTTTTTCTTTTTTCACGAAAACTAAAAATGAAGACGATACAGTGCGTCGAAAACTCGTGTGACGTCATACTTGTAAGTAAAGTGTACTGAATTTTTACCGAAAAGTGACACAGGCCACCACTCATGATCTTTGATGCGTTTTATCTTCGTCAATTTTTATTGATTTGATAAAACAAAAAATACGTATCCAATACTTTTCGATAATCTAACTGACGGACTAAATATAATCATATTTTTTTACACAGGGAACATCCCTATTATGAAGCCATAATATACAAATATTTTAAGGCTACAATACACAGTTACAATTTTTTTTTAATGATTGTGTAACAATCCGCAACTGGGGTTTTGTAAATGAATTAAATGAAAGAAAACCGGCCAAGTGCGAGTCGGACTCACGCATGAATATTTCCGTGCCATCGTTAGGGGACCCCCTTTATTTTTTAATTTATTTTTAATATTTTTTGTTGGCAACCGAAATACACGTTCTGCGAAAATTTTAACTGTCTACCATTACGGATCATGAGATAGAGCCTTCTGACAGACAGACGGACGGACCGACAGCGGAGGCTTAGTAATAGGAAACCCTAAAACAAGATGGAGAAATAATTGAGGATGTGCATTTTTGTAACAACATTGTATTTTAATACGAGCCTATTGCCATCAATCGGACACAAATCCAGACTCCGTAGCTGCCACTGAGAAATTCCTGATGTAATAACCAAACAATACTTTACCCAACCCGGGAATCGAATACGCATACACAACAAAATATCCACGCGAACGAAGTCGCGGGCAAAACTGGTATTATAAGTCTCAAAGTCCCCAAAACTACAACAAAGAATTCCCATCACTTACTAACACTTGATACGAAGCACGAAACACATCACCTTTTACAGTATCTCAATAAAACGTCCATTCTCTCTGAAAATCTCGACGACTCAATCCCGTTTTATGTTGACTTTACACCGAACTCGACGAAGTTCGTCTTAAGTCCGTTTTGTACGTACATAAGTAAAGTTATGTATGTTCATGGAACGGCCCTAATAAATTGTAAGCGGATTCCGCGAGTATAATGCGTGTAAGCTCATTAAGAGATTATTCGGCTGTGTTTACGCATTTGTTTTGATCTCAATGTAGTATATACGTGTTCGATTTTGAATATTGCTCAATTGAGTGAATTAAGCCGGTTTTCAGGGTATGAATTCTGAATTTAAATGGTGGAATAATCAATTTTCAAGTCCTATTTGAAAATTGATTATTCCACTAGATTTAGGTGGTAAGTCTAGTCGTTACAGGTGCACCGAAGGTCTGACAACCAGTCTTACCAAGGGGTACCGTATTACCCAGTACTACAGTACAGTTACTAACTGGGTTGTGGCGGTCAGATAGGTAGTCGATCTATGTAAAATACTGTTATGCAGCTGCATGCGGTTAGACTGGAAGCTGACCCCAACTTTTGGGAAATGGCTAAGCAGATGATGATGAGTAGGTGGTACCTCTGCGCCATCAAATTTTCAAGAAAATCTTGGCTTGATTCTTACAGCTACAGAAAACACAATGTCGGACGTAAGCTTTATTGGAAGAAAACAACAAAATGATAAGAAACTACCTTCCGGGGAAGATAAATCGGGAATACGAGTTCATTTCCTGTGACCCCGAAAAAATCAAAAGACGATAACATCGTTGATCGAAAAGGTGAAACATTTTTCGATTACCCACAACCCGTCTACCTAAGCTAAGCAGATTATTAAAATGTCAGGAGCCCTAAAAGATCCAAAGAATTATAGTTACCTTGGTTACCTAAAAAAGATTTAAGACCCATACATAATTGACTTATAAATCTTCAGAAGACCGTAAAAGTCTCAGAGGAAAGGGGTTCTGCTTCTTAAGGGGTAAGGGACGTAATAAAGGACCAGAGAGCATTATTGTAAACTTAAACCTTAAGTAACATGTTTCCGGAGGGTCTGTAATCACATCAACCCACGGAGGAAATCAATTAAACTAAGTACTTTGTTGTTTCAGTGGTGAAACTGTTAGTGGTATGCCAACAATGATTTGTGATGGAGTATTAAGTAGTACTTGATTTACAGTGTTTAACTATCTAAGTTATAGGAATTCGATCGGTCATAAATTACCATATCTTAAGTTGTTTTCTCATTAACATCTATAAATATGACAGTGAGTGTATAGAAAGCATACAGCGCAAATTTCTGAAGTCTATGCATTACCGTTGCTTAAAGAGTTGTTATCTCTCTTATAGTGAGCTACTTAAAAAGTACAATCTGCTTTCCTTGAGTTCAAGGCGTACTTATCTTGAAACCAATTTTTTGTATGACTTATGCAATAACTGCTATGATTGCTTAGATATTAGTAACAGGCTATGTTATATAGTTCCCAGGACAAGCCAGGGACGAAGGGTGCGGGCACGACCTGTATTACCAGTCGTCGCCTTACGAGCAATTATAATAAGAACTTCTGCAGCTTAGATCTGTTTGCTTTACCCCAGGGAAGGTTTAGACAAATGTTGCTTGATTTATTGAAAAACTAATGTGACTTTGTAATTTCATTGTGCGACACTATTAATAGCTTCATTGTTGGTGTTGTTGATGCTTCACTATTTGTATTAATCTTTTTTGTTATTTACCTTATTGTCTCATTGTTTATCTGTGGAGAACGTGGTTGATTTCACATTTGTATCATTTTTGTATCTTATATTTTTTTGTTATCCTTAATGTGTAATTGTTTGTTTTCCCTAATAAATAAAATAAAATATAACATCTCTGCTTCTTATTTCTCACTGCTGACTCCATCGTTGGTCTAGTGATCGCAATCGCGACTGCTGAGCATTAGGTCCTGGGTTCGATTCCCGGGTCGGGCAAATTGTTATTGGGTTTCTCTATCAGGAATTTCTCAGTAAAAGTCATGGAGCCTGGATTTGTGCCCGGTTGATGCCAATAGGCTCGCCCCCTATTACACGTGACTTATACATAACTGGCGAAATGTGGGTGTTCCATTAGATAGTACATCTCTAAGTAACCCTTCGGGGATTACAGGCGTGCTGTTATGTTATATTAAATACTAGCTGTGCCCCACGGATTCACCCGCCGCTTCCGAATTTTTTTTTTTGCGTAGCATGTTGTTATATAGCTTATAGCCTTCCTCGATAAATGGGCTATCCAACACTAAAATAATTTTTCAATTCGAACCAGTAGTTCCTGAGATTAGCGCGTTCAACCAAAAAAACAAACTCTTCAGCTTTATAATATTATAGTATAGATAACATGGTTCGCTTCAGGCCAATTTTCCAAAAAGGCTAGGCAGATGATGAAATCCCAGTATAAGACTGACAGTCTAGAATTTCCGTACCTTCTATGAAAGTTCAACTTTCACTGTACGCTTAAACTTATAGCTTCATTTGTAGTCATGCATGCCATTTATACATACATCTCCCTATACACGTTTAATGCAAAAGACCTGGACTTTTGCAATCTATCCTCAGTTTTGTCTCTACCTCTATTAATTTTAATGAAAATGTCAACCGTGTCTGAAATATTTTCCACGTAACGTTAGGTCGGTCTGACAGCAGACTGCTGTAATAAAGACCCGGATACTATGAACAGCTACTTTTCATGTATTTTTGTTAAGTAGTTCTACCCTCTAGCTTCGTGGTTTCCTCTGAAACTAATGTCTTTTTCCTATTCAAAGGTAAAGTAAGTAAGGCTGGCTATCTTTCCAGCGTTATTCATGATAACCAAAATTCAACCTTCGGCCAGTATTTTTGAAGATTGAATTTTGCACGAATGCATACAGATTGGCCAAAAGCGTGTTGATATTTTGGGCAATTTATAGCCAAGGTCTATCAGAGGTTTTCAGTTCAACAGGTGTAATTAAGGTGTGCATTGAAAGAGCTTTAATGTATGGCGATACTTAAGCGCATCTGTCGCACTCTGGACCATCAACCTCGCTATCAGCATTATTGACCAATTTTTTACCACGTCATTTCTTCCAAAAGTAATACTGACCCGAGATAATGACAAAATAATTACAAGACGATTAAGAAAACTCTATTAAACAGGACCTTTAATTTTGTTTTGTTCTAACATCCCATAAAACAAATCAACATTGATTTCAACATTCAAATTGTCGTTGAAAGAGAACATGCCACAGACAAACATGGTAATTTTTTGTAAGATATTTTTAAACTCATTTATGGGTAACCGAGTAAAGGGAGACCAAAGAAACGATGGATGGACTATGTAAAGGGTGTTATGGCAAGAAAGCAGGTTCTGATGAGATGACGAGTAATAGAGAAGTATGGAAGAAGACATGCTACGCTGACCGCAAATAAATTATGATATGAGCAGGAGAACGATGATGATTTTTAAACTCACTTCGAATGTGGAATTAATGAGCTGAAGTTCATAAAAAGTCTACATTACTTCCCTTAATGACATTTTGTCTTAGACTCCAGTAAGCAAATCAAAGAAAGAAAGTGATGTTGCAAAGAAGACTTTCAACACAAGAACATGGTAATTTTTTGCACACTGTTTTTGGACAAATTTCAAATGAGGTAGCCTCATAGCTTAATTAGCTGGTACCCGAGGTAGTCCAATTAGCTGCAGCTAACTAACTTAAGCTTAACTAAGACAGAGTATGTTTTGTACTAGTTCAGAGCGAATGATGCATGAACACAGTTCGGTCTTATGAAGAGACAACCATCTGTCTTACAAGGTGACTTTGGGGTTATACTTTGAGAGACGGCTTCATTAGTTTTGCTATTTATGCAGTAATTAAATAAATTTATTGAGTAACAGACAGCCCGTTAATCTGTTGGTCCCGGCTGTCATTTGTAGATATTTGACAGTCGTTACCCGTTAGGTAGTCAGTGGCCTAGGGGTACCGTACCCTTGCTAAGATTGGTTATCAGACTTTAACGTGAAGGTCAGATAGGCAGTCATCATCATCATCATCATCATTTCAGCCGAAAGACGTCCACTGCTGGACATAGGCCTCCCCCAAGTGTCGCCACATTGACCGGTCCCGTGCGTCTATAGGCAGTCGCTCCATGTAAAATACTGGTATTCAGCTACATCCGGCTAGACTGGAGTAACAGGCACCACTAATTTGATAAATAAAGATGCGTTTTTTTTCTAAGAACCCCATTCTTTACAACAATAGTTTTAGTATATGCGAAACCTGAAACACGTGTCTAGTATTTTATGTAAAAAATCTATGTACAAAATTCCAAAACTGTATCATGAAAAATTACAAATGTCCGCACAAAAACATGGTCACCACGCGGCGCGCCTGTGCAATCGGCTCCAGTCGTCCAGGCGTCGTCTTGAGCTCATTGATAATAATAATTTGGCAGTAAATGATTGCGATAGATACTTAATATCGCTCGGTGTTCAACTTGTAGCCTTTTTTAAATATTTTTGGAACAAAATATAGCATGGTTTAAAATTATTGGAATCGATTCAGTTACTTATTCTGAACAAAGTATATTCAGGTTTCGCATATACTAAAAATAATGTTGTATTTTGTTTGGTATCGTTAAGTTTGATCTGTAATAGCATAAATATCAGCCTTTTATGCCCTAACTGCTAGTACACAGGCCTCAGAGTTTTGTCCATGAGAGCGAGTGGGCCAGAATCCACATTGTGGGCATAGGGCAGGTTGCTTGATTCTTGAAATTTTTGGTTCTAGGACATTCAACAAAGTGCTATGCTTCCATATTTATTGTGCGAACCGCCAGTCTGTGGAATTCACTGTCAGCTTCTCTGTTTTTCGATCATTTATAATCTAGAACTCTTCAGTGTTCGATTGTATCGGTTTCTACTAAGCAAGCGTGCATCCTAGGCCGAGTCATCGCTTCACATCAGGAGAGTTGCGGTCACATGCAAGCCGATTTAGCAAAAAAACGAGTCACATCGCAATTTTCTTCTGATCCCGATGTATTTTATTAGCCTTTACTCAAATGACAATTTTTTTTTAATTATGCTACTTTTCACAAATCAGGTTTTATCAGAACATCTCATACTACAAATGTAAATGTCATAGGGCATTTGAGCGATGAGGAAATCCCAAACAAAAACTTTAATAGGCCAACTCCTACTTATTTCAATACGAAAGCGTATTTAATACCCATTCCAATTAAGTGTAACACTTTGCTGTTCGTTTTCTTTATATTGATAAGTAATAATATGTTATTTGGATCATATTTTCATCCATACCTCCAAATTAAAAGAAGTTTTTTAATCAATCATCTATTTGCTTAAAATTTCCATCTAAATCCAAATAGTTACCTTCAATAGAACCAGTCAGCATTTTTCAACTGCTATTAAACATATAAGAATATTATTGAGGATTTTCAAAATAAACCAAAAAATAAAATTAATTAATAAAATAGTCGTTTTATAACCTGAACCACAGTATACATAGTAACAACACACAGTATTCCAACTTCGTACAATAGATCGGAATCTAATCAAACATACACGTTTTTTTTTTTTTTAAATAATTTTCCCCCACATCATGAATTTCTCCTGTATAGTGGGTGCGTTTACAAACATGCTCACATACACAAACAGACTGGCCCGGAACAAGTACCTGTAGGCCATACAAATATTTGTTCCGTGCGGGAATCGACCGCCATCATATATTTTATAACATATTTGTATAACAACGTTCATTCAAATTCTAAGTATGATTCAGGTAGCAGGTTACTCGTTAGTAAAGTGAGGCTGTCGCATCCAGACAAGTGGTTACGATTTGTGAGTAGTGCATCATAACAAAAAGTTTATTTAGCATGATCTGACGATAAACACACACATATTGGAAATTATATTGGCATTTATTTGTTTGTAATAAAGTTGAAATTGCGAGAGTTTTTGTTCAATACGATTGTTTCCGAAGCAATTTTTATTCTGCAGCTCTGTACTAATGTTCTGTAGTGTGTTAGCTCGCCCCTATTATATGGGACTTAAACATAACTGGCAAAATGTGGGTGTACTATTAGGCCCACCTCTGTTTAACCATACGGGGATTACAAGGAGTGATACTATGTAGGTACTAGCATTTGATATAACAAAAAGGACCCAGTTGGTTTACTGGATACCTTTATACTGTGGATATAGGAACCACGACAAAGCGATGGTCAGGCGGGAGGTTTTACGAAAATAAATCGACCTATTACGGAACCCGTTCGATGCGGGCTCAGCTGCTAATTTTGTCTGATGCTTTGTACCTCGCAGTTTGATTTGTGAGCTTCATTTGTTTTAAAAGGCTTTTTTTACTTTTTAGTTACTTGAAGGCTCAGGTGTATAACATTTGCTATCTGCGTGTGTGTACGACCAGATGTGTAAACGTGGACGAAGCAAATGGAGTATAAGGATCGTAGTAGGTGGCGTTTTGGAACTTCTACCTATAGTCCGGTCATTTAAGACAATTGAAATAAAGAAAATTCCGACAGAGCCAAATCTTCGTAGAGACCTTAGGTTTACCACAAGGAATAAAGTGTCAAAAGTCCCCATCAGTCCCATGTGAGCTTAGGGACTTATTCGGGGCCCAAGGTCAAAATTTTAGGTTTTTTGGATTTTTCTCGAAAACGGTAAGTTTTATCGAAAAAGTACCTTTGAGCAACGTTGTAGATCTTAAAATTCTCTATAAAAATGGTCCCTATGATTTTTTCTCTAAGACCCACTATTTCCCAGATGTTGCGCTTGTAAGAATCATGTTCTACATAGTATGCACACATATGCCACGTATATACATATTTAGGTACTCAAGCAAGCAAAAATGCCTACTCGTGTCTCTTTTATGTATACATTATACTATTCTAAGAAAATTTACTCTAAAATGACCGCCGGTCCCTTACCGAAGTAAGCAAGTACAGCTATCTTGTCTTCCTCCAACATCGGCATCTGCTACTCAACATTTGTTTCGAGTATACTATCAAGTTCAGACATGGCAAGGCAATGAACTGAACCCTGAAGACTGGGGTTGGAAATTGATAAATAATACTTTGGAACCGATTCGAACTTTACTGCCCCCTGCTCCAGAAAAACTTCTTAACACTATTTTTTTGCAATTGCAAGAAAGGTTGTAGTGCCAAATGTGGCTGTAAAAAAGTAGGGTTGCAGTGTTCTCCTGCGTGTACCAATTGCCAAGGTGTCTCTTGCTCAAATCTTCAATTAATTAAATACAAGAGAGGAAGATTCATGTGATTTTGATGAAGAGACAACTGATTCATCTTCATTTGAACAATTTCTAAGCGTTCATCAACAGAAAGGAGAAGAAGAAGAACAAGAAGAAATTGAAAAAAACATGATTGTTGAAGTTGAATATGAAGAGTATGAGTCAGATTAAAGTAATAAAAAAAAGTTAGAACGACAGTTAAACTCAGTAACCCATATCAATAATCTTCATACTATTAAATAATTATTGTTCCTGAAAATAACGTCATAAAGGTTCGTGGAATAGGCCTACCGGGGATACCACGTTAAAACGCGCCGAGTACACTACCTCACAGGTGGTGTGGAAATGTGTGCATATTATGTAGAACGTGATTCTTACAAGCGCAATATCTGGGAAATAGTGGGTCTTAGAGAAAAAATCACAGGGACCATTTTTATAGAGAATTTTAAGATCTACAACTTTGCTCTGAGGTACTTTTTCGATAAAACTTACCGTTTTCGAGAAAAATCCAAAAAACCTAAAATTTTGACCTTGGGCCCCGAATAAGTCCCTAAGCTCACATGGGACTGATGGGGACTTTTGACACTTTATTCCTTGTGGTAAACCTAAGGTCTCTACGAAGATTTGGCTCTGTCGGAATTTTCTTTATTTGATCACTATTTTTATGTCTAAAATGACCGGACTACTACGCCTGCTAAGAAATAAAGCTAAGCAGTATTACAGTCTGAGTCAAGTTACACGATGACTGACACGTGCGTGCATTGACTGGGCAAATGGACATGTGCGCTCAAATCTGACTGACTATTTCTTCAAAATATCATTTTATCTCCATGATTTTAGAATAAAATATAATAGAAAAGAATATTTTGTTGTAGATGGATAACGGTTTTATAAGCAAATATTTCATCGACCATGTATTTTCTAAATCTCTATAGTATCATATTCGAAGAGCTGTCGTTAGACTCATAGTTACATACGTAGAAATGTACATGGAGAGCCACCCCTATTTTTAATTTCACATACTACAAGAATGGCGGTTCATAAAAGACCGCGGACCGCGGTTCAGCGGTTCTCTTCTATGAACCGAACTCCTAATTTTGACTGTGTGGTGCCAATAGACTTGAAGTAAAATGGCTCTAATATACGGATGAACAGACAGAAAGTCAGACAGTCGCACAGAACGAATCTTTAAGTGTTCCGTTTTAGCAATTTTTGTATGAACTTATTTAAAATCAAATACAGGGTGTAAGGGACAGCCCTCCACAAACTGACAGGGTGCATTCAGCTCCTTATTTTGAATCACATTCCATCGGAATTTTCTTTTTTTTTTAATTTTGTTTTCAGTTACTATACCTTTATTTCGATGTATAATTACATTCCCTGTACACAGCACTCCATTTATGTAAATAATACGGCTAAAATAAAAATCCAACATCGGATGTTGAAATACTCTAACGAACGACGCGTGAAATCAACTGTTTACTTTCAGAAACCTCTCAGAAACCTTAAAAATAATTAATCAAACTAAATACTTACCACAGTTAGTAAATAATACCTAAAACTTCACCCCCCACTTAGTAACATAAGTCTTCTTAGATACTTTAGCTAAGTTCAAGAATATTATAAAGTTTTGTTGTGTAATTTGTAGTTCCAAGAACTGCTAGCTTTTGTAGATAATTGTAAGGAACGTGTTTTCGTTTTCGTGTTTTTTTTTTGCACAATTTTTTTTTACAATTGTAAAGACTGTCTTGCAAACGAAGATATTATTATAGTACAACAGCCAAACTGTGATAAATAAAGATTAATTTAAAAAACGATCTTATAGCTACAAGAACTTCTAGCTCTTGTAGATAATTGTAAAGACGTGTTATCGTTTCTTGCAAACGAAGATGAGATTAGGAAAAGAGCTAAACAGTGATAAAAATTTAAGGGTTGATTTGATAAATAGTTTTTTTTTTTAATTTCGTTCCAAATAAAACATATTTCATCCTTAGACGACAAAGCACATCAGCTATAAGACGTCGCAATAATTGTGAACTAAAATTAATTAGTTCTAAGAAATGCTAGGCGAACTATAACTTCTGAATGACGAATGCAAAAAATAGATGTGATCTTGGTAATGAAAACACCGAACGGTTTTTTTTTTAAATTATGACATTTAAAAACACCCTCAGAGGGCCTAGAAAAATCCATCCATCCTATCTATCAAATGGCATCCTATAACGATGACAGAATATTCAAAAACATTTGGATTGACTTGAAGCTCCCAAAATAAGTTGTGTAAGCATATTATGTCAATTCAAGCGTGCTCCACCTTAGGCCGCATCAATGCTTCACCTCAGGCGAGTCACGGACAAACGCAAGTCGATTAAGCATTAAAAAATACTGTAGAAAATAACAAACAATTTTTTTGCTTTTTTTAAGGACACAAATCCAGAATCCATGGCTGCTACTGATAAATTCGTGATGCAAAACATCCAATAACACTTTGCCCGACCTGGGAATTGAATCCAGCACCTCATGCTCAGCAGTCGCGCTTGCGATTACTAGACCAAAAAAAAAAACATCAGAAATTTTGTTGAAATATGATTCGCTTTAAATGCGATTACTTTTTTAGGTCTTTAGGATATTACTAAATAAGACCTGGCTTTGGTGGTGCAAAGGAGGTTCTTTTTTTTTAAAACATTGCCCCACACTAGGAATTTCTCCTGTATCGTGGGTGCGTTTACAAACATTTAAACTCACATACACAAACAGCTAGACCCGGAACAACTTCCTGTAGATCATACAAATATTTGTTCCGTGCGGGGATCGAACCCGCGACACGCAGCGCAGCAGCCAATCGCTCAGCCACTGCGCCAACCGTGCCGTCAAAACATGTCTGGGCCCTCTATCCTTGTTTTCTACTTGTCAGTTAAGTGAGACGCTGAAATGCTTTAAATTTACGACATCAGGCACAAGACGTTAATGAAAAAGTAAAGCTTCGCTATCTTTAAATTTTTCTTCAGAATCTTAACTGCCCATCTTTGCAAAGGAAGGTCTTTTGCTTGTACTTTACTTGGATCAAAAGCACAAAAAGTCTTGAGCTGTAAAACAGGTAGAATTTACTCCCAGTTTCATAATTAGCGAATATGCTTTCAAGAATTTTATTTTTCCCAACGAAATTATATCTTACTACTATTTAGTTCGCGGCGGCACCAACAGTATTCTCAGTGTATTTGTAGATCGATGGGATTCCCCGATGCTGCGGAGGTGGATGCAGCTCCACGCTGAATTATAATTGTATGTGTCTGTAACCTACTAACACTAGAAAGTAAGTAAAATTGTTACTAACCCTAAGGACTCCGGTCTGAAATAAAAAAAATCTATTCTATTCTATTTATTTATAAATGACTGCCTCGTTGATCTAGAGAAAATTAATTTATACGTGTCTCAGCGTTTTTGATCATACATCATCGTACCCCCGAAGGGTTAAAAAGGGGGATGAAGGTGAGGTGGGAGTGAACTATGTTTGTTCGGTAAGTTGCCTTCGGATATTTTTCAACGTCCACGCGGGCGAAGTCGCGGGCAAAAGCTTGTCACGAATAAAACTTGGCACTGTAATAACATAAATTTTATGATCCAGTATTTTTCCACGGTTAAAAATACAGACACAAAATCAGTTAACTGCAAATGTTTGCGATTTTATTAAAAGCCAAGCGACAATAACGCGCTTATCGCCGCCAATCATAATTAGTACTAATGATCAAAGCGAAACCGCCTTTTATAAAATACTTCTGGCAAGTTTATAAATAACTAGCTTTTGCCTGTGGTTTCGCTCGCGTTAATTTAGAATTTGACAATCAATGCGGGTTGTACTCTGCTTGTATTAATATAATAATTCAATCATGATTCGAAAGACACGTGGCCCACTCTTTTGTCATAAGAACGTTGCTATTGTTTTCCTCGGGAATAGTTGGTACTTTTTTCAGGACGAAAGATATGTCTATTTCTGTACACCTGACAACGTCTAAATTTCAGGATGATCGGTTTCATGCCTGCCAGGGCTGCGGGACTGTTCGAAAGAGATACCGTGGCCCTGGAACACAAAGGGCAAAGAAGGAACATGGTTTTTAGTCAGTACAAGTCTGACACTCCCTTCCGCTCCGCCCAGAGTGGGGATTTGATGAATAACGACTCGAAAAAAAAAAAACAAAATTGTGTAGGCGTGAAAAGCGCAAACAAACTTACTTATAATATAGAAGATTAAACTTAACAGTCCTACAAACAACACGTTCTTGTTAATTGTATTATTTGTTAAAGTTTCGTGAATTAACACTAATATGAAATAAATTGCTCTTCAGATTAGTTTTGAAACTATTTGTAGGCGTAATTTTAGGTCTGGTAATAGTCTCATTGAGAGGTGCTCTACTATTATGTAGTTAGATTAAAGCCTCGTGTATTTCATTCGTAAATCTATTTCGAAATAATTTTGAGCATGAGAATTTGTTGATATTAAATCACATAATATGCTTCGTAGATGACCTGGTGAAGGTTGCAGGGATCCGCGGGATGAGAGTCGCACGGGACCGGTCAATGTGGCGACACTTGGCCGAGGCCTATGTCCATCAGTGGACGTCTTACGGTTGAAATGATGATGATGATGCTTCGTAGACTATGAACGTGATCTATACAAATAAATAAAATTAAAGTGTCTGTTTGTAATTTCAAAATAACAGATTTTTACTGAATGCATATGAAAGTATATACGGTACTAATACAAACATTTTTTTTTGTCTGTTTTTCTGTCTTTTTGTTCCGGCTAATCTCCGAAACGGCTGGGCCGATGTTGACGGAACTTTTACTGGGAGATAGCTGATGATATAAAGAATAACTAAGGCTACTTTTGGTTTAGAAAAAGAATAAGGCTTCCGTGCAAAAACATTAAAACTCTTGGATTTTTTCACAAACTCTGATTCAAATAGAAGAGTAACATCATTTTATAATAATTTCACGCGGATAAAGCTCGCGGGGCAGTGCTAGTCATAAATAATAGTGTAGATTAATAAATTAATGCATACGCCTACTTTTAATCAATCATTACATTTAAAAAACAAAATAGTACACAATATTTCGGGTAATAACTCCGTCAAATTGTCAATGATTGATATAATTTGAAAGTCATTAATCAAATTACAAATAAATAAAATGAACCAACAATAAATTCGACTGCATTGAAAATCGAAGTTAAGTTGGTAGTACTTTACAACTCATTCAGCGAGAGCTATTTATCAAAAACTTCGAGAACATTGTAGGCGAAACGCCCAAATTAATTTGTAATATCACCTCTTCTTCGCACAAAAGGTGGAGACAATGCCGAGGAGACTCAATCTCAATTTGTTAACTTTACTTTACTTTTACTGACAAACTTACTTGAGGCCTCCATTTTGAAACATGTCCCGTCATGATCTTGTTATAATTCAACAATTCTTAACATTTTAAACTTTGATGTTGTTGTAAATTAGCCTTCATTTTCAACTTTTGTAATTGTGACGTTTTTATAATATATAATATAATAAATAATTACAAAAACTAAAAAACTCAACTTCTAAGCAAAAAACAAGAGCATTTGGAAGCAGGCGGGACCCATTGAATTTTTTTTTTTAAACATAGAATGGGTTCAATTTTTTTTTGTTTTAGTTTTTATTATTACTTTTTTAGAAACCTGAAGATAATTTTCAAATACCTTTACTTAACACAGTTCGACGACTTTCATTTTTTTATTGACGTGACAACGTCTTATAATTCGATGGAGCCGGCTGCACGCACGAAAAAATGAGGCGTTACCTCGCTCTGAGGCTTTCCACAAAACAATTGCTCAACGCACATTCGTTTTTTGAAAAATGCAACCATTCCATCAGTATTTTCTTATGACGTTGTCACTTTCAACTATCGTCAGTAAACCGACTTTACAGACAACCGATTTTTTTTTTCATAAAATGGCGTCTGGTTGTCGCCATATTGAATTTTGATTACAGTGACGTCTTTAATGACACTCACAAGATTAAGACAAGTCGATTGACGTCACAGTAGGTTGTCAAAAAAATAGCACGCTTGGTTTTCGTACGGATCGTGATACTTGCGTTATCTAGGTATATATAGATCTGTGCTTGTAACACTCTTACTAATAAATCGGTAAAAATCAAGACTGTTAACATAGACATTTCCCATCTTCGTTATTGGTATTCAAAAGTAACTTAACAACGCTATAATTAATACTTGAATCGAGTGATAAAACCATTCAAAGTCGTCAAATGGCAGCGCAAGCAATTAACTCGAACCGAAATAAAGACACTCAAATCCGACCTTTCCACTAATAATTCAAACTCCAAATGCCATTGACAGACTGTGGGAACATTCTAGATCTTTCGAGGCTATAAATTTAAGTGAGCTAGCACAAAAGAAAGTCAGGGAAACTAAAATATTTACCTCAAACGTGAACCATAATATATCAGTTACAAGGCTCACATTGATTCTGTGACAGGGTTGGCGAGTACTTTTATAGGGCATGTGTTTTGAACATCTGAGGAGGCATTCTCGGTATGCGAGAGGGATTAGGGTAGCTCCACATTGCTTGTGAGTTGGTGGAATCGACTGGATCGAATTGTTTAGTCTTTTTGCTATTCATGGGATTCGGGAAATTGATGCTCACTCAGCTGGTGGTGATTTGACTTTAGAATGTCAAACTTTTAACTCCTCGTTAATTCGTTTACGGAATTAATTTTCAAAAATCCTTTCTTTGTGCTGACGTTCGTTAATACACATAGCATAACATCATGCCTGTTATCCCCGAAGGGTTAGGCAGCGGTGTACCTAATATTACACCCACATTTCGCCTGTTATATTTAAGTCCCATGTCATAGGGGACGAGCCTATTGCCATCAACCGGACACAAATCCAGACCCTGTGGCTGCTACTGAGAAAGTCCCGATGAAAAAACCGAATAGCACTTTGCCCAACCCGGGAATCGAACCCAGGCTTGCTCAGCAGTTGCGCTTACGACCACTAGACCAATGAGGGAGTCAATTCCTTTCCTTAGATTTAGTCTAACTCCACAGATGTGACAGCTAAAAATAATAGTACGAAAATATAATCATATAGTCACACTGTTCTTATAATACCAATAACACGGCCGTAGAAAATCTTTGACATAAAAATAAACAACGACCCTTGTTTTTTCAATTGTGCACACAAAAATAAGACTTCTACACCAGCACAGGCTTTGAGACTCATACAGTCACTCCTAGTGTATAAGTAACTTCAGGTCCCGGACCCGATGGGATCCCTAATCCAAAACTTCTCACACTAAACTTGAAACACTGTTTTAAGCGTTCACAGTTTAAAACTAAACTTATACTGTCACTTACGGGATATCTTCGAGATATCGGGAGCTCAAAATAATGAACAATCACGGAAAATATCCCGTAAGTGACAGTATAAGTTCTCTCACTTGGTTTATATAATTCAACCGTGTGTGAAAAGAATTACTTAATAGGTCGCAAATTTTCCCCCCGTCCCCGTCAAACTGCGCCAAATAAAACGCACCAAATGCACTTGTACAAATCCCATTTGTAAGTGACATGTAACAATTTTTTTACACTAACTAAAGAAATAAACATCTACTCTATTATACACCAGCACTAAATCAAACAGAAGTACTATATCAAACTCGGCTCAGTGTAGTACCGCCTTAACTCAACCGTGGCATGTACCACGTGTCGTTCCGTTTGTCTTATATTTGTACACTGTTTTTTGCTCACAAATAATTTACTTTTCGTGTAAGAATGTTTTTCCCGAGTTTAGCACGAGTGCCTATAAAAATACTGAAGCCGTTACGGGGTTACGGGAATATGGTCTTTATTGTTGGGCCCGATCAGAAATGGAGTAAGGTTTATGGCTGTTATTTTATTCAACTGGTTTTATTGATAATGTAAGGCTGTGTGTGTTAATAAATGTCCTAAAACTCAAACTCAAAACTCTTTATTGCATTCATGTGTACATTTAGTTGTTACATATAAGTAAGTTCCAACATGAAACCCGGTTAGGGCACGGCCTATCAAGCGAGTGACGTATTTTCAGGAAAATGAAAATTTAATAACCTGAACAATAACATTTTGCAATTATTAAGAACTAGCTTATACCCGCGGCTTCGCCCGCGTAGAGATCGATTATTGTCTCACGGAATCATACCACCGGGATAAAAAGTATCCTATGTGTTAATACAGGTTATAAGCTATCTGTGTGCCAAATTTCATCCAAACCCGTTCAGTAGTTTTTGCGTGAAAGAGTAACAAACATCCATCATCACAAGCTTTCGCATTTATGATATTAGTAGGATTCCACGTTCAAGAAATTACAGTAAATAGTTCATTAGTTAGTACTACAGATAATCCTTTAAAAAATTCTAAATAAAATACACAAAATCAAGCACTTTGTGATAAAAGTGTTTCATAATTTCAAAAACTCCTTTGACAGACCACCGACAAAGGAAAATTATTAAAAACAAAAAAAAACTGAAAGTGGAGCAATGAAAAATTTTTAATTAAAAAAACATAACAATAATGGGTTCTAATGAATGACGATTAAATCACAAAGGACTACTTAATTAGTGAACAGGTGAAGTTTAAAATATTTCGTGGAAAGGAGGCATTTATCTGTTACGGCGCTGGGTCACGCATTGTTGGGAGTTGATCTGTCGGTCTAACACGAACACGCCGACTAAACGTTACATAAATTCGTGCGATTATAATTTCAAAAATGAGGAGCTCGTGGCTAAATAATAACAGCCGCTCGGATCAATCTTCAGGTTTCGTAAAGTCCAGTTCTAACTGGGTTGTGGAGGTCAGATAGGCAGTCGCTCCATGTAAAATACTGGTATTCAGCTGCATCCAGTTAGACGGGAAGCCGACCCCAACAAACTTAGGAAAAGGGTAGGCAGATGATGACTCGTTTCGTCTATAGAAACAAATAAAATTTAAGTGTCTGTTTGTAATTTTAAAATTACAGCTTTTTAATGAATGCATATGAAAGTGTATACGGTACATAAAACAATTTTTTTTTTTTTAATTTTTGTCTGTCTGTCTGTTTGTTCCGGCTAATCTCCGAAACGGCTGGACCGATTTTGACGGGACTATTTCTGGCAGATGGCTAATGTTATAAGGAGTAACTTAGGCTACTTTAAGGTCGCGGGTAACAGCGAGTCGATAATATTTACTTAGTCTTCTTTATTTTTCGTGTGGTTAGTGCCTAACCTGGTGTCAGAGTTTTTTGTCCGCCCGTAGACATGCTGGTTTGGTTTCCTTACGATGTTTTCCTTCACCGAAGCAAGTGATAATGATAGAATACGCACATAAATTCGAAAAATCAGAGGATCTTGAATACGAACTCGAGACCTATGACTTGGCAGTCCGACGGGTGGGTGTACAATTATATACACCTCTGCCTAACCCTTCGGGGATTACAGATGTAATGTTATGTAATGTATAAACTATAAGTTCAGGTTTCCTCACAATATTTTCCTTCACCAATGTCTTAAGTGTTTCTTGTATTTTCGATTCAAAAATCTTCGAATCTACGTTTCGTTTAGGGTGCGTCCACATCTGGCGAATGTGCCACAAATGTGCAGCTCGCGAGTGCGCGCGTGCATTTTATGTTCGTACGCAGCCCCTGCGCCGTCCGCGCGCCGCTCGCGCGCTTTCTACGCGCCGTAATCGAGCGGCGCAGGAGGTGCGCGCGTGCCGGCCGCGATGCACCTCACAAATTCAAGCAAATGCACAACTGAGGCTCAAGTTCACGCGTATGTGCGCACGAGCAGCGCGCGCGCTGCACGCGCGCCCCACTCGAGCCTTACTAGGGTTGCACTAGAGTGGCGCACCAAATATAGGCTGTAACCGCACGCGCGCAGCTCGCGGGCAGCTCGCAAACGGCTCGCGAGCTGCACATTCGCGGCACATTCGCCAGATGTGGACGCACCCTTACATCTCGCGTTCGCGCTAGGGCCTCTGTTCCTTTTTCAACGAATATATTTTGATTCGACAGTAAAGGGTTTTAGTGAAACCCTGTTAGTATCGTCAGCCCGATTTTTTCCTCAGACGTTTCACAATATTTTTGTCGCATTTATAAGCTTATTTTCTTCTTTAAGTGCTTTTACATCAGTTTCTTTTTTATAAACAGAAATGGCATGTTCTGCATCAATTTCGTAATAGTACATTATTGTAGAATTTCTTACTGAAAGCCAAATTCCTTTAACATTTGTAGTCACGTTTTTAGCCGGCTCCTTCTAGGGTAAATGTACCAGTAACTGTCCACAATTTCCCAAAGATAAAATCAGATCGTAGAATGAAAGGAATCGGGTCTTTCTTTTTTAGTAGGTAGTAGGCACAGTTCCAATTTCAAGATAGTGGAACTTTTCTTGCCAAAAAACTTAATTACTCCGGCTATCTCGATTTGGGGAACTTATAAAGATTCTAAGAAGTGATATCATTGTGAATAATTGCATATTACCAGGAGGCAATTGCTTTTAACGGTATACTTTTTGACTCTGAGATTTATTTATTATACACCGTGACTTTTTAGTCGTCTTACAACGTAGTCATTGGATACATGAAGTGGGCTGCCCCACTTCATGTATCCAATGACTACTAAACATTCATAAAAAAAAAGTTGGTATTTATGAGATTTTAATAATTTAAAAATAATAATATTAATTAGTATTATGACGCATGACGTTGTTAATACACCCTGTTGCGAGTGATTATCTACTGGTCTCGAGCGCTGGGTAGGTATGTTCTCCCGTTCGACACGTAAACATGTTTAACAGGAAGATAATTTTATTCTAATGTATTATTTATTTTTCTTTGTACCTATTACAGTAGATAAAAAAAAATGACGCCTAGAGCTATTTTATGGCGGGTACATTGAGTGGACCACATTTGTAAGACGACTAAAAAGTCACGGTGTATTTATGTAAGATTAATATAAATGTACTAGTATACACATAAACCTTGCGGAATAAATTTCTAAATAGATCTAAACAGATACAAGATTACGCACCTCACATAGAATTTTTTCATCGGTTATTAAAAAAAAACAGCTGTTTCCTACAAAAAAGCCATACCTTGTACACGGTCAAAATGTATAGAACATCTGATTGTTTTTTTAATTTCCTATTAATGATTTAAAAAGTTTTAATATGATGTGCATAAAATAAAAAAAATATATAGATTTCAACATGCTTTAATAAAAAATGTTTTTAAATAAGTTTCGGTTCCAGTTTCAGCCGAAACTGGCTCCTTTGGTTTCGATTTCGGCTGGAAATCCTGTTTCGGGGGGACTCTAGCCACTATTACTGAGATAGCGGCTGATGGAGATGAATGCGAGAAGAAGCCATCATCATCATCATCATTTCAGCCGAAAGACGTCCACTGCTGGACATAGGCCTCCCCCAAGTGTCGCCACATTGACCGGTCCTGTGCGACTCGCATCCAGCGGATCCCTGCAACCTTCACCAGTTCATCGGTCCACCTAGTGAGAGGCCTTCCAACGCAACGTCTTCCAGTTCGCCATAGAAGCCATAACCCCAAGTAAACAGGGGTGATGTAGGATCGAAAATAACTTAGTTATTTAACCAATGACTTAGTAACGACTACCATTTTAATGGAAACAAAATAATCAGATGCTATCTACACAGTCTTTTTTCTAAAGCTAATAAAAGAAAACGTGTTAAATATTTTCCTCATTTTATTTAAAAGAGAATCTTAATATTATAAATGCGAAAGTTTGGATGGATGGATGTATGTTTGTGACTCAATCGTGCCAGAACGGCAGCTGTTCAGCTGTTCTGGCATGATTACATTTCACATAGGGCATGGAGATGGAATAGCACATAGGAAACTTGTTTTTCACGCGAACGCTGTCGCGGGTAACAGAATATACAACATTATTCTTAGTATATGCGAAACCTGAATATAGTTTGTTCAGAATAAGTAACTGAATCGATTCCAATAATTTTTAAACCATGTTATATTAATTTTGTCCCAAAAATATTTTAAATAAATTACAAGTTTGACACCGAGCGATACTAAGTACCCATTGCAATAATTTGGGTACCTACTGCCAAATTATTATTATCAATGAGCTCAAGACGACGCTGGAGGTGCGCGCGCGGCCGCTCCGCGTGTTGACCACGTTTTTGTGCGGACAACCAGGTAACAGAACAAGCTCATAACTTTGAGATTTTTCATGATACAGATTTGAAATTTGTACAGAGATTCTTTACATAAAAATACTAGACACGTGTTTCAGTTTTCGCATATACTGAAACTAATGTTGTAGTATAAAATTACACCCTTTTTCTTTAAGCTTATGTTACAAACAAACCCTCACCGTAACCATGGCAACAATTCAACCATTATACTTTTATCAAAGCAAACAATCGCGACATATATTTTCACTCTAACCAAATTCCTTTTTACTTCATCTTTCGAAGAAATCTTAGGGAGTTCTAAGTGTTTGAACGGTAACAACTCGTTTCTCTTAAAGACCCCTCTATGAATACGGATTTGAGATCAAGAGACTCATAACTCGATAATCGAGTTGGTAAACAGTCCTTTGCATAATAAAGTCTTCTCGCGTTAGGAAGGGTATTTTTGTCCCATTTATGAACGATAAATAATCTTGGAGATTTAAAATTGAGGTCCATATTCTATGTGATTTTGATTTAATAATAAAATTATTAATATGGTGTTTTCCCGTTGACGCAACCGCCCGCGTTGCCCCAGTGGTGGGTCCAGTGGTAATTGATTAAAATTATTAAAAATTGTTCCTGTTGACCACACCGTATTTTTGAGTAACAAAATATTACCCAAAAACATTGCATGGGATCGAGTAGTGTTAGTACAGTTGTGCTAGTTATGGGCAGCAACCTTACGAATAGTACTAGGCTGGCATGAATCCAAGAAGGTATTTATTACTAGAAGACCGTACCCATACCCAGAATTATTAAAATGCATACCACCTTGAGTTCATGCCAGCCTGGTACTTTTTGGGGAACATGTGTGTCATATTATATGCCTCACTGAACTTTTTTCCCGTTTGTCGCCAGGGTAAATATACAAGACGCTGGAGCTGTCGTATTGTATGGATTGGAATGTCTATTAATTCCCACTGACATAACTAAGGTTTGTTTCTTTCAAAAAATACCATCACGCCTGTTATGCCCGAAAGTTAGTCAGCGGTGGACCTAATAATACACATTTCAAAACTAATTTGATAGGTACAATAAAATAATTAAAAATAATGTAATCATGTATTTAGTTAGTTTAATGCCTAATTAACAATAGAATATCATAAATAAAGCCTTTCATTTCAATACCTATAACAAATTCTGTTACTATACATATTGTATGGCAATAATCTATTTGAATTAGCATCCCGCATCTAAAGGTCAGGTCTGAAAGGTTACCTAATACAATGACCTTCTGTTTAATACTAAACGGTACGTTTTCTTCCAAATAATGGGTGTAAGAGTACCCTTAACAAAGCCGAAAGGCACTGGTTCTCCTCGTCGATCATTTTTTTTTGTTCTAGACCGTACCTGGGAACCGTCTAGCTACAGAGATATTGGGGGTCAATTTTCCCATTATCACACAAGATTTTAATGTTATGGCATTACTTTAAATACCTCTAGGACCCTCGTACTATTCAATCCATCCGTCAGCGCAATGGTTTGAGTGCGTTACGTTGAGTCCTACCGTAAAATATGAATTTTTAACCCAAAAAGAAAGTCGTTTACCAGCAACAATTTTTGCGTAGAGTTGCTTAGTTTGATGTACAGAATTATTGGTTGACGGCTTCGTGAATTGTTCGTTTACACCTTGTTTTTTAGGTAGCAGATCTAATTTGAGAACATAATACCAAATACATTATCTAAACACATCTACACAAATAGATAAAACTGAAGAGTCTGAAATATCAAAATAACAGCTTTTTTCTGAATGCATATGAAAATATATTATTAAACGGGACTTATAACAAAAACACGATTAAGACTTACCGTTCACAAAAATACCAGCTTTTTTTTAATGAATAAAAATGAAAATATTGCAACGTAAAAAATTTAAATCATCCACACAAAATGAAAACTCGCACGAATTAAACCTCACAATAACTAAAAGGGACGTATTTAGATTATATCAATCCTAAATTAAACAAAAGTAGGGTTGAACTCGGATTCGAATTGAAAAAAACACAGTGATCCGTGGTGTCCACTCGATTCAATACACGAGTGTGTTCGTACGAATGAACCTAGATTATTCTTTTTTTCATCAAGCAATAAAATCACAATTTTTGGTCCGGTCCTGGCCCAAATGAATGAATGTATTGGAGCGTGCAAAACTGCGGCATCGCGTGTGTAATATGATATCGATATTTCCGCAATAATTTTAAACTTTGACGATGATTTAGATGGCGAACATTTTGTAAAAATAACGCAATGGTCGTCCATTGTTCTCAGGGCACAAAATGGTGGTTATTTTGGCCCCCAGATCAATGATGCCTACGCTAGAGGAGGTCTCTCATCTTCCTCATCGTCATTGGCAGAGTTTTCTTCCCTATTGTGCAATGCTTGCCTGGTCTACGCGAGTCTGATACAGGTTTTCTTTGTGATCTTCTGAAGGTCGTCTACCTATCTGGCTGATGGTCAAACAACACTCCTTTTACCATCTCCCGGCAACCGTTCCGCCAGACACTCCTGTTTCACTTAAACTTTGATTGAAACATTAATAAAGTACGCACATAATTATATCGTAAAAATTGTTCTAAGATTGTCTGACTATATGCGGAAATAAATACCTTTTATACAGAGTGTAAACAGACATTGCACATAGTCGTCAACCGAGCATTCTGTACAAAAAACAAAGTAACTTCACTCAAAAATTATTGCTGGGAATCGACTTTTTTTTTTGGAGTAAAAAATCACGTTTTACGGTAGGACTCGATGGAAAGCACTCAAAGGATTGTGCTGATAGATGGATTGAATAGTACGGGGGTCGTGGAGGTGTGTAAAGTAAACATCTTACATTAAATACATTTAATTTAAAAAAACTTGTGAAAAAGTTGGAACTTTGACCCTCATTATCTCCGTAACTAGAAGTTTCCCAGGTATGGTCTAGAACAAAAAAATGATCGCAAAGACGGGGAGGACAAGTGCCTTTCAGCTATGTTAAGGGTCTATTTACACCCTTTACATATAAATTCACCTAAACCGAACATGAAATCACAATAAAATTAAATACCGATATGAAATCACGTAGCTTTTCCTAATACCCAAAAAGTCGGGATGAAAAAGAATTTATGGCCAAGTACCTTTAGATGTGATTAGTATAAAAGGAGTTTTCCCAGAAAAATGTTTCGTCGTCCCAGAGAAATACTGAATTGTTGGCGTTTTCGTGAAACTCTGCTACCACATGAAAAATGTTGAATGTTTGACAACCCTCTTTTAAAAGCGAGAGCCGCAGAAAGAATTTTTGATGTACTTTTAATTAGGTTTTATAAACATGATCTCTTCTCTTCTCTTCTCTTCTCTATCTCTATCTCTACATACAATAAAATCGTTAAAATCCGGTCCGATGTTCCGACTTGGCGCAAAAACTACCGCATAGATCCTGTTCAAATTTTGCACAAATATCTGTAATAGGCTTCTTCAAATGTTAGGCTATATATTATCACGCTACTTGCTTAAGGGGATGAGCAATATTGCATTATGTTAGTATAATTCAATTGTTTATCGTTTCAGCCATGATATGCGTAACAACGTCTATTTCAAAGTATATGTCAGCGAAGCAAATAGAGAAACGGTTTCATGACCGCTTTACGTGCATCACGTCGCAAGTTCGATCCCCAGTAAAATTATACTTTTTGTAGTTGGTTGTAATTTTTTTGATAGAGATTATTATTATTTATTTTATCTATTTAATGTATTGTTTTTCCACGAGAACGAAGTCGCGGGCAACAGCTAGTTCTAAAATAAGATCGTGTTTCTGGTTTGATGCATAACTTCAATATTATATTATATATTAAGAGGCGATTCCAAATGCGAATTATCAGCTAGCATTTGCTCACATAATTGAGATAATGGCAAATAAAAAGAAACAGAAAATATTGCACGATTGTGCTGTTTTTTATTCAAAAAAAACCATCCATGGTAATCCTTACTTAAATATTATAAATGCGAAAGTAACTCTGCTTGTTTTTTGTTGGCTTTTCACGACTAAACGGCTCATCGGATCAGTTAGATTATATCCTGGAGGACACAGGCGATATTTTTTTTATTTCTCGCACTTACACATCAAAATTTCCACGCGAACGAAGGCGCGGGCAAAAGCTAGTATTTTTTATTTTGGTAACCAACTAGACCATGATCTGTGTTAGGACATAGGATACTTTTTATCCCAATAGTTTTTATCCCTAATTATTCCACGTGGAAAAATTTCTGACCTCTGAAGCCGCAGGCAAATGGTAGTACAATTATGAAATCTTTTCACGTTACATGAATTTCTAGTCACACATTCAAAGAATGAGCACTTCATTTAAGCGATTAATCTTGAAGTTTCTTTACTTCAACATTCACAATTTCATTCAAATACTCCATTCCTGTGGAACTTACATAATTATTTCAAACCCACTTAAGTTCCTTTAAAGTATATTTGCTCTGTGTCGAACTGATGAATTTTTGAATATTTAACAGTGTTTGGTCGTTAAGACCTGCGCTGTGAGAGTGTGTGTCGCGGTAAACTGGTTATGGTTGATGGAGTGCCTCATTTTGTCCTGTCCACAAGAGTAGCTGTTGTAGAATGTAAGGTCTTAAACTTAGAGTTGTTTCTTTTAGCCTCTCTGGGGATGGTCATATAGTTTTATACAGGTTGAAATGGACACCGACGCCAAAACGGTAACAAAACATCATTGTGAACCCCCCCACATTGAAATATCTATGTGGGGTTAGGTGGTTAAAGGAGAAGTCCCAGAAATGTATGGAGCCTGGTCTATACTTTATGTAAATATAGCTATAAAATACAGTAACCGTTTTTTATTGTTAATTTTCTTTCATTTCACTTCGTTTCAATGTAAATTCAAATTAACTTGGTCAAGGAGAGCAACACAACATAAAATTAAACATGGTGGATCAGTTTAGTTTAGTTTATTTATTAATAATTATCGAAATTAAAGGTCATATTTAAAAAAAAGTAAAAATACAAATCATAATACATTAAAAAGGGCATCGAACACAAATTGTCTTAAATTAAAATAATAACAATAGGATCAGCATTATGAGAAAAATGTCATTTTGACAATGACATTTGATTGACGTGTATCATAAAAACTGCGAAAAAAATAAAAAAACCATAAAACAAAGCCGGGTCAGCAGAGAAGCAATCAATCAATGTCCGTAGTAGTAAACTGGGTCGCAAAACAAAAACAATCACTAAAAACTCCGAAGCACATCCAATTCAAACTCAAAGTAAGGAAAGACTCAAAAACGTCACTTCTTAAAACTGTCAAAGTCGTCAAACGTCATGTCAAACACAACTGTCATGGCTGCCCTAAAAATAATGGTATCTTATTAAAAAAACTTTTCAAATGATCATTTTTATACGCCTGAACCCTGCTTCAAATTCATTTGTTAGTATTTTTTTGAAATTCCTCTGTGTTTTTCCTATTTATCTATGTACTGGACATGGTGGTGGCCCAAAATCAAACATCTCCTTTATTGTTAATTTAATTAAATTGAATATTTTTTTCAATTGTTATAATTGAGTTTCATTATGAATTTTGAATGTTTTTATTATGTTTACCAATTATTCATAAGAAATTATAATTAGAATATTTGTACGCCGTTAACTGCAAGAAGGTTCTCTATTGTATTCCCTAACTTTCTTTTATCCATAATCTAAAGTGCCATATTTTTTGTGTCCTAGTCATCAATAGCGTTCATTTTATTAATATAGATATCTGTAATTTTGTTTTCCTATGTTTTACAAATAAAACAAGAATTTGAATTCATGACGTTCAATCGAATATACGAGTATATTTTATATGTTACATTTATACCGACACCTACCAGTTACTTATTACAAGTATTTATCAGTGCTGTTCTCTCCGCCCCACACCGCATACTTTAACGTCTTTGCTCAGAGCACAGAGACGTCTACTTATGTGATACCCACGACTATAAGAATTGAGAATGATGTTAACAAATTCAAAAGAATGCTAACAGACTTTATGGTTTAAAAGCGTACTATTCCATTGGTGAATTCTTAACAGACAATTTAAATAAATAATATTAGGTATGTCGTTGTGTGAGTCAAATTTCCGATTTATTTAAGCTAAATTCTATCTAAGGGTGATTATATAATTTAATTTGAATGATTAATAGTATTTAATTTTATTTGAGTGATTTATGGTACTTATTTTTTTTTTTTTAATTATTTGTATAAGTATCCGAATGTATGCCTATTAGGTTAAACATAGCGATCCTGACATTCGAATTAGATCTTATTATATTGTACCTATGTTTCACAAATAAATAATTTGAATTTGAATTTGGAAACCTAGTGTAAGCAAGTAACAGCCATAGTAACACGTATTTCCACAACAAGGTAACATGTAATAGTTTCGGTGGTACAAATCCCTGAATTCACAAGTCCATGCCGCAATCGGACTTAAAGCAAAATCCTGTCTCTAGAGATGGAACTATGAAACTGGCAAGCTGCAGTGAAGAGCCTTGTATTCGAAATGAAACTCTTAGTGTACCTCCAGAGACACAATACTAAAACTCATTAGCCGAGCTGTGTTAACAATAATTGCTAATGTGCAAGAATCTAACCACGCAAGACCTCTTTGTAACCGCTGTACGGAGTACTCTAGTTGTACGAGCTATGCATAATACATGATATGATTTTGGAGCGCTACTGTTTTGTTTTTCTCTAAATATACTTTTCTGTTTTTTTTGCCTCGGAAAACACGTTTAGCTGTTGGTCCCGGCTGTCATTTGTAGATCTTTGACAGTTGTTACGAGTAGTTAGAAGCCGAAAGTTTGACATCCAGTCTTACCAAGGGGTATCGTATTACCCAGTTTCAGGGTTATGGAGGTCAGATAGGCAGTCGTTTTATGTAAAATACTGGTAATCAGCTGCATCCGGTTAGACTGGAAGCCGACCCTAACCTAGTTTGAGATAGGCTAGGCAGATGATGATGCTTTTCTATTTTTTTAGTGTCAGTCGGTCAAGTTGGGTTGCGGGACTGTTCGATAGAGATACCGTGACCCTGGAACACAAACGGCAAAGAAGGAACATGGATGGGTTTTATTCAGTACAAGTCTGACACTCCCTTCCGCTCCGCCCAGAGTGGGGGGGGGGGGTCATTTGATGATTCCCGAACAGAAAAAAAAAAAAAAAAAGTGGGTCAAGTTTTCTTTATGTATTTTCTTTTCGCGTCTACATCTACTTCATTTGAAAAATGAACGATAACATACTGTGAAACTTAAACATTTCAAGGGCCCTGAATAATTAATTTGGGTGGCCTGGTAACACTCGATGTTAGGGACATCACCATGAATTCAGCACGTGATTTCATACTCTATTTATGGTGGTAACAGTGTGCGCGTCGATGACAGAAGTGTCACCCTTTGTAATACAGCACAAGTCAAGGTGATGGAGCTGCTGGTCTGTTCGAAAGAGATACCGTGGCCCTGGAACACAAAGGACAAAGAAGGAACATAGATGGGTTTTAGTCAGTACAAGTCTGACACTCCCTTCCGCTCCGCCCAGCGCGGAAGCGGGGGTCATTTGATGAATTCCCATCAGAAAAAAAAAGGTGACATTAATTTGCAGTAGTTCGTAGTCGCAAGTGCGACTGCTGAGCATGAGGTTCTGCGTTCGATTCCCGGGTCTGACAAAGTGTTATTGGGTTTATCCATCAGGAATTTCTCAGTAGCAGCCACGGAGTCTGTATTTGTGCCCAGTTGATGGCAAAAGACTCGCCGCCTATTACATGGGACTTAATCATAACTGGCCAAATGTGGTTGTACTATTTGGTACACCTCTGCCTTACCCTTCTGGGAATACAGGCGTGCTGTTATGTATGTATGATCTTTAATAGGTACAAAATCGCAAACACCTTTTGTCACACTGTCCTAGTATAAGAATTTATAGTAAACCTATCAGGAAATCGATCACAACTAACCTAACAGAAGGCAGATGATGTCAGACCAAACGACGTCACTGATCACTTGCTCCGAACATCGAAGTCGATAAGGACGATCGGATGTATAATAGTCTGTTCCTGTTAGACAATTATCAAGATTGGAAACGTGCCCAATTGTTACCGGAACCAGGTTTCCAGCATCTGTCTACAGAGAACAAAGGATAAGACGGAGTTGGGCTGTCATTTGGTCGGTTAGTTGAAGAGCCAGTCTAATGTTCCTTGTTCATGATCAAATTAAATCAGCTAGCGAAAAAACTTTAAATAAGTTCTTATTCTCCCCTTTTTTGTGGTGGTATCTTACACAAATCCTTGTCAAGTATCAATTTTACATTGTATCTAGAAGTTATTAGCACATCATCCACATAGATGAAGAAGAAAATATGCATATTATAGAGGATAACTCATAAAGTTCCTAAGCAAAGTTAATAAAAATTTATGAGGGACCACCGCGCAAGCTTTCTCTACCAAATGAAAAAAGAATCACTTAAATCGGACCAGTAATTACGGAGAAATCGGTGAATATACGTAAAAAAAGATGCTGGTGGAATACATCATACACTAATTTAAAAATAGTGTAGGTCTAGTGGTCGTAAGCACTTCTGCTGCGCATGAGGTTTTTAGTTCAATTTCCAGGTCGGGCAAAATATTATTGGGTTTTACCAACAGAAATTTCCTATTAGCCTGTGGCAGTTACTGGCGTAATATGGATGTACAATAGGGTACACAATAACGGGTGTAAATAGACCCATAACATATCCGAAAGGCACTTGTTCTCCCCGTCTTCGCGATATTTTTTTTGTTCTAGACCATACCTGGGAACCTTCTAGTTGTGGAGATATTGGGGGTCAAAGTTCCAACTTTTTCACAAGTTTTTTACATGTTTTTAATGTTAGATTTTACCTTTACACACTTCCACGACCCCCGTACTATTCAATCCATCCATCAGCACAATGCTTTGAGTACTTTCCATCGAGTCCTACCGTAAAACGTGATTTTTCACCCCAAAAAAAAAAAGTAATTTCCCAGCAATAACAATAAATTTTTGCGTGACGTTACTTAGTTTGAGGTACAGAATGCTTGGTTGACAGCTATGTGAAGGGTCTGTTTACATATATAGCCTTACCCTTCAGATTACAGGCATGATGTTACAAAACATTTGCAACGCTTACTCCAGAGCTGATTTAAGTACCTTTATTTCAGTAGTCAGTGACTGACTTCCAACGAAGTTAACCATCTTGCAGGTTTTATGAACGTGGAAAACCCAAAAAAAAAAACTTGTGGGACCTTCCATTACCCTTTTGACCGCCAGAGCATAAAGCACTCGCGTGCTCTCCACGCCAAGCCATAATTTCACCTACCATTTTGTCACGTATTTGTGTCGTTTGGCGTACAGGGCACGCGCTTGCTTGTCACGTATATGTGACTATGGCGGTCAAAAGATTAAAGATATTGAATTTCAGACAAATAGGTACATAATATCTGATGGATCTCTTCAAAAAACAATATCGCAATAAAAACTGTTACAGGATTAATCCAATTTATTCCAATGGCAAAAAATCTTTGATACTCTGCCAAGTTAAAGCTAATAGCCAAGATAACTCCAGCAAACACTAAATCCCTTAACTTAATTTGTCCAGATCGGTTACTACACAGAATTTAGGAGGAGCTCGTGGCTAAATAATAACAGCCGCTCGGGTCGAGCTTAAGGTTAAGCCACGCTTGTCTAGGAAGGTCCGTGGATGGGTGACCGTCTATTAAGCATTTGCATGAAGGCATTTTCCCGGATCAGCTAAAAATGGCTAAGATCGCCCCAATTCATAAAAGGGGCTCAAAAACTGATCCGACAAACTATAGACCGATTTCTTTGTTGCCCACGTTGGCAAAAATTTTCGAAAAAGTTTTAAAAGATCGTATAAGTAGACATCTGAATTTGAATAAAATAATTAATCAAAGACAATTTGGATACCAGAAGAATGTGGGTACTGGAGATGCTATTTATGCCTTGCTAAATGATGTAGTAAATAAAATAAACTGCAAATTGAGGGTAGCGGGTATTTTTTTGGACTTAAGCGCGGCTTTTGACACTATTGACCACAAACTACTGATCACAAAAATGGAGCACTATGGCGTAAGAGGTAAAGCCTTACAGCTTTTCTCCTCATATCTTAATAATAGAAAAATGTTTGTCGAACTTGATTATACAAAACCAAACGGGTATAAAAACAACTATAGGTCATCTATGATAAACATTACAGCCGGAGTGCCTCAAGGATCAATTTTGGGTCCTTTATTATACATATTATTCACTAATGATCTAATCAATTTCTTACGTAAACTTTTGCCGGACATACAACTTGTAGTGTTTGCGGATGACACTAATGCTATAGTTGCAGCTAATGATATCCATGACCTTTCTCTTAAGGTGAATGCAGCTCTGGAGACTTTCCATTCTTGGTTTAATGCAAATATGCTTCTTATAAATACGTCTAAAACCAATATTATCTTATTCAAAACTACTGCACGTAGCAAGGATATTATGGTCATTGAGCTAGATAAAGTTAAAATTGAGCTTGTCAGGGAAGTTAAGTTTTTGGGAATTCATATTGATGATTTGTTAAATTGGAAGAAAGAATTAGCAGCTTTGGACGCATCAATATCATCTGCTTGCTATGCCTTAAGAACTCTTAGGGATGAAGTTAGCATAAAATATCTAAAAATGGTATATTATGCGCTGATTGAGTCCAAACTTAGGTATAGCATACAGTTTTGGGGAAACAGCTACCGCTACAACTGGCACAGGGCTTTCATTCTCCAGAAAAGAGCGATCCGAACTATTGTCCGCATCGCTCAACAAGACACCTGTCGTCCGTACTTCAAAGAACTTGGTATCCTAACAGAGCCTAGCCTTTATGTTGTGGTACTGTTAAACACCTTTAAAAAATATATTTATGACTATGAAACAGACGAGGGCAGGGTGGTAAGAGAAAAAACCCGTAGAAAAGACCTTGCGAACAAAATCACCCCAGCTCTTGGAATAGTGAAGCATAGTCCACAGTATCAGGCAGTCATAATATTTAATAAATTACCAGTAGAGCTAAAAAGCATACTGTACACAGGCTCATTCAAGGGAAGGCTCAAGGCATTTCTATTGGAAAGATGCCTTTACTCAATAGATGAAATGTAAATGATGAATTTGAGTTTAAATTGTATGATTTTGTTTTGACATGTTTTTAAATATTCTAATGCTGACATTGTTTTATTATTGTTTTTTTTTTTTGTAATTTAATTTATGATAGTGATGTGACGTTTGATGAATTTGAATTTAAATTGTAGTTATGATCTTTTATTTATATATATATTTTTTTGAACATTGTTGATTATTTATTATTTTATATGACATGTTTTTAAATATTTTAATGAATTTATTATGCTGACTTTGTTTTACTATTGTTTTTTTTATTATTTATTTTGTGATAGTAATGGTGTGTTTTTCTGTTTGTAATTAATTAATTTATGTATGTTATTTATTATTTTATAATTATGACATGTTTTTAAATATTTTAATGAATTTATTATGCTGACCTTGTTTTATAATTGTTTTTTTTTTTTTATAATTTATTTTGTGATAGTAATGGTGTGTTTTTCTGTTTGTAATTAATTAATTTATGTATGTTTTTTTTTTGCTTTTTAACAATGTTTTTTTTTTTTTTAAATGTAACATTCAGACACAATGTAATTGTTATTGAATAAATGAAATAAATAAATAAAAAAAAAATTACATACCGAGTTTCCTTCGTGCCTCGGAAAGCATGTTAAGCGGTCGGTCCCGGCTGTCATTTGTAGATCTTTGACAGTCGTTACAGGTAGTCAGTGTTCCGAAAGTCTGACAACGAGTCTTATCAAGGGGTATCGCATTACCCAGTACTAACTGGGTTGTGGAGGTCAGATAGGCAGTCGCTCCATGTAAAATACTGGTATTCAGCTGCATTCGGTTAGACTTGAAACCGACCCCAACATAGTTGGAAAAAGGCTAGGCTTATAATGATGGTCACTACACAGAATTTATATCTAGAAAACTCCGATTTTCGTTCCTAAAGGCGAATATATTCTTGATTGTATTACTTTTTTCATGGCCTCGCTGCCAAATAGAAGCGTTTATCACTTTTAGCCTTCCATGTTTTGCGATTAATGTCCTCTAGACTGAGTGACCTACTGGCTTCGGCTGTTGTATTATGAGCGACGTATATTAGACTCATAAGTGACAGACGTATATGGAGACAAAATTGCCTTATATTGGTTTATTGCAGTGAAATTCACAGGCGTATTCAGTGGTAGATAAAAACACGGCAAATGAAAATTTTTGAGCTTAATTTGAAATGGAAAAGAACTGTCCATCCTTTTGAAATACTGTTCCACTATTCTATTTACACTATAAAGGCGACTAGCAGGAAGTAATGAATAATTTGAATTTTTAATTAACACCACTAGGTACAAACCGGACTTTTTTTCAGATACTAATGTTTTCATTACAGTATTTGTATGCCTGTCCATGGCGAGAGAATATAGAATAATTTTATCTAAAACATATTTTTAAGACTGCTATTGAAATATATTTCAATACAAATAAAAATGTTCCTGTTCTTATTCAGAATTCAATTTTGAACAAAATTATTTGGTTTCTAAAGGTTTTATCAGGATTCGAAGTGATAATTATCATGATAATTATCAATTATCATGATAATTATCTTGATAATAATAAAAATCATTATCAATGTCTCTTCAGGTGTTCAAATTATGAATTAGCATGATAATCATCCGATAATTATCAAGATAATAAAAAAGAAAATAATTATTTTGATAATTGCGAACCCTGCTCTGTGTCGTTGATATTTTCAAGTTATATCAGTTCATCTACTTTGAGTCTATGATATATTTCGTAATACCCATGGCTTTAACACGAAAACGCCAAAACGTGCTACGTATGGGCTTTTGACAGACCCTAATGAAGGATCCTAATTCTCATGGGATCTCGCTTATCATACGTATACACAGTATGTTGTTTTAGGTCAACAGTGACCACTAATACCTCATCCCTTTTTGAAATATTAGACAGCAGCATGAATTTGCCTGCGGCTCCGTACACGTGTATGTCGGAAGTGATCCCGTGGAAAAGTAGTACCCGGATAAAAAGTATCTTTGTTTGAATCCACGTCATGATTTATCATTGTATGCTAAATTTCATTCAAGTACGCTAAGGCATGAAAAAATGACAGACAGGCAAAACTACTTACGATTTTATTCAGTGTGGAAAGGAAATCGACGCTCAAACACATACCACGTATTCAGTATAATTATCATTCCGAACCCCACATAGAAGTAATTTTATCAGTAATTTAAAAAATCTGCCGTTCCATACAAATTGCCCGTGTAGGAAACAGCTGCTGTTTTTTTCTTACCCATGAAAAATTTCCAAACCCCGCATCGAAATTTTTCATCGGTCAGAATGATGTCCTCAATACGTGGCAAGCGTGTGCGCAGTGTCCCTTCCACTCTGTATACTCGCAAGGGTGGTCCCTCACATGACGTTCTTTAAAGTTGATGAAGTAGCAAAATCTTTGGGGAGGCCACAAGGCACTATCCTATTGAATTGAAATAACTTTAAAAAAATCTATCTCTCGGAATATTGAAAACTGCGCTCGTGATCACGCTGGACTGGCTTGGAGCCATCTGCACTCGCCGTCGTCGCACGATAAAAAACAAGCTGCAGAAGCGAAGAAAAACAACCGATAGGACGGAAGCTACATACGGAATATTGGAAAATATTGAAAATTCAAGAAGTGTGGCAAAATTGAGGCTGCGTTTTTAGATGTTGCGATGGCTGGCGAATTGATTGGCGACAAAGTGGGGTCAGTATTTATTCATGTTAGTGATAGGCTAAAAATTAGACAGACCAGTGGATGGTATGTTGTCAACGCTGTCAAAACACATCTGCAATACCATAGGCATCAGAAAATGTGCGTTACTATCTTAGAGACTTTAGGGGCATGAAGAATAGGGTCTAAAGTTCATGATCCCCCATAGATAAGGAAGGATCCACGGACCAGACGGATGTGGTGTCTGGTGGGCTAGTACCTGAGTTGTAAAGTTTTTCTGTATACTCTTAAGTCGCGGTCAAGAATAAGATTTTTTTTAAATTCTAAATGTAAGCCCATTTGACCTCTTGACCTCAATCTAGTCCTGAGGACAGAGATGAGGTCAACGATGGAACGAGCTAACCCAAAAGAAGCCTATAACTCGCGACTTAAAAATATTGATATTAGTTCTTCTTTGTGTCGTAGATGGCGCTGTAGTACTTTTTGTCATGTTGCTGGTAGTTTTTTCTGTAGTGACGCTACAAGACCATTCTCCAAATTAATAATCATCATCTGTTTAAAGCCACCTAAGTGAATGGCCCGACTAATTTTCAAAAAAGACAATCGTGCAGATCATTAAAGTCAATTGAGGTCGAAAGATCAGCACGCGTAGCATGACCAGGGTAGGTAGTGGGTTTTGTCCACGGAAGAATCCACAAAATGACAGATTTCTTTGGTTGATCTGTCAATATGTCGATTCTTCCGGCGACAAAACTCGTTTCTACGGTGATCCTGCTACGCGTGCTGGTCGATAACAAGTCGTAGGATTCTAAATGAATCTTCACATCACGCCTTGTAATCCTCGAAGGATTACGCAGAGGTGTACCTAACAACTACACCAACCTCATTTCGCCAGTTATGTTTAAGTCTCATGTAAGAATAGGGGGCGAGCCTATTGCCATCAACTGGGCACAAATCCAGAATCCGTGGCTGGTACTGAGAAATTCCTCATGGAAAAACACCAGTAACACTTTGAAGCCCGGGAATCGAGGACCCAGGACCTCATGCTCAGCAGTCTAAAAGAATATCATCTTTATTAGACACTTTGAATTTCTCCGAATAAAAATTATTATCATTATGCTTTCAGGTCACAGATAACACTGTATATTTTTTTTAAACTACCAGGAATACATGAACGACAATTATTTTTATTTAAAAGAATGCATAGTGCGCGCCAGGTACCGGTATGTAAAACAGAACTTGTTTTGTTTTTGAATTGCACTCTGTACTCCAATTTACGCATACCATTCTTTGTTTGCTTGGCAAATTGTTGAGCGTAAACTTTTATAGCAATAACGTTGTTGTGACGTTATTAACAATAGCACCGGCGTTATTAATGGGGTACGAATAAATGTAGTTTTTGTACGGCGTAAATATTATCTGTGAGGCTTTTTTGTGTATGGCAATTTTGGTTTGACAGTGTTATTAATTGGGCTTGTAATTAATAACACTCAACATATTTTTTATATTGATTTTATCTAGTGAATGTTTAAAAAAGTGAGGAAGAAAATGAATAAACGAATAATAATGTGCATGAGGTCACGGACATGAATGTTGATGGATGGAAAGGGAGAGGAAGGCCAAAGAAAAGATGGATGGATTGTGTGAGGAATGATATGAAAAGAGAAAGGAGTAAATGATGCCTGACAGGGGAGAATGGAAGAAGAAAACATGTTGCGCCGACCCCAAGTAGAATGGGAAGATGGTGATGATGATTTATTTATTATCATTTATTTATTTATTATTCCTTAACACACATATTAACACACACACACACACACTCATGATGATGGATATTTTAGGCGTTTTAGTTAGAGTAAGCGGTGAATTTGATGAAAGAAAGCAAAAAGAGAAAAATACTTTCATATTTTTGTTTCTTTTAAGGTCAAGGGATTAATAAAGTGCTCTTGGTCTATACTTACAATTATGTTACCGAACAATTTTGTACGCTGTTATTAGACGTTTTAGCTCAATTAGTAAGAATACACGAAAAGGAAAAGAGGCTTAATTTCCAACAGTTTTCCTTAACCTAAATACCTAAGATAACATTGTTTAATTATAACAAAAAACTGTTTTTAACTAAAGACTACATAATTATATCATGTTTTTTTTTTTTAAATAAGGCGAAAGTAACGTCATTATTTTGCTGTTTTCTTTTTCAGCCTGAAATAATACAAATTTTACAACACTGTTATCGTCAGCTTTAAAATAGTCTTTGGCGTAAATTGCGAGTACGACGGCAATGGCGTTAATTTTATACATTAAAAACGCCAACATTTTACTTAATGTCCCTCCTCTTATTTCGGCAGGGGAAGTGCAAAAATAAAATGCAGGGGTAAGAATTAATGATGCTTGAAGCGACACCAATCAGCTTAACGATCGCCACGATAGTCAGGGCCGGTTTACACCAAAGCGGAGATAGAGGCGGCGATTGGAGCGGATACGAGCGGAGCTGAGACGAGTGGAGCTGAGACGAGCGGAGCTGAGACGAGCGGAGCTGAGACGAGCGGAGCTGAGACGAGTGTAGTAGAGACAAGTTGAGCAAAATTCGACCAATCATAGGAGGCAGTCTTGGCCCAGTGGTAACGGCTCAAACTCCAACGAGGTTTTCTCTGTCATGGGTCGAACTCAGGCAGACGCATTACTTTGTGTGACTTATTTCATCAGTACTGCTCTCATAAGGGTGAAGGAGAACCTCGTGAGGAAACCTGCATGTTCTAAACCCAAAACTCGAAGACGTTACATCTACATGTTACATGTGGTAGATTACAGCCCATTCCCTCTCATGAAGAGGCCTGTGTCCCAGCAGTGTGCTCATTATAAACTGATAATGCTTATCTTACAGAAGAGACGAAAGACGCGTAGTGTGTTTCAACCAAATTGATTGGTCGAGTTCTGCACGTCTCCGCACCGCTCCGTTTATCTCCGATTTTGTGGAAAATGCCCCTGATGTTCACGCAATTATCGTGTGACGGTTGTTTGGGACCACGTGCCGGCTTCTAGGCACGCGCCATACAATCGATCATGAGACCGCTCATTGCTTTGTTTCTGGAAGCTTATTGAGGACCTATTTTTATTGTCTCTAAGAACTAAAATACAGGTTTGGCAGTGGAAATACAATAACAAACGAGAGACTGGGATCCGAATTCGAAATAGGGATGTTCCCTAAAAAAATCTTATTAGTCCGTCAGATAGATTTCCAAAAAATATTGGACATGTATTTTTTCTTTTTACATGAAAACTAAAAATGAAGACGATACGGTGCGTCGAAAACTCGTGTGACGTCACACTTCAGTACACTTTATACCGAAAAGTGACGTCACAGGCCCCCACTCATGATCTTTGATGCGTTTTATCTTCGTCATTTTTTAATCTATACTTCTATACTAATATTATAAAGCTGAAGAGTTTGTTTGGTTGAACGCGCTAATCTCAGGAACTGCTGTTTCGAATTGAAAAATTATTTTTGTGTTGGATAGTCCATTTATCGAGGAAGGCTATAGGCTATATAACATCACGCTATGACCCTTACGGGCTGAGCAGCGGGTAATACCGCGGGGATCAGCTAGTAATTTGATAAAACAAAAATTACGTATCCAATATTTTTCGATAATTTAACTGACGGACTAAATAGAATCATTTTTTTTTTTACACAGGAAACATCCCTATTGTTTTCTATAATGTATATGAGTTTTAGGGGATCTTTTAGGACGGCTTTTTAGAGCGAGTGATAGGATTCTGTTTCATAGTCACATTTAAGATTGGACACGTAGTTTTAATTTACGTTTTCGGAGATTTTCAGAGGAATTGAGGCTCTAGCACGAGTGGTGTAAACGTAATGTAAATACGTCGATCTTTGTTGAAAATACAATTATTCCAAAATAAAATTAGTAATATGGTTTACAACAGCCACAAAAAGTATCAGCCATAGATACGAATAAATTCTTAAAATTAAGAAAATATTATAATTATGTGAAACGAGTATTTTTAATTTTAAAATCGACGTATTTGTGTTACACCGCGCGCTCGTGCCTCTGGAGATTTCAGTGTACTACTGGTACCTGATGTGAGAATTTCTGTGATTAGCTACTAATGAGTAAAAATAAACTCTATTGGCACTTCTACATGAACTGGTCAATCAATGGCAAATGAACAAAGAACATTAAAGCGTACCATCCACTGGCGCTAAGATAAAAAAACCGGTCAAGTGCGAGTCGCACTGGCGCGTGGCGCTTATTCCTTACCATCGTAGTAGGGGAGCCTCCTTTATGTTTTAATTAATTTTTATCATTTGTTATTAAAGCAACAACAGAAACACACATTCTGTGAAAATTGTAACTGTCTGCCTATTATCATGAGATACAGAGGGACAGACAGCGGAGGTATTAGTAACAGGGTCCCGTAGGTTAACCTTCGTGTACGGAACCCTAAAAAGAGGCTCCTGTATAATGAAATCAAATAGGTATCAAGAGTATCGTCTACGCAATAGATTAGATCTTCGAATTGATTCTGTTTTCGTGGAAAATTTATTAAAAAGTTTGCGTGAGAACGAGTGCCAATTTATAAGCATTAGTACACGATAATCTTAATTTAGTACAAGCCGTTCAACTAAAAGACTTCTAAAGCATAACCTACATTCCTTTTATTACAGCTAAGTGTTACAAAAAGCGTTCAAATATGTAGTGTAGGCACATAGTAAAAAAATCATAAATTTTATTTTGTACAACACAAAATTGTATTAATTTTTGCAAATTGTTTTGCGTTTATGTTGTTAAGCTGGAATTTCGCTTTTGTTTTCACGTTGTTTTGATTAATTTATGTTTTATATGCACGATTTGTTTCGTGTAAGAGGTGATTTTATTTATGTAGAACCTCGTACTAATGTGGAACTGAATTAAACGACACACACACTGCATTTGACGACACGGTTGGCGCAGTGGCTGAGCGATTGACTGCTGCGCTACGTGTCGCGGGTTCGATTCCCGCACGAACAAATTTTGTATGGCCTACAGGTAGTTGTTCCGGGTCTGGCTGTTTGTGTATGTGAGTTTAAATGTTTGTAAACGCACCCACGATACAGGAGAAATTCCTAGTGTAGGGCAATGTTTAAAAAAAAAAACAAAAAAATTAAACACACTAACTTTTCCTCCAAACGGCTCGCATCGCATCGGATCGGAACGGATTTTACAATCTTTAAACGATATTAAATCGTCTACACAGTCTATAAAGTCTATATTACCAAACCGCGCACAGCAGCTTGACCGCGGGTGTCTTCCACGACACGGAATCGTAGCCGAAAATATGCTGCGAAACGCGATCGGCTCTGTTCGCCTGTCGTCGTATCCGATAAAAATTATTTGACTAGGCGCAGAAACGGATACGTTCACAAGCGACGATACGTATGCTTCGACGTCCTGCCTGACGACGAAGAGAAATACCCTATTAAGAACCGTAAATACACACAGAAGAAATTAACTATGTGGAGCAACGTATAGTTAAAAATCAAAATCTTTTATTTCACATAAATAACCTAAATGGGCACTTATATAAAACGTCAACAAAAAGGTGCACGGTTCGGGTTGGTCGTTTCCTATGGAGAAGAACCGACAAGAAACTCCGTGGTTACTCTTATCAAATCATTTGGTATTACAATATTATCATGTTACCGCATTTGTACGTAAGTATGCGGGGACATCGTAGGCCAAGCATGTAAGCTAAATATGTAAAACAAGATAAAAAGTTAATAAGCAGCTGGGAATCTACAAAGCCTACAATGTTCACACATTCACACACAATCGATAAAAAAGAATCTGCACAAAGGTAAGAAAATATTATAAAATACTAAATTAAACAATTGACACAATTCTGAGCAAAAGATGTATTAATGATTTGAAAGCTATTGTGAGAGAAAAAATGCGATTGAGAATAGTTAGACACAACCACAAATTTGTGCCGTTTATGAGCTATCAGGTTAAATCAACTCGCCCCTCTACTATGAAACAGAAACCTCAGAGACTTTCGGTTTATAAGATACTACTCGCAGAAATTGCTCACTGTCTTATTGCGGAATATTCGTTGCCAAAGATACCGCATAGTTATAAATATTTAATGTATTTTAAACAAAGTCGTTTAACCGAACAGTTCTGCTGAAAATCCTTTCCACGTGTTTGGGCTTCAGTGTATAAATAAGTAGATATAATGATATCAAGTTGAGATTTTTTAAGAGCCATTTTCGCAGGTTCATCCCTCGATCATGGCGCTTGCAACAGCGTCAAAATATGTCTTGAGCCCAGAATGATTGAAAATCAAAGATTTCCCGCAAGTGACAGATTATTTTTTTTTTTTTTGTTCTTTTTTTTTTTTTTATACTGTGTGTAAGGGACACCGACGTTAAAATGGTTACCACGTATTCAGTACATCATTCTGATTGCCAACATAGAAATTATTCATCATTCATCATTGATCACTTTAAAAAAAATAAGCTGTTCTCTACATTTTGACCGTGTAAGAATTGCAATGTTGTATCTGGGATCCATCCTGTATATCAGAGACTACCCAACAAACATTTGACAAGTCGCCACAACGTGCCGATTTCTACATTTGGTTCCATAAGCTGGTCGTAAATACGTCGCCATCACGTTGGCTTCACCGAGAATAGGCCCATTTTATACGAATCAGTGTCTTAAAAGAGTAACGTAACCGTCGTATAAACCACTTTTTGGTCAAATAGTGGTTGTGTAGTAGTCGCAAAACCCACGTTTTCGTCGAGTAATGGTGTTTATTACCGCTGCTTTGCGGCATTTTGTTGCAAATAGGTAGCGTAGTATTATTTTAAACAGGATTTTGTGATAAAATTGTGAGATAAATGCCGTAAATTATTATGCCTGCATGACTTCAGTATTTTATTTCTGTCAGATCTATTTGAAGGTGAGTACAAAAATTATGATTTTGAAACTCATTGGGCCCATTTAATCTATTGGGAAATTAATTCTATCGGGTAATATGAGCTAATAATGACAATTTAATTAACGCGCCATGCAAATTCTTTAAATTAAGTGAATTAATCAAGTATATTTTTAGTAAACGTGCTAACAGTCACCTCTATACGACTTAGAGTTAAAGATACAACCATATTACAACATCAAAACGACTAATTATTCTGTGCACATACTTTATGTTCAATATTGTCAGCCATATTAACTGAAATAGGGTTCCTTTGTCACTACAAAGGAACCCTAGTGAAATTGTTTAAAAAACAATTTCACCTACTTTTCCTGATTTGAAGACTGTTTATTTTTTTATATTTGTGTCAAGTGTCAGTAAAATACGTTCATTCATTCAATCATATTAAAAACTACTGTCAAAAGCTGCTTTTTTTAAGTTGAAGTAATTGAAGTTTCTTTACGTACCTAATTAAAATGGTGATTTATTTACAGGTGGCCTCGGATCTAATAAAAAATTATTCGTGATATAATGGACATCGATAAGTTTTTACCCAAATCTGATTTCATCACACTTGCACGTTGGTGTTTGAGATGGCCCTGGATATCTACTCACTTTATACGTTCAGATCGTTGTTTTGGTTGCGGATTTATGATAACAAACAACAAAAACAAACCTGCACATTTTGTAGTGTCAGAGGAAAATATTAAACATATGATAAATTATGATTTTTTCTGGTGCCCATGCTGCACCTTTTTTGTCATATACGATGATTATCCGGAGGATGAATGTGAATATTGTAATTAGAACAGATTATTTTCAAAACAACTGATCATCTATACCTACTTACATTTGACAAAATATTTTTCAAAGAGGAGTGTTTGTGAATTTCTATATAATTGAGATCAATCCTAACTAACTATGCTGACTATGCATTACCCACTACACCAATTTTATTTTAAAAACACTCGTATTAACATATTCTTAATAGCTTTGATCCAAAGACAATGTAAACTAAGTAAAATAATTTCTTTGTTACTACTATGTTTGTTTTGAATGATAAAACTGTGATTGTAAAGATACGTTTATTAATAATAAATAGGACAAAAATCTTGGATTTTTTTAAATTTTATTTACACCTTTACTTCAAAGTATGAATAAGTGGTACAAAATAAATATTTGGGCCACATTCTGCAGTGACTAGCTTGCACTTTATGTCAGTTATATTAAATGTAACTTCTAATCTTCATCGAAATCAATTCTTTTGTATTCATAAAATCTTGTACGGAACCAACTTCAGTTTGTACATTATTGTCGTTACGTGTAGAAATATTCGTTATAACACAACATGACAAGAGAAGCGCAGTATAGTTCTTTTTCATTTTCCTTTTAAAAGCACCACTTTTTTTTACATTTGCCCAGGTTTTTTTATTCATTTTGAGTAAAAGAAGCGAAACTTGATGGTTATTTTTTTGCAGTTTGTAAGCACTATAATAGAACACTCAGTAATTTAACGGTAGTATAAAAGTTATAAAATTGGCTTAAAACCGTATAAGGGTGCAATTTATCACTCTTAAATGGTCGTCACTTAAAGGTGGTTCTCGCGATTCTAATACGATTAATGGTGGGATAAAAGTCATATAGACGTCACTAAGGTCACGACACTGGTTTTACCACTAAATGACGCCGTTTCTACATAAAACTGTATAATAGTCATAAAAATAGTCGTATAGAAGTTAATACGATTTCTATATGACTGTAATATACGACTAAAAGTTATATAAGAATAAGATGCTCTAAGTCGTATTACACGCTAAATTACTTCAATGCGATGTTTACTACACTTTGAGTCGCATATTTTTTATTTATACGACTGAAATGTTTGTTGGGTAGCAGACCCGCGCAACTTCGTCTGCGTCACATAAGAGAGAGAGAGAGTGGGTCGTAGGCACCTATAGTACAATTCTAGCACATCACACCCATCATTCCACATAATGAAAATGCGCGCGCGGTACCTGATCATTATTTTGCTGCGGAGTTATTTTAAAACTGTGATATCTCTTAAGACATGCATTGAAATCAAATGGTGTAAGAGCAATTTCGTTCAAAATTAAATACTATATATGTGTGTGATCAAATCGAAAACGCCCACGAAGAAGCCACATAAACAACATTCTTACATACCTACTACATGAAAAAACAACCTGTCAGAATTACCTACCATTCTAAAAACATTTAGATAAATAAATATCAAATGTACAACATTTAATATTTATTTTTAAGACCAAAGTACGCCTACGTCTAGAGCTTAAGAAATCCCCGACCATTCTGTTGCCCTGAATTTCTCTTATAACCTAGTGGACTTGACCTAGCCGTTATAGCTACATAAAACTGTAATGCTGCCACATATATACTAGCTGGCCTGCCTTCTACTATGTATAAGTAATAACTTTCGTATCAAGATGTCTAGGTAAGACATCTAAGCTCCGAGGCAACGAGCTACAAGCGCAAGCGTCACGCATATTGTGACAGCAACTGTGGAGTAAAAAAATGAATGAAGTCGCTTCGAACATGCCACAAGTCATTGCGACGCGAACAATTAACAAACGCTCGTGTCGTTTGACGTAAGTACCGAGGTCGTGAACGCGGCGTCAGTTCGAAATACTACACCATTTAATTTCTCTATACAAAATCAACTCAACTATATTGGGGTCGGCTTCCAGTATAACCGGATGCAGCTAAATACCAGTATTTTATATGGAGCGACTGCCTATCTGACCTCCACAACCCAGTTAGTACTAGGTAATACGGTACCCCTTGGTAAGACTGGTTGTCAGACCTTCGATCCACTTTCTACCGGTAACGACTGTCAAAGATCTACAAATGACAACGGTTTTACGTGCTTTTCGAGGCTCGGACTCGGCATGTAATGTATGGTCACCCATCCACAGATCAATCTAGGCAAGCGTGGCTTAGCCCGAAGATTAATCCGGGCTGTTATTATTTAATCACGAGCTCTTCAATAATTATTATCTCTTATAGAAATAAATAAGGTTGTCAAGCTAAGCAAACACTGTGTTCAAACACAGTGTGAGTATGAGTATTTTCAATTTTAAAATCATTGGGTTAACGTGAAGACTCCGTGCGACCGTGCAAGGCCGACCGGGCTTATTATTTATACACAGTATAGTGTCTGTTTCGAAGTAGCTAGTCTGTGTCTTCTACGAATAAATTATACCAAGTGGATCGTCAGCCGCAAACGAGTACACAGACTATGTAACTACTACAAGCATCAATAATTTTTATAATGGTGCTCCCTCACCGCGAGCATTCGCCTGTAATGTAACAGTCCATGATTCGGTTTTGTATGGAAACAAATGAATCTGAACTGTTACATTACAGACCAATGCTCCCGGTGAGGGAGCACCATTATACTGAGATCTAGTGAACCCACTCCTACTCCGGTTTTGGAGTCTCGACAAATCATTGAGATTTCTTTATTTTAGGTAAGTTATATTTTAATATGTACCTTTCGGAAAAAAATCTCTAAAATGAAATGATGATGACAAAGTCTGTCGCATAGTTTAGGAAAACATCACGGACCGCGGTCGCACAGATATAAATGAAACGTAAAGAAATAACACCTAAAGTAATTATTAAATTTGATAAAAAAAACGTTAAATACTAGCTTCGCGTTATGGTCGGTAATTATCCCACGGGAACGTTTTAAATGTAGCCTATGACACTCAGGGACAATGTACTATTTCATTAGTGAAAGACGTTTCGGAATAGGATCAGCAGTTCCAAAGATTTCCCCCTACATCCAAACCTACAAAGTTCACCTCTTTTTGTTTTATTGTAATTATTAGTACGTAGAAATAGAAGACAGTATCGTGTACTCCATAAAAACAGTATCTACGTATAATGAAGAATACCAGAGATTGACACAAGATGGCTGCTGCAAAATCTTCAACTTAATCTTACGCATTTATACTGCACGAACCAAATATTTAGTTCTCTAATAAACTACCAGTATAATTATGACTAAATTGCATCATATCAATCTCTGAAATCAAAAAAAGCCCTTTATATCATAAATTAATGGCAGAAAATTACTTGAGCGTATATTAAACGGTGCTTTCGGCTAATATGAATAGAAAACACTTTTTTATAACGATATTTATAAAATAATTTAGTGTTACCAGTCACGAGACTGTAGGTACGGCAGTGTCACAATGTTAATTTCAATTCATAAAGAATTTGAACGTCCGTAATAATAATTTTTCAAGTCACACTCAAATCACGACAGGAAAAAACCGGTAATTATAATGTTGTAGAAGTATTATCAAAAGGCTAGAGTATATACCGATATTAATACAAGGTGTAAACGGGCCCTTTACGAAGCTGACAATCAAGTATTCTGTACATCAAACTAAGTAACTCTACGCAAAAAATATTGCTGGGAAACGTCTTTTATTTTGGGTGAAAGAAAACATCACTTTTCACTGAAGGACTCAATGTAACCCGCTCAAATCACTGTGGTGAAGGACGCATTGATTAGTACGAGGGTAGTTATAGCATTATAAACATGTGAGAAAGTTATAACTTTGACCACCAATATCTCCGTAACTAAAAGATTCCCAGGTAAGGTCTAGAACAAAAAAAATATAAAAATTACGGGAAGAACAAGTAACTTTCCGTCTCATTAAGGGTATTTTTTAATTATTTATTTGCTGTAAATGTGGTACAAAAGATGGTAAAATGACATGAAGTGCAATGACACTTTGCGACATAAAAATAGCGTGCAAATATTATTAAATACAAATATTAAATTAGGTAGGTAACTAAATAAAGTATTTATTTATTTATAACAGTTTAGTTAGACTGTTAAATACTAAAAACGAATAATGTAATAATGTTACACCCATTATAGGATAGAAATTGAGAGCATAAACATAAGCGTAATTAACTGATGCGATGCTGGATCACAGATCTCCTCTCCGTGTTCGATTATAGTCTACTCCCATAGGCCATAATCGAACACAAATGATACCCAGTTCAGGCTGGTGAATGCCACAAGAATTTTTGGTTTTAAGACATGCCAGTTGACATTGAGAGCTAGGAAAAAAACAATCTACCCTCAGAACGACAGTCAGAATATTATAACGGCTTATTTAGTTGAAGAAGAAACACGAGAAAACGATTATTTAAAGTCAAGGAGCTCCCACGCAAACGATGAAAATCTCAAATTGAAAATCACGATAAGATTGTAACTAACTAATAATAGTAACATCAAAGACAAAGATAATGTTACTCTTTCATCTTGTTAGATTCCCGAAATTGATTCCAAATCCGACGGCAAATAGTGAATCATAAAACGATAAAGCATTGCCAATAACTAAAACACAAACTAACGTAACGCTTATACTAACAATAATGTTATTAGTATGTGAATTTAGATACCGCGGCCCTGGAACACAAAGGGCAAATAAGGAACATGGATGGGTTTTAGTCAGTACAAGTCTGACACTCCCTTCCGCTCCGCCCAGAGTGAGGGGATTTTGATGATTCAACATCCGAAAAAAAAAAAAAAATTTGTTACCTGCAATAAATGGATTATAATATTTTTTTATTAATAAGTTTCTTCTATGTAAGCGTGCTCTACCCTAGGCTACAACATCGTTTCACATCAGGCGTGTTACGGCCGAACGCAAGCCAATATCGCGTCAAAAAAACTAAAAGCCATTCAGCCATTGCTTCATCTAGTACATGAACAGAAACTTCTAAGAGGTGACAGAGAGCTAGTCAAACTGTTATTTTATCAGTAAAAGCGATAGTGGAGCAAAAGTAAAAAATGTACAAAATTGACAGCTTAAGCTACCAAAAAGCTAATGTTAATCCTGTTAGAATTCTTTCAGAAACACGAACCGCGTTTTAGGCTTGTGTAGGTCTTCAGATAGTCATCATATGTCTAGCTTTTTCCCAACTATGTTGGGGTCGGCTTCCGGTGTAACCGGATGCAGCTGAATACCAGTTTTTTACATGGAGCGACTGCCTATCTGACCTCCACAACCCAGTTAGTAGTGGGTAATACGAAACCTCTTCGTAAGACTGGTGCTCCGACTTTCGGGCCGACTACCTGTAACGAATGTCAAAGATCTTCCGAGGCACGGAGGATACTTGGTCAGTAATAGGTGGTGACCCATCCACGGACCAATATAGGCAAGCGCGGCTTAACATAAAGATCGACCCGAGCAGCTGTTATTATTTAGCCACGAGATTCTCTGATAAAATGTACGGAAACCTTAAAAATTCCTTTGTAGTTTTCATCAGCCCCTTACTGTTATTATTTGTCATTAAGATAAGAGTCAGTGTACCTATCTGACTTTCAAGAAAGGCTTTATATTAATAGACTTCAAGCCTTTCCAACGCCATATTAAATATCAAAGTAAGATTCTAAATTGGAGATGAAACGAAATTACGGGCCAAACATATTCGTATCCAACTCGATCAAAATTATCTGGTTAGATATATCTTAAGTGACGTTTTGAGAGACGTATGTTACTCGCAATTAATGATTATTATTTTACGAGTTTAACATTAACTTAGGAGTCATTATGATAATTTTAATTCTGCTGAGCATGAGGTCCTGGATTCGATTGCCGGGTCGGGCAAAGTGTTATCAGATTTTCCCAATAAGAATTTCTCAGTAGCAGCTACGGACTCTAGATTTGTGCTCGGTTGATGGCAATAGGCTCGCCCCCTATTACATCATCACCGTCATCTTCCTGCCCTTGTCCCATGTTATTTGGAGTCGGCGCAACACGTTTTGTTCTTCCATTCTTCCCTGTCAATCGTCACGCTATCATTTCCCTTATTACATGGAACTTAAAATGTAACTGGTGAATTACGGGTGTACTATTCACAACTCTGCCTACATCTGCCCTTTGGGAATTACAGGCGTGATGTTATGTTATGTTAACGGCATAAAACTTAAACTACAGGGTGTTTTTTTAAACGTATGCATTACTTTAGGGGTGTATAGTACTCATGAAAATAAGCAACTTTTACTATGGGACCAACCATGAAATCGAGAAAAAAATATCAGCTGCTCCACACATTATTGGTCGCGTACCTTGAAAAAATGTAGGCAACAGCATATTTTTAAAATCATATTTCATAGTTAACCCCATAGTAATAGTTGCTCATATTTATGAGTACTTCAGTCCCATAAAGTATTGCCCACGTTTAACAAAACACCCTGTATAGCACCATTGCGTAACACCGTAAGCGACTTAATTTTCTCACAGTTAAGACACAGGCCCCGTCCCTGTGTATGCATAACACCGTCGATCGCTCATAAGTCCATAATATACTACTGCTGAAAATGAGGTCTTCAGTTCGATTTTCTGATCGGGAAAAGTCCTATAATGTGTATTGATGCCCACTTGATCACTATAGGAACACATCAGCTTAATCCGTCGAGAAACAGGCGTGATGTTAGATATATTTTAAGGATCAACACATTTCCATTATAACAATTTACAAAATAAATCTCTTAGATTCTCGATTAGCATAAAAACAACACATTATCCGAATAAAAGCCATTTAGCTCTTTCCCGATAACGAGAAATCTAAAAAAACAGGTAATGTGTTTTACGTGCCGTGACAAAGTTAATTAGTTTCAGTCTGGGCGAAAGTCCTAAGCCAATTACAGCAGATACTGTATCTGGATGGAATCTGACCATCTTGATACCGCTGTGGAATTGGATAAATGGCAAACGGTGAGAAAAAAGAAAAAATGTCGTTATAGAGAAAATCATTTGTGGTTTCAAAGGCGATGCGGTTTTCAGAAATTATCACGTTTATGTTTAAGTTAAAGATTACCTTATAATTAAGTAGGTGTCTAAAATAGATATAATTAAAATTATAAAAAAATCAAGCTTTTTTTTAATAAAAGAAAAATATTTGTTTATCCATCAACATCGAATGCGTATACAAAGTTTCGTGTCCGTGCTATTAACCGTTGAGGAGTTCTCTCGTGAGGAGGCGATCCTGGCTGCAGGATCATACTTGCATGTCATAAAAATGTATTATCACCAGAATCTAAGGTGTGTGCAATATTTCAGCTCAATCGGTTGATGGGAACTGTTTTGAAATTCAGTTGCAAGATTTGACCAATACATAATAACTAACAAGAGAATTAATAGTTTTTAATTAATAATGCCAATGATTTATTATTTTTTTAAATATTTTGGTGATTATTATCAATTTACTATTGTGAAATAACCGACTTCCCAGAGTCTGTAGCTTGTATGTTTAGCGATATCTTCGCCAATAATTTTATTGTGAACCATTTGTAACAAAGTAATTTAAAATAAAGTATTGACAAAAGCGACTGAAAAGCTTCTATGTCAATTTCGTTAGAACTCACTGTAGCAATAATAAACGCTTTAAAAGCAATTATCTCTTGTATACGCGCTTAGGAAAGTTCTAAGTTATCTAAATAATCGATATTTTATAAAATCACTTCAAATCAATTCGATAGTAAAATAAAATCCCACCCAAGCTTTTCTAGAGTAAAATAAGTAATTAGCGTAATTCAAATGAAATCGAAGAACAATAATGACTGAAAAAGACACATTTTTTTAAGTTTTTATAAAGCTTTGCTTGATTACGCTAATATTATTAACTTTATATAAAATCCAATCAGAATTAAGTTTGTTATAGTGACGGAACTGTCGTTCACTGTTGGCTGAGTAAAATGAAGACACTCAATGGATAGCCAATTAATTTTAAAGTAACAGCCTTAATTACCAAAACTTGAACTAAAATAGGATGAAAAGATAAATAGATTTTACTTCCGCACGCCTACTTAAAGTAGGAAATTATTCATTACTTTTTGGAAAGCCCTCCATCAAGCAAGAATTCTTGATTATTTTAAGTTTTAATAACTTTTTGATTTGAGAGAAGGTAAGAAAATTTTAAAGAAAACTATTTGAAGTACCTAATCTGGTCGAATTTAGGGGGGAAAAACGGGGTTTTCCTCAAAGCGCAAGCATTAGTTGCGCTCACAAATCCGAATTAATAATATTTTATGTTTATTCCTCAAAGCGCAAGCATGATTAAAAAAAAATTAATGAATCCATCATACCCCTCTCTATTTTTCATCATGGTTGCGCTTTGAGGAATAAACATATATTTTTAATTTGAATTTGTGAGCGCAACTAATGGTTGCGCTTCGAGGAATAATTTAGTTGCGCTTAGAGGAATATCCCGAAAAAACCGTTGGATTACCAACTAATCATCATGTAATTTTAAAACTGTTTAAATTAATAATTGTTATTGCTTAAGCAACGATTAAACTTATCATAAGAGGAGATAAAAACACTATAACTGTGTAAAACATTAAGCAGGATCCACGAAGGTCGGCCGAAAATATTTGGAGAATTATTTAGCATTTTTCCGACGGTTCCAGGTAATATAAGAATACATATTTTAGTGGCAGTGGATAAAATATTTTTAAACTTACTTTTAAATTTTTTTAAATTATAATTATGTATAAAATAATATTTACCTCTTAAAAATCCACTATAAAAATATTTTTTTCACTTAACTCACTATCCTCTGTCACTATAATTCTTTTAACACTAAATAATTCAAAATCAAGTTCCCAAATTAATTAAATTCACGCTTCACGATCCATTAAAACATTTTTTTCAACCATCACAATTGTTCCGAACGATTTGAAACGCGTCAGATTCGATCTTAAAATTTAATCGCGATCCCTTACAGTTTCGAGTGACGGCCATTAGCGACCGCCCGCAACGAGGTTCGAAAACGCACTGGGGTGTCTTTACGTGCGAGCGTGCGAGAGAGACAACGATACTAAAGCAGGAGGGGTAGCCAGTGAAATCTATATGGAGCTTATAAACTGGCCGCGAAAATACTACGGAAGTCTCAGGCCATTCAGCGTGGACGTCAATAGGCGTCTTCAAGAATATTTGGCCACCGTCAAGCGCTAATGGTTTTCAGCATTATGTAACTCCCGCCAATGACTCGCGAGTTCCACTAATGGAGGTTTTATTCATTTTTAAACGTCTAGTGCATTCGAATGAAATTTCAAAACTTTAGCTTGTTTTTTTTTTTAACTGCGTTCAATTCCGTGAATGAAAGGAGGTTTGAAGTCGGGATAAAATCTGTTCGGCAGTTCGAAACCCAAATGTTTGAGCCGATCGTATAAAATTTCATATTCGAGAATATTTCACGGAAATTTCAAATGGTTTTTATTTTCCTTTATTTTCTGGTTGTAAAACGGCTTTGTAACTTTAAATAATTTGTATCTTCTGGTTAAGGAAAATGCTTTATATACTTTGACAAACATTTTCTGTTAAAGGGGTGCACTTAGAGATTATAGCTTGACACTCTCTCTTTGATCAAAGTTGCCGGCTTATAGGAAAGTGCGCTCAACTTCGAAGACAAACACACATTTCTGTTGAACGTGTGTTACTCGGCTTAGACTTGTTACATAACATAACATCATGCCTGTTACCCAGAAGGGGTAGGCAGCAGCTAATAGTACTCTCACATTTTGCCAATTATGTTTAAGTCTAATGTTATAGAAGGCGAGCCTATTGCTATAAATAGGGCATAAATCCAGACTCCGTGGCTGCTATTAAGAAATCCCTGATGGAAAAACCCAATATCACTTTGCCGGACCAGAGAATCGAATCCAGAACCTAATGCTCAGCAGTCGCGCTTCAAACCACTAGACCAATGAGGCAGTTTTAACCTTTCTATGCCTATATCTACACTAATATTATAATGTAGATATGATAGAATGAGGAGCTCGTGGCTAAATAATAACAGCCGCTCGGGTCGATCTTTAGGTTAAGCCGTGCTTGCCTAGGTTGGCATGTGGATGGGTGACCGCCCGTTACATACCGGGTTTCCTCCGTGCCTCGGAAAGCACGTTAAGCCGTTGGTCCCGGCTGTCATTTATAGATCTTTGACAGTCGTTAGGCAGTCAGTGGCCCAAAAAGTCTGACAACTAGTCTTACCAAGGGGTATCGTATTACCCAGTACTAACTGGGTTGTGGAGGTCAGATAGGTAGTCGCTTCATGTAAAATACTGGTATTCAGCTGCATCCGGTTAGACTGGAAGCCGACCCCAATATAGTTGGGAAAAGGCTAGGCAGATGATGATCTACACTAATATCTTAAAGAGGAAAGATTTGTATATTTGTATTGAATAAACTCAAAAACTACTGGCCCGAATTCAAAAAATCTTTCACCATTAGAAAGCTACATTACCCCAGAGAGAGTTACCCCTCAGTAGAGCTTCCGAAAGAGTAGGTCTTAAAATGAACATGGACAAAACCAAAGTCATGTTGAATGCCCATGTAACACCCACTCCTATTAAGATCGGAGACTCTACACTCGAAGTTGTAGACGATTATGTCTACCTGGGACAAACGGTCCAGTTAGGTAGGTCCAACTTCGAGAAAGAGGTCAATCGTCGAATCCGACTCGGCTGGGCAGCGTTCGGGAAGTTGCGTGGTATCTTCTCGTCCAACTTACCGCAGTGTCTCAAGACGAAAGTCTATGACCAGTGTGTGTTGCCAGTGATTACATACGGGACCGAAACGTGGTCGCTCACAATGGGCCTTATCAGAAGGCTTAAAGTCACCCAAAGGGCAATGGAGAGGGCTATGCTCGGTGTTTCCTTGCGTGATCAAATCAGAAATGAGGAGATCCGCAAGAGAACCAAGGTTACCGACGTAGCCCGAAGAACGACGTAGCCAAACTTAAGTGGCAGTGGGCAGGGCACATTGCTCGCAGAATGGATGGCCGATGGGGCCGAAAAGTTCTGGAGTGGCGACCGCGAACCGGAAGACGCTGCGTTGGAAGGCCTCCCACTAGGTGGACCGATGACCTTGTAAAGGTTGCAGGGATCCGCTGGATGCGAGACGCACGGGACCGGTCAATGTGGCGACACTTGGGGGAGGCCTATGTCCAGCAGTGGACGTCTTTCGGCTGAAATTATGATGATGATGATTACCCCAGAGTAACATCAGCTTCAGTCCTGATGCAAACTTGACACTAACCATAAAAATAAACACACAATAAACAGTCAAATCCACTTGTATGTTTATGAAAGTACAATCTTCACAAGCGGTTAGTTGTTTATTCAACTTAATACATTATTGCAATGTTAAGACCCCTACTGTTTTGGCTTCCCCGACTATGTTTATTCTACTAATGCTTCTGTTCCGTCATTTAATTCTAATGGATGGTGTTTATTCTATTGGGAGATGTGGGGCGGGTACAACACGGAAATGTGATTGTTAGTCAAAGTTTTATTTTGGCAGTTTTGTTTTGAGAATGTTGGCACACATTGATGGCATTACATATCAGTGATAGCCTAGAGGTGTGACCATCGGACTGCCAAGTCATAGGTCTCTCTTGTGAATGTGTTGACATTGTAGGCTTTATAGATTCCCAGCTGCTTGTTAACTTTTTATTTTGTTCTACATTTTTTGTGTAGTAAGCAACGACTTATTGTCGGGCCTACGCTGTCCCCCCATACTTAAGTACAAATGCTGTATCTATAATACTGTAACACCAAATGATTTGAAAAGAGTAACCATGGAGTTTCTTGCCGGTTCTTCTCCATAGGAAACGACCAACCCGAACCGTGCACCTTTTTGTCGACGTTTTATAAGTGCCTATCGAGGCCTATGTGAAATAAAATATTTTTTGATTTTGATTTTGATTTCAAGTTCGAACCGAAGACACGCTCCTCTGATTTTTGCAGATTAATAAAAAAAAAAAACATTTATTTCAGATATCATTTTACATCCATAAATGCGCGTGTGCGTGTGTGTGTATGTGTGTGTATTTTTAATGTGCGTATTGAATAATTATCACTTGCTTCGGTGAAGAAAAACATCGTGAGGAAACTAGCATGCCTGAGAGATATCTCTCTACGGCATGTAAAGCCATGTCAGAGGACCATGGGTGGCATAAAAACTCTGACACCAGGTTAGCCACTAACTACACGATGAAGAAAGAACAAGTTAATCTCCCGTTTCTAGTATTAATAATAATGAACATAAGTTAGTTGTTATAATAGACGCGTTTGCGTCCCGCATCCCGCACTGGATTCACATTAGTTTGTGTATCAAAGTGAAAGGATAATCAGTCCTAACACGTTCACGGTAAGATACAAGAAGATGGAATTACCAAGAATTTGATCTCAATCATGCCATAGTATTCTTAAAGGAAACATGAAATCAATTCTCAGGGCAAACCTTGACGAAATTCTATGAAGTCACATCAAAAAAAGCCTTCTCAAATGACTGTATTACAGAAAACATAAACATATTTTTATCTCCGACTCCCCAGGATGGTTCATTAGATCCTTTAGTCAAATCTCCAACAAAAGGATCCTTCACGAATTTTTTCCTGGCTACGCGCCGGAACTCAAAAAAGCCCGCGTTCCTACAATTACGGAGGGAGGTCTTTCTTGATACAATTACTTTTTTTTTATTGTATGACGAAAGTAGAATGTTTTTATGCGTTGTTCTGTGTCATGGTTTGGAAGAGTTTTACTTGGTGTTTTCGTGTATGAGGTTTTGAGTTTATTTCGTTAGTGGTGTGCATTTAAATTCCTATAAAAGTCTTCTTGTACAAGGTGATAACGGAACTTACACTAAGCCGTCAATCAAGCATTCTGTACGTCAAGTCAAACTAAGTAACTCTACGCAAAAAATATTGCTGGGAAAAGACTATATTTTTTGGATGACAAAATACTGTTCACATTAGTACCTACTCGAATGTTATGCACTGAAAACATTGTGCATTCAAAAAAGCATGCAAAATCAAAGGAAAGTTACTGCTACACTTGTTTTTGGTCCTTCCGCACAAGAAATTCTATGATGCCTTAGGAATTGTTTTACCAATGAACTTTTATTTGACACACAATAATTACCAAAATGATTTGAAATTACATTATAATTAAAGTCATCATCATCATCATAATTTCAGCCGAAAGACGTCCACTGCTGGACATAGGCCTCCCCCAAGTGTCGCCACATTGACAGGTCCCGTGCGTCTCGCATCCAGCGGATCCCTGCAACCTTTACCAGGTCATCGGTCCACCTAGTGGGAGACCTTCCAACGCAGCGTCATCCGGTTCGCGGTCGCCACTCCAGAACTTTTCGGCCCCATCGGCCATCCGTTCTGCGAGCAATGTGCCTTGCCCACTGCCACTTAAGTTTGGATATTCTTCGGGCTACGTCGGTAATCTTGGTTAATTATAGTAATCTGTTTTAAATTCAAGTAAAAGGCACTCTACTAAACAAAAAAAAACTAGAGGTTTAGTATTCCAAGATTGTTTTTGCTTATCCTATTTTGTCCCACTGCTGGGCAAAGGCTTCCCCTATTCCTTTCCAACTCTCTCAGTGTTCTGCCATCTCTGATTCAAGACAGAAAATGTTAGCATGGTAACTCGTAGACCGATGTTTATTTAAACAAAGTGTTTCTTCGTATTCATCTCAATAAAAACAAGGATCATTTACAAACATTGAAACAGCCTGTGTGCCTTCCAACGAGAAAAGTGATGTTTATCATAAATAAAAGTTTCCTAGAATTATTTATTAACACAACTGCCAAGGGAAGTAAGTAAAATATACATCCGTATAAGAACTCGGTACATTCGGTTCGCCCAAAAAATCTAACGAAATAACAAGATGGGGGTAGACCACCACCCTTTTAAAGCAAGCAGTATTATTCAGTTACACAGGACGTATAACTCCGTCTCTTTCACACACTGATGCCATCATCTGCGAGCCTTTTTAGGGATCCGTACCTCAAAAGTAAAATGGAACCCTTAGGACACTTTGTTGTCCGTCTGTCTTTCTGTCTTTTTCTATGGAACGCGTAGAGGTATGAAGTTGTTATACTAAATACTCGGGTACGATCTCTTTCAGCTGTGAAAATCAAACTTGTAAGTCTACGCGATCAAAAGATATGACCGTTTATGTCGCATATTTTGCGCTTTTACAAGGGAATCTAAACCTATAGGGTACTTCCCGTTGACCTAGAATCATGAAATTTAGCAAGACGCAATGTCTTAAAAGAAATAATCCGAGAACCGTAAATATGAAGATTAATAACAAAATACCTACAAGTTTGGATGGAACCCTCGGTGCACGAGTCTAACTCACACTTGACTGGTTTTTATTTACGTGTGGAAATCCTCCAATGAATGAATTCTGCAAATAAATGGATGTCCTCCGCCATGGGGCCATTGGACGGGCCTGTCAGACTCCTTCTGGCTAAAACCACACGGTGTTCCTCCTCGTCACTTCAAGCTGGAGTGAATCATCCCACCAGGTAATTTGCGAGCCCTTGCCCAACCATTTTATAGTCAGTTTCCAATTTTCTGGATCTTTTTATAGGGAGCGGCTGCTTAGGTGAACTTCACAACCCAGCTTGATGTCAATAGGCTCGCCCCCTATTACATGGGACTTAAACATTACTGGCAAAATGTGGGTGTCCTATTAGGTACACCTCTGATTACCCGTACTATGAACAAACTAGGCAACAGTTGCTTATCCAAGGAGATCGACCTATGTGGCTGTTATTATTTAGCCACGAGCCTCTCTGAAGTAAGACTAAAATAATACCGTTCTAATTGGTGGTGGTAGGCCCCCAAGAGCCATTTTCTTTGAGCGAATTGTTAGCAACTTTCATAAACTTCTTTATTGCCTTTCACAAATAACTTTTGTCGCGTTTTTATTTTTCTTTCGCTTCAGCAAATATTGATAAACTGATTGATTGGAGCGGCAGCGGTCTCAATTAATTATCACGGAAATGGATTTTTTATTGAAACGTTCGGATTTGTTGAATAAAAATGAAAGAATGTTTTTTATCAGTACTGCGATTTCTTAGCAGTTGCCTGTTTGATTTCATTAAGGGTAACATACAGACAGTTACTTTTTTTTTACAATAGTTGTCGGATATGTCAGGATTTATTCCGTTAGGATTTATTCTCGTACATCATGTGGGCAGACGATGGGTTTCGTGCTATGAAAACACACTGGTTGCGATACACTGTTTCTAACAAACTAATGAATTACTTGAGATTACAAGTTAACAAAATAACACGGAGCACAATAAATCAGGTACAGTTCCAATAGGTCTCAACTCCGCCGCGATCAGACATTGAGTGTCGCCCTTGCCTCAAGCTGAACATCAGGGCTCTGTAGAAACACGCTGTGGTGTGGGTAGACTGGTAAGTAGGTCACGTCATGTCACCAGTGCCCACTTGCGTGTTTACCGATTCATTTTATGTCCGTACTAACGACCGGATCCGACATATTAAAATGGTTAAAAAACTTACTCGAACCTACATAACATTAACATAACATCACACCTGTAATCCCCGCAGGGTTAGGCAGAGGTGTACCTAATAGTACACCCACATTTCGCCAGTTACGCTTAAGTCCCATGTAACACGGGGCGAGCCTATCGCCCTCAACCGGGCACGAATCCTTGCCCGACCCGTTAATCGAATCCAGGACCTAATGCTCATCAGTCACGCTTGCGATTACTCGACTAACGAGGCAGTTTTGTACCATTTCTTTTATAATAATAATTATGTTTCTAATTTTAAACACCCCCTGGGCTGAGGAGCTCCAAATAATAGCAGCCGCTCGGTTCGATCTTTAGGTTAAGCCAAGCTTGCCTAGGTTGGTCCGTGGATGGGTAACCACCCATTACACACCGCGTATCCTCCGTGCCTCGGAAAGCACGTTAACATGTTGATCACGGCTGTCCTTTGTAGATCTTTGATAGTCGTTATAGTGGCTAAATCTGTCAACTAGTCTTACTATAGGGTATCATCGTATTATCCAGTACTAACTGGGTTGTGGAGGTCAGATAGGCAGTCGCTCCACGTAAAATACTGGTATTCAGCTGCATCCGGTTAGACTGGAAGCCGGCCCCAACGTAGTTGGGAAAAGGCTAGGCAGGTGATGATGAACACCCCCTGGGTATCTTGTAGAGATGTTTTTTTCATTTATTTGTTACCCACCTACAACAACAATATTTAATTTATTCTATTAAACACAAAATTAGTAATATACGAGAATTTCTTCGTAGTAACAATCTACAACATTAGTTTTAATATGCGAAACCTGAAACGTGTCTAGTATTTTTATGTAAAGAATCAATGTACAAAATTTCAAAACTGTACCCTGTAAAGTCACAAAGTTTTAAGCTTGTTCTGATACCTGGTTGTCCGCACAAAAACGTGGTAACCACGCGCGCCGCCGCGTGCCCGCCTCCAGCGTCATCTTGAGCTCATTGATAATAATAATTTGGCAGTAGGTACCTAAATGATTGCGAAAGGCACTTAGTGTCGCTTGGTGTCCAACATGTAACCTTTTTTTTAATATTTTTGGGACAAAATATAACATGGTTTAAAAATTATTGGAATCGATTCAGTTACTTATTCTGAACAAACTATATTCAGGTTTCGTATATACTAAAAATAATGTTGTATATTCTTCAGCCATTAAATAAAGTACGTCTATACTAAATGGAATTACGCAATTTTCGAACACATTATTTTTCACTACAGTTTTCCTCAATAAACCGTTTCTTGGAAAACACACTTTAATAATAACTTTTCCGCTGACAGCTGTCATGTGAATTTTCTGCTATTCGTTCGTAAAGCACCCAGTTTCTGATAAAATCAGTTATGAGGAAAAATAGTCGTAAGTACCTAGAACATACGAATGAAAACAACTTAATGTTGACAAACCGTTTTATTTCCAGAAGCTTTAATTTTTGACAACCATTACCACACATTTATAGACAAAATTGGGGGTGGCCTATTTCCAGCAGTGGACGTCTTTCGGCTGAAATGATGATAGACAAAATTAGTTAAACCAAAATGTATGCCTCGTTTTTGCAGCATCCGCAAGCGTGAGGTCCAGGGTTCGATTTCCGGGCTGGACGAAGCCTTACTGTGATGTAAGAGCGAAATATCTCAAAAAACAAGTGCGAGTGGGACTCGCGAACCGAGGGTTCCGCACCAACTTCATAATGCAGGCCAATTTTTTGTCATTGAACTACATATTTATGGTTTTCAGTTTGTGTTTTTTTTCCTTTACATGCTGTTAGACATTGCTTCTTAATAAATTTAATGATTCTAGGTCAACGGCGAGTACCCTTTAGGTTTTGATTTCCTTGTGAAATCTCTAAATATGCGAAAATATGCAACATAAACGTTTATCTTTTAATAACGTCATATCTTTTAATCGACTAGACTTACAAGTTTGATTTCACAGCTGAAAGAATCTGTAGATAATTGGTGTTTTTTTTTTAACATTTCCCCGCACTAGGAATTTCTCCTGTATCGTGGGTGCGCTTACAAACATTTAAACACATACACAAACAGCCAGACCCGGAACAACTGCCCTGTAGTTCATACAAATATTTGTTCCGTGCGGGGATCGAACCCGCAACACGCAGCGCAGCAGCCAATCGCTCCGCCACTGCGCCAACCGTGCCGTCGGTATTTGATATAAGTTTCAACATAAATACTCGGGTATTTAATACAAGTTTCAACACGTTCCTCTACACGTCCCTGAAAAAAGTGTCTTGACAGACAGACAGACAACAAAGTGATCCTATAAAGGCGCTCCCTCACCGGGGAGCATTCGCGTGTAATGTAACGTTGCAGAGTCGAGCATTACATCAGTGAAGGAGGAGAACTGAGCATTACAATGCGCACCTTGTAATGATACAATGTGTAATATTTTGATACAACTTGTAACATCAATGCGCTTTTTTTGTAGCGTTTGGCCGGCCGGCGCGGATTACCTCCCCCCGTCCGCAATAAAAATAATTCAATAATTCATGGCATAAATATAGTTTCTTTTCTTTTACGTAAATAACAATGTCGAATTAATCATGCTCAAAGTCGAATCTATAATGTTCGGTCAGGGAGGTAGTATTGTAATGTAATGCTCAAAGTCGAATCTATAATGTTACATTACACGCGAATGCTCGTCGGTCAGGGAGGTAGTATTGTAATGTAATGCTCAAAGTCGAATCTATAATGTTACATTACACGCGAATGCTCCCGGTGAGGGAGCACGTTAAGGTTTCCGTTTTTACCGACTGAGTTACGAAACCCTAAAAATGACGCTATTATCTATAAGACTCGAAGAAAACATTAATCTATGAATCATATTTATTGCAGTGCCAATAATATTAATAGCAAGTCTGCAAAGTTTCTTGTCTATGCTTCCAATTTAGTACGCAAGGTCGCATGCACTGCAGTTGACCGCAAATTCAATTCAATGCAAATGCAATTACTAATGCCCCGAAGTTCTAAGATCCATTTGCTCCGAAATCAGAGCGGTTATATATTATAGTGTTACCACTCTCTTGGGAATGCTAACTCTATTATATTAATCGAATAGTTTATTAGAAACTATATGAGAATCTTGTTCAGTACATATAATGGGTGTAATATATATAATACTTGCTGTGCCATGCGTTGCAATACACCTTTTTTAACCTACCCTACCTACCTACCCTAGCTACCTACCTTACCTAACTACCCTACCTACCCTAGCGGTATGAAAAATAGATAGTAGCTGATTCTCAGACTATGCATATAAAATTTCATAAAAATCGGTCAAGCCGTTTCGGAGGAGTATGGTAACTAACATTGTGACACGAGAATTTTATTTATAAGGAAGATAATGTACACTTAATATCGTATCCTGCGTGTCCTGTTGTTTGTTCACTACAGGAACTGATGGACGCTACCGAAAGCGCCAAACTATGTAGTAGCACAGTTCTTGGCTGACAAAATTTAGATTGCCATCGACACGCTAAGAAGGAGAATGGGTGAAAAAGTATCCTTAACGCCGAAAGGCACTTGTTCTCCCCGTACGGCGATCATTTTTTTGTTCTAAACCTTAGTTATGGAGATATTGGGAACAAAGGTCCGAATTTTTATTTATGTATTTATTTAAACTTCATGTACAAGAGTGGTACATAAGCGGACTTAATGCCACAAGGCATTCTCTACCAGTCAACCTTTGGGTCAAATAGGACAGCATTGTGATAGAGAACAAAAAAAAAAAAAAAATACCATTTTGTTAACATAAATTGATATACATAAATAGGTACATACTAATACATAAATATGCAGTAAAATGAAATAAACTAATATATATTATAAAACATAAAAATAGTCCAAAATACGAGAAACCTTATAACCTTACCTTACCTTATTTTTCACAAGTAGTTTTTTTATTACAAGTTTTTAATGTTAAAATTTTACTTTAAATACCTCCGCGGCTCCCATACTATTCAAAGGATCCATCAGCACAATGTTTTGATTACATTGAGACCTACCGTAAAACGTGAATTTTCAACCCAAAAAAAAGCCATTTCCCAGCAATGTTTTTTGTGTAGAGTTACTTAGTTTGATGTACAAAATGCTTGGTTGACGGCTTCGTGAAGGGTACCCTGTAAATAGATTTAATTACTGTCCTGTGCTACACGTGTTGTTTGAACGTTTAGCTCGTCGGCGAGCTAAACGTTCAAACAACACGTGTAGCAGCAACGGAGAAGGAAACGAATGAAACATCAAGTAGCATAGCAGTATATTTCCACAGAAATTCTGACATGATCTAATGTATTAATTGCTTGAGTAGTTTTACTTTGTCTGTGTTCCATTTTAGTTGTAATCATGACTGCCATTACCAAAGAGGTTATCAAGCATGATAATCAAAACATATACGTAATATTAACATAACATAACATAACATAACATCACGCCTGTAACTTCCGAAGGGTTAGGTTGCAGATACTTCAATCTATACTAATATTATAAAGAGGTAAAATTTGTTTGTATGTAGGGGGTAATCTCCGGAACTATTGATCCGATTCCGAAAATTCTTTCACTAATGGAAAGCTACGTTATCCCTGAGTGACATAGGCTATATTTATTTCTAGGAAAAATTAGGGGTGGGGGGGATTTGGGGAAAATAAATGTCCACCCGTGCGAAGCCGGGACGGGCCGCTAGTTTTATATATTTGTGTAGATTTATATATTATTATGACTTTTTAATAATACATTCATGTTTTTTTTTTAATTATAACTGTTCTTCTTTTCGTTTGGGAAAGTAGATAAAAAGAAAATCAGTTTCGATTAATATCATACTTTATTCTTGTCTCTGTACACCGTGATCAGTTTAAATTTTTTTCTTGTAAATTACACTTCCCTATACCGAAATTGAAACGTAATTCAATAGTGGTTTAATTAATCCACTTCCTTCAAAGCGGGTAAAGCCGGTAAATCCATTAATTGAAGAACATACTACCTATTCAAAAAAATACATTTACCTACCAAGTAGAATTTTAGCTACAGATATCGTGATTAGAGGGTAAAAACATTAATTCATTTTTTGAAGGAAACGGATCACGGTATCAGTAGACACAACTCGCCGTGATCCGTGGCAAACTCCATCTGATATCGTGATCGGTGGTGACAAACCCCCCCAATTGTACACTCATATTTGGTCAGTTATGCTTGTGTCTGTCATGCAATCCAATTAATAAAAGAATTTAGTAAGAACATCAGAAATAAAAATAATTAAAATTTATTATTGAGTTTTTTTTAGTAATTGATAGTATTCGATTAGATACTTTAGTGTCGAATAAAAAAAAGGTTGATTTGATAGTTGCCGCCAAAGTGGAACTGTTTTAAAAAGAAAAGACAGAATTCAAAATATTTGTCTTTAAGAAGTTATCTTTGTTAATATAAAATTGAGTAATTAATTTTAGATTATAAATACAGATATTGATCATAAAAACGCGTATTTTTTACAGGTTTTTGCTATCAACCGGGCATACATTGAGACTAAGGGGCCGTCTGCACGAGCGCGAGAATCGCGGCGATATTATCGTCGTGCCACGTATTTCTAAATACCCTCTATGGCCGTCTCCACGAGCGCGAGAATCGCGGCGATATTATCGTATAGAAATACGTGTCATGACGATAATATCGCCGCGATTTTCGCGCTCGTGGAGACTGCCCCTATGAGCTGCTACTCTCTTTACGTGAACTGAAAATCGAACCCAGGACTTCCTGTTCAGCAACACAGTTTGTGACGACTACACCAACGAAGCAGTCATAGTATGAATGTCAACAACCTTTTATTCACACGTTTGAATAATCACAATAAACCAGAGAAGTACCCATTCGTGAATGAGCGCTATGAAAATAAAAGATATGGCGCCGGAGAATATTATCCCTGGTCCTGATTCACGGCCTTACCCTTGAACGAATTTGGGTTAGGGTAAATAAATCGTTTTAGTGAATGAATGGATACGGGGAATTATTATAGCTAATATTAAAGGGACTCCACGGACATCCAGGGTGGATTTTTGAGAAGAGGCAGAAGCGCAACTACTGCTGAAACGATTTGGTTATAGGAAAATGTTCTTATACGACTATGCTTAACTTTTAAGTAGCTAACTGTACCATCATTTTCATCTTTATTCTCTTTTTTTTTTACTGAATGGGCTCTTGACCTCAATCTAGTCTTGAGGACAGAGATGAGGTCGACGGTGGATCAAGCCAACCCAAAAGAACCATATTATTATATTTTATATTAATTTACTGGACGTTTCATGTAACAATCGTTGTTTAAATTAAATATTTATGAGAGTACCAAAATCATTTATCATTGTCCAATAAAATTCCAATTATGTTAACTTTTACAAGGAGATCACCATTACTCGAAACTTCTTCCTGTCCCCAAATCCCATAACCACCTTTTACGACATCCGCAAAAACACACACTATAGCAAAGTCATTAAATCCCAAAATAACTTGAAAAACATTACTCAAAATCAACGTACACTACCATTAAAGGTATTTTTCCTAATAATTCCAGCAATCGTTAGCACTAATCTCGGCGAGATTCAAGAGAAAACATCTTGCGCAGCTGTCGTATGTTCCAAAGAGATATTTGAGTGAAGATTAGGAATATTTATGTGTTCTCGACGATCTTGATTGTGCGGCTTTAAGATTGGCGGGAGCGGTGTGAGCGGAGGATTTGGAATAATCTTCTTTTGAATGTATTTGGATAGCGACGCTGAGTTGATTGCTTTGTTTGTGTTTGTGAGTATGTTAGCATTGCTGGTTGTTGTGGCGTTGTGTTACAGCGTAATCAATTTGCAAGATAGGAGGATAATTATTATATTGCGCTATTGCTCACAACTGTGAGCCTATTAGTCTATGCATCAGTATCGAAGGGTTAATTTTTGTTAGAGGTAATCCGGAGTACGTATCATTAATGTGATTTTATTATTTGTCTATAAAATACTGACTGTGCCAGTTTTCAAAGGGAAGCCGGTAGAGATCGAGTTGTATGGAACCTTCGCCACTGCTATGTATCTATTTAGGCATTAGTAAGACGTTTGAGCCAACGAAAAATTTTCTTGATCTAAGATTATTCTTTAAATTAAATATTGCGTTATTATAATTTTAGTAATACGTGGTAAGTTCAAACGAAAATTTTTAAATTGATATGTTTTAAATCTACTTCATGAATTAAATAAACGTGTCTATAAGTTAGAATTTCATTATTATCTTTTGATCTCTTCTAAAAACATTCGTATTTTTTCTAAGGCGAGCGGGTAAAAATAATAAATTTTTTAATGTTTTATGTAGCTACACCCAAAAAAAAAACAATAAAAATAGTGTTATTTTATTCCGCTCTTTTCAAAGCCCCAATTTAAACACGGTTCGTGTAACTGTAAACTGTAAAAAGTAAACGCATCTAAACCTACCTATACTTACCTTTTTATTACTTTTGACCGTGAAAATCGTAAATTCGTTTTATGGTTCTTTAAATTGTACAAGACTTATTTTGTTCACATGTTTAGCTTTCGAATAAGGATTTATTTATTACGTTTTGAGTTTAAATTGCTCAAGTAATGCTGGTCTATGCAATTAATGGTCCTTTACCCTCTTAGTACGACTATCAGGAAAGAGGAGAGGAAGCATCAGGTGTAAGACCAACAGCTTTTTTTTTTTTTTTTTATCGTGGCAAAATCATCAAATGAGTCCTCCCACCCAGGGCAGAGTGGGAGGAACTGTCAGACTTGTACTGAGTAAAATCCACGGTGTCCTTCAATAGCCCTTTATGATCCAGGGTCACGGTAATTCTATAAGTCCCGCGACCCCGGCAGGCTTTGGCCCTCTAGAGGGGGGCCCCGTCATAATGCTGACACTCTTTGAGGCGCGCGTGGGACACAACGCGCCGTCGACCCGGGCATGGTCCATGGTCGGACAGCGAGTCGCCCATTACTCGCCGCCCGCAAGCCCGCGCCTACGGTGGCCGGAGATCGTCTGCCGACGTCCGGCGTGGGCGTCTACCACTGCGGCTGGGGTGGAGGGAGAACGCTGTCCTCTCCCTCACGCGGCCCGCCTCCTCCTTCGCGAGCATGACTGCTTCGCAGAAGGAGGCGACCGCTTCCCACTCCGTCTCGCCCCAAGACCAACAGCTTAAGGCGTTTACATCGAAATTTATCATCGATAATTTTAAAACAACCAGCTGTTTCCTACAAAATTGCGACACCTCCACGGTCAAAATTCTCAACTTCACCACACCACTTCACACCTCACCACACCACACCGCACCGCACCACACCACACCTTAACATAACATACTTCACAAAGTACATTCTCAAAAAGAATTTAATTTTAGTTTTTTTTTCCCCCATTTTTTATTGTTTAAGTACTACATGTGTGTTGTTATTCTACAAAAGGTTGAAATAACTTGTTATCATTAACTTAAGATTAATTACTCAAACACTGTTTTTGGGGGGGGCCTGGGAATCTGTGTGACAGGTTTTTCCTAGTGCAGATACCAGTCTCCAAAGGATTTATCCGATGTAGTGTCTTCATATTTTTAAGGTGCCTTTGTGGAAGAGAAAAGAAAAAAAAAATGTATGGAACAGCTGATTTTTTATAAAACTGAACCGGTTCAGGATGATGTACTGAATATGTGGCAACCGTTTGTGTGTCCGGCTTTGTAATAATTCCTAAATGGATGGTCACAAGAACATCATAATATTAAACTTATACTGTCACTTACGGGATATCTTCCGTGATTGTTCATTATTTTGAGCTCCCGATATAACACAGACAGTACAAGTTCCCGATATAAGTTTAGTTGTAAACCGTGAAAGCTTAAAACAGTGCATCGTAATATTGCTTAAACCATCACCAATTCTTACCAACCTTACATCGATAATACCCCAAAATTCTCAGACCAAAAAATTCGAATATCAAATCTCTCCACACACAATTTCTTGTAGCGAAACGCAAATAATATCGGTACACGTATTTGGAAAAATATAAAGAGAGAATAAATTCTCCTCACAGATGGTAGTAGGCATAATCGAACATCGCCCACTATTGCCAACCCAACCGTAAGTAAAGAAAGATGAATAGCAGATGCGACTCTAATTTGATGGATGTCGAAATTTGTCGTGGCGTTATGTTTCCCAAACTGTATGGATGGAACTCCGCCAAGATTAAGCCCTGTTGTGTTGGTAATATGTGTCGTTTTGCGTGGGTGCTTTATATCGGGTGGGTTAGTCACGGTCATGAATGAATGTGTAGGCGTTTGAGGGATGTTATCAGGTGGCAGTAGATCGTGATTATGTAATAGTACCTGCCTATCACGTTTTGCAGGGCAATGGAGAAGGCTATGCTCGGAGTTTCCTTGCGTAATCAAATCGGAAATGAGGACATGGCAAGAGAACCAAGGTTACCGACATAGTCCGAAGAATTGCCAAACTTAAGTGGCAGTGAGCAGGACATTGCTCGCAGAACGGATGGCCTATGGGTCCGAAAAGTTCTGGAGTGGCGACCGCGAACCAGAAGACATTGAGTTGGAAAGCCTCGCACTAGGTGGACCGATGGCCTGGATGCACGGGACCGATCAATTTTCTGTGTGGCGACACTTGGAGGAGTCCTATGTCCAGCAGTGGACGTCTTTCGGCTGAAATAATGATGATGATGATGATCAAGTTTTGTAACAGGAGATTTTTGTTTAAAATAGTGCGAAAATTTTAAGGTGTTACTATGCTTGCTTCGTTTCTTCAGGAACCGATGAATCAGATTTTGATCAACCAGTACGTAGCGACATGGATAGCTCTGTTGTTTACCTCGTTCAAATCCTGTAGGTTTCAATTAGTTGTCCACAATGAGCAGGAGAGAAGGTGTGGCATAACCTGTGTTGGGGCTCCACACTCGCATTGTGTCCGAGATGGATCGATTATACCGCATCCAGCCAGATTGGATCTGCAGCAGACAACTTTAGCCCGCAGTTGGTTCAGAGATTTACTGCGCTTGCTGAAGCACTTATGACCTTTATCTACTTATTAAAACTACCTCATGTCTTGTCACAGTCAAGACCTGAAATTTTTATCACTGGTGAGTAAGGTACCTAAGTCAAATGAAAGCATTATTGAGAACCACTGGCAAACGTTTCTTGTTCATAAATATTGATCACCCGCTTTTAGTGTACCGAATATTGACCCCAGTATTTCTGGAAATATATCGAAGTAGCTCGTGGCTAAATAATAACAGCCGCTCGGATCGATCTTAAGGTTAAGCCGTGATTGCCTAGGTTGGTCTGTGGATGTGTGACCACCCATTACATTACATTGCATGTCGAGTTTCCTCCGTGCCTCGAAAAGCAAGTTGAGCCGTTGGTCCGTTGGCTGTCATTTGTAGATTTTTGACAATCGTTACAGGTAGTCAGTGGCTCAAAAAGTCTGACAACCAGTCTTACCAACGGGTATCGTATTACGTAGTACTAACTTGGTTGTGGAGGTCAGATACGTAAAATACGGGTATTCAGCTGCATCCGGTTAAACTGGAAGCCGACCCTAACCTATGTTAGGGTCGGCTTCCAGTTTAACCGAATGCAACTATCCAACTATTTGTGAAAAGGCTAGGTAGATGATGATGATGATTGCTGAAAATAAATATCCTTACCGACATGTTTATAAAAGCTATTTTCATTTGCATTAAAGGTTGTTGTAACCGACCCGCAAATAGCTGAAAACGCTTATCGTATAGCGGCTTTAAACAAAAAGAGGTCGGATAGGAATCCAATCATACTGAGTGTTAACCGTTCGTACGACCGCTTTCAATTTCCACAGCTATTCTCGTCTTTAAAACTATGAAATATTTCATAGGAACCGCTCCCACCTTTGGTGTACCGGATTGTGAACTCAAAGAGGGATATTTCACAGTGGTTTTCTATTCGTGAAAAAGCTTTCATGTTTTTTTTGCAAGGGAAAATGTTTGGCAGAGTTTTGTGTAAATACGAGTAGTTGGTAGCTACACACCAATCTTGTCCCGTGTAGTAAATTAGAAGAATAGGGATGTTTCCTGAAAGAATCTAATTAGTCCGTCAGATAGATTTCCAAAAAATATTGGACACGTTTTTTTCTTTTTTCACGAAAACTAAAAATGAAGACGATAGAATGCGTCAAAAATTCGTATGACGTCTTACTTGTAAGTAAAGTGTACTGAGTTTTTACCGAAAAGTGACGTCACATGCCCCCACTCATGATCTTTGATACGTTTTATCTTCGTCAATTTTTATGGTTTTGATAAAACAAAAAATACGTATCCAATATTTTTCGATAATCTAACTGACGGACTAAATAGAATCAATTTTTTTTTACACAGGAAACATCCCTATTATACAAGGTGTAAACGGACGCTTCACGAAGTCGTCACCCAAGCATTCTGTACATCAAACCAAGTAACTCTACGCAAAAAATGCTTTACTACTTTTTTTGCTAACGGTTTACTGTTAGACTAAGTAAGTCACTCAAAATATTGTGCTGATGAATGGACTGAATTGTTCATCGGTTATAGAGGTATTCAAAATAAAGGTTTAAAATTAAAAACTTGTATAATAATAAAAGTTGGAATCTTTGACCTCCAATACCTCCGTAAACAGAAGGTTCCTGATTATGGTCTGGCACAAAAAAAACTGTAGCAATGACGGGGAAAACATGAGATTTTTGGCTTCGTTAAGGGTCTATTTACACCCTTTTGAACTAAACGTCAATAGCTTGGTGATGTCTTTCTCGCATCCAAAGGACTTTTGCGGCCCCCACCAGTCATCGGTTCATAATGGAAGGCTTTCGATCATCGCGCATTTCGGTATATGGTCGCCACTTCAGGTCTCAAGTTCGAACCCAAGACGCACCTCTGATTTTTCAGATTCATGTGCGTATATTTTAATTAGCACTTGCTTTAGTGAAGGAAAACATCGTGAGGAAACCAGCTTTCCTGAGACATATTTCTCGACGGCATGTAAAGCCAAGTCAGAGGCCCATGGGCGGCATAAAAACATTGACACCAGTTTTGGCAATAACCACACGATAAAGAACGACTTCAGAATCTTTATTTTTAGACTCCTAACCACTACTCAACGATTCTTGATGAAAAAACCTGATAGCACTTTACCAGAGAATCAAAGTCAGGGTCTAACGCTATGTAGGGGTCTGCAAGGGCCGATGCCTGCCAGGGCTGCGGGACTGTTCGAAAGAGATACCGTGGCCCTGGAACACAAAGGGCAAAAAAGGAACATGGATGGGTTTTAGTCGGTACAAGTCTGACACTCCCTTCCGCTCCGCCCAGAGTGGCGGGGGGGTCATTTGATGACTTCGCATCCGAAAAAAAAAAACAAAAAAAAAAAGGGTCTAACGCTCAGCAATCGCGCTTGCAACCAACGAGGAGTATAAATGATTTGCAAAAGAGTGGCAACAATTTGGGTTGGCACGACTAAAATCGCGAGGGAATCTAAATGCAATAAATCATATAACTGTCATTTCTGGTTTCCCCTCTGTATTAAGTTTCTATGCTATGTAGGGTGGGCTTTTGTGACAACAGTTCCAATAACTTGCTGATCGTCGTCGATAAGGTATATTTTTGCGACACGGTTGGCGCAGTGGCTGTGCGATTGGCTGCTGCGCTGCGTGTCGCGGATTCGAACCCCGCACGGAGCAAAAATTTTGTATGACCTACAGATAGTTGTTCCGGGTCTGGCTGTTTGTGTATGTGAGTTTTAAATGTTTGTAAACGCACCCACGATACAGAAGAAATTCTTAGTTGGGGTAATGTTTTTTTTTTTCACAAAATCGCCTGGCCATCAAACGATTTTGTGTGTTTAAATTTTGAAGCGTAGTCGTGATAGCTGTTTTTACAAAAGTACGACATAATATAACATCACGCCTGAAATCCCCGAAGGATTAGGCAGAGGTGTAGAAACACCCACATTTCGCCAGTTGTGTTTAAGTCCCATGTAATAGAGGCGAGCTTATTGCCATTAACCTGGCACAAATCCAGACTCTGTGGCTGCTACTGAGAAATTCCTGACAGCAAAATCCAATAACAATTTGCCTGACCGGGAATCGAACCCCGGACCTCAAGCTCAGCAGTCGCGATTGCGACCACTGGACCAACGAAGCAGTCTAACACCAAAAAGATGAGTTTTTCTTTTCGAAAACGAGTTTTTAAATAAACATCGGATCACTCCTTGATTCAGGTCAATTTGTATTTAAACTACGAAACGGATCGGAACAGGTCGGATCCAGGCCCGCCACATTATCGTGACTAATTGACGATGTGGTTACGTTCAATGAGGCAGCGAGTCCGATGCAATTGGGGCATGACCTTGAAATGTATTGGGGATGAAACATGGTCAAACTGGGGTGCTGTTTAAAATAAACAGTAAATTCTGCTGAGGAGGTCTCAGCAGAATTTTAATGTTGTACAGACATGCTATGGAACCACTTTAGCGGTGTGCAGTTGCAGAGATGAAATATCATAACATCACGCTTGTAATCACCGAAGGATTAGACAGAGCTGTACTTTATAGTACACTCACATTTCGCCAGTTATGTTTAACTCCCATGTTAAAGGGGGCGAGCGTATTGCCATCAACCGAGCGCAGATCCAATGATTTTTAGATTCTAGACACAGATCTTTAAGCAATGTGTTGTCTGTCAGAGAATTTTTTTTTTTAGGAATTATAAAATTTGCCCAGTCCGTTGTTCTTCAGTTCCAAGCACACCTATAGTGTCTTCATTCTTTAGCCGTTCATCCATAATCACGTTAGAATCTATTTTCAACACCTCTTTACTGACTCCCAAAGGCACAAGCACGATCGATCTTCTCCGACCCAAATACACTGACAAACTACATCCGAACTAGCTCGTAGATTCGTGAAACATCAGAAATGTTCACACCGGGATGTGTCGAAACCAAATGCACGCATATTTAAAGAGTTTGTTTATAAAGGTACAGTTTCGAAGTGGTGATAGTGGCTTTACCGACCAACTGCAATTAGCACTTTTGGTTTCTACCTATATCTATATATATTTTTTTTTATTTGTTTGTAAGTTTGAATGTAGGGGGAACTTCGGAACTAATTATCCAATTCTATAAATTCTTTGACTGGCAGAAAGCTACATTATTCGTGGGTGATATAGGCTATAATTTATGTACATCATGCATATTAGCCGAGCTACCACAATTTTGTGGACGAAGTCGCGGGTGAAGTGCTAGTATTTCTATAAAAATGCTTCAATAGATTTTAACAATGCCGCCTGCTGCTGCGGTCGACCGCTGACTGCAGACGGCATAGCAAAAGCGCCTTTAGAGGCGATCACTAACAATCGATGAAATATTTTTTTTTGTTCGCAAATTGCTGACTTACGCGAAACTGTAGAAGAGAAATACGCCAATCGTCGCGTTTCAAAATAAAAACACAGCGGCTTTTTTGCTTGCGGTTATTCATCATTCTTTTGCCCTTATCCCAATTTATTTTCGATTGGCGCAGTTTTTCTTCGTCTTCCATACTTCTCTATTACTAGTCATCTCATCAGATACTTCCTTTCGTGTCATATCTTCCCTCACACAATCCATCCATTATCATTATCCATCATTGCTTGCGGTTATTGTCTACTGCAGAATCACTGCCGTCTGCAGTCTGCCGCCATCATTTGAAATGTACCTTTCTTTCGACATGTACCAACGTGAATTTTATAATCCGCAGTGTCATGTCCAAGTGTTACATAATTATGTTCTAATGAAAAAGGGTCCTTTTGAACAATTTCGTTGAATACATGAAAAATAGATGCTCCTTTTGTTTTCGGGTTTACTGTTAAGGTAAGGTTTCAAATCCTGTCAGAGCAGCAGATTTTTGTTTTCATGTTTTGGGGACTTCCAGAATGTTTTTTTCTATAATTTTACGCTGTTCAATTTGTATGATTTCGACAATTTGTTGAAATATCGTTGCCTTTATACAGGGTGTAAACAGACCCTTTACTTAGCCGTCAACCAAGCATTCTGTACATCAAACTAAGTAACTTTACGCAAAAATTATTGCTGGGAAACGACTTTTTTTTTTGGGGTGAAAAATCACGTTTTGCGGCAGGACTCGATGGGAAGCACTCAAAATATTAAGCTCATGGATAGATTAAATAGTACGGGGGTCGTGGAGGTGTGTAAAGTAAAAATCATACATTAAAAACATGTATTTAAAAAAAAAACTTGTGAAAAAGTTGGAACTTTGACCCCCAATATCTCCGTAACTAGAAGGTTCCCAGGTATGGTCTAGAACAAAAAAATTATCGCAAAGACGGGGAGAACTTTTTTCTCGATGCCGTGTGTGAAATATATTTTTATTGAATTTTAATTAAAATAACCTTTCCTGGCTTTCTACAGAAGGCACACGAATAAATCATTATGTATTCCGTTCAACCATTTTCTATTTTATCTTCAGTTTATTAAAATGAATATTTTTAGCGAGAATGCTATTCACAAACTCCCCTTTATAGATTTAAATTGCCAGAAAAACATCGCCCATTTCGACACGAACAATAATAAAAATTCTTCCACCTATTCAATATGGCGTCGGAAAGATGCGTGATGACTTAAGCATCGCCATTATTGCTCGTTGGAAGTAAGTGAGGAGCTCAGAACTTAGTGTGAGCTGCATATTCAATAGGAGCTTCCGACTCCCCTAGGACGGCATAAGAATACTAATATTCCTTTCATAAGGTGCGATATTGATCATCTTAGAAAGTTTCTTGGATGTCTTGAACGCTGATGTTAGTTAGTGCTGGTGGGTTACAACCAAGAAGAAAAAAAAAAGCGAAGCGAATTTAAAGTCGTCATGTTTTAATGGCTTCGCTAAAATCCTTTTAGCCAAAAGTAACAGACAGACAGAGTTATTTTCATATTATAATATTAATTGGTACCTATAGATTGGTTGTGGCTAAATAATAACAGCCGCTCGGGTCGATCTTCAGGTTAAGCTGCGCTTGTCTAGGTTGGTCCGTGGATGGGTGACCAGCCATTACATACTGAGTTTCCTCCATGCCTTGAAAAGCAAGTTAAACCGTTGCTACCGGCTGTCATTTGTAGATCTTTGCCAGTCATTACAGATAGTCAGTGGAAAGTCTGACAACCAGTCATACCAAGGGGTATCGTATAACCCAGTACTAACTGGGTTGTGGAGGTCAGACAGGCAGTCATTCCATGTAAAAGACTGGTATTCAGCTGCAACCGGATAAACTGGAAGCCGACCATAGTTGGGAAAATACCACGCAGATAATGATGTATCAGAAAGTGTGGTCATAGGATGTGAGGTAGACCATCCAACTGAACCATTTTCTTCATGGGACCAACAATCGTGAAAATCTGCTGCCTCATACATTTAGGTCGATTAGGTATTGAAATTTTGTGTGTGGCAGCGCTTACTGGACTACTCAGGGTGTGACAGACGTAGCAACATTTAGGTAAGTATCGCCAGTTGTGCCAATTTGAAAAACCACAGCACTACACCATTTATTAATGTATTTTAAAAGATACAATCAATTGGCGGTAATTAGTTGGCCTACGATTGAATCCCCACCTGACTGGCTTGGCACGATACCAAGTCAGTAAAGGTACACTGCGGTATACTTCGATTTTTAGTTAATAGGTTTCTTCGAATTAAGAAGTCTACTGTTGTTCGCGCTTCGTGAGGTCGATGTACCTTTATTTATTGCTTTGGGCCGCTGCAGTAAATACCTCTTGAAAGCTCAAAGCCTTTGATAAATTATTGAAATTTTTAATGGGTTTTAAACGGTGTGGCTTTAGTAGCAGGCCTTTTGAGGGGTACATTATTAATGACAGCTATAATGTTGGTTGGTAAACGAATTTTCAACATCAAGTATACATTTTGATGTAGCTATTAATATGATATCGACCTTCAATTGTCCCACTGCTGGTCAAAGGCCTCTTTCGCATGAGAATTACTCACCAATAAAAACGCATTACTCACCAGTCACCACGGTTGCTCACAAAATAAAGATCTTGTGTTAAATACTACTTGAACGAAAACAAGAAGCATTGGTACTCGCCACATTTTCCGAACGCTCCTCACAATAATTCGATATTTCTTATAATTTCAGATTTGGCCATTTGCACACGCTTGGATACATCTTTCTGTATATTACTACCAATATTACGGCGAAAGGGTCCTGAACAACTTGACTTCTACCCGGTATTTAATAAGACTGTTTCTTGATCACACTTTGCTTCTGTTATCTAAGAATCCGGCTCGAAGGACAAACTTATTAAGGTCACTATTATGACTGTATTCTAGTGACCACTTGTTGAGAAGTGGGGAAAAATAGTTATTAACTTAGGAGTGTAAGTACAGGTTTCTATATTACAACTTATTTGAACCTCGTGTGGGTCAAAAACCCAGGTAGATAATTTCATTAACATATTATAATTGCAATGCCATTCAATTTGACAGTTCAACAACTATATTCATTGCGTTACTTGCGTGGTCGAACCGACTATTTTTCAGACGTATGATTTCAGAAGATTTTCCTACGATCTTGGGATTGTGATTGAAGGTGTGTTATACGTAATTGGGTTGCTGGTCAGAAAAAAAAACGTAATTTAAACCAAGGAAACTGTATAAAAAGTTTTTAGGTATGGCACAGATCATTCTGAAATACAGGAAGTGGTTTGAATTTTAGCGATTTATAACAATTGAAATAAACGTTTGCCATTCAGCTTTTCACATTTATTTTAATACAGTGTATTTTTTTAATAAATGGTTATTATTTATTCAAACCACAACTAGCTTAAATATTGACATCGTAACTCATGTTAACGGTTTTTGTTTGGAATAAAAGGAATTCTTTTTATGTTTATTTTAATTTTATCACTTGCCTTCAAAACTTATAAAAATACGGATTTCGCACTAGAAATCGAATTTACGGTTTCATAATAACTGCGTCAGCTAATTGAATTTACGCTGTCAGTTAAGATTTTATGAAGTAAATAAAAACATTATGATCTGTTAAGAACGCTTTAAAATATGGACGTATAATATTTAATAGTTATCAGAAGTGAAGTTTCAGACAAAATCCGAAAAAGCATCTATCGCAAATAAAACTCTTGCTTGCAGAGCAGTCAGCTGTTGTGCTACCGCCTAACTGAATGCCTATTTTTTCAAGATTCAAGATTCAAGATTCAAGATTCTTTATTTTGCATGAAATATGGTACATGATGGTCTTATAAAATAAAAGGTTTCACACATTTCGCTGACTTCCTTCAGCATGCAAACTTAAAATTAAAATACCTGACACAATGTACTCTTGTTTTAGGTACTAGTATTAGTTAAAAATTTAAGAAAATGTAATAAAATTAGAAATTTAATTTTAATTCCAAAGCATTAGCTATTCCTAAACAGTACTTGCCAGGACGAAAATTGAAACAAGAACAAACTCAAAACAAAAATTATAATGCAAGAGACTCCGTAGCCTCTATAAAATCTGCTCCTCCTACAATTTTCAATAAAATTCTCATCATGCCCATAAAATTGAATGCAAATATAGCATCTTCATGTTCCAAGACAATGTTTGGAAGACATAATCGATTCCGAGTAATGTGATTACTAGTTTGCAGTATGGCAGTATGCACGATCTACTTTGATATGCATTTCTGAACTGCAACGTCAAAGGAAGCGCGTGCAGTGCATTAAAATCATGTAGTGCATCGGGAGCTTGTCTCGTATTATCTTCTGTTATTATTGTAGAGTTTGACGATGTCATCGGTGGAGTGGACCCGGTTGAGGCCAAAAATGAATTTAACGTCTTGTTTGCTCAGTGTCGTTTCATGTTTATTTTTCGTCATGATTGCATTTTTAATGATATTCTGTCGGTCTTCTCTGGGACTTTGAGAATTTATTATATTATAACCATTTTTATAAAGCATCTTTGAGAAAAATATATCTCAATTCGCTATAAAGTAAAATTATACATAAAATATGTATGTTAATCTGCGTATACATTATTTTCTTATTGACTGACCGTCAAAAAATAATTTCTTTTTGCTTGGCCAAAGACTTTTAAATTAAAGGGCAAATGACAAATAAAATATTTAAATCGAAAAATGATTCTAAAAAGATTACTCAGTGGACCACAAAATAACCCAACATTTTCTGAAATCCAACCTATGAGAATAATTTCACGAACGAACTTACAAAAGCAAAGTTCAACTATTAAACCAATGATTGTAATAACACTTCAGTGTTTGTGTAACATATCAGTTTGCTTAATGTAGAATGGAATGTGTAATTCGTAAGCTCGCTCATCTATTGGCGTAGACTTCGTAATATTGTGTCTACAATCTACATGCTCGTGAGTACTGATCTGTTTGTTCAGAGGAATTACATGAAAACTTGATGAAAATCGCAATTCCCTTTGAAGAGAAGCAAACGGAATTTTGACTGATAGATTAATTGGTATAAGTAGAATACAAGGAAACGATGAACTGTGTGAGGGATAATATGACCAGAAAAGAGATGGCTACTGAGATGACGAGTAAAAGAGAAGCATGGAAGAAGACATCCAGGCGACTTTCCTCAATAAATTGGGGAAATTATGCGTTCAAGCGTTTTTGCCATACCTATTTTATTGGAATCAAATACAACAGCTCACAACTTAGGACCCATTCGCTAATTCTTTTTTTGTTCTGTTTGTTACTGTCAGGAGAAGATTCTTAGGTAGGTAGTAGGTAGGTAAGTAGGTAGGCAGTAGGTAGGCAGTAGGTAGGCAGTAGGTAGGCAGTAGGTAGGCAGTAGGTAGGCAGTAGGTAGGCAGTAGGTAGGCAGTAGGTAGGCAGCAGGTAGGCAGTAGGTAGGCAGTAGGTAGGCAGTAGGTAGGCAGTAGGTAGGCAGTAGGTAGGCAGTAGGTAGGCAGTAGGTAGGCAGTAGGTAGGCAGTAGGTAGGCAGTAGGTAGGCAGTAGGTAGGTAGTAGGAAGGTAGTAGGCAAAGGTGCATTGCAACGCATGCCGGGTACAGCTAGTTAATATTGTATTAATGAAAATATTTATCCCAGTGGTAAACATTCCTTTGTGCCTATTACCCTTGTTTTGTTCTGTCTCCTGCTGAGAAGGAAAGTGGAAATTATGTTTTTCCTACTCCTCTGGTGTCCTTTTCTGATTAAAATCGTTTCCGGATTCAAGCCAGTTAAATTGTTTCTCTGAGAATTCGTCGACGTTCAACGCTCGAATTCTCGGCGCTTTTTTGGTGGTCACTGTTGGCTGGCTTTCAGGAGTTGCAGTGGTTTGGGAATATTGTGGCGGGCTTGTCCCAATAAAAAAAAATACATCATAGATTTATCGGTATGAATAGAATCCAAAAAATCGATGGATGGACCCTGTGTTAGATGATAAAGCTAGATAAGGAGAGATGACGACCAGCAGAGAACTATGAAAACCAAAACGTCCAGAGCCGAATCTAAATAAATTTAAATAAATTGGGGCAAGAGAATGATGATGTCAAAGGCACGGTTGGCGCAGTGGCTGAGCGATTGGCTGCTGCGCTACGTGTCGCGGGTTCAATCTCCGCACGGAACAAATATTTGTATGATCTACAGGTAGTTGTTCCGGGTCTGGCTGTTTGTGTATGTGTGTTTAAATGTTTGTAAACGCACCCCACGATACAGGAGAAATTACTAGTGTGGGGCAAAGTTTAAAAAAAAATGATGTCCTGAATATATAAGGAATAGTTACAAACACATCAGGCACTGAATAATAGAATAGCGATATCCAAAATAGTTGTAACAAGTTTAAAAAGGTTTCTTGTTTGCACTCCCTCGGGACACGATGTGGACAGAGATGGGAAAGAAATTGTCTAAACTTTATCCAGGGTAAGAGGTCGCGAATGTTTCAGAAGAATGTCCGTTTTATGTATGTTATTATGTGTGTGTTATATTTGTCTTTGAATCATATTGTAATATCGTCTTCGTTATTGTTACTATTATAAGCCTATATTATCCCACTGCAGGGCAAACCCCTTTCCCTCCTTCCACACTTCGCGGTCTAGTGCGATTGTAGGCCAATCCTTTGCGAAAGAGTCCAGCTCATCCCGCCATCTGGGCCTGCCACGTTGTCGTTTCCTGCTATTTGGTATCCACTGAGTGGTAATTTTTGCCCATGGCTCCTCCGACATGCGGCAGACGTGACCAGCTCAGTTCCACTTCAACCTAGCAGCTTCGTTGTTATGATTATTTAAAGTTTTATGAAAGACGAGTAACAAAATGTTTAAGGGATTGACAAAGCCCGTGGAATTGTGAATACGCTAGGTGGAGTTGTCTTAGAAGGACATAAATCATGATATCATTGCATGGTGATATTCCTCAGTAAGGTGTACTTCAGTTTTTAACTACACGCATGGGAAAAAATTGAGTTTAACTTATACTGTCACTTACGGGATATCGTCCTTAATTACGGGCCTACGCTGTCCCCCATACTTAAGTACAAATGCTGTGTTCATGATAATATTGTAATACCAAATGATTTGAAAAGAGTTACCATGGAGTTTCTTGCCGGTTCCTCTCCGACCAACCCGAAGCGTGCACCTTTTTGTCGATGTTTTATAAGTACCCATCCAGGCCTATGTGAAATAAAATATTTGGATTTGATTTGATTTAAATTATTCGTTATTTTTAAACTGTGAAAGCTTAAAACAGTGTTTCAAGACTTGAATGTATGCATGTGCGTATTTAATTTCTCATTAGAAACAACGATTTAATCAAGAACCATTGGAATGTCTACTTGAGTAGTGCCATCAAATGATTATGCAAAATCCACTTTTTGTGTCTTTTGAATGGCTTAATTCTGGGCGGAGTACCTATGAAAAAAAAAGAAAATCTGAGGATAAAAAAAATAGATTTCTACTATCCAAACGAAAGATATGACTATAATAGACGGACAATTACCCACAAAGAAAACATTACAAACCAAACTCCAAACGAACATTCAGGAAACCCCGCATCTATCATTCCAAACTACTTTCAGAAACAATAAAAACTCTACTAAGCTTCAGAATTCCCAAAAGTGCGATCGATGGCGACATTATAATGAATTACGATCGTCACCTTCTTCCCGTCTGTCATAATAACCTCAAAATGGTGCGTTTATTATGCACAGACAATAAAACAATAAGATGTGACCATTACGAGAAGTGGGTAGTCTCCTTTGGCTAATAACTGAGGAAATGGATTTTACTTTAGCGTTTAATAAGGTTGAGTGACCCAGTTCGGTGGGATTGGCATTGTTATAAAAGTATTCGGGAGTGAAGTTGAATGGTTGCAGTTTTGTAAGGGTTAAATTTTAAGGGTGCTTTTTGAGGGGTTTGGTAAGTGGGAGCAATCTCGTTGCTCTTGAGGTATTTTTAATCATAATAGCTGCTACCGTGTGAAGCATAACAGCTGTTTACTGCACCGTATGTAGTAAAGGAACTAGATTTCAGGAATTTACTCGCATGTGCTGATTAAAAACCCGAGTAAAGTTATTTTTATTCAGGCATAAACATGTTAGTAAGTAGTGACTGTATTTTTATCTTCACGTCCTACTAATAACATAACATCACGGCTGCAAACACCGAAAGGTTAGGCTAAGGTGTACTTAATAGTAGCTACACCATGATTTTACCAGTTATGTTTAAGTCCCATGTAATAGGGGCGAGCCTATTGCCATCAACCGGGCACGAATCCAGACTATGTGGCCGCTACTGAGAAATTTATAATGAAAAACCCAATTACAAATTGCACGACCCGGGAATCGAACCCAGGACTTCATGCTCAGCAGCCGCACTTGCGACCACTAGACCAACGAGGCAGTCTCATAAATCAAATATCTGTATTGGAACAAAAACACATTTCACAAAGTAATTGCGTACGTAAATAGCTGCATTAGTTGAAAAACTGTGACGCCCACCTCCAAGAGGGAGACGACATAGTAATATAGCATTATGAATACGGTTTATTAACTTCAATATAGCTTGTTTTACCATGCTATTATCATAGATAGTTTGCTAACGTTGAGCATGAGGAGAATCGAAACCAGTAGGTTTCGATTCTCAAGAAGGGTATTTAATCGGGTCTTTTAATCATAAATTTCTCAGACGCAGTCTAGAGTCTAGATTTGTGCTCGATTGACTGCAATAGGCTCGTCCCATTTTAAACGGAACTTAAACATAACTAGCTAAATACGGGATTACATTGATACACCCTACTGCCTACCCATCGAAGAATATAGACGTGGTGTTTAATATAATGTTATGTAATCTAAAGTAATACCATTAGCTGCTTACAGAATTTAACTTGTTAACAAAAATCTCGGACGCCCAGAGTAAAAATTTACGCGCTCATAAAATTTTGGCAGACTTGAATATTTGGGTCAAGTGGTAATCATAATTCTAGCAACCTGTCGGAGTACTTGAATACCTGTTAAAATCATTATTTAAAACGATATTTTTCTAGTATTTTAGCTTCCCCAATTTGAACAAATAGATTTTTTTTTTTTGTAATATAGTAAGTGTGGCTAAATAATAACAGCCGCTCGTAGCTCGCGTCGATCTTCAAGTTAAGCCACGCTGGTCTAGATTGGTGCGTGGATGGGTAACCACCCCTTGCATACCGAGTTTCCTCCGTGCCCCGGAAAGCACGTTAAGCCGTTCTGCGAGGTTAAAATGGGACTGGGCGGGTCACATTTGTCCTGACCCATCCTGGATGGGTCAGAATCGTCACACAGTGGGTGCCTGAAGACGGTCATCTTCACCGAGGCAGGCCCAAGAAACGCTGGCGTGACGATTTGGACTCGTTCCTGACTAATTGGCCAGAGGAGGCAAAACACCGGGAGAGTTGGCAAGGAATGGAGAGAATGAGAAGTCGAGTTAGTTACCTCGCGATTAGAAAACAATTGAAGTATGTAATTGAAAGTGGTTTTTGAAGTGAACAATAATATATTACTTTGTGTAAATGAGAACTGTAACACGAATTAAAAGAGTGTGTAAGGAGTTTCTTAGCCCGTTCTTCTCCTTATGAACAATCATGTTTGCGAACGGGTGGCTCAACTTGTAAACGGTTTAATAGAAATAAACGTTTGAAGTTTGAGTCAACTATTGTGTGTGATTTAAACTACCCAACTACCTACCTACCAACAAAAGAATCATGACACGCGAAGACAGTATGGCGGAATGGCGGATGGTGTCGATATTTGGGATTAGCGTTCCTCCTAATCCATTCTCTGTCTTAACCTGGCCTGGTTCCAAGCAGTGGGATAGAATAGGCTAATTAAGAAAAAAAAACTTTGTTACTCAGTTGAAAATAAAAGCCGATGAAGTTGACGAATAATGGAAATTGCTTTCGTAATTGCTATTGTAATAAGACCAATTTTCTCGAAATAACAGGTATAAATACAACTGGCAACACAGGAAACGAATTTAAATACCCCAATTCCAAATATCGAAACGATTTATACACGCAACAGGAAAAATTCGAGGCGGTTTATTGCATTCCGGAGCCGTGCCGTATCTAATCTTACCCCTCGCCTTTTCCTCGTCTTTTTGTTTGCGTACACACTCGTTACCTACTTCGTTAACATCTGCATTTCCGAATTTCTTTCTTACTGCGTCTAAGGAGCTGTCAAAGCCTACTTTACTATTCGGAAATGCTACTAATCTTCTTATATATAAAATTCTCGTATCACAATGTTAGTTACCATACTCCTCCGAAACGGCTCGACCGATTTTTATGAAATTTTATATGCATATTCAGTAGGTCTGAGAATCGGCTACTATCTATTTTTCATAACGCTAGGGTAGGTAGGGTAGGTGGTAGGGTAGGGTAGTTAGGTAAGGTAGGTAGCTAGGGTAGGTTAAAAGAGGTGCATTGCAACGCATTACAAGGCACAGCTAGTAATATTTATAATTGCGAAAGATGGATGTTTGTTACTCTTTCACGCAAATACTACTGACCGGATTTGAATGAAATTTCGCATACAGATAGTTTATAACCTGGATTAACACATAGGATAATTTTTATCCCGGTAGTACGATCCCGTGGGATATCAACGAACTCCACGCGGGCGAAGCCGCGGGCTTAGGCTAGTCGTAAATATAAAACGCAGTCAGGTCGTAAATCGCAACGATTAAGTCCCGGATCAAATTTCGCTCAACGAAATGAAAAATATTTTACACAGATCCAGTGTATTGGATTATTCAAATTAAGTTCATTATTGATGGATGTCGGGTTTGTAATGGTTGGAGTCAATGATATCCTTTTTTGACGTAAAGTGATGTGCTTACATCATTTAATGCTTTTTATTCAATGGTTGTGCTCGCAAAATTGCGGGTCATGAATTTTAAGTATTTGCATGCGTAAACTCACGCCTCTTTCTCATGCATGGTGGTTGGCAGGAACTACAGAATGCCAGCTGCTACAATCTTTAGATAGTTCTTTTGCTTCGTCTATGTTCATAAAGGGTGTAAATAGACCCTTAACATATCCGAAAAGCACTTGTTCTCCCCGTCTTTGCGATACTTTTTTTGTTCTAGACCATACCTGGGAACCTTCTAGTTACGGAGATATTGGGGGTCAAAGTTCCAAATTTTTCACAAGTTTTTTTTTGAAATACATGTTTTTAATGTAGGATTTTTACTTTACACACCTCCACGACCCCCGTACTATTCAATCCATCCATCAGCACAATGCTTTGAGTGATTTTTCACCCCTAAAAAAAAAGTCGATTCCCAGCAATAATTTTTGCGTAGAGTTACTTAGTTTGATGTACTGCTTGGTTGACGGCTATGTGAAGGGTCTGTTTACACCCTGTATATCTAGTCATACATAATGAATTTTAGTGCCGCGCGATTTTTTTCTGCCTTTAATTATTATTTCATTAACTTTGATGAAACTGGTATTTAATAGAGTAAGAGTGAAGAAACCGCAGTGTTTTTTCATCAGCAACTATAGCAAGCGTTTGTATTCCGTAGGTATTCTCCTTTTTTTCTATTCCGCGTTTTCATGGGTGACCACTGAAAATCAGCGCTGTGTTGTGAGCCCCCCATAGCACAGCATCATGCTGAGTGGTAACCTGCTTGTCGCAGTCACGACGTGCAAGCTGTTAACTTTTTTCTTTCTTTGTTCCGTCCTGTTGAATTTATAGTTTATTGTTTATTTTTTGTAATTTTGTATGATGCACGTCATGTCCCTGCGACAAATAAATATTTTTTCTTTCTTTCATTCTTTCTATTCTATGTTATTAATGGCATGTAGCTCAAAACTTATGACGCTAGGTACTTATTACTAAATAATTTTTATTAAAACAACATTCACAGCTGTACCTATCCTTATACTAAGTCCTGTATACAAAAATGAATTAACCGAGACAACTATAAAAATACCAAAAAAAAAGTAACAAACATCTAGACCGTACCGGTTTTAATCATCGCAAACTCCCGGAAAAACATGGCCGTCAAATTGACTACAGTAATTGCCATTGTTTTGCAGGCTATTTATTGATTCTATTGAAGAAGCCTCGGTGTACCGAAACACGAATAGATTCGGGTGATCGCTGTCCAATCGGACGTGACCAGGGTCTCTGATACAGGCTGGACTGGCTTCGGTTTGAGGATAGATCCTGCTGATCGATTTTCGTGTGCCGTTACCGGGATTTCGGGAGAAATGCACTGACTGCAAATTGTGTTGTTGCGTTTGTGGAATAACGTGGGTATTCTAACTTGTTTTCGGCACTCGTGTTTTTGATAGGTTATTGGTAGGTCAATTTAATAGTTAATTCTCAATTTTTGTGAGACATTCAAATTATAAAAATAGCATCATTGTCTACACAATATGTTCGATTTTGTAAGCATCTAGTAGGTAGGTATTGTGCAAACAGTATTTATTTCATATACACCGTGACTTTTTAGTCGTCTTACAACGGCAGCCCACTTGATGTATCCAATGAATACTAAACATTCATAAAAAAAAATATAGGTATTTATGAGATTTTAATAATTTAAAAATAAAAATATTATTCAGTATTATGACGCATGACCTAGTTAAAACATCCTGTTGCGAGCAATACTGGACTCAAGCGCTGGGTAGGTATGTTCTCACGTTTGACACTTAAACATCATTATCAATATCATATTATCATCATTCATCATTATTGTTTCATAATTTTATTCAATTTTTTTTTTCTTTTTACCTGTTATGGGAGATAAAAAAATTGCGCCTAGAGCTATTTTATGTCGGGGACATTGAGTGGACGACCTTTGTAAGACGACTAAAAGTCACGGTGTATAGCAGTATAATAATTATCATCATCAACATCATCATAAGGATGAATAATCACAAGAATAAAATCGCAATTATCAATGGAATAATAATTATAAATGTATTATTGCAGCTCACTTTTCTATGTCCCAAACGCCGAATGCGTAGCAAAAATTAAAAAAAAAATAATTTAAAATTTTTGTGGTGCGAATTTCGCCAAAGAAAATGAATGCAATCAGCACATTTAAACAGCGTTGAAAACCAATCAATGTCAATATTTCATATCAAAAATGACACTGCCAGCTCTTGAACACAGTTTAAGGGCCGGATTCCACGGAAGCGGAGACGAGAGCTATGTTGTAACCCACCAATAAAATTTCGTTATTTACACTTCTCGTCTCCGCTTCGCTTTATTGGAAACGATTGAGCAGAGAGGAGAGGAGATGTTCCGTATTTTTTAGGCTAGCCTCCACACTCCAAGCGCACAGCCGAGAGGAGACGAGAAGAGAAGTGAGCGGTGTGCTGTGAGCGGCGTGCAGTGAAAGCTGGCGTACTGTGAGTGGCGTGCGGTGAGCGGTGCACGTCTCCGCACAGCTGCGGTGGATACACCCTAGTTGTTACGCATCTCCTTTCTTCTCCACTCGTCTCTGCTTTGGTGGACTCCGTGGCTTAACCTTCCTATACTCGCGCGTTGGTCAGTGAGACCGATAAAACAGTATTTCGTGGTTTTTTCAGCTACAATCAATGATGGCATTTTCTACTTCCTGTTAGCTGCATAATTCGTTGCTAAATGTGCTTATCGCATTCACTTTCAATGCTGAAATTCAATCTAAGGAACTGTGTTCATAGAGCTTTCAACTCTTAATACACGAGCTCCCAAATTAAAGCAGCAAGCAACGACAGTACCTATTAGCACACGTTGAACTAAACTAAGTTCTAAGGCAGCCACGTTAGCTTGCCAACCCATTTCACTGATATTAACTTCATGTATTAGTTCCCTTGGCGGGTAAAATTTCTAGAATATAATTAAAATATTATAATTAATTCCACCGTGTGGTTCTCGGTTACGAATATAATTATCCCTTTCGTTAGTTTGTCCAGGGGTTGTGTTTTGTGTGTGATCATTTACTACGTAGTTTCATGTTTATAGTATTCACTTATTTCGGTGCTGTTTTTTTATAGAACATAAATCATGCCTGTCTTTCCGAAAGTATTAGGCAGAAGTGTATATATATTTTCTACTTCATCATAAATCATAAATTTATTTCTGTATTGATTTTAAAACACACTTTTCATCATGTCATGTTTCAAAACTAGATGGGGCCGGTGTTTCGTACCTGACTACTCTGAGAAGAAACAGCTGAAATGAACTGAGAGGTCTCTTTTGACGTCCAGATATTGGTCAAGTCACATGAGGACCATGCAGATTTGAGATTGTCTTTTGAAGAAAGAACCACACAGATTTGAGTGGACCTGTCCAGTCAGTGCAAGCATTTGTAAGTGATCGTGTAGCTCGTCTCAAAACCCAAGGAGAACAACAACACTACGAACAATACCAAAGAAAGGTCATTTTTTTTTTAATCACCAAAAGTGTCTCAATAGCTTATAATGCGTAGTCAAAATTGACTAAAGCCGCATTCAAGTGTTTTCAATAAAATTTCTCAAATGTGTACCAACAACGAGCCTTTGTCAACGTCACTCAAACACCAAAAGATATAACCCTGTAAATCAAACTGTTATAATTAAGCAAACTCATCCAATTTAATTTCTTCACTCAAAAACCAGCTGAAAACAAAAGAAACCTGTCAGCCAATCTGAAATTACGTCACTCCGATGTAAATTCAGCGAACATTAGTACCAGGCTACCAGGACTATACAGGAGGTTACAGGTGTAGCCCGTAGTTTTTACAGGGCGGTATTAGCGACAACGTTTTAATGTTACGTTCGTCGACCTGCGTCATGCCGAGGATTATATTCTGACAGGCTGTCGTTCTACCGTCGCTTGTTGTAATCCACGTTCCATTCGCGGCCATAGATTTTTAAGCCAATCCGAGTCTGCGTACCTTTGTACCTAGAGGTTTTGTTTGCTTACTGCCTAGTAGAAATTTTGCGTCGTGTGATTTTTCTACGGAATATTGCGTTTTATTTGTTTTATCCTTGTTACACTATTTTTGCATCTTGAGTTAAAAAGTTATGATCAGTTCTGTTTTGGCTATATTTTAATGTACTGATATTTTTTACTCACAGTTGATTATAAAAGTCCTTAACTTTAGTGACACGTAAACCAGTGTCGCAGAATAATTGTTATTTGAGAACTTCGTCTCGATTAAAAAAAAAAACAAAAAAAGTAATATACATTCCTATTAATATTAGTAGGAATTTATGAAATTACCTTGCAATACGTATTTATATTTAGCACCAAAAATAATTAACAATTGTCATTATTAATAAACATTATTTATTGAAGAGTATTAAACGTTTAATTTAAATCAGAACAAATAAACGCAAAGACTTTTGAAAGACAAAATTACATTCTATTGAATAAAGCATCGTAATATTAAAACGAACATTTCGAAAACTTTTGTTTGCTATATTATTATTACTATTCTTAAGCACATCTTAACAGAACTATCGAATTAGAAAACGTTATTGTCATTGACAGAGCTTAAACAGAAAATATTAAAACTAAATCAAATTCTATCCATTCAAAATGCGCAAGTAAGTCTGTCTGTTTTACTGTTACTTTTTGACGTCTTAACAGCTAAATGGATTCTGATGAAATTTGATACACCGGTAAACCATGACCTGGGTTAGGACCTACTTCTTAGGTAGCCCAATCCCGTGGGATTATTAATCTACAACACCGCGGACGAAGCCACAGACAAAAGCTTGTCAAAAATACAATTAGCAGTCAAGCAGAAAAGATTCATCAAATCAAGTTCAGTAATCGATTCTTCGTCCATAATCGATATAACGGGGAAAATTCTATCATTCTCGCCAACATCTTAATTCTCGACAATAGACGGACGAACAAAAGGCTCCAATGTGAAATATCGTCAGGGCCTATTGTCCAGAACTTGATATATCGACTCCTATCTCAGTCGACGGTCTGCAGACACCAGTTTTACATAGGATGAATTATGAATCGTTCACAGATAACGCCTCTATGGCTTGATGTTTGAGCACCTCTAATGATACTTTTTGACCTACTTCCCAAGACTTGATTGATAGGTCTTTCGATTTGATTATCGGAGCTGATTTTCATATCATGAGATTGGAGATGGGACATCTGCTGAAGTGAAGTATCGATTCTTTCATAATTCTATATCGATATAGATAACGGTGAACGTAACAAGGAATTTAATGAATTCTGTCACAAAAGATGGAGAGGCAAGGTCCCAAAAACGGCTTAGTTTACGTTCTACGGGGAGTAAAGTTGAATAATGGCAAAGCAAAATAATTGTTTGGCCTGGAAATTGGCACAAACGAGACCTATACGGCCCAGCCGGTGATGATGATGACGAAAGTTAAAAAGTATTTACAAACCACAAAGTATCTCATGAGAGTAGAGGAAGCCCAAAAAACAATGGATGGACTGTGTGTGAGATGACGAGTAATAGAGAAGTATGGAAGAAGAAGACATGCTGCGCCGACCTCAACAAATTTTGAATAAAGACAGGAGAATGATAATGATTCAGCTACTCATTCCAATCCGATACCAAAGAAAATATTGCCAAATTCGAATACCTACTTAATTAAACAAAATTCGTACAAAACGGTAATAAAATTAAATGAAACTCGCACAGATCATAGAAGCATCGCAGAAATGCGAAGAGTACTCACTAGTAAGTGGAGTAAGACTGGCAATAATGATAAGGATATTATAACAAATTAAACTCCAGTGTATTATATTTTTAACGTTGAAGATTTTCTCTTCGATATAACCATAATTTTATTCGCAAAGAACACTGTTAGCTCGAATATTCAACACAAACATATTGCTGAATAAAAATAAAAATGGCGGTACACACAAATAATATCGAATGTCAGAATTTATCGGGGAATGTTCGGAAAGTCTTACAAATGTCTGCGTATATTAAGTTACAAAAGTAAGTAAGTACCTACGCATTTTATTTATACGTTTGGTGCAGAGATATGTTTAATAACTTCGGTTTTCTTTATCAACCATGATTCTTTAGTAAGTTTATTTGAGATCGTTATAAAACATCATTTACTTTTCTCTTTGTGTTTTCTATTTTTCAAGAATAATACTTACACAAAAGATTTTATTTTCAGCCCATCGTTTATGTCATCATTTTTTTGGTGCTTGTTACGAATTCAGCGAAAAAGTAAAATTACTTTAGAAAATTGTCTATGTAGGTGTGTATGTGGCCGAGTGGCGTCCAAGGAATGCATAGAGAAGCGGGTAGACGACATTGTTATCACTCGGTACGCGCAAACATATTTAAAAATAAATTGAAGACATATTTGTTGAGGAAGGGCTACTACAGTGTCGACGAGTACGTTGATGATAAGCGACAGCCGTAATATTTTTTGTTCCACATTGGAATTACTTTAAATGATGTGTTGATTTATTATTATTTTGAATTTTTATACATAACATTGACATATATTTTTATTACCTTTTTGTTTGTTTTTTTATTGTATTACTCATGGATTATTAAATGACAAATTATCTCTTGTAATAATTATAAATTTTATTTTTGACATTCCATTTTTTACTATTATATTTTAAAATTAGATGAAATACTATTACTGACATTTTTATAACAACTTGTTTTGACATTCCATTTCTATTATTATTTTTTGTTTATTATTATTTGCAGAAATTAGATGACATATTATTAATTACTTTAAATTGAATGTGGATTATTTTTGAATTTGTTATTCCATCTTTGACATGTTTTTTCGATTTTTTGTTATAATGGTAGTTTTATTCTATTTTTACTAAATTTCTATACAATGTATGTTGTTCTGAAATAAATGACTTATGACTTATGGTACAGTCAGCAACAGAAGTCGTTGAACATAATTTGTTTCCAATATTTCCTAATCATTATTTTTTATCATAAGTTATTGACTAAAGTAAATTACAAAACAACTTGTCATAATTGAACTACAAAAGTCGCTGAACTCAGTTAAACCATTAATTGCTATACATTACTATCGACAAAATCGTATGATCTGTAATAAATACAAAAGTCGCTGAGCATTGTTAGTTTCCAACATTGCTAGTTCTTTTAACCCGTTTGCGGTCAGTGGATACGAAACGGGGCACTATGAAAAAAAGACTTAGAAAAATTTCACCAAAATCCAACGCTAATCAAGCCTTCGGGACCCGGTGGGATGTAGGAGTAGTAGGGTGGAGATACACCTCAAGGTCATTGACCTTGACCTCAAGGTCATTGACTTAGAGGTCAAGGTCAAAATTCCAAAAGTCGAACTCCGCAATTATCACTTAACTTCACCTCATGGTCATTGACCTTGAAGTCAAGGTCAAATTTCTGAAGGTCAAAATAAGCTATTCTCCTGAAGTTGCCAAACTTGACGTCACTGTCTTTGACCTTGAGGTCAAGGTCAAAATTCCTAAAGTAAAAATCCGCGATTCTCCTAAGGTCACTGACCTTGTCCTCATGGTCCTTGACCTTGAGATCAAGGTTGAAATTCCGAAAACCAAAATCCGTGATTCTCAGGAGCAGTTATAGATCAATATTCATGGTGTCCTTGAGGTCAAGGTCAAATGACATAAGGGTCAAGTTCAAGTGACTTTGAGGTCAAGGTCAAGTGATTCCGGAGGTTACATCGACGGAGCCCCGCTTGCCGGGGCTCCTACTTCTGGGTGGTTTAGAAAAAAATAACCACGAAATAATCAACTCAAACTAACAACACCAATTTGTAGGCTTACTATAAAATAACAGCATATACCTAAACAATCACATGATCACAAATGTTTAATTGTGAAATAAATCCGAACGATGTTAAAAAGGTAATGGTTTATCCTGCAGGTACTTGTATTTAACAACTCATGCATTATCAAGTTAATAAACTCGCGCATAACATGTTTAGCGACTTACGGCAAAATGATAGTTACCGACTTATGCTGTAATGATGTTTATCGACTTATAACATATTAATGCTTAGGGTTTTTGTAACATTGAAATGATAACCTTATTGTGTACTCTATTCTGGTAAGTGATTTATGGTCCGTTTTAGTGTTCAGGTATTTTGTAAATTAGTATCTGTTCATCGACTTTTGTTGCTGACTGTACAACCTGGATGAGGCTTGCAAGGAGCGTGGAGATTGGCACTAGTAAGGAGTGGTAAGTCTGTTTAAACCCAGCAGTGGGTGAAGTCGGACTGTGGATGATAATGATATTGCAATGTTACGCACAGATTAACAATTCTACTTTTCTTCTTTCGTTATCATGTGGTTAGTGCCTAACCTGGTGTCACAGTTTTCATGCCGCCCATAGGCCTCTGACATAGCTTTACATGCCGTCAAGAAATATCTCTCAGTCATGCTGGTTTCCTCACGATGTTTTCTTTTACCGAAGCAAGTGATATAATTATACAATACGCACATGAAGCCGTAAACCAGAGGTGCGTGCCTTGGGTTCGAATTCGAGCCTATGACTTGGCAGTCCAACGGCCACACCACTAGGCGATCACTGCTAATAACTTACTTTTCTTCATTAAGGTTCTTTTAAAACAGTCTCAAATGTCGAAGTCCAATATTATAAGTTAGCAAGAAATACACAAAGAATATTGTCCTCAAAGAACGACAATCAAATTCGCAAATAACTCACTAATACTTCCTACATTACTGGATGATAAGCCATTACATTTTTATTGGTAGCAAATAAAGTTAACTCGATATTTTCTGCGACTTCCTGATCGGAATAAAAATCGCTTTATTAGGTACATGAATTGGGTCAAGGGACGTCCTGTCAGTTATTATATTCTGTTAGACCCAATGCGGATTGGATGACACATGCCATGCCTTCCAATTTTTGGTCGTTGGACATGTCCTCACGATTCAAAAAAGATTTCTTTTTTACTGAGCCGTTTGGTCTAGTGATCTCATGAGGTCCTGGGTTGGTGGGCAAAGTGTTATTGGGTTTTAAGGGCAGCCATGGAGTCCTGATTTCATACCCGGTTCATGGCAATAGCCTCAAACACTGTTTTAAGCTTACACGGTTTACAACTAAACTTATACTGTCACTTACGGGATATCTTCCCGTTTCTTTTTTTCTTCTTCCTTTTTTTCTTTCATCGGAATATTGAACAATAACGGAAGATATCCCGTAAGTGACAGTAAGTTGGCAATAGTCTCGCCCTCTATAACGTGGTGCTTAAACATAAATGGCGAAACGTGGGTGTACCATTAGGTGCACCTCTGCCAAACTCTTCAGGGGTTACTGGCGTCGTATTAAAATTAATGATTGGTTAATATTTTAAGTTAGATTCCCAGTACCTATTGATGAAAATCTTACTTTTGAAGGCACAAAAGACTCTTTACCAGCCAATTCCATTAGGGTATCTTTATGCGGATATATTATTGATACAATTCAATATTCCCCCATACTTTTCCTTGTTTTTATGTCCCTATCTATGGATGTTTTATGTACGCAATCCTCAATACCGAATTTAAGTGTTATAACACTGTCACTACATTCGGAGTCACGAACTGTTTTTACTAAATTCTCAAGTAAATAGACGCGTTCTTGTTTACTTGCGTTATTACCCCTACTAAGGAGTTGAGGGTTTCGTTCCAAAATATTGTGTTTGACGTTTATACTAGCTACAGCTTTTTTTTTTAATGATTGGAGCATTAAACTTATACTGTCACTTATGGGATATCTTCCGTGATTGTTAATTATTATGAACTCCCGATATTTCGGTGCTGTTGCAGGCGCCATGAATCACGGAAGATATCCTGTAAGTAACAGTGTAAGTTTAGTTGTAAACCGTGAAAGCTTAAAACGGTGTTTGATTGGAGAATTATTATGAGGAAAATGTCGTGAGGAAAGTTTTGAGTATGAATGTGGATGGGTATAAGAGTAGAGGACTAAGAGAAACAATTAAAGAAACGATGGATGGACTATGTGAAGGATGATAGGGCACGAAGGAGGTGTTTGATTAGATGACGAGTAACGGAGAATCATTAATATTAAAAAAATAAAAACGTAAAACTATCATTAATTTTACGACAGCGTCATGGAAAATGTTCAAAGATGTAGTATGTTGACATTCTGTCAGGCGTAATTAATATAACACTTTAAACAGGCTGTGTGCTTTTATTTAAATGCGCTAAAAATAATAAAATAAACTTTTCCTTTAACACTTTTGCTGTCAGCTTATAACGTCATTACACAATTTATATGATATAAGAGCTTGTCGCGAGATATAAGTGCTCGAATTTATTTAGTTTGAAAATTTTAAAAATTAAAATCAATCAGATCTAGTTATTTAACTTTACTTGTTTATCTACATAGGTAAATCTCGCGACAAGCTCGGGTATTCAGCCATTTAGAATGACGTCACACAGCTAACGATGCATTGTTGTCTTTGTTAACTGAAATAAATTATATATTATATCCTTTATTCATTCTTTCTCTTATTACATTACATTTTTAAATATTTTCAAAAACAAAAGTTAACAAAACATTTAAAAATATAAAAAATAGATGGCCCATCGGCATCAGGAACAAGGTCCAGGCTGCCGGTGGTCAGGGCTCCAGAGAGAGGAACCGCCTCACTATACGTGCCGTGTCCAGGAGTACTGCTTTCTGAATCAAGCCCTTGACCCAGCCGCGCAATGAGAGCCTCCTAAGGTGTTGGTCGAGGCTCTCTGCTATTAGTCCATTACCCGTAACAACCATCGGTACAATGATTGCAGAATCCACGTCCCACATATTGACACATGATACATTATATTATTATTATTATAACTAAACGTGCATACAAAATTTCAGCTCAATCGGTTGAAGATATCTGCTTCAAAATTGAGTTGCAAGATTCCACCCGAAGAAACATAGTTACATAGTCATTGCAAGTTAAAAAAAGCTTGTAAAAAGTAATAAATTTCAAACATTTTGACTGACATCATCGTTCTCCAGCTATTATCAATTTATTTGGGCTCGGCGCAGCATTCTGTCTGACACATGTTTTGTATTAATAATATTTTCTGTAATTTCACTTCTACGCTTTATAGTCAGTACACTTTCTGATCATTTGTCATGTTACACTAAAACTGACATCCAGCTTATACTTACCACGAGCAGATTTAAATCAAAAAGCTAAATAAACTTTTTACCAAATTGATCCCTTAATACAAGGCAGAGCATAAATGTAAAGATATTAAGTCCACATTTCAGTCCAGGGTTTAATGAAATATATAAATCATTCTCTGTAACAGAAAGTTATTTTTCATTTCGTGATATATTTTACGTTACGGAGCAAATAGTAGGAGAAGGTAGTTCGAAGGTTGATTCAAAGGGTTGTTTACACATTAAAGATACAGAGAAAATATTTGATTTCGCGTTGGCTCGGCATTGGTACGATCCCCGATGGATTATGCATTGTTTTACGTTCACGCGATAACTTTTTCAACTGTCTTCGGCAGTAAAATGTCAAGGATAAAGCATGAGAAGGAGAAATAACATTTGTGAGATAGTGTTCTTTCTTTTGGATACGTTATTACCCGACTGCCAAGAAGGGTTATGTTTTTCGCGCGTATATTGTGTGTTTCTTTGTTTGTTTTTTGTAAATTTCTTTATTACCTCTTATGTTCCAAATGGCTGATGAGAGTCATCTCAAAAACCCAAGTGTCCTTAGATAGTTTAAAAAAACAAAATGGTGGATTCTTGGCGCTAAATTATAAGTCGTTAATATTTTTTTCAATTTTTATTATGTTACTTATTTTATTGATAACGGTTCGTGTACCCAACCCTTACAGTGGTTTTGTTGGATGTTGATATATCATAATCTGCCCAGCCTTTTCTCCACTAAGCTGCGGCTGGTTATCAGTCTTACCATATAAAGCTGAATATCTGTGAGATTCTTTCTTCAAAAATCTATCACCATCTGCCTAGCGTTTTCCCAACTATGTTAGGGTCGGCGTCCATTCTAACTGGATGCAGCTGAATACCAGTATTTTACATGGAGCGACTGCCTATCTGACCACAACCCAGCTGAGTAATACGATTTCCCTTTGTAAGGCGCGAATTACACAAAAACGGCGTAAGGCGACGGTGTGGCGAAGGCGCAGCACAGGCGTGTTATTTATAAGGAAACGAAAGAACGGCGTGCCTGCGCCGCGCCGCTTGAGTGTAATTCACGACACGTCGCCTACGTTAATTTTGTATGAAAACGTTTCGAAGCGGCATCACGCCTGCGCTACGCCTTCACCTTACACCATTTCTGTGTAATTCGCGCCTTAGACTGGTTGTCAGACTTTCTGGCTTCTACCCGTAAACTGCTTAAAAATTTTCCAAGACGTCTTGATTGATTAATACATTAAGGGAAAATATTAAATGTCTTGTTTAAATTAGTGGATCCTCTTACTCCAATTTCTGAAAGCCTTAATCAATTTAATTTGATCCCCCCGTCAAATCTCTTGTCAGGGGATGTTATTCGAGTTGTTATTTGTGCCAAATAATAATAACAGTTGATGATAAATGAGATTTGACAGCAGATTTACTAGTTAGACGTTTGTACTTGTTTTGACTTAGTGTTATACAGGGTGAAAGGAGCACCGACGACGCACAGGTTACTACAAATTCTAACCACATAATAGTTTGCTTTTTAAATTACCGATGAAAAAATTCTATGGTGGGGGGTTCAGAATGATGTACTGAATATGTGGTAACCGTTAGTGCATCGGTGTCCCTTACACCCTGTATACACATTAATTCCTCAATAATCCTTTGTAGTGTGTCGTTGTTTAAAAAATCGTGACAGACTTGAAAACATGCTTTTTTATAGATTAAAAAGTTTAACGAAAAATTCTCACGCATGAAGGTCGGAAATTATCCGACGGTAACGAACCACCGGGATCAAAAGTATTCTATGACTTAATACCAATAACATCGTTCAAAAATAAACTAACTGAACTTCTATTAAATAAATGTTACTACTCCGTATCGGATTTTCTAGCTGATACATTGTAGTTGTGTGTGAATTGCATCAACGTTTGCATGCCAAAATGATAGAATGTACAAAGATTCTTTAATATTACTATTAATACTAACGGGATATTTACCATGTTTACTGTTTGTTTTGAGTTCCCGATATTTCGGCGCTGTTGCAAGCACCATGATCACGGATCACGTTTATCCGTAAACATGGTAAATATCCCGTTAGTATTAATAGTAATGTTAGTGACCATGATAGTTTAAAATCTGATTCTTTAATAGTATTGTAGGCAAATAAATGAATATTCTATTCTATTCTATTCTTCTTTTATATTGATTGATTGATTGATTAGTATTAGAAAGTATATTAGTATTAGTTCCTTTATTTATATTTTTACAAATTGTTTACATTTTTAAATATTCCTTAGAAAAAACAATATAAAAAACATTTAAAAACATAAAAAATTGTAGCCCACCGGTACCGGGAACAGGGTCCAAGCTACCGGCGGTCAGGGCTCCAGAGAGAGGAACCTCCTAACAATACGAGCCGTGTCCAGAAGTACCGCTTTCTGAATCAAGCCCTTGATCCAGCTGCCTAACGAGAGCCTCCTCAGGTATTGGTCGAGGCTCTTGGCAATTAAGCCATGGGCTGATACAAAATTAGTATTAGTATTGATAATTAGTAATATTAGTAAATTAGTTAAAATAAATAAATTAGTAAAATTAGTAAATATAAAGAAATTAGTAAAATTAGTTAATTAGTAAATATCAGTAAAGTAGTATATAAGCATTTGTTAAAAAGTAAAACAAGTGAAAATTTGGGTCAGCACTAGTAAAGTGTTCTCTATACTGTTTGTTTCGTTCCCTCAGACAAACCGTGAAAACGGTTTTGTGGGGCATACTTCATAAGTTACGATTTTTGTAAAACCTTGTCTTGATAAATAAATAAATAATAATAATTCTAGCCCAGATCTTGGTCTACCTGTTAGTATTGTATCAAAATTGTTTCAGCCGTTCAGGCATAAAAAGTAAAAGACAGAAGGCCCGACCGATAGACAGACATACATGCAGACAGAGTTACTTCCACATTCTTCTTCTTAGCTTGTCGACAATATAAATTGAGTCGGCCTAGAGTTTTACTTTTACATATTAATATTAGTATGTTTAAGGCATTGAATGACCACCTAGTCAGTATTTATGAGCAACTAGCTTTTCGCCTGTGGCTAAAGTCGCTCGGACAACATTAACCGTCCAAGAGACTGTATTTGGGGCTCTTAATATTGATATAATATGAATAGAAAAATCTGGTCGCATGCAGATTAAAAATATTTAAGAGACCAAAAATAAAATGTGGTACATTTTCTTTTTTAAAGTGAAAGATAAAAAATACTTCAAGAAAAGAACCTACCTAACTTTCGTTCTTAAAAAGATTTCAGGTACTTATAATCTTTTCTACGAAGTAAGCATTGTCTAAATTGAAACAAGACACACGAAAACAAGTTTTAGCTTTTCTAAGTCATTGGGGACTTTATAAAAAAAGTTCGCATTCAGGTCGAAAGCACAGAACATGATAAAACACTAAAGATTATGTAAGTACAACTACTTTAGACTAAGTATTTTTATACTATACTAGCATTTGCCCACGGCTTCTCTCGCGTCAAATAATAAAGAAAAACTCGACGCTACCAAAGTTTCTATAATAATACTAGCTGTGCTACCCGGCATGCGTTGTTATGCACCTTTTTTAACCTACCCTACTTGCCTAGAAAAGGTAGGTAGCTAGGGAGCTACCTACCTTTTCTAACTACCCTACCCTAACACCCACCCTACCTACCCTAGCGGTAGGAAAAATAGATACTAGCCGATTCTCAGTCCTACTGAATATGCATATAAAATTTCATAAAATCGGTCAAGCCGTTTCGGAGGAGTATGGTAACTAACATTGTGACACGAGAATTTTATATATAAGAAGATTAGTAGGATTTCCGAATAGTAAAGTAGGCTTTGACAGCTCCTTTGTTAAGAAAAAAGCCGCGGTAAGAAAGAAATTCGGAAATGCAGATGTTAACGAAGTAGAATATAAGAAGAAGAAGATTAGTTAGGAAGAACTAGTTGGGATAGGCTTACATTTGGCCGCAACTCGCCTGATGTGAAGCGATGACGCGGCCTAAGGTGGAGCACGCTTGCCTAGAAGAAGCCGATTCACTCGAACTTGGAAGAGATCTAGATTATAATGATCGGGAAACAGGGGACCCGGCAGTGATGTCCACAGACTGGCGGTTCGCACTATAAATGTGGAAGCTCGCTTTGTTCGTGAAACTTCAACCGTATATCGCTAACTTATGCCCCCGTTTTTGCTTATACTAGACATCATTGACACCTTTTTTTTTCGGCTTGGAAATCATCAAATGACCCCCCCCCACTCTGGGCGGAGCGGAAGGGAGTGTCAGACTTGTACTGACTAAAACCCATCCATGTTCCTTCTTTGCCGTTTGTGTTCCAGGGCCACGGTATCTCTTTCGAACAGTCACGCAGCCCTGGCAATTATCGACACCTTAAGTTTTGGCAATCATGTAGGCGCTGTCAGTGAAAAGGGGCATTAATGGCAATTACTTTTTAATCCATCGGCCAAAAATAAACACAAGATTACGTGAGTAATCCTCTTAAGGATTAGACGAAAGTGTTACTAATAGTACCTACAAATATTACATCAGTTTTATTTTGAAGCCCCACGTAATAGAAGGCGAGCCTATTGCCATCATCCGGGCTTTAATCCAAACTCCATGGATATTGGGAAATTCCTGATGGAGAAAACCCAATAACAATATGCCCGACCTGGGAATCAAACACAGAAAGAAAGAAAAGAAAGAAAACATATTTATTTGGCACATGCCACAAGTGCACACAACAAACAAAAAAAAATATTAAAAAAGATTAAAGGATGTCAGCAAAAGCCCATACAACTTTGCCCAAACATGTACCTCGAGGTACACGTGCACCAAATCGTAGAGAAAAAATCGAGGAATTCGAAAATAATTGTGTTTTTATCCATAAATAATTGAAAACTACTTAATAAATTATTTAAAGTTTTAATAACCTGTAACACAATTAAATCATGTGGCAACTTTGCATGTACGCGTTGACATTAGTAGTATATGTGTTCTGTGGACATTTTTTCGTGGATAAATGTCATTCACAAGTCATTCCGTTCGTTTCTGCGTTTCGGGGTACTCTGTTGTTCGTTTGTGTTGTGTATTTTGTTTAATAACTTGGCTATTCTTTCGTCTGTCACCTCACGATTCGGTTCTTGACGATAGAGTGATCCCGAAATCTTGGCTATTCTTTCTGGACTTTTGTTACCCTCACGATTTGGTTCCTGTACTCCTGACGGATTGGCTATTCATAATCGACAATACGATTTGGATACTCAGGCTTGAGTATCCAAATAGGCTATCAGAAAATATATATAAAATATATCAGGCTTTGGTTTGGGCTCGGCATCAAGAAAATATAGCAGCCTGCCACTTTCCTTGATAATATTTTAATGAGAGATGTTATTGAAAATGAAGAACGCTAATAAAAAAACAAAAAAAAATGTTGTTTTATTCCATACAACTAACTCGAAGTCTATTTATTTCATTGTTATTGGTTTTATTACTGGAAAGATGACTTCCAGGCTTTAATTCATTGAGTGCCACTCGGGCTCCAGGGCCTGATAACAGTAGGAAATGCTTGAAAGGTTAATTGAATTTCATGAAGTGGGCTACTCAGTATCTAATCTCAAATTCAACTTCCACCCCTTATGCACATCACAATAGAGGCAGAGTAAGCATAAAAAAGTGTATTTTATGTAAGAATTCGATGTTTCTTGGCTTAATGTTCTATTTATTTAAAGAAATCAGGATAAAGTCAATAAAAGGCTTCATTTAAATGCGACTTCTATTCACTGAAACCTGGATGATCTGGCTTGATTTATGTTAAACTGGGATATGACGGAGGATCCAGGTTCCATCAAGTTGGAACCCTTGGATGTCGGCGCTAAGGAACTCATTTATTTATCGAGTTTGTTATTCGCTCTGATAGACTTCTAACACTGCTTCCTATATTAAGTACTGTTCATCAATATTCACAGCTTGTATTCAGCTACTTTGGGTATAAGCATCCTTTCTTATGTTAGGTAGGTACATAACTTTGCCTAACGAAAATCGATTATACAATGAGAGTTATTATTGAATTCAGATTGAATTAAACTATAAAAATATTTGAAATGAAATCAAAACAACAGCAGCTGAAGCCGACAGGCAACTGTCAACATGACAGTTTGTTTTTTTAATAGGTAAAGTAATGGACCAAGGTAGTATAATTGTGCCCAAAATGGCGAGCTTTTTATTACGTTAAAAGTTATTTTATTCTCGTCCACGGGTAACGATAAGAAAAATATATAAATGCAATATTATTCAGTGTAATCTAGTGTATTTTATGCCACTAAGTGTACCTCGGTACTTCGTTTGGGCAGATTTTGGTGACATCCTTTACACAATAAAAGAACACAGGACCTCATGCTCAGCAGACCTCGCGCTTGCTACCACGAGAAAAGCGATGCAGTCACGGCAGTCGGTCAAAATATAAGTGCTTAAAATGTGAAGCCTTGATACGACATCATTCTGCACCTAATCCGATAAATAATTTATTTAATACTTGCTTTCGAAAATATATTTTTCACTGTTTACAAAGGAAACAAGATCTAACCATAAAACAAGGTTCAAGAGCCCACTATGAACATAGAAAAAAGAATAACACTCTATTCAAAGAAATCCTTCCTTATCCTTCATAACCAACATAAACTTCCATAACCTTCTTTGGCTTGAAGTACTGCCATAGAATAAGAAAATTGTAGGCTCAGAAGCGAAACTCATAGGCATGAGTTTCGCTTAGATACGTTACGTTCGTACCATCTTTTGCACGAAAGCCGTTGTCACCATTAGATGGAGATCAGAGATGTGACCTAACTGTGCTTTAGTCGCGCAAAAAAAGTATATAGGGTGTAAAAAGACCCATAACATAGCCGAAAGGCACTTGTTCTCCCCGTCTTTGCGATCATTTTTTTGTTCTAGACCGTACCTGGGAACCTTCTAGTTACAGAGATATTGGGACTCAAAGTTCCAACTTTTTCACAACGATTTTTTTTTTTTTTTTAAATACATGTTTTTAATGTATGATTTTTACTGTACACACCTCCACGACCCCCGTACTATTCAATCCATCTATCAGCACAATGCTTTGAGTGCTTTTCATCGATTCCTACCGTATCACGTGATTTTGCACCCCAAAAAAAAGTCGATTCCCAGCAATAATTTTTGCGTAAAGTTACTTAGTTTGATGTACAGAATGCTTGGTTGACGGCTATGTGAAGGGTCTGTTTACACCCTGTATGAGCGAAATCGCACGTCCCGCTTGAAACGATATACATATTATACGACGAGCAGTATATGAGTTGAGCACTGCACTAGCGCGATTACTAGCGCAGGAGTGAGCACTAGCGCAACCACTGCAACTGGTGCGAGCACTGGGTTAGGCAAAGGTGAACGTAATAGTACACCCACATTTCGCCAGTTATGTGTAAGTCTCATGTAATAGGTGGCGAGCCTATTGCCATCAACGTGGCAGTCAACAAAAATGCAAGCATTTAAAACATTAGCCTGGAGTATCACTTCTGTACTTTATTATTCTATGGCACAACACAAAGCTTAACTTCTCGTATTCTAAGTTAAATTTGTTACTTCTGTATTTTTCATATACCTTGGTTATGAGAATTATAAGCCTCGTTATGAATATGTTACATCCTTTGTATCACAATTATGTTCTAGCTAGGATATCTCGACTTTAGACCTTGGATATGTTTATTACTTCAGGCTATGCGTGACTGAAAAACAGATGGATGATTGCTTTTTGGTTCATTAGTCAAATAGACTGCCTCGTTGTACTAGTAGCCCAAAGCGCGACTGCTGAGTATGAGGTCCTGGGATCGATTCCCGGGTAGGGCAAAGTGTCTTTGGGTTTTTCCATAAGGAATTTCTCAGTAGCGGCCACGCAGTCTGGATTTGTGCCCGGTTGATGAGAATAGGCTCGCCCCTATTACATGGCACTTAAACTTAACTGGCGAAATGTGGGTGTACTATTAGGTACACCTCTGCCTAACCCTTCTGGGATTACAAGCGTAATGTTATGTAATCTTAATAAACAAATTATTGCGCTCAAGTATTTTAAGGGTCAATTCACACTGAGACGTGACGCGACGCGACGCGGCGTGTACTGTCAAGCCATTTTATGCTTTATCTCCATTAAGAAATGCAAAGTATCGTTTGAAAGACTCGACTCTTTCCGAGACACGGAGGAAATTCGGTAAGTAATGCTGATGACAAGATGGGCAGGAATAGTTGCTATCGGGGGAAAAACCTGGATGAGGCTGGCACAGCAACGTGGAGATTGGCACAAGAGAAGAGAGGCCTCACCAGTGGCGAAGGTTCCATAGAACTCGATTCCTACCGGCTTCCCTTTGAAAAATGGCACAGTCAGTAGGTATTCTATAGACAAATAATAGAATCACATTAAAGATATGTACTCCGGCTTACCTCTTACAAAAATTGACCCTTCGCTACTGGGCCTCACCTACCAGTGGGTGACTTCAAGCTGTGGGTGATGATGAAGATGAATGCGAATGATGACCAACTACCCAAGGACCGACCTAAGCAAGCACTCCTTAACCATGTGACTTTTATTATTTCGCAACAAGCTTCTCAAATGTTAAAAGTAAACGTTGCGAGGCAAATGGACATAAAATAACATTTTATTTGAATCGAAATAGTATTAGATCATTTCGACGATAGATTCAATTCAATAACGTGTCAAAAACAAAATCAATATCAATATACCAAGTCTTCAGGGAATGCAAGCACGATATTAATTTTATATTTTTTGACGTGACAACGTCTTATAATTCGATAGAGCCGGCTGCGCGCACGAAAAAACATGACGTATGAAGCGTTCGTTACCTCGCTCTGAGGCGTTCCTTATAACAATTGCTCAACGCACATTCATTTTTTGAAATATGCGACCATTCCATCAGTATTTTCTTATGACGTTGTCACGTTCAACTATCGTCAGTAAACCGACTTTACAGACAACCGATTTTTTTTTATTTCACTAGTATTCAATTCGCAAACAATTTGGGATATCCAACCGCAATTGCTCGATAGCTCAATGGTTCAACAATCATATTCAAACGTCATGGTATTCGGTTTTGAAATTGATATTTGTAGCAAAAAGTATTGTGTGGTATCGTTGCAAAATTCTATTGGGATACATCTACACAAATTGATAGGTTCAATTTTAAAATGGTAGGATGAGGCCAACGGGAACAATTTTTAATTATTTGAATCAATTCCCGCTGGCCCCACCAATGGCGACACGAGCGGTGGGGTCAACGGGAATACACCTAAAATCCTAGTTCCTATTACAAGGCTTTTAGGTATATTCCCGTTAACCCCACCGCCCGTGTCCCCACTGGTGGGGCACGCGGGAAACGCACGGTGGGTCGCACATCAGTCCAAAACTTGCGAAAGTAGATCCCATATCGCAACTATTCTAAAATACCGTCAAAACCCATCACACAAAAGTATTAGGTTTTTAAATAACACCCCTTCATCATCCACAGCCCGAACTGACCCACTACTGGGTATAGGCCTCTCTTTTCCTATGCCAATCTCCATGGTCCTGTGCCAGCCTCATCCAGGTTTTTATCCCGATGGCAACTATGTCGTCTCCCCACCTCGCAGCCGGACGATCCACGTTTCTTTTGCCACTTCTTGAAAGCCATTCGGTGACAGCCTTGTCTACCTGACATCACTGCGCCTTGCTAGGTGTCCTGCCCAATTCCATTTGAGTTCCATTACTCGATTTCCAATATCGAATATCTTTGTGCGTTTGAGGATGTCGACGTAATACCCCACTCAACTTCAATTATCGTTGCTCTGTAATTGAAAAAAAAACCGCCATAAGTAAACTGACGAAAATAATAATTCACCGAATGGCACCAGCTCAAGGCTAAAATGTTACTGACAATCAAGTGCAAGTTTACTGTACACGTGGGCCCCTAGAGACGGTACAGTCAGCAACAAAAGTCGATGAACAGATACTAATTTACAAAATACCTGAACACTAAAACGGACCATAAATCACTTACCAGAATAGAGTACACAATAAGGTTATCATTTCAATGTTACACAAACCCTAAGCATTAATATGTTATAAGTCGCTAAACATCATTACAGCATAAGTCGGTAACTATCATTTTGCCGTAAGTCGCTAAACATGTTATGCGCGAGTTTTTTAACTTGATAATGCATGAGTTGTTAAATACAAGATACTGCAGGATAAACCATTACCTTTTTAACATCGTTCGGATTTATTTCACAATTAAACATTTGTGATCATGTGATTGTTTAGGTATATGCTGTTATTTTATAGTAAGCCTACAAATTGGTAATGTTAGTTTGAGTTGATTATTTCGTGGTTATTTTTTTGTAAACCACCCAGAAGTAGGAGTCCGGTCAAGCGGGGCTCCGTCGATGTAACCTCCGGAATCATTTGACCTTGACCTCAAAGTCACTTGAACTTGACCCTTATGTCATTTGACCTTGACCTCAACGACACCATGAATATTGATCTATAACTGCTCCTGAGAATCACGGATTTTCGTTTTCGGAATTTCAACCTTGATCTCAAGGTTAAGGACCATGAGGACAAGGTCAGTGACCTTAGGAGAATCGCGGATTTTTACTTTAGGAATTTTGACCTTGACCTCAAGGTCAAAGACAGCGACGTCAAGTTTGGCAACTTCAGGAGAATAGCTTATTTTGACCTTCAGAAATTTGACCTTGACTTCAAGGTCAATGAACATGAGGTCAAGGTCAATGACCATGAGGTCAAGTTAAGTGAGAATTGCGGAGTTCGACTTTTGGAATTTTGACCTTGACCTCTAAGTCAATGACCTTGAGGTCAAGGTCAATGAACTTGAGGTGTATCCCCACCCTACTACTCCTATATCCCACCGGGTCCCGAAGGCTTGATTAGGCGTTGGATTTTGGTGAAATTTTTCTAAGTCTTTTTTTCATAGTGCCCCGTTTCGTATCCACTGACCGCAAACGGGTTAAAAGAACTAGCAATGTTGGAAACTAACAATGCTCAGCGACTTTTGTATTTATTACAGATCATACAATTTTGTCGGTAGTAATGTATAGCAGTTAATGGTTTAACTAAGTTCAGCGACTTTTGTAGTTCAATTATGACAAGTTGTTTTGTAATTTACTTTAGTCAATAACTTATGATAAAAAATAATGATTAGGAAATATTGGAAACAAATTATGTTCAACGACTTCTGTTGCTGACTGTACAACGAATTCTAATTATTTGCCGTCACAACATGAGCCTGACCTGGAAGTCTTCAAGTCACAATATTATCACCTGTATCTATAGTCAAGTTAAAGTTATAACTTATGCAACCATTTTTATGCAATGGGGGCGACGGTTACAAGCTAATTGTAGATGGCGCGACCATAGCTAGGTCTCAATCTGACCAATGAGGTTGAGCTATTTTGAAATATAAAATGACATTAACAGATTTTCAACCAATGACGATGCTTGGAACCAGCTATGCTAGCGCCATTAGTTTCATAGTTGCCATCCCCATAGACAAGGATATGAACGAATTAAGGACCGTCAAAGAAAGCAACGCTAACAATTCTAAGTTTTGACAATTCTAACTTCAAGCAATTACTAAACTACAGAATAAAAATAGTATCATAAATAATAAACTCAAGTAATCACTTTAACTTGTGTATAGATACGGGTGTCAAAAGATAAGTACTTACTTTGAGTTTTATTAAAGAAACAAATTCGATAAAATAGAAAGATAAACATAATAATATTCTTATTCACTTACAAAATCAAACCATGCAATGCTGAGGACTGTTATAAAATTTAAAAAAAAACTTTTTGGTTTTCCTTCTAAAAGTTACTGGCTGATTTTATTCCCCTGCAACATTTTTGCTGTTACGCTTCCTATTTCAAAAGGTTTTTCTGACATCTGTCACTCGCCAGGATCTTGTTAACGGAGGGTTAAACTGCATACAGATGAAATTCATCGTAAATATCTTGCAGCTCTTCTAAAATATTATTGCCTTCTATAAGACTTTCATTATTTTATTTCCACGCAGTTTAGTTCAAATGGGCTTTGAGATTATGTTTGGGCTCATTTTCTTTTAGATTGGTATAATATAACTTAATGGAACGTATTTTTGTCCAGATCCAGCTTTAATATTGCTTAGAAGGTAATAGTCTGAGGAACGTAAGTCTGGAATTCAGTCTTTTTATCTATATTAAGGTATAAAGGCAAAGCTTATTAAGATTTATATAAAAAACTTAATAGGTACCGTAGAGACTTTACCTAACCTTTGTGGTGATTTAGAAATTAAGTCTGGCCAGTTGAAAAAAAGAAAAAGAAAAAATAAGATTGAAATTAGAATGAAAACATCGGACTGCTACTGACTTTTCTATTATAAAAACCCAATAAATTTTGACTGACCCAACAATCGAATCGAAGACCTCACGATCAGAAGTCGGGCTTACGACCGCAAGACCAAAAGAGCAATTAGTCAAATATACCAGGCCAAAATCAACAGTGGCGACCACCAGAAAAGCGCAGAGACAATGAAGCTCGACGAAGTCTCAGAGTAACTATTTAACTGTCTTGGATCCCGCAACGAAATTAATCAGAAACGAATCGAGGTGGTGGAGTAGTTTACGTTACAATTTCGTGTAATACGATATAATATGTTTACGTGTAATAATTTCTATCATCACAAACTATGTAAAATAATAACTATAACAGTAAGTACACTGACAAGCTATTGAACTCACTTAAACAGGCCTTCCTAAAACCTAGTTCCTTTATAAATTTTAGCACAGATCACCTTTAAATTATTCACAACTTCATTCTCATTCAAAGGGTTCTATTCTACCTTTTCTAACTAATGGTGTTAAGTGCTGTCATCATTAACATCATCTACACCTGGATCTACCCACTACTAAGTACTAGTCCCTTTGCCACGTCACTCGTATTCGCTTCTAGCTATATTTTGCCCTCTTTACGTGTATTTGCCTCGCAAGGGTCGACTCAGTTAACCGCAATACGGGTCGGGCCAATTCAAGTCTACGATGCGGCCATTATTTTTGTAGTAGCCGACTTAAAAAGTAACACACACATATTCACGCCTGTATTCTTGAAAGGGTTTACAGAGAAGAAATAGGTAAACAACCTCATAGGTATCAAACCTTTTTTAAAAAACGAGCTTTTAAATATAGGTGTGTCGTCATTTTTTGGCCTTCTATGTGGATTACAGTCCAATTTCTTTCACAAGGAGGAGAAATGAGTCCCACTAATAGGAAGATTAAAGACTGATTATAAAATAATTACTTTAAATTGACATAACATAACATGACGCTTGTAATCCCTGAAGGGTAAGGCAGAGGTGTACCTAATAGTGCACCCACATTTCGCCAGTTATGTTTAAGTCCCACGTAACAGGAGCCAAGCCTTTTGCCAGCAACCGGGCACTAATCCAGACTCCGTGACTGTTACTGAGAAATTCCTGATTGAAAAACAAAATAACACTTTGACCGACCTCATACTCAGCATTCGCGCTTGCGATCACTATACCAACGAAGCATTCTTAAAGTAGACTCCCAAAAAAATTAAAATAAAATCATCGACTTCTTCCCATATCCATCCAAAGCCATAAAAAGCTCGAGTACCCATAACCATAACAACAAAGCCATGTATTCCCTCCAAATGTGACGAGACCGACTTATATCAATTCTGATAGATCGCATTGCTTCCTCCCGCCATATTTCAAGATAAATAACATCTTGTATCCGATTGCTAACGCGTTATGTCGATGTTGTGGGCCCCAGTGCGTATACAGTGTGGATTATGTGTGGGGTGCAGACGGAAGATTTTTATGTGCGATTTGTCGCAATCGTGTCTGGAATAAGTTTTGGCTTATTGTGTTGTGTTTGGGCTGCGGGACTGTTCGAAAGAGATACCGTGGCCCTGAAACACAAAGGGCAAAGAAGGAACATGGATAGGTTTTAGTCAGTACAAGTCTGACACTCCCTTCCGCTCCGCCCAGAGTGGGGGGGAGGGTCATTTGATGATTTCCCACCCGAAAAAAAAAAAAAAAAGGTGTCGATGATGACTAGTATACGCAAAAACGGGGGCATAAGTTAGCGATATACGGTTGAAATTTTACGAACCCGAACAAAGCGAGCTGTGTGGTGTGTCATTTGGGGTCATTTGATGATTTCCCATCCGAAAAAAAGAAATAAAAATAAAAACAAAAAAAAAGAAATTGTGTTACATTTTGTTTGAAGGAAGTATTGTGGTCGTTGCTGTTTTGTCTTGTAGTACAGTTTTTAAGTGGGAACTTTCGCGATCGTGTCTTAGTCATAAGTTGGTGGTTTATGTGCTCTTCATTACTCAAAATCAATGCATTTTTTTAAATTAGACCTTAACAGGCACTTTTGAATATCAGAAAAACAGAGAAGGCGAAGCTACAGTCACAAACACAAGGCATATTAACTTGTGAAAGTACTGTAGTTGCCCATTCCATTGAAGCTACTTTCCGTAAAGTATTTTATGGAGGACGTATTCAACCGCATTCGATTAGACAGGTAGCAGACCCCAACATAATTATGTAGTTGGGAAAAGGCTATGCGTTTTAGCTGATAGCTAATTAGATTTTTCAAGCTTTAGTTTTATCCCCTTTTGTCACACTGGCTTGCAGTGGTGAAGGTTCCATAGAACCCGATTCCTACCGGCTTCCCTTTGAAAAATGGCACAGTCAGTATTCTATAGCCAATAATATTCTATACAGTTAAGATATGTACTCCGGCTTGTTTTTTTTTCCTTTTTATTTATTTTTAGGGACTTTTATTCAGTTGTACATACCAGTCCCATCATCATCTGCCTAGCCTTTTCCCAACTATTTTTGGGATCGGCTTCCAGTCTTACCGGATACAGCTGAATACCAGTATTTTACACACTTTACATGGAGCGACTGCCTTTCAGACCTCCACAACCCAGTTAGTACTGGGTAATACGATACCCCTTGGTAAGACTGGTTGTCAAACTTACATACCACCAGTCCCATCGGACCTCATAATGTAAATTGTAATAATACAAACTTAATTAAACTATAAGCAGCTCCGGAATTAGGTGTCGACAAAATATGATGGAACATGCAAACATCGTACATATTTAGGTATATCTGGAGCTCTCTGTAGATCCTCTCTTGCAGACTGAAATCTGACACACTCCGTCAATAAAAGTATGACATCTTCCAGGATGCCAAACACCTCACAATTTGGCGGTTTTCTTTTTCATTAAAAATTAAAAATTATTGAGCGTAGCAGGAAAATTATAGTTAAAGCTCCTGAGAGCTTTAACTTTAATTTTTAAAAAATATAGTTACAAGTGTCTGTACACTTGTAACTGTTATTGTGCCTAGGTCTTGTAGGCTAGTTCTCTTGAGGATGAAGGTATTCCTTTGATAGAAGAGACTTCTGGACTTTAAACTTCTTTTAATTTGTACGAACAAGGTAATAAAATTGCAAGTATGGCGGCTGCCACCGTACGAGTGTGTGTAAAAAAGGAAGCCGTCATAGACAACCTTTTACAATCAATGTTGCCTGACATAAAAAACTTATTATCTGTGTTGGGATGCCAACAGTAACTATAATTTTCTTGCTAAACCTAGTATTACAAAACCACGGTACATGAGTAGCACTGGCTTGTTATTTTATTTCTTTGACATTCGTAAGTTAGAAATTTTACATTTCAACATCATCATTGTTCAATCTTTTTCAGCCGACTATGTAGCAGTGGCGAAGGTTCCGTACAACTCGATTCCTACCGGCTTCCCTTTGAAAACTGGCACACTCAGTATTTTATAGACAAACAATAAAATCACATTAAAGATACTACTCCAGCTTACCTCTTACTAAAATTAAGCCTTCGCTACTGCTATGTAGCATCAGGCTCCTTTCTCATTACGTCACTGTCTCCAGTTCCATGAAATTAAGGTTTGAATACAATACCATAAACCATTCTACTTGCTCCCCAGCCCAAATCCTTCACAATCAGCTTACCTTTCTCTACCGCACCAATTAATTGCAGTAGCCCGTGTACTACAGATCAGGATTCAATAACGATCGAGCTGATAAATGGGAAGGGAAACCATTACAATTTATGGTTGGTCTGTTTTATCTATGGCGTATGGGAGTGACGTTACTTGATAGTTATAATAAAAGCGGTCAAGTGTGAGTAGGGCTGTGGGGAGTGTGAAATAATGGTGGAGATAGTGTTTTGTTTTCGTAAAACTTTTTTTTTTTTTATGAAACGTCACTGTCTTTTATAAAAAATCTTTTATGAAAACTGTTAATTTTAAACGTTAAAGTTAACAGGTTTCATAATTTCATAAACATAACACAACATCACGCCTGTAATCCCCGAAGGGTTAGGCAGAGGTGTCACTAATAGTACACCCACGCTTCATCAGTTATGTTTAAGTGCCATTTTATAGGGGGCGAGCCTATTGCCATCAACGGGTACAAATCCAGATTCCGTGGCTGCTACTGACCACTACCCACTACGTTTTAACCATGTAGGTATTGCACTATGTACTACTGTGACATAGTGCACAAGTGAAGTGTTGCTGACATAGCTTTATGGTTCTAATTACTAACACAAATTTTATTTTATCATATTTATGTTAGTCTATACGGTATTATAATATCTATGGGCCAAACTTGCCTGAGAGTAAATTAATGTTATGTCTCATCATCATCTGCTAGCCTTTTCCCAACTATGTTGGGGTCGGCTTCTCGTCTAACCGGATGCAGCTGAATACCCGTATTTTACATGGAGCGACTGCCTATCAGACCTCCACAACCCAGTTAGTACTGGGTAATACGATACCCCTTGGTAAGACTGGTTGTCAGACTTTTTGGGCCACTGACTACCTAACGACTGTCAAAGATCTACAAATGACAGACGGGACCAACGGTTTAACGTGCTTTCCGAGGCACGGAGGAAACTCGGTATGTAATGGGCGGTCACCCATCTACAGACCAACCTAGGCAAGCACGGCTTAACGTAAAGATCTACCCGAGCGGCTGTTATTATTTAGCCACGAGCTCCTCAAATTAATGTTATGTCTATGTTATTGAATAATTTTGAATCTTCTGCGACGCAAGAATAAAAATATTTCCTATCGCAACTATATTAGCAAGGCCATTCATATCTACAACATGTCCATACCCTTTTAGATCCTTACACAGATTCACAGTAAAACCTATTTAGAAAGGAATATCAATAAAAACTTTCACGTACATATTCGCCCTCATATCAGAGAAGGACTAATACAAAACGACATCAAGGGGTGGCAACTCTGGCAAGCCGATCAACTCCCTACAGAATTCGCCTAGCATATATTGCTACTTACAATCACCAAACATAACTTGACCCCTACTTATGAAAATAGACACAGAAAAGATAGCTCCACAATATTTGGTGAACTACCCCATCTTAGATTCAGTGAATATTATATTCTTATTGGAATAAGCAAGAATCACGAATGTAGATTTTTGGCGAATACGTTTACGCTTTCAATATGGTTTTAGGGGGCTTAGAGGATATCTACGTAGTATTTTAGTGGGAGGATATTCCCGAGATATTTATATTGACAATATTTGTATCGAGTGTAGGGATTCTTTTGTATTGAGAACAATTTATTCTTTCCAGGGAAAGGAAAATACTAGGAGTATCAGAGATATCAACTAGATTATAACAAGTGTTACAGTGTGCTACAATTCTGTATTGTGTTCCATTTCTTTTTGTTAGTAATAATAATAATAGTAGGCAGCCTCTCGTTAGGCAGCTGGATCAAGGGCTTGATTCAGAAAGCGGTACTCCTGGACACGGCTCGTATTGTTAGTAGGTTCCTCTCTCTGGAGCCCTGACCGCCAGTAGCTTGGAACCTGTTCTCGATGCCGGTGGGCTACATTTTTTTTATATTTTTAAATGTTTTTATATTGTTTTTTTCTAAGGAAAATTTAAAAATGTGAATAATTTGTAAAGGAATAATAGTAGTTTCTTTCGCTTGGCAGCTGGATAATGGGCTTGATTCAGAAAGCAGTACTTCTGGACACGGCTCGTGTCTTTAGGAGGTTCCTCTCTCAAGAGCCCTGACCACCGGTAGCTCGGACCCTGTTCTCGATACCGGTGGGCTACAATTTTTTATATATTTTTAAATGTTTTTCTATATTATTTATTTAAGTACTCACAAAATACTTAACAGGGCATTACATTAAGATAGAAGAACACAAAGGTACTGCTTATTTCATGAGAAATCTCTTCCAGCAGACCTGCGAGAGGAAAGTAGAATTAGAGATGTAGACACAGTGTGTAGAAAAGACATAACAGGAAAATCATGTTTTGTTTAGAAAATTTTAAAAATGTAAAGCATAAGTATTGAAATGAATAAAGGAATATAATAGTAGTTTATAGTAATTACTTAAATATGGCATTAATGAACTCTTAGAAAATAGTCTGAAGATATCAAATATTAAAAAATAAAATGATGCTCTGCTAGCTGATGCCCTTGTGCCTCTACTACTATAAAAGAAGTAGCTAATGCACGGCCCATACTGAAAAATAAAATTTGTTGCATATTCAGAGTACCTCAGAAAAGTTGTGTGGTAATCGGTTATTGTGGTATGAACATGTGATGCGGAAGAATGAGGAAAATGTAGTAAGAAGTTAAGTATGGATTTAGATGGCTATAAGAAAAGAGTAAGACTGAAAAAACGATGGATGGACTGTGTGAAGGATGATATGACTAGAAAAGAGATGACTGCTCAACTGACGAGTAACAGAGAAGTATGGAAATATAAATTGAGATAAGAGCAGGAGAATGAAGATTTTAGAGTAGCTCTGCTCTTGTATCAAAATCTATAATACAGGGTGTAAAAAGACCCTTCACATATCCAGAATGCTTGCATGCGCAAAAATTATTGCTGGGAATCGACTTTTTTTTGGGGTTATAAATCACGTTTTAAGGTAGGACTTGGTGGAAAGCACTTAAAGTATTATGCTGATGGATGGATTGAATAGTACGGGGGTCGTGGAGGTGTGTACAGTAAAAATTTTACATTAAAAACATGTATTTAAAAAAAAAGAAAAAGTTAGAACTTTTACCGCAAATATCTCCGTAACTAGAAGGTTCCCAGGTATGGTCTAGAACAAAAAAATGATCGCAAAGACGGGGAGAACAAGTGCCTTTCGTTTATGTTAAGGGTCTATTTACACCCTTTATTTTCTAATGTGAACATCACCAAAGTAGACGATACTGAAGGTGCCAAATACTGGGGTGACTCCATTTACACTGCCATCGATATGCTAAGAGGGCGATCAAAGGTCTATTGTCTTAGTTTTTCAGCATCACTATAACACTCTTCTGCATTGGTGAGCATAAGCTTCAACAATTGCACGCCATTGCGTTCGACCTTCGACCACACCCGTCTTATCCAATCCATACTAATACTATAAATTCGAAAATATCTCTGTCTGTCGGTAATGTCGGTAATATTTCCATTAGCCTATGTGTTTTCTATTCACTTCTTAATGACCCATGAGATTCAACGATAGTATTTAGCACACAAGTAAGCTATAACCTAGTTTTGGTCACTTTTATCCCAGAAGTACGTTCTAGGACAAGGAGGATAACTTCCGACCTAAGCTAGTAAAATGATAATTTACTTCACAATTCCATTACTCGAGAGGAAGCAAAGACGTTAGAACCTCGTCTAATGGTGCCGCACCTCCAAATTTAACCCTTCTAACGACAACCGCTCCAAAATCCCACCAATTCGTATTCTACCCAACAACAATGCCTCTATTTATAGCCAAAACGACACGGTCAAAACACCAATCTAAAATCTTTTAGCCCGCTATCTAGATTTTACCATCAAAAAAGGCCGGGAGCCGTAGATTGTGGCATACAATCTACGTATAAAGCGAGTCGTGGCGTGTCATTCATCACTCGAATCGCAATATGACATGTATTCGGGCGTCGGGCACAAAAACTTGCGAACGTTTCTGCACGCTTTGACAGACGTAGGTTCTTCCTTCTTTTTACCATTATGACTGGCAGGTACGTTTTGTTAACGGTTTGTTTTTTCACTTCCTTTTTTAAAATTTTGTTGAGTTCTAGAATGAGGGTTTCTTTAGCAAGAACTGTAAAGACAGCATTCAAATCTCCTTGTCCTACTTTTTCCATAAATAACTCGTTCAAGTCCCACCCATTTCTTTCTTTCCAACCTCTGTGAAAGGACCTTCCACAAAGACCTTAAATTTCACCGGAAAACGAAATTCGCGCAAAATCTAAACATTCCCTTCAACGATAA